>OX376375.1:42594485-43291985 GCA_947369275.1 Nemotelus nigrinus
GCATTCTTCAGATGTAGCTATGGAAGCAGCTTTCAGTAGTCTGGGAAAAAGTGGCCTAGTTTCGGAGATATGGCGAAATGAAATCTGCCGGAAAACTGACCGGAAAAACTGAAAGTAGCACTAAAAGTGCTAAATAAGAAAAGGTTGAGATCCTTTTTGGCTCGATGATTGGCTTCTCCGGCTGTGCATTATGCCGTATCTTTGAAACTAGGCCACTTTTCCCCAGACTTGTATGGACATTTCGCCCAAAACAGCTAAGAAAGGTCCCTGAATTCAAGCTACGCAAAAAAAAAAATTGGGAAAATTCGACGTTTTTGCCCAATTTTCCCCATAAAAAATTTTTTCATCCTTAAAATATCACTATTGTACTCCCCGATCACTTTCAATCATTGAAAGCGCGGTAAAGGCAGTTTTTGCCAAACTATGGCCAAAAAACCCCTTACTCCCCTACAAAACCGAAATGTTTGTATCACAGCAATAGGTCTTGGCCCGTTATGTTCGAAACCACTCTAACCCTAAATTGGCCGATTTCAGCTACTTATGCCCTAAAAACTTTTTGAATATTTGAATAAAATACTCGCAAGCACGAAAATACTCGATACATAATATGCTTTCAAACTGCATTATCTAAAAGCAGATTTTATTTTAACATACTTAACAGCATGACAATACTCAACTTTATATAATATTTGATCATACACTTTAATCAGAATTAATAGTTTTAGCAAAACTACCAGCCATTTATACATGATAAATGCTAGCCATTCAAATTTCCATGCATATCTGATCATTACATTCTATATGTATGCACACGTAAAAAAATCTACTAAATAGTATATCCAATCCATTCAAATCTATTCTTCACAAGCGGTTCTACAAGCGTACTGTGTATACTGGTGTGCTTATACACTAACATGCCCACCGCCACCAAAGAGTTAAAGATATCTTAATTTTAACTTAAGATAAACATATCTTTTTATATATGTACATCAATATTTCCCAAAAAATTTCAGTTTGATCAAATAATAACACTTAATATTTTTGCTGAAATATTTGAACATTTTTTTATTGGCTGCGCCAACGAAACGATCTTTATGGCTCACTCAATTGCCGTTAACCGATTGTCGATGACTTGACCGACCGAATGATCGATTGCGAGATGATGATTCAATTCTCTCGATTATCTCGATTGCCCCGATTGCCTCGATTGTCTCGAATCTCTCGATTGTCTCGATTATCTCGATTATCTCGATTGTCTCGATTGTCTCGATTGTCTCGATTGTCTCGATTGTCTCGATTGTCTCGATTGCAACAATCGAGTCCAACTTAAATAATCGAGATGTTTCGAGATATTTGAACAATCGAAACAATCGAGTTTAACATCTCGCAATCGCGCACCACTAATATAGATACAATGTGATATTTTGAGTCCCATGTTCTAGGGATATTTAGGTCTGGCTTAGTCCTTTTAGGTCCAGCTAGCTCACCGAACATGTGAAGTGGGCATCCTTTGTTCATCCCAATCTTTGTGCTATAGGCCACCAAGTGAGATTTATTAACTAAATGTAAACGCAACCAACTATACATTGAAACAAACTTAATAAACATTTTGATCAATAGAAATATTCTACTTCCTTCCGGATTCCTTCAATGCCATAGTTCTAGTATCAGTTTTAAATGCAATCTGGAATGTATCCCTCAACTCCAGCCATAATAATGTCAGATTTACATCAAAATACACTTCAATGTCAATTCCCATATGCTCACAAATCACAACTAATCTCGATACTGAAATCCAATTGAGTTCCATCAATGTTTCTGATTTGCCTTCATCCATATTAGTCCCTGTTCCATCCACAGTCATCAAACCATTCGCCGCTGGACCCATTTAACCACCCGCAACAAAGCCGACTACACACATCTTAACAGCCTGCATTTAATGCACAGTAAATTACTTTTTCAATCATTAAATCCCCACACTCACGAACGACAACCATGCGAAGGACCATTAGCCAGAAGAGACCACTCTGGGATCTGAGCAATCTCCAACAATGCCAAGAAGAAGCTTCCATTTAGGCGATTGTTGACTTGAGTTTGATTTATTGCTTAAATATGCCGTCCATTTGAAACATCTGAGTGCATCGAAAGCCGGTTGTTCATGACGGCCGGGAAGGATGCAAAAACGTAGCGCTGACGGTAACGGACTCAGAGTCGGCTCGAGGAATGCATCCATCTATCCGTTCGATGCAGCAAGCGAGCACATGCATATCGAAATCATATTGAAATGCAGACAAGCGTGATTGTGGATCGTTCTTGTTGAAATGGAACTTTGCAAAACATATTGTTCGATTAACTACTCTTTCATGATCTCGGCGAAAGAGCAACTGGCTACAGCATCTATGTGCTTCTACAAATGGATAATGGATAATAATGTATCCACGTGAGTGCTCGTATTGTGGAAGAGTCTACTGCATTCGTGCATGCACCGTGATGCATTCCATACGCAGCATCCATACATTATGTCCGTCGACATCATCATGGCCTTTATCGAGCATACAATATATGCGAAGATGTGATGAAATCTATTTATTGAGCTCTGACATGAGATGAGGGTTGTGCGGAAAGGTGAGCTGAGGAGCAGCCGAAGCCAGAGTACTAGAAAGACCAGTAGGTGCACGAATTCGGGGATTTCCAACTCAGCAACAATCAGGCTAGATGGCTTAGCATTTAGGAGCGTCGAAGCTGAATGCTTCCTAATTGATGATGGTTGACTGCACGAGTGCGGTATGCATATGATGTTTTAATTAGCCGTCGAATGCTCTCGAGTGGAGCAGGCGAGCTGCGTGGATTGCACACATGGCTGAGGTATGTTTGGGGATTTTGTAATTAATCGAGCGTTTCGAAGATTTAAAGGTTAGCTGAATTTGAAATTTATGCGAGTGAGGATTGGATAAACCTGATTGAATTAGTGTTTGAACGCTAAAGAGTATTGATGTTTATGTTTGATACAGATTAGTAAGCAAATAATTGTCTGCAGATGAGCTTAATTGATATCTTTGTGGTTTTCATGTGCTAAAGTTCGGAGCAAAATTGAAAACCTCAAAGCTCGAATCAATGTACACAAATTATCATCGAAAAGTTCCTTTGAAATCATTTCAATACAGGCTTTACAAAGCAAGCCTGTGAGTCTTAAATAAAATCCCTTGAAATCCTATTACAAGGTCACAATAAGACGTGCCAAAGCACAAAACGATATTCACAGCTCAGTGGCTGGAATTAAAATATCAGTTTCAATTGAAATAATTACTAATATCAACAAATCATGCAAATTCCTGATATCCACATCCATGAGTCTCGGCAGCAACAATTCCAGTTGGACCTATCGATTTGCTTTTGTTAAAATTTCAAATCCAATTAAACTGAAGCCCACTCAAGTGTTACTGTCGAATTTGCTTTGGGACTATCATGTCGACTAGCCGCCACCCTCCTAACCTAACATGACTTCCTTCGAACGCATTTCCCAGTTCAACTGCTCTTCCGTTTTGTCTGCTTGTTGTCTTCTTAGGATTTTACTTGTGTCGCTCATGCTACTACCCCCAGTTCAACTCGACTCGACGACTACATGACTTTCACTTGACGTCTTGGTTCGCAAGACGCTTTGCCTTTCATTTTCTTCGTTATGACATTGCCATCGGCCGAACGATATTTGATCCGTTTACAGGAATTCCAATATGTTTTATTCAACGAAAAGTTAAAAGCAGAAACAGCTTCGGCATATTTTCTGTGAACACAGAAAACTTGTCTTGGTATCGCTTAAAAGTCGCATCGAGAGAATCTTTTGCGAAATAATGTAGAAGATACGTTGTAGTGATGACTGTGCGTGCTTTCGAGAAGTAAAGGATCAGCAAACTGGAAATGTTTCATATAGACAACAATGGGAAAATCGGAGATTACGAGTTGCTGGTATTTGATACAATACTAAATAAAAAAGGTGAAATAAGCAGGTACTTTTGAGTTGATGAAATGTTAACTTGTCTGATATGTCTTCGTTAAAAATTTCGTTAAGATTTTATGAAATACATATGTCGATTCAATGGTATTAGAGTAGCAGTTAAATATTAAATAGAAACTTCGTTAAAGGCTAATAGAAAATTATGCGAACACTAATTCGAAGTGAATTTGAAGAAGACATTGATTGGTGGCTTAAAATTAATTTTAACAGCTTGTGGTAACATTTTATGATTTGTAATTAAGTTATTAATTTTCAGAAAATTTTAGAAAGCACACGACTTGGTGGCAGAAAATCAAACTATACGTCTTTGTTCTGCCTTATTTAACGGTACAGCGATGAATCAAAATAACAGTCAGTTTTCGAAAATGATGTACTAAACAAAACAAAACTAAACTCGAACTCTCTAAAAACTGCCAGGAAGACTGATTTAGAAGTTGAGAACGTTGTCTACCAAACGTGCTCCTTATGACAACCAACCTACATACATATATCAAAAGTCATGTACCACTTTGATCCGATGCTTGCATCGGAAGCCATAGCGTTTCAGGGTAATCACTTGAATGAGCTTTATTTACTATTATTTTTTACTATATTTATTTATTTACTATTATTCAACAGATCAAATCCAATTACTGAATATTGAAAATATAAAATACAAATAATTCACTAACGAAAGAATGAAAAAATGAACAGAATAATAATGAGATGATAATGATACCAAATAAAGAACAATAATAAACAAAATCAAAGTGAAAAAGTACAAATTCAAAATAAGAAAAATAGAGAAAAAAGAAAAGGAAAAAAAACTACATTGAATTAGTAGTAAGCAAATCATTATTTTTCAGAAAAGTTTTAAAGGCATATAATGTCGGCGATAGAGGACCAAACTATAGAACATTATGTTGCCTCAGTAATCGCAATAGCGGAGAATAAAAAAAAGATACCAATGCGCGCAAATGGCATATTAAACTCGACAAAGTCTAGCGCATCAGAGCCGCTAGAAAACTAATTGAGGGCTTTAAAAATGTGTGAAGACGTTATACACTTCTTTGTAGTATCATATCAACCATTTCTTACTCAAAGGAACAAATATCATTTTCTGACAGCAATTCCTATAACACAAATGATGAAAATGTTCAGTGCTGGCGACATTTGTCCAACACAGCAGCAATAAATCTACGATTATATGCTCATGTTTAATCAGCCTATCCTTTGCATTTCGTTTTCAGCCGAGGATATCATCGAAAGTTTCAGCGATTAAACTACGTCTGGGGTTGCCATCTGAAAAATTTCCAAAACTCGGATAATTTAAAAATCGGTTGCTTATTTTATTGTAAATGCTTTGCTTATGAATAGAGAATGGAAGCATCTGTTGGTGCGATATTTACGAAATTGTCCGGTGCTGGCAATCATGTGCTAGCACCATAGTTGCTCCACGTTGTGTTAAACCCACCCTATGAATTTCGTTTCGATTGAATGACTGCGCTGTAAATTATAGGAGTGAATATAATTTTTGGGTTACACCGTCCAAACTTTTTAAATTTTTGAAACGTAAATATTTGTTGTTAATTGTCATTGCAGGATCATTCCCATTCGGAAATTTTATGACAACATCGCTCGATAAAGAAATGTCAATAAATTACGAAATTCATCATAACTGGCAACCCTTTCACGGTTTTCAACGAAATTCCTACAGAATTAGAAACGCAATAAGATATGTTTATCACATGGATTTCGTTTTGATTTCGTCACAGCATCGGAAGTTATAGGGAAAAAATCTTTATTTTCCTGAGCAAATTTACAATATTTGGGAGACAAAAATTACCGTAGCTGGCGTCCCTTTACTAATTTTTCAACCAAATTTCTACGAAATCTATCTTAGAGTAAGTTTCACCTACTACGTGAATTTTGTTAAATTCTGGTGGCTAAATCGGAAGCTATAAGCCAAAAACCAGTTTTTTCTCTTATTGATTTTTCCAAAAGGCACCACTGCTACAGTGTTGCCCGTATTTCAAAATCACTCTTATCAGACCTGGTCCTAGCTAATTCCAACATGTCCTGTAAATTTCATATTGATCACATTATCCGATCGCCAGCTCTCGTGAACAGAAGTTTTGAGTGCTGAAAATTGAGGTAATTTGATCACGACTTGGTGAACAAAAGCCTAAATTTATCATTAGTTTGAATTTATTTTCAAAAATCAAAAAATTTTCAGGAAACGACGTTTTGAAGGATTTTTTTTCAGGAGCCTGCTGTAGCTACAGAGTTGCCCGCTCAGTTTTGAAAGTCCATGTGTGTTAAATTTTAGTCTACATCAATACGTTCTGAAAATTTCACGATGATCCATTGTTTTTCTTAGAAGTTATGACAAATCAAAATTTGAAAAAAAATCTTTGCCTACTTTTAGGTACTCAGCGCCTAGAGCAGGCTCAAAATTTTCAATTCTTTATCATAGACAAACTATAAACATAATAAGTTTTCATTTCTATTACTTTTTTTAACAAAAATTTACACTGCTTGGAAATATTTTAGTACCTGAAAATTCACTAAAACGCCCGCCGCCGCCAAAAAGTTGAAGATATCTGAATTTTAGCAAGTCATGGACCTACTTGTTATATACATCTATGTGCTCCGAAAATTTCAGCTCAATCGGATCGGCCACTCCAGAGATTATCTCCCTTAATCATTTTGCTGATATACAGGGCCGGTTCTGGCCATATTTTCGCCCGGCGCAGAAGGACATTTGGCGCCCTCTATATTATTATTTTAATTTTTAGGAACCCGCTCTCTCATGACTGCGAATTCTTAGCAAGTTTTCACTAGCACTTGCGAGTGTTTGCTTGAACATTGTTCAACATGGAACTTTCATGAAAATAGTAGACATTTGTTTCACTTTTTTTTCAAAATTTTCTTGTCTCAAGTTTTCAAATTGCAGAAGCATTTTTCTTCCCCAATTTTCGCTCTGTAATGCTTTTGACCGGGTAGTAACCAATCGTTTGAGCCTAATTATGTACAAAACTATAGTTTTCGTTAACAGTTCTTTTCCAAATCACCTGCCGCTACAAAGTAAAGCTTCAGATTTGTTTACTGAAAGAGGTTTCTCCTGTAGGCCTAGTTCTTGATAGCCAAGCACATCCAAAAATGTAAAAACAGTGCAGTAAATAGACAAAATTCTAGTTTAATTTTAGTTTTCTGTGAAGTCTTTATTTTCTGTAGTTGAGAGCACAGCGCAGCAAGCTTTAATTTTCGTAAAGTCTTCAACTTTACAATCACTATTTAGAAGACAAGACTATTTTCTAAGGATAAAATTGCCAAATTTACTAATCTTTCTTGCGTCATCGTAGATCTCAAATAATTCTTAAAAAAAATTTTAATTTGAAAAAAGATTGTTTTTCCACTGTAACTGTTAAAAGTAAAGTCAACACTTAATTCACAGATCTTCAATATTTCTACTGAAAATGAATTCAAAGATATCATTGGGTGAGTGGAGTTCCTTAATTAAAGTTGTAAGCATGGAAATTTCTTCATAAAGCGCTCATCGTTTAAATCTAAGTATCCATTATGTGTCAACGCCTCTTCAAGCTTTGAGTAATACTGAAATGTTATTTGATTTGGTTTAGTTTTAAGCTTCCCTATCTGATTCACACGACTTTATATTTGATTATAGTATTTTAGTTATTTAAGGCGTTCGGTCAATGAAGTAATTGCTTGATCCAAAGCATCAAAATAAAATTCTACTTTAAACCTTTGCTGAGGGTCTTGAATAGGATGCGCCTATGGTTCATATCTTAATTTTGTATCAAGTATTTGCTGCGGGTTATTTCACTTTCGATCCGCCAAAAATGTCCTCCCAAAACTGAATTCAATCCCACAACAGCTTCTACTAACTCGAGAAATTGGCTATTATCAGGCCCATATAATGCGTCTGAGTCTCCTCTAAACGCTAAAGATTGCGAGGCTGGAAATTGCACGAGAATTAATAAACATTTAAAAAGATTTTTTCCAGTGCTCAGTTAGCTTTGATATTTTATTTTGTAAGATACAGTCGATGGTTTTCCCGTCGTCATTTCTTCTTAAAACTCGTCATGTGAACTACACTAGTTTCATGTTCCTAGATTGTTGAGGCCCCAGTGCCTTAAATGGTTCTTGTACCTGTTCTAGAAAATGAATGACTGGTTTTTGGAGTTGAAAATATAAGGCAGCCAGCAAAAACATTTGCAATAAATATAAACCAGCCCTTGCTTAGAAGCTATCTTCCCACTATTCCAACAATCTTTGGTAGTGCTGGGGACTAAATAACCTATTTTTAGTGACAGGGAATTCAAAAGTTTAAATTTGGACGGAGTCTTTTTGTACAATAATTGTAAGCTCTGATTCAATTGAAAAACTGCACAGCTCTCTTGACATTGAAACGGAAGAGCACGAACTAGATTATTTGGAAATCTACCATTCCGGTTAGTAGAAAGGTTTTTTTGTCCCGATTCAGTTAGGGAAGAGAAATGTGCATCTAGCGCAGTATTTGACACGTTTGAAACACTATTCTGGAATATGTCTACGAATTCTGTGGTTGATGAAGTTGTTGTCACGAATTTATTTAGTCATAAAGCTTGTATTGTTAAACGTTTTCTCTTTTTCCGTTATGCACTACCAAACAACTATTTTTTAAATTCAAGTCATGATAGAGTCAAAATTAACAAACTACTTTTACAAAATAATTTAAAGGTAAAAACAATCAAACTCAAATCAAAGAACTTTAAAATATAGTTTAAATTCGCTATAATAAAACAATACATATCAAACAATCCATATAGAGTTCCATCCGTATAAAAAATTATCCATATAAAGCTTCACAATTTATTTTGCTTCGCAAACTGAAAGTTTATCATTAGAAAATGCTTTCCCCGATAAAAGGAAAATATAAGCCGGAAGACCAATTATAGCTTATACCTCTAGCATATACATATACTAGCTGGCGCAAAATTAATAATCCAATTTTGTTTTTGAATAATTTTTTTACTAAATAAAAAAAATGAGTTAGTAAAAAAGTTATTTACAAAATCTTTATTTCCTGCTTTTTGCTTTTTTTGCTTGTCTGTTTGTATACTGCAGCTGCCTAGTTCACAAATATCAAATATGATTCACGTACGACGCCATTTGCAAAAATTATAACATCTTCCGATAGGATGATTAATTTTGCGCCACCTTGTATACCATCATATCTATATATAAACCCAGCCAACTACTCACATGAGTATGTTCATGCTAACGGACAAGTGTACCAAAAGTGAAAACCGAGGAAAAATCATACTTCGATATGTATTTTTTCACTGGCACAGAAATTATTTCCGCGCCGATATTAACCTGCTGATTGCCCACATCAGCCTGTACACTCAGCAGCAGCTCAGTATACAGTAGAATAAGAAATCCACTGAGAATGAGAGAATACGGACTCAGGGGAATTATAAACTTAAGTAAGCTCGAAAAACATTGGTACCGCTGGCGCAAAAATTCATCCCGCACAGTTCATCAAGGCAAGTGAATTTTATATACGAATAGGGCTGCTTTGAAACTTAGAAAGCATGTAAACGATCTGTGAGAGAACAAAGTTTGCATTGAAGAAAAAATAAAACTAGTTATAATATAAACTGCCAATTGAATAGAATGGACTTTGAATATTTATGTATTTATTTCGAAATTTTTGTTATCATGAAAATATTTGCGCCCCTTCTCACGTGCGCCCGGCGCAGCTGCTCCATTGGCTCCAGAGAAAGATCCGGCCCTGCTGATATATATATATATATATATATATATATATATATATATATATATATATATATATATATATATAAACATACATATATATATACATATATATATATGTATATATATATATATATATATATATATATATATATATATATATATATATATATATATATATATATATATATATATATGACGAATTTTCGCGAAGCGAGTTTAATACTAATTTTCTTCGAAAATTAGTAAAAAGAGCGGGTGCCATGCACTGTAAAACGGACAGAAACGTGGCTGCTGATGTCGGAATCTACCAACCTTTGAAACAATTTGAAGAGTAGGCACACATCCAGGAAAGGTTTCCGTATTTCGAGGGAAGGAAGATATAGGAACGACAGACGATCACTATAAGGACGGTAAGGACGTTGAAATTTATAAAACAGGGTGCGAGTAAATCTGCGTTGAATCCACTCCAACGCAGTATTTAAGTAGACAAAACGAGGACACTAAACTTGACAGCGATATTCAACGATACTACGTACAAAGGAGAGGAAAAGGTGTACACAGGTGGAAATATTAACGAAAGCTTTAGAGGATCTAATAATAAAACCGGATAATTTAGAGGCCCTGGCAGTAATATAAGAAATATGCTTATCAAATTTGAGCTTAGGATCAAACATTACGCCAAGATCGCTAAAAATATCAACGACCTTAAGAGGATAGCCACAAACAGAGTAGGAGAACATCAAAGGTGCAATTTTCAAAGAGAAAGACATTTTGTGACATTTCACAATGTTCAAAGTGAGAGCATTGGAAGCGCACCAAGTCTGTAGGCTGTTAAGATCGTTTTGTAAAACCATACAGTCATGTTGTGACTCAATCACTCGAAACATCTTGAAATCGTCGGCATACAAAAGACAAGAAGAATGGATTAAAGGAGGG
The DNA here is from genome assembly GCA_947369275.1 of Nemotelus nigrinus. Taxonomy (NCBI): domain Eukaryota; kingdom Metazoa; phylum Arthropoda; class Insecta; order Diptera; family Stratiomyidae; genus Nemotelus; species Nemotelus nigrinus. The sequence continues at coordinate 42,605,197 of OX376375.1, forward strand.
AGATCGTTTATGAACAAAAAAAGAGAAGTGGACCAAGGATAGACCCTTGCAAAACACCTGATGCAGGATAAAAAGGAATTAAAGAGGAGGAATTAACAGTTACAATACAGGTACGGCCGAGAATGTAAGAGTTAAACCAGGAAAGAAGAGGACCAGCAATGCCATCGTACCTTAGCTTTTGCAGAAGGAGGTTATGGTTGACGGAGTCAAAGGCTTTGGAAAAGTCTTTATAAAGTACATCAACCTGATTTTGATGGTCAAGAGCGGATGCGACCGTGTGTGTGAAGGAAAGTAGGTTGGTTAAAGTGGATTTATCTTTGACAAAACCATGCTGCTCATGAGCGAGAGTAGGCTGGATAAAGGAGTAGGCTCGCTTGTAAACCACTTTTTCAAGGATCTGGCTAAAGCAAAGGAGAAGGGAAATGGGACGGTAGTTTGAGATGCATGTACGATCACCGGCTTTATGATAAAAGATGTTGACAATTTTCCAGCGAGAAGGAAAAGAGCCAGAAGATATACTTAAGTTGAATAAGATAGAAAGAGGGACGCACAGAGATGATGAAAGAGATTTAGCCAGGATATTTGGAATACCGTCGCTACCGGTATTGGCATCGATATCGTTCAACAGAAGTTCAATTTCAAGAGGGTTCGTTCGAAATGAGTGCCATTCAGGAGAGGATTGTTGTGAGAACACTTCTTGTGGAGTGGAGAGTCGAAGATTTGATGGTTTTCACTTTCAGCACCTGCCATAGCTACAGGGTTGCCAACATGCTCATTAAAAGCAACACCAATTTACAACTTAATAAAACCAATATGTCCTGAAAGTTTCATAATGATTTGATTGCTCTGTCAAAAGTTGTCGCAATTTAAAATTGTCAAATTTTAGGCACCTAACGCACACATAGGGTTAAAACTTCCAAAACATCCGATTTACATTTAAAACACGTTCAAAATTCAATTCGTTAACTTAATTTTTGTGAAAATTATTTATACTTTATTTATTTATCACTAAAATGGTCGCCGGCACCAAAGTGTTAACGATAATTGAGATTTTTCCGTTTTAATATTTTCTAAAATTGATTGAATTTCACAATCTTTTTACTGATATAACGGCTCAAAAATGATCTTTCTACTACCTATTTGTTGAGTATAATGTAACATTATTAATACATTGATGTCGGAAATAATTTCAAATACCTACAAACCATACAGAAATATAAATTTTTGGTTAGAGGGATTGATATAGTAATTTTTGTCCTGGAAAGTCACTTAAGCATCGTACGTAAACAAGCTTGAATTTCAGATGAAGCTGCAAAGAAACTCACATATTTCAGCGAAACGTCTTCTGTCAGTATGAGTAATAATGGTAGTTATATTTAACCAAAGGCAGAAACATCCACTGCTGAATGTTCCTAAGAAATTTAGATTTGAAAAAATCGGGTTTGGTTTAAGTACATTATGGTTGCCTTAACAAAAAATGATTGCAACATTATTTTCTGTCAGAACTTAAAATTTAAACTATAATATTTTTCCACAGAAATGTGGGGATGTGTATTCCTTTATATGCATCTAATCTGAGTGGCCAATATTTATGTTCTGGAGGCTACATAGCATAGCTTAATTTTAAAGCTTGTTGCTTCTTACTTCGTTTCTGTGTTTTTCATCTCTTTTAAGCTCTCTTCGTATCCCAACGAAATTCTCGTCATCGACATTACCATAAAATTTTAGTTCACGAAGCTAGGAAAAAACATCCACGCCCAACAACTTTCTCGGCAACACAACAACGAAGCGCAAAAAACTATTCAACGTTTTACTGAGCTGCTACGACCCCATCAATGCAAATTTGCTGCAAGTACTTGTCTTTCTTCTACAATTTTTTTCTTGTCCTTTCTAGTTCCATTGAAATTACATTCAATGATGATTAACATTAACCCAATTTCGATTAGTCTAGGCCAATTTTCATTGATTGTCATTCGACAGTCTCACACCCGCATTACCCGTCGTCAACGCCAACCAGCATCCTAGTGGCCTTATTTTCGATTTGTCTTCATCATTAGCAGCAGCGGTTCGACATTGTCGCGAACATGGACCATCTCCAGCATTATCCTATTTCCTCGAACTCAATTAAAGACAAACCATTTGCCGGCGATATTCCACGATTCAGTCTCCTAATTAGACTTCCTGAACTCTCCGCGGTTCTGTTGAACAGGAACTGTTTGGTAGTATGCCCGCTAACGGGTAAAAACTTTGTTCTCGTCGACCACATTGCTCCGGAAGGAATCCACATCGTCACCGCTGCCACCATCTGCAATATGTTCGAGGCAGGTTAACATTGCCAACAATTAATACAATCCAAATAGCAGCCTCGTCCTAGTCGTCGTTTCTAACGACTTTGTAGAAAATTAATTTTGTCTGATCATTGTAATGTTCCCCCTCCAGGCAAAACCGAGATCCAACGCACGACCGGTCTCGCCAAATGGCCAACCCCAGAATGATATACTATCAATTGGATAACAGTTGGCGATGCAGAGTGAGAAAGTGGTCCGGGGAGTGGATGCTGATAACGCATAATGGAATTCACGTTCACCAAGGACTCCGCGGTTTCTCGCTACACTAGAATGAGGTATAAATTTGCAGAGCTAATCGAAATCACGTCAAAGAATTTTTCCGGAAACGAGAAGAGAATCTATTGCAAACGTATTCCATCCTAATCGATGATGACTTGTTCCCGCGAGCTTGACTGTGTGCAGTGAAACGTAGGATCGAAAAGGATCTGAAATGAAAGAAAAATGCTTGATTGAGATGCAGTCGTTGGTGTAATCGGGATAGTTTAAGCAAGGGATGCTGGAATAAATTTTTTCAAGGAATATTATTAGCACAGTTTGTGACGGTGGAGGTACGCGAAGAAAAGAGCTGTTATTGATGGAAAAGTGAAAAATCAATTTACATATCTTATGAAATGATTTGTGAGTATCTGGGATAAGATGATTCTTTTAAAAATTCTTTCAGCAGTGGAGGTTAAATATGATTCTCAAAGTATTTCTTTTCGTTCAGTCGTCGAATCATTGGCTACTTGATGCACGGATGAACTACGAAAAAAGAAGAATTATGAAAGGCATTTTTCGTGAAAATGTCTTATTGAAAGTAGAGTATGTGGAAAAGTCTTCGACCTATTGCTGCACAATGTATTTTGTACGCTTCCCGACATTGTCGATTTCCATCTCACTTAACCAAACTCATAACAATCTTACAATATCTTCAGATTTCCACAAATCGTTCAAACCTTACCGGGATATACAAAATCCAAAACGAGAAGAGGAAAAAAGAAGACAAAGTCAATTTCTGCAGTCTCATCAAGTTCTTCGCATTTCCCAAGACGTGCGGTGTGAAAGTAGTGTTGTTCTGTAACGACGACGTTCTACTCGTACTTGCTATCTGAAACGAGATACTTTCTAGCTGTGCTCGAATGATATGTATGCTCATGCATTAAAGGAGGTTTGGTATCATCTCGCGGAAAGCGATACCATTATCCTCCGACATACAAACGACAGGTGTTCGAATTGATGTGTTTTCTTCAAAGTATCTAATAATATTCCCGTCACCGAAACATGAAAATTTTTGGAAAAAGTATACATGGAAAATCTTTTGCAAATGATGGTAAATGCATTCATCGTAGAGTTTTTAATCTTTTGGACTAAAAGAAAGGCACCAGAAATTATATCGTTCAAACTTAAGTGATTAGTTTTTCTTCTTTAAATTTAATTGGTATTTTTCAGCTAAAGTGTTGCATAGCTTCTGTAGTCACTTTCATATTCTCTCCTATGAAGCCTCCAAAAACTCAATCGAATCATCTACTAAACTCAACTGCTGAGGGCGATCCCGTCGAGAGAAAATCCCATCGCTTCACATCATTTTTCATCATATCAAAATTCACTCCTGGTGATGAAAAGATAAGAAACCTTACATCCAACTGCAAATAGATATTCTCGCATATCCCGAAATAAACGACTGAACCACTCTCACAGGCTTGCTTCATCATCCTTTCTTTTGCACGTCAAAATTTACAACATTACTCGTTTTCGGCTTCCGCGTACTCAGCTATGATGAACTTATTTTATACGGGTTCGAAAAAACTTTTCTCATTTGCGTACTTAAAAAATTTACAGGTCTCACATCTGATCCTTTTTGTATTATTTTTTTTTTGTAACAGGTCATGCGCACATTCATTGCTATGACACTGATAAATGTAGCCGTGTCTCTTCACCTGTTCACCATTTCTTCATAAAAGCATTGATTCGTGTCTATTGTGCTGATCATATTTGTGTAGTCAGTCATGTAAGGTAAAATACATGAGATGTGGAGGGAGGAGACAAGGGTTTTGCTTCCTGGCAGATGCTTGAATTATTCATGGGAAATTTATTTGGTTGCATATCAGAGTGAGATTCGGAATAGAATCGTTAATGGCAAATGAGAATGTATGATATGAGCGTTGAACGTCATGAGAAGATTGCTAATACAGATTATTGCACATGAACATTGAACAATGAACAGGGAATAAAGCAGAGTAAAATTGGATACCATGGAAGAGATAAAAAAAATTAGGCGATGAGAGGCTCAGCATTATTAGCTTTACTGACAATGCAGTCAAATGCTGTAAAAAGTAAAATTCAGCAGCCTGGAACTGATTTGGATTTATGTTTTATTGTTTCATAGGTTCTAAAAACGAATACTCTGGTGGAATTGTTTTTGCGGGATGATTAAAATTGAAAACTTTATTTAAATAAGTGGTTTCGAAAGTATGCACTGATTCTCATCAGACATCAGCTCATAGTGCACACCTGACCAATGTGACCACCTGCAGTGAGAGATCATTAACTTACATTTATGTTAGTTGTGATAGATTTTAACATCCTCGATTTATATCCAACGATATCATTTACTTATAAATGTTATTAATTTTTGATGACGGTTCCATTCTTGCCTGTAAATTAGCAAAGACAACATATATCGGCTCTAACGCTTATCAAAGCAGAGAATTTTTGATACGGGAAACTGGATTATTTTGCGGAATAAGACTCCAAAAGCAGAATCAAATTTCGAAACATTCCGCCAAACGATGTAGTTTCCCGTATCAAATATTATCTGCTTTGATAAGCGTTAGAGCTGGTATACCTTGTCTATGCTTATTTATAGACAAGAAGGGAACCGTGATCACAAATTCATAACCTTTATAAAACTCTGAGTTAATTGAATTATGCTCCTCCAAACAGACTCCAGAGAAAATTCACTTAAGTACGCGAGTGCCAACTTCATGTTTCACACTCTGTCTCCAAGCCTTACCGTGCATAAAAAATTCATCCCGCCTCCTCGAATCGTAATGGTATTTGAGCTTTTGAGCAACATTTTGGAGTCGAGATAGTATATCATGCCTGACTCTGTGCAACGCTTCAGCCACATCTCTGTACATTGATATTCTTCGCTTTGCGTAACGCTACCTAAGCACTCTGCATTTGGTTATCATTTCAAGCCCAACATTACAGAATACGGTGCTAATTTGGTCGATGCGTTCATGCCAGTTTGCAGTAAACAACCTATTTGGCTCAGGTGGCCCACTTACGGTAGTTGTCTGACACTTAGGTACGCAACAAACGCTTCAGATTTTGGTTTATTCGTTCTAGTGGGCTAATCTATGGATTACTAAATGCTGTAAGTTTTACTACGAGTCCAAATGAGCGGGCTAACTAAAAAATAGCTGAAAGAGAAACTGCACTTTATTGCCACTTACGATCACCGTCAGCACAACAAAAAGGAACAACGAATTCTGGCGGATAATTTTGGCCACTGCTGTTGGCATTAAAGAACAAGTATTGAGGAAAATTTTCAAATGAAGTCAAGTGCTGCCATTCGTGTATCCACACAAATCATCCCCATGGTTTGATAGGCTCGCCAGCTTTTGAAACGATTTAATCCCAAGGCAGCTGAATTTTGCCTTATTTTCCTGACATTCGACATATACAAGCCCATTAATTCCGAATACTTACTTAAGTTTGAAGTCAATAACGGTGAAGTATGACTCGACCGTGTGTCTGATTGCCTCCTTTGGCTCTAATACTTGGTTCTTCGAGGCATTCCTTAAGCACCGTCATCTTCAGCGACTTGGAAGCCGCATGTCTCCAGCTTCTACAGCCTCCTAAGCGTCAGTGACTAACCTCAACATGCTTCCAGAAAAGTCTCACCGTTTAAATGTTATTCTGAAAATTTACCGGGATCGTTCTTGACTTGAGATCACATGAGTTCGTACCAGTGTTCTTTTAAAGCCAAGCCAGTACCCGTTTAAACCACCAACACTGCTCGAGAAATGGCATTTGGTTCAAGAGAATATTTTCCTTTGTGTATGTATGGTATCAAAATCATACTGTTACACAAAAGTTACACAAAAGAATAGTGACCTGTGATCACCGTAAAACGGATCCCGTCGATGCATAGCCGCAGTTTTCTGAGAGCTTGCAGGGCTGCCAAACATTCCGTTCACCTCCTGTCTTTCAAAGTGACTCAGACCGAGCACTGTCCCAAGCCTGTGTTTGACACATTTCTTTGGATGTCGAACGGTTATTTTAGTCAGGATATGTGAAAACTGGTTTCATTTTCAATTTTATCATCTCCTGTAGGAAAATACGTTCGTTGACCGGATGAAATTCCAACCCCTCTTGAGCAGTATTGTATCAGACACACCCAAACTGGGAAAATCTCGTGTCAATTGAGGTACAATCCTTTGACGTTTGATTCGAAAGCAAAAGTCAACTATTCTTTCAACTAGCAATTGGTTTTTAAAGTGCAGTGTTACTTTGTCTATGCCATCTATAAATATAAATATAGTCCAGGATACGGAGTCCTAAGTCAGGGCCCAAAACTGTATCAATCAGTCTTCGTCAATTGTTGGAGAATTCAGAGTTTCAAATGGTTTTCTCTGATCATGCAACAGTTCTCAGCTTAAGACCGTGAGCACCGTAATTTTTTTTGACTGGGAAAATGTTTGGCCTTAAGGAAATTATGCAAATACGCCAACACATATGAAAAAGTGTATGCGTCTCTTTCGAAAACCCTGTTTATTTTTCTATACTCGACACGGAAACAATATAAGCCGTTTTTTTCTTGAGAAAGACTATCACAGATAGTGCTAGAGATAAATTTTGGTTCAATTACCTCTTGACCTATGTCTTAATAGTAGCGCTACTTCATGGGAGGCGATGATGTTTGAATCGCTTCCCCAACTTCAGACGTGGTCGATTACTTGCTGACTTCTGACCCAACACCTAGGCCCATGAACCTGGACATCTGTTTTTAATAATGCTACCAATTTATCTTTTGACCGTTTGCCCAGCCTAGGCCATGCTGTAAATTGTTCCATTACAACCTTTTCTAATGCACAAAAAATATCAAGGGGGTTTAAAAACTATTTCAAACTGATGAATGAAATCCATTTCTCGAACTGAAGAAAAATACGCTCAAGTTTCCACACACAAAAAATTGCACACGTACACCCAGCTTGATAAGATCTGAAGTGATCGTATTTACAAGGGTCTTCAAAGATCTTCAGTCTGGTCCTTTTGACGACGGGAGTGATCAGCTTTCTGAAAAAACCTCATCTATGTTACGTTGATTACTATTTAATCATTCCAGCTCTGAATTAAACATTGTATCTGCTCATCATCATAATGTGAAATTTTCATCCTATGAAACCCAAGGGCTCTCATGCATAAAAACCGTAGTCCCTACTATCAGAACGTCCGCAGTCTGAGGACAAAAACTGATCTAATATCAAATTCAACTCTACCCTAGTATCAGATGACATTGTTCGCTTAACAGTAACCTGGCCGACTGAAGATTTCCACCAAAATGAACTGCTTCCTTTACATAATATCTTCCGTAAAGACTGCGACCGCGCTGCTTGTCGCAAATCAGATAACGGTAGCGTCTTAATCGGGTAAATAAGGCACTCACTGCAGTGACTTTACTTCCTTTTCCTCTCCTATTGAATGTATTTTTGTTCGCATTTCCTTAGCTCCATCAAAAGTTTTAGTTGTTGCTTCCAGATTTATCGCTTATAATAGCCCTATTTTAGTTTACAAACATTTTTTTGCGGAACCCTTTTCCTACCTTAACACTAAGAGCGTCCGCACACGGGTCGACATTCAATCGACTCGACTGCGACTCGAACTCGAACTCCTTGCGATTTCCAATGTAAATGAATGGAGACCCGCACACGGGTCGACTTGTGCTCGACTCGGACTCGGTGCGACTGCGACTCGTCTCGCTCGAAGTGTTTGGAACGGGAAAAGTCGAGCAAGACGCGTGATATTTTTTTTCGAAATATATGAAAGTGTTTTTTTTATATAATGTATGCATTATTAATTATTTTATTTTATGTATTATTATTATTGGTTCTTTGAAAAATATTAGTGTTTCTGATAACGTATCACGTATGTATTTTTTTATATGTTTGCATAATGTAATGTTACATATTGTAATGTTATATCAATGAAATTTTCCTACATATATTTTAATTATGTTGGCCACAAAATAGTTGCACCTATATGTTCATAAAGGTTATTGATTTGTGATCATTGTTTCCTTCTTGTCTATAAATCAGCATAGATAAAGCAGAGCATAATTGATACGGGAAACTCGATCGTTTTGCGGAATAAGCCGTCGAAAGCAGAATTAAAGTGGAATTGTTTTTGCGGGATGATTAAAATTGAAAATTTTATAGAAAATGTTTTTTTTACAAAATGGTTTCGATCGTATGCACTGATTCTCATCAGACTCCAGCTTACAGTGCTTACTTGGCTGATGTGACCACTTGCAGTTGTAAATCAGTAATTTTTATTTACGTTAGTTGTGACAAATTTTAACATCTCCGCAAAACGCAAAACAATCGAGTTTGTGTGCGCTAGTGTCTGATGAGAATCAGTGTATACTTTCGAAACCACTTTGTCAAAAAAAAGTTCGAAATCTTCAATTTTAGTCATCCCGCAAAAACAATTCCACTTTAGCACCAATATATTAGGTCTGTTCCCGTACTACGATTAATTGCGATTAATCGCGATTAATTGCAATGAAGCTGTTCCCGTACTCCGTTTTACGGAAAACTGAAAATTTCCCCTCTTTCAGTAAATTTCAGCAGGGTCTGAGCTACTGAAAAATACTGAAGTGTGAAATGGAGTAAATATTTTCAAATGTGCGCGGCAAGCAACATATTTTTTTGCGTAATGTTGCTATGAAGGTCGAATATTTTTGTGGCGATAATTTATTACCGCATAGGATGACTTTATAATCACTATTGCTCTCCCAAAAAGCGAAAACTGATACTTTCGGTTGTCAATTTTCAGGAAATACAATGAGAGCGTTCCCGTACTTTTCATGAAATTCCCCATCACATGATTCAGGAAAATTCAGTAAAATTCAGTTACTGAAAGTACGGGAACAGACCTATTTATTGAAGCAACAGCGAAGTGTTTATAATATAGTTTCCTAACAAAGAAACAAGCTTGCAATTTTTCAGGATGAATTTCCACTTACTGGAGAAGCTTTTATTGAACACTAGTTGTTGCTGCCAATGGCTACTGATTCGATTGGTATTGACATTCTTAGATTATATAGCAGTGCCATCTGCGAGGATAGGAATTTTGCACTTAGAGTGTGGAAGAGAGGCGTATAGCTATTGCATTTAGTTGGACCCTGGGACATGCTTGTCAGAATATTAATGGAAGAGTTTCATATCGGATTCAATAAAGGTCGGATCATTATTACTTGTAGTAATCCATAGTGGGTGAATATAAGTTACACGTGACAAAGCGACATATACTAATAACATACAAGTATATAATATTATTAAAGATCTCTCTAGTAAAATTACTTTCAATAACCGACCAAGACGCACCAGATTTGCAAATCTGCTCAATGAATTAATTCATCACACTACTTATCATATAATGAGCCCATTAATAGGTGCTGTGTATTATTCAATTCTATAAGCAGCCACTACTCTTCGGAGATTACCAAATCAAAATTCAAAAATAACTGGTCCAAAGCCCATTCCACATCCGAACCCGCTTAACTTCCATCGTTATTAGCCTAAATTTTATTAAAACAATGTAGAGTAAATGCTACAAAATTTTTGATGTATTGAAATATTTTTTACGGACAATTTTTATTTTATATTTATAATGATTAATTGTATTTTAGATTTATATTATGGTTTCTTGTTGTGTACGTTGCCTTGTTTTGTAAAATAAATATCTAAATAAATAATATATACTATTGTTTGTTTGTCAAAACTTCGCGTAGAAAACGACCCGTTTCGAGTTCGAGTCGCAGTCGAGTCGATTTCATGTCGACCCGTGTGCGGATGCAATTGTCTACTTCGAGTGTGACGCCTATGACGCTTTGAGTTCGAGTCGCAGTCGAGTCGATTGAATGTCGACCCGTGTGCGGAGGCACTAAGTTTCCTACTGCTTTAATATAAATGTGTGGAGATTGCAACTACTCAACTGTCGATTAGGCGGCTGCATGCTCGTCTACTGCTTAGCACTTCTTTTCTTTCACTGTGCTCCTTTTATCAACTCAATACCTTCCCAAATTCTAATAATAAAATCTGTGATCTTATTTTATGCAATATTGCTAAGTGCTCCGTCACGGTGAATACAGCGCTTACTCCGTATGTACCTCCTGATCTTCACAATCCCCCATTTGGTTTTTAGAAAATTGTAAAATTGTAAATGACAAATATTTCAATTTTCGTAAAGCTAACTCCTCAGTCATGGCCACTGAAATAATTAAAGTTAGTTGGTTCTTTCTCTTTCGTGGTCTTGATATTTACCATGCTTTACACATATTTTACATATTTCTTAATAATCTGATTTCACATTTTACCCCAATTTACCGTTCGTCTAAAATAAATGATGCTGCCTAGTTAAACGCTGCCACTGCTGCCACTTTTGAGGCAAAATACTCTGATCGTAGTAAATACAAAATCACAGGTTCTGAAAATGATCATAAAGATTACAAAAGGCACCGTTCCGAAGCGGAAAAATGTCCAAAGCTCACTATGCAGTCATACATTAATCACATTGAAGCATCTATCCAATCTAATCAGCTTAAATCCTTTTGGTTGTACATTTACTTTCTGAAAAGCTTATCTGATATTCCCAACTGTATGAAGTTCAATGATGTAACAGCTTCCAATTCACAAGATGCTTGCGAGTCTTTTGCTCGATACTTTTCTTCATTCTTTTCACCACAAATTCTCCTTTCCTCCGCTACTTCTCTGCCACAATTCTCTCCAACGTTATTCTCTTTTCGTACAAATCCTATTGAAGTAGACTCCTTAATGTGCTCCCTTGATACTAATCTTGACTGTTGTCTTGATGGTATTCCAAATACCCTAGCTAAGTTGTGTTTCTCTTTCAATTATCTTGAATTTCTTTCAATTATCATCAATCTAAGCATTACTTCAGGTACAGATCCTTTTCTGTAGAAAACGGCAAACGTTTTGTCCGTACATAAAGTGAGTGATCCTGTTTGTATCTCTAATTACCGGCCCATTTCCCTCCTTTTTTGTTTCAGTAAACTGCTTGAAAGGGAAGCATTCATTAGATTCCACCCTTCCGTCCAATCTTTTTTTGCTCTAGAGCAGCATGGGTTCACAAAAGGCAAATCTACAATGACCAATTGGTTTTCTCTCGCCAATGTGGCTGTATCTGCCTTGGATCAGCAAAAGCAGGTAGATGTAATGTATACAAATTTGTCTAAAGCTTTTGACTCTGTGAATCATGATCTTCTTCTGAAGCTTGAAACTCATGGTATTTTTGGTTCTTCTTTACTCTCTTGGCTCACTTTCTATGTTGTTGATTGACATAATTGTCAATTCCTGTATCCCTGTTCTATTTTTTCCTACCTCAGGAGTTCCGCAAGGTTCGATTCTTGGCCGTCTGTTGTTCCTGTTATTTATTAATGACCTGCCATCCTGCATACAATCTCCTTGTCTTTTGCATCCTGATAGCTTCAAGATGCTCAGAGTAATCGAGTCATTTCACGATTGCTATCAGCTACAAAATACAACTTACATAATACAACAACTTACATAATACAACAAATAATACAACAACAACTTCAGCATCAAAAAACCATGTTTAGATATGTTTTCCGCGCCCAACATGCATAAATATTCTTATTTAGGATGGCGAATACTACAACATACTAACTTTTCAAGGTCATCGGAGCTGTGTACTGTTAGCTGCATAATTACTAAAACTTCTTAGACTGCTATTAAGGATCACTTTAAAAATTTAGAGTTACATGGGCGACTCAAAACTGGGTCTATTTGCTGCTATACATTTACTTCAAATTATGGTTCTTTTCAAATGAATTAATATAAAATAGTTTAAGAACAAAGCTTTCAAAATTCAAAAACTAATATGGAGCGGATCTCAAATACTCATTTTGGAAAACAGAATGGGATTTTTCACTGTCAAACTAGTCTTCAAAATCATGCACTGAGCACGGCTTTATCAAGCAGGATATTTATCATATGATAATGTACCGTTGGAATTTCTAAGAACAAAAATGGCCAAATTCTCAGGCTAATTTTGAAACTAACCTGTTTATTGAATTTCATTCAAACTCGATAACTGAATCAAAAGTTACTGGCGAAGAAAGATGTTAATGGTTTACTGGTGTGTTTCTCATGTGAGAGTTTCATAAAAGCATGAATTGGTGCCTAAATCACCCAAGCACCGTAACTAGAAGTATCCAGATTCATCCCACAATGAGACCAACTTACTCTGTGAATTAAGCTTTGATACGGTGACTATGTTAGATATGAAAGGTGCAAACAAATTTTGGGGCTGTCACCCTTGAAAATTTGAAAATTTTCCCAGTTGAAAAATTTGTTGCTTATTTCCATTGTAAATTTTTTTTTTATAGTATACATTTTTGGCGGTTTGTCTGGGTGAAAAAATGTCTAAACTATTAGGGATTGGTAATTCTTTGCTAGCACCGCACCCAAAAGTCTATACAAATTGTTTGCTGTCCAGGTTAACGTATTCCATGAATTCTGTTTGAATGCAATGCTTGCATCAACAAAAAGATTTTTAGGCTTTAGCATTGGTAAAATGATTTTCAATCAAAATGATTTTCAATCTAAAACATAATGATATCTTGGTTTAGCACATTTTTTTGGAGCTATAGGGGCTGATACTCCTATCCTAATTTTGCAGGCGGTATTCTATCATATTTATCTAACAATAAAACCAATTTACTGTGTGCTCTGCACTTATAGTTTCCAATGCATCCATCAACAAAGCAAGTTCTGCTTCTGGCCTCTGCATTTCTCCGAAAATCAGTCTTCGGCCTGGAGTTTTCTTTTAAATTTATTGTTTTATATTTAAGAGAGCATGTTTTTAAATAAATCTTAAATGAATTTGGTGATACTGATGCAATCGTCTGAATTTACAATTTTTGATTCCTAGTAAACAGCACAGACATATCTGACATCGAGAATCTTTACATTCTATCCTATCTTTACGGTTCTATTCAGTAAGAGCTTTAAAATAAGAAGAAGAAAAAACGAATAAAAATATAAAATGCGAGAATATTCCTAGAAACTAACAACTGCTGTGTTCATGAATTTCAAACATTTCTCACGTTACACCCTCGTCTACAACGGTTTTTTTTTTCAACTGACACGTTTATCCACGAAACATTTTCTCGACACGACGACACAAATTCGTTCTACATATATTCTTGAAATTCGTAGCAAAAATATCCAACTAGCACGAAACAAGACGCGTTAGATGCTAAATGGCGTGTGAAAGCAGAAGATGAGTTCATTATAGCGTTATCTATTTATTTCCACCAAAGTTAAGAGCCTGGGTCCGGTACAAAAACGAAACAAAAGAAAAAAGAACAGATTAAAGTAAGAGCATCAGAAGCAGACGATAAGCAGAACTAGTGACCAGTGTAGGTAGAAGAAAGGGAAGACAAGATAGTACCGAGCAAAAGAAAATACATTAGACACTATCGGTTGCAGTAGCCTTTCTTTGTGGACATCGTGAGATGCTTCAACGAACCTAATACCTTCAGCTTGGAGATGTCTCCAGTATCATGGTGCTACCGTTGTCGAGATAGTAACGGAATGGCAATAATAATGTCGTCCTTTAGGGAGGGCTGGCTGACTGGCTAGTTGCATTTAAATTCATAGGGAACAATGCTCGACTCAGGCCAGCAAAAGATAAATGGAATTATCGGATTGGGTTGAAGTGAAAGGTGGTGAAGATGGTCGAGAAAATGAGGATAGAGTGTAGAAGTTGAATTGTAAAAATAACTCGATGAGGATGCAATGATGGCACGAAGAACCGGATGACACTGTTGCCGTGAATTTCAACAAAACTCGGAGAACTTAAAGTTTAACGAAAGGAAATAGGTTTGTTGGAAGATTTAATTTCATTACGGTTCTCTCGGAGCAAAAGAAATTCAAGGAAGTTAAAGAAATGATAATATTATTGTGTTAGGTTGAATATATTATGATTATAATGAAATACGATTAGGATAATCAAACCGAACGAAGAATTTTGTGACATCTGTGATTTTCGTGACTCTCACAATTTGCGTTTCTCTAGCAATTATGATAAAGATGACGTAAATTAGCCAGAAACAATTATTCCTTGAATGTACACTCTGAATACACTTTTGAAGTCTTTTTGATGAGAACTTATGCAGGAATTAAAAATACAAAAGGTAACATTTCAAAACCTCTTAAAGTCTTGATCTCACTCAGTATGTTTTAGCGTAAAATAAACAGGTTTGCCTGGTCTTAATTCGAAAGCACCATCTTCCTTACTTTTTTCATTTCCACTTCACTAGTCACGTTCTTGCTCATGTAAAATCTTAAGTAGGTTCTTCCATAAAAGCTTTTACTGAACTCTAACTATACGAGTTCTGTCAGTACGCTATCATACCCGCTGGCGTCTTTGTTATCATTGTCATCAAATCTTTGTATCTTCTCCGAAACTGTCGAGAATTCATTCACTTTCCTAAAAAGAGCCTGAACTAGTGACGGGAACGGAATGAAGTCACTGAAATTTGTTCACATACTAGAAAGGAGTTGATACTAAAACTCTGTTATATGAGGGTCCTTTACACGAACAAGATTTCTCGATATTGTCGTTGTCGTCGTTTTGCCATATATAACGATGAAACATTCCTTGGAGCACTATATACAATGCGGATTCCATGTAACGCATTTACTTGCGAGGAAATTCTTCTAAATGATAGATCGTATAAAATAAAATTGTGATTTTACAATGGAGCTAAGGTTATTGTCGAAATATTTGCTCGGAGCAAAAGAGTGCAAATATGTAGGATGGAGTGTGTTGAAGAGTAAGCAATAATAGTGTGAAATTTTCAGATACATATTTTATGTGGAATAAATGCGATTATAAAGAAGAAACTGGCTGATATGGATTTCAGATTAACAGAATCCCCGCTTACATTGTATTTTGATATCAAAGTATTCTTTGTACGTTGTTGTCATGTCAGATATCGATGCCAGATATAATACGCTGTTGTCAGATACAATACAACGATGTCAGATATAATAGGCTTAAGCATATTTAAGAATCATATTAGCAAGAAATTAAAGTGATGTTGCAAGCAATACATTAATTTGTTTTCAACATGTTGTCATCGATCTTAATAAATATTAGCACGAATGGCAATAAGGGACATTTATTTTTTTGCGCCCCACGTGGGTACTATGCCATACAAAATATTTACGCATATTTGATTGACACCTCATTTTTGGTTTGTTCATGTGAACTGTTTGTGTGAAAATGTTATAAAAAAAAGTGAATTATGATGAACAATAATTTGTCAAGTTTCTGCAATTTACAGCCCTCTGGACGATTACAGCTCTTTTGACTTTACTGATGGAAACAATTCTGCGCCTTTGAAAGATTCTTATTGATTCTATATTACTTTGGCAATAGTTCGAGAGATCTTTTTAATGTGTAGAAGAGAATTTGATATGGCTACAAAACTGCGATAAGCTGTTTCTTTAAATTTAAAATGATGTTTCTTACGTTTCTAACTTTAAACATCTCAGGCGAATGGCAATAGAATATGTAAAGACACATTTTCAATAATAGCGAAATTTTTCTTCTCAATATAGGTTGGCTCAAAAAAGAGAAAAGCTAAAAAAGGGTAGATTATAAATAAAAATACAGAAACAAAAAAACTCTAGCGCAACAGAACCGTTAGAAAACTGATTTTCGAAGAAAGAATCTTTGAGCAAATAAAAAAAAACGACTGGAAAAAGATCAACTACTATTTGTAGGGTCATATCAACCATTTTTTACGCAAAACAAATAGATGAAATCTTTCTTTTGAATTCGAAGATTTCATTGAAAGTTAAAGCGATTAAACATTGTTTGGGGTTTTTTTTAGTTATCTATATTGAACATTGGTTTCGTATTTTTATTGTATATGCTTTGTATGTGAATATATACTGGAATCATCTGTTGGTGCAATATTTACGAAAATGTCTGGTGCTGGCAATCTTGTGTTTGCATCACAGCTACAAATAGACCAAATCTGCTTCACGTTTAGTTAAACCCTCTCTGTGAATTCCATTTCGGTTGGATACTACACTTGAAACTATAGGAATGAAAAAACATTTATGAGTTACCACCCGCAAAACTTTTCAAATTTTCGAAACTTTGATATTTGTCGTTAATTGTCATTGCAGGATCATTCCCAATTGAAACTTTAATGACAACATCGGATAGTAATAAAATACCAAAAAATTACAAAAATCATCATAGCTGGCATTCTTTTCGTGATTTTTTAACAAAATTTCAATAAAATCTGGCTTACAACAAGGCTAATAATAATAATAATATAAGGACCAGAAGCATTAGGAAATTAAATTTTAACGAGAAAAATGGACTGGAATACAGCTGAAGAATGTAGTCACTAGGTTAGCATAAAATCCTCATTTCATGCGATCGATATCTTAGTTCATCCTTCTGTTCGTGATCAGGACGATAAGAAACCCTGTAAGTATATCGTACCTCAATCAACCTCCCTCAGCCTATACGCAACCTTCTTGATACCATTCTGATGATTTAGTTAAAACCACACCCCCCCCCCCCCTCCACTGCACCGCCACTCCTACAAAAATTGTCAAAAAATAAACAATATTAGTGTTAAATTATTAATTAACAAGTTACTAGATTTTATGCAAAAGATTTTAAGTGTTTTAAAACCGTTTTATTGAAGATTCTTTAAATCTCAAATTCAGTAAAAATACTGTTTGATATTTAAAAAAAAATCAGGAAAAAAAGAGATTTAGATGAGTTTATTGTTTTATATTACTTTTACGCCAACTTGGAAGCTACTTTCAGTTAACAGGTACTCATTATTATCGTTCTAGAATTATTCTGGACCTTTTTTATTCAATAAATAATGTCCCATTTAAATTGGAAGTTATACCAATGAAAGTTCTAACTTCACCTTTACTGATTACGACCACGATTTTGGTACAGCTATGACTTACAATGCTTCAACCTCTTCAGCCTAGGTCAGCAACTTTTGACTTCCCAACTTTGTGCCAATCATAGGCAACATTTTCAATACAGTGGGCGGTGTATAGCTCAGTTAACGGCAAAATTAGATCTGAGCCTTGTATGAGCAAAATTCTGGCAGAACTGACAGCTCTGTGCTTGTAGAAACGCCAAATTGTTTGAAGTTGATATAAGAATAACGGCAAGCTAAACCTCGTTCTATTTAGTACAAATATATTTCGAAGTCAATCAAAACAGCATTCATGGACACTTTTAATAACTTTACTGTGAGCCCTCGATATTTTAGGGTTGGATAAAAAAAATTGTTATCAAAGTAACACTTTGGAACAGGAATTGTTCAAACCAGTGTCGGCTCGTGACATTTAGAAACGGGGAGGCAGTGAATTTAAGAATCATTAAGAAAGTTAAATAATATTTTAATAATATAATATCAAATTCATATTGTGGGACTTTGTGGTGAGGTAATGAAATACGATGTAAACTACACCGTAGAAACATTTTATTTGAGAACAATGTATATTTGGCTCTATTTTGACAAAATGTTGAACGAAATTGTCATACAGCTGTGTTAATCCTCCAATTTCTTGAACAAATGTTTTTCAATGTTTCGCAGCGATAGCTCCAATAATCGTGCAGACTCACGATATTTCGAATACTAGTCTTAATTCTTTTCAACGCATTAAATCCTTAAATGACATCTCAAAAATTACTGAAGTGGCCGGAATGTTAAAAATTGACTTTATTTTTTATGGTCAACTGATCTATTATAATAACTTTTAGTGGCGTACAGAACAAAGAACTTACTTTTAAGGTTTTTCGGTTGAGCAATAGACCATAAATGGACAGCACGCACTCAAACGAGAGTTGATGAAGCATATTTTGAATAGTGAGAGACTGAGTTATATCCATCAGGTTCAAAAGTACATTTTGTGAAATTCATGTAACCGACGTTTTGCATCTAGCTACATACATTACACGCCTCTGCTTCATTGTGACCTCTAAATGGCAAGTCCAGACGTGGTTAAAGTAACGTTAAGTCAATAAACAATTTTTTTTATTTTTTAAATCACATCCTTCATTCATCTGGTTTTCGATTCGTTGAGTGAGCTAAATTACGTTTAATAGAGTGCCATTTAGATTTTCTAAATCATTGAAACGTTGCTTTGACCACACATTGTTACTGGAATTCGAATCACATGAGAAGTTTCTAATCGGTCAAGCTACCAGAAAATTTTATTATACCACTCTACATTAAATAAAAGCTCAACATTCCTATCGCTCTAATGATTCTAACTCTGGGGCAGGCTTTCTATTTTCTTTAAATTTTAATGTTCCGGATAAGTTTATTGTAAGTAATTTGTAAGTCATCATAAAATTCATTTTGAGTATTATTATATATACAATTGATTTACATGACAATAATTGAAATCAATAAGAAGAAAATAGTTGTAGCTTTTAAGAAAATTTCTTCAATTTTACTTCAAATGCACGATAAACCACTTCGAACACTTTTACATGTACATACTAGTTTTACACTGGTAGTGAAATAAATTTCACAGATCAACTTTATTACCAAATCTAAATTTAGCGCATACATACAAAAAAAATACTGTTTCCTCAAAGCGCAACCAAATAATTTCTTAAGGTTCTTTCGGAAATATATATGAAATAATTATTCATTCTCTTCATACATCAATTCTTTATCGTTCTATTCGGTAGTTTGTAAATGTTTCATTAATCAAATATAAGCATTGACGAAATAAAAATACAAAGCACCTGACTTATTAATTTCGATAGCTGCTTTGCCCTAAAATAATTACCTTTCGCTAAACAACAACAAAGCACATACATTGCTGCTTTTGAGGCTTGATTCTTTGAATTCACTATTGCCATATTGAATACTCAAAAATTTGATCAGTCATGAATGACGACAAAATACAAACTACAACGTTTTCATTGATAAAAATGCAATAGATGAGGCAGATGTGAAACTGCCTCATTTTCATTTCTCTACCTTCGTTTTTGTTGTGCTCGAAATCGACATGGTGTATGGCAGCTAGGACTGATGGATAATTTTTTTTTTAGTTTTTACACTGAGGCAGTGCTTTGGGTACAAAATTGATTTCGGTGTTTTGCCGAAAATTCATATTTCTTTATATATATATATATATATATATATATATATATATATATATATATATATATATATATATATATATATATATATATATATATATATATATATATATATATATATATATATATATATATATATATATATATATATATATATATATATATATATCAGCAAAATGATTAAGGGAGATAATCTCTGGAGTGGCCAATTCGATTGAGCTGAAACTTTCGGAGAACGTAGATGTATATAGTAGGTAGGTCCACGACTTTCTCAAATTCAGATATTTTAAACCTTTTGGCGGCGGCGAGCGTTTTAGTGAATTTTGAGGTACTCCTATATTTCCAAGCAGTGTATAGTTTTGTTAAAGAAAAGTATTGGGAATGAAAACTTATTATGTTTTTAGCTCGTTTATGATAAAAAATTGGAAATTGTGAGCCGTGTGTGGGTGCAGGGTGCTTAAAAGTAGGCAAGGATTTTTTTCCAAATTTTGATTTGTCATTACTTCTAAGAAAAACAATGGATCATCGTGAAATTTGCAGAGCGTATTAATGTTGACCAAAAATTTAGCACAAATGGATTTTTAAGATAGTGCGGGTAACCCTGTAGCTACGGCAGGCTCCTGAATAAAAAAACCTTCAAATCATTGACCTTCCTGAAAATTTGTTTGATTTTTGACAAAAAAATCAGATCACTGATAAATTTTAACTTTTGTCCATCATGTCAAATCAAAATTTTCAAAATTTCGATTTGCACAAGAACGGCAACCCATCACCAAATTACCTCTATTTTCAGCACTCGAAAGTTCTGTTCACGAGAACTGACGACCGGATTATCCGATCATAATGAAATTTACAGGACATGTTGGTATTAGCTAGGACCAGGTCTGATAGAAGTGATTTTGAAATGCGGGCAACCCTGTGCCAGTGGTACCATCTTGAAAAATCACCCAGAAAAAAAACCGGTTTTTGGCCTATAACTTCCGATTCAGCCATCAGATTTTGACAAGATTCATCCAATACTTGGATCTTACCTTATGTAACATTTGATGAAAATTTGGCTGAAAAATTAGAATAGAGTTGCCAGCTATGGTGATTTTTGTCTCCTAAATCTTGCAAATTTGCTCAGCAAAATAAAGCTTTTTTCCCTATAACTTCCGGTCCAGTGTAAAAATCAGAACGAAGTTCATGCAGTAAATGGACTTTATTGTGAACCAAATGTCATAGAAATTTCGTAACAAAATTATGAAAGGGCTGCCAGCTATGACCATTTTTGTAATTTTGTTTAATATCTTTACTGAGCGATTATGTCATTAGATTTCCAAATGGAAATGATCCTGCCATGAAAATTAACAACAAAAATTAACGCTTTAAAAATTTGAAAAGTTTTGAGGTTGGTAACCCTAAAATTCTTTTCACCCGTATAACTTCCAGCGCAGTGATTCAATCGAAACGAAATTTACTGGTTGGATTTAACTTAACGTGAAGCAGAATTGGTATGTATTATGCTTTACTGTTGATACAGGCTAACCAGCATTAGCCATTTCCGTAAATATTGCACCAACAGATGCATCAAACAACGTTCTCATATGCAAAGCATTTGCAATAAAATTAAGGAATTCTTTTTTAAATTTTTCGAGTTTTGAACATTTTTCGGATGTTAGCCTCAAACAACGTTTAACTGCTGAAACCTTCGATGAAATCCTGCGAAGAGAACGAAATTCAAAGGATACGTTGATTTAAGTATGAGCTTGTTATGGTAAACTTATTGCTGCTTCGTTCAGAAAGTGTTGCCAGCACTGAATTATGTGTTATAGTTGAGTTTTGTTGCTTTGGATAAGGAATGGTTGATATGATTCTAAAAAACAGTGTATTACGTCTTTCCACACTTTTTTGTCACTCAAAGACAATTTCTTCGAAAATTAGTTTTCTAGCGGTTCAGGTGCGCTAGAGTTTTTTTTTACTTGTTTTTGCGCTGAGGCAGTGCTCTGGTCTGGATTTAGGATTGATTTCGCGTTATTTTCGGGCAGCTTGTGTAGAGGCACTGGTTTCAAATGGTTTAAATGTTTACATATGCACAAATTCAAAAATAGTGGAGACTTGGGAGCAAAATGCTGATTCTGCTATAAATTTAAATATTATTTATTGATTAATTTAGAATATGTATTTTGTAAATTTTACCGAGGAGGCACTGCCTCCCTTGCCTCCTTTGAGGAGCCACTGCCTCCTTTGCTTCCTCTGAGGAGCCGGCACTGGTTCAAACCCATGTTGCGTAAAAAAAACTGAGGAAACTGTAGCGTTTATTGATGTTTAATGGGTAAATTATGTGCATTTAAAATGCATGCTCTGGAAAAAAAGGATTAAAGGACTGTTGTCAAAAAAGGATAAGATGTTGCGCAGGTGAGTTTATTGAATTAAACGTTAGAGCTAATAATATTTATTGAAAGTCGGATTGAGAAAAATGTTTGAGAAAGCTTATGAGATGTTTCGTGTTGCATAGGGCGGACAGTCACAGTCACGTAAATAATAAAAATTTGAATATAATACCGTGTCAGGTGGACAAAACTCAATAGAAGTGCAAAATCTAGAAACAATTGATTATTTGAGAGAAAATACAGTTATTTTTCATTGGGCAGTTCCTTTGAAATCGTTGTTTCAAATGACATAAGAAAGCGTGTAATGTTTGCGTGCGAAAAACCCAGTAGATTTTTTTTCATATGTTTTTGAGCATAATTATTTACTATCCAGTAGATTTTGTGTATTTATGCATTACCCTATTATTTAACATTATTTTTATCTATTATTTTTTACTTTGTTCAGGTTTCATATCCACATGCTTGTTATTGAATAACACTTTAAGTTTCGTGAGAGTTGGATTAATATATTTGTCTGTATTCTGACTCCGAATTGGTGTGCTCTGCATTTTTGGTATGAAAAAAAGATTGAATTTAATACTGCCCCATAGTTATTTGTGTTGTAAAAAATTTATTGCACATTTGATTTTGTCGTCACATTTTCTAATCTAAATTCCAACAATTTTTATGAGTTTTTTATAAAAATTTTATATATTTAAACTCAATCGCAAAAATATCTTCCCAAGAATATTTCTTAAATCTATCGAAGGCAATACTATTATGGTAAATTATATTCACACATCGCACACTACTAAAATTATAGGCTATATGTTTTACATCATTGAAATTCCAGAAAGATCTCTAAAACAAGGTTGACATCTTTCACAGCATACAATACAGGTTTTCGAATAAAAATGTGCTACTCACTATGCCGGTTCCGTCTATGCTCTAGCATACCATCTATATTTCAGCCTAGTCCACGGTCATCAGCAGCGTTACTCTCCTTGAAAATAAGGAAACCGGTTCTTCGGTGAAAATATTTGAATTGATTTTGGAGTATATGCCATCGAAGAAAAATGTTGACGACTCTCTTGAGCTTTCAGAAAACACAGCATGCATAGAACTAGATCACCACAACGAGTTCTAGGCAAAGTCCTTTGCCAAATCGACTTCACATGCATACATCCATGCTCTGTGGGGTGTTGTTGCTCTAGTTGACATTCTCAAACTTGGCTGCTTTAAACATGGTGGACGTGAATGTCACCATCATCATCGTCATCGCTTTGTCGTCGATTACATAAACCACGAAAATTTATTTGTGAAACGTGTGTAACTTCTTGGTCGCCGACATCAACATCGACAATATCGAGATTTCTTGTCACGTCCTGTAAATTTTCCGGCTATTTGCAAGCAGAACCCTAGGAGGAGAAAAGTTCTCCAACCCGTGTTGGATTGAAGAACTTTTAAGCGAGAAAAATGAATCCATGGAGAGATTTGATTTCGGTAGTAAAGGAAAAATGGAGATTTTCGATCGCAAATAGTAAAACAGACAGGCGTCAATATTTTCACAAAATGCGGAATGAGTTGAAAGGAAGAAATGTCGAAGTAAGTGAGAAAGACTTATTGACTAAGAAATATTCGGAAATTTGTCATTTCAAAGTTTATTCATTTTTGAAGATGTATATTTGAAAAGTTACAGTCACGTCCGAACGATTTGAAAAACGAAAGCTGTTGAAGTCGAGGGGAATTTTATTCTGCATCAAGCCGAAAAATTAAATCACAGTTTGTTCTGGTCAAAAATGTTCAACGAAATAGCTTACCAAGTTGAAAATAAATTTTAGCTACTTTTCTGAATTTGTTTGGACAGAGAAAAAACAATTTAAAATGCATATATTGATAGCGCCACGTGTGGGAAAAAGTTTGTATGAATTTTAATAAATATTCAATTCAAAATTAGCCCAAATATTTTCATACCATCATTTCTATTTTCAACCGCAATGCAATAAAACTTTGATGCAGTTTAAATTTGAAAATTTACACAAAAAACCTTTTATTTTATTGGACCAAACATTTAAATTCTCATTTGGCAAACATCTAAATGTAAGTCTGATTTCATCGAAAACTCTCGATTTTTTTTACGTTTTTATTTTTGTTTGTATCAAACAAACGATACAGAACTACATTAAAAATCGTTTTGTGGAACCATTACGGCATGGAAAGTGTGTCCGTTTCGACTGTTTCGAAGGAGGTGATGGAGCTTGTATAAGATAAGGAACACTGCAAAACACATACAGTTTATTAAATGAGAATTTAATGAATGTAGACAGGCAATGAATGGTATTGAAAGGTAAAGAGGAGATGGAGTAAGATGATTCTTTTGCTGCAAAGTACATGAAAAGCTAGTAAGAAAACACACACAAATAGTTTATAAAGTCATTCGAGTTTATACTCTTTCATTTTGGAGAATACTTAATTATCGCTCCCGAGCATTTGAAAAAGTTTTTTGATAAGTTGATAGAAGTTCTATTCTAACGTCAGATAACATTTTGAAGGAAATAAAATCAAACACATGAGCGACCATTCATCTTTAAAACAATAAAACTCTTCTTTTATTTCGTGCTATAATGCGTTTAAGCGTACTCTTGTAGCATCACGTCGTCATATTGAGGCAGCAACCTGCCTGATCGCTAATACAGTTTGCCATCGTAAATCTTAAAAAAGGAAAATTTATGACCGGAAAAGGACATCAGTTCGAAAACTGGAGGGGAACTCACCGACATCGGAAGCTGCCTGTTTATGGTTCGTCTTGGCTTATTCTGACTCGAACCAACAAGAAAGGCGAGTTTCGTGTATGAATTAGTGGATGTCCTCCATGTGTCGACCATATGGAGTCGAAAGATTTTTATTTATTGGCCATTCAACACTACATAATTGAAGAAGTATTTTCAAGGACTTAAGTTACTAACAAATGAAAATTAATGGCTATAAAGAATGTGAACTTCTAATTCAGGTCCTGAAAGGATTTGTATTGTGGAAGTCATAAAATGGAAGTCATAAAAGTTACAAATGATCTAAACTATTCATAGGTATATCTGAACTAATAACTTCCATTTGATATCACAAAGGATAATTCGCCCATAGAAAATGTCATCTTTGAGTTTTATTTCCCATGATTTAACAGTCTTCCAAACATAATCAAGAACATCATTTATTAATTTCTTGTTAACGAAAAGATAAATGAGTTTAGTTCGTCATTTACCATCAACTCTAATTCCGAAAAAAGCCTACTTACATCTATTCAATTCGCTTGTATAGGCTCCGAGGCTGAAAACATCGACAAAAGAAAATAGCAATCACATTATCCTCCGAAAAATTGAACTTACGTTCCCTATCGTTCTACAAGCCGGCTTGGCAGGGCTCAAATTTCCCTTGTCTGATGTGAAATGTGAAATAACTAGACGCAAACTTTTGTATCCAGCAGACTATCAGTATCTAGTCAAGTCCAACTCAAAGTACGTACTATTTTGTGGCATCATCAGCATACCATTTACCAAGCCTAGAATAATACTGAGATTTCGGGGTGTATTTATTAAAACATTTTCGCGGTGGTTTAATCAAAAACTTTCCCTATTTTCCTTCTCGCCAGATTTTTGCAACTTTCATCCGGCCGGTGTACGTTGGGCAAAAGAAATAAACAGTTGCTGGTTAGTAAAATGGAGCCAACAATGCTGAATTAACTTTTGCTTTTTATGGGCTGGCATCTGTTTGGTTGTGATGGTCACACAGGTTTTTTGATCATAGACCTTGTTAACATTATCCTCGGAGTTTAGTGTCAGGGAAATGTTACGGAAGGGACGAATGCTGCAAACTATAAACGGGTAGTTTTTCACTATGGTGAAGGGAATAGAATAGCTGCCACAAATTGTCTTCATTCAATCTGAATTTCATTTGGATAAAGGATCCGTTTTTGCCGCCGTCTGTTTGTTGAAGTAGTGTTTTATTGTTGAGGGAAATGTTAAAGTTGGTTATTAGGTTTGTTAGCTTTTAATGCTGAGTTGATTATGTTTAGGTAGTTTGCAGTTAATTTGGGTATATTTGAGAAAGTTTTGATGAGAATGGACATTTGAAATTTTTGATTTCATCTAGATAGGTGGAATGTTATTTTTTGTTGTTGATATTACGGAAAGTAACAACACATAAGAAATTCTTCATGAGGGATCTAAAAATAGATCAAACGTGTTTTCATTCAGTTGCTGATTGGCTGCGTAAAGGAGTATTGGGTAGTGCAATTGGGCGTTGCAAAGTCATAAACGAGGAAGATCAAGTCACGCCATTTCAGATAAAAATTAGTTATGTGAAGTATTAATGAACCTGTGACGTCTTGCAGCCATGTTTAAAATTGGGTAAAAGCTACAAAACTTTTAATCTTAAGGTGCTCCGTAAATTTTTCATGTGAGAAATTAATTTCGATTCAGCTTCTACATTCGACCTTAACATTTATTGAATTGAAATTTTTTTATATGTTAATTGTACATTCTTAACTTAAAGTTTAATTAACAAAAACGACTTAAAAACTAATGGCTTTACTATTTTGGCTTGCTGGCTTTTGTTGGTTTTAATTTTTTTATATTATTTTCGTCAAAATTTTTATTTTTTACACGCTAATGATATTAGCCAGCTTGTACGTCCTAACGTTTACATTTTTTTTTGTTTACGAAACATTTGTAGAAGATAAAAATGTTGAAAAAGTTCTTGATGAACTGACAACAGAAGCACAAAATTAAAATCACAGATTGTGTATAATTTTGCGTACAAAACTCGAATCGGAATTTAGGTCATTGATAATACACTAGAAATCTTTCTCGAATAAATTTCAGTTCCCTTCTGCAGCACTCATTAAACGGATATTGAAATTTAATCGGGATTAGATAATCGAAGCGTTAATAATTTTGAATGTTTTAAAAAACTTTCTCCACTATTTTGATTTTAGATAAACAAATCAAAAATTTTGACGAATGGCAATAAATACTTTTCTATTATACATATTTCTGATTTTGGTGTTTAAATTAGGCTAAAAACTAACGATGAATGTGCGTGAAAAAGTTTGAATTCCTAGATGCTATAAGTCATTAAACATCTGGCAGCTGTGATCGTCATTCATTTCCCAGATAAAAAAGTGCAAAAAAACGAAAACGAACTATTTAAAAACAAACAATTTTTTTTTAAAACTTCAAAAAAACAGTTTGAATTAACGACATGAAAAAAATTTATGCTGTGCGAAAATTTAAATATTTAAAATGTATGTAGTTCCATTAAGAAATATTGTTCATCGTTTGAATAATCTTCAATAAATTCAGTAAAGGGAATTTTTACGTACTATGCGTTTCTAATATATATTTTATGTTTTATGTCTACCTGCCACTATCGCATTGTAGACATTAGTCAGCAGTTAGAGCTTCCAAATTGAATTGATACTTGCCTGGTCCAAATTTTCCAATATATTATTTACTTGATCAACCGTACGTATAATCATACATCAATCAGAGCTCATGGTCGTAAAGAATCAACATACATGGTCGTATGCAATCGATAGCTGATTCTGGTGAGCAGCATTCAAAGCAACAGCAACTGAGGTAGGATTGTTGTTGTTTTCAATGCTACCTACCCTAACCAGATCTTGGTCGAGACGCACAAATACGCACCTAATAAGTCGGACAAACTAAATATATAGTTTAGCTTTGCAAATCTGTTTTCCGCAGCTAAACAGTTTTCCATAGCCAAACATTTTGTCGTTGAAAACCAGTTTGCGGATACGAAACAGTTCGCCTCTACCAAACAGTGTTTCTCTACCAAACAGTTTGCCGTTGAGAAACAGTTTTTCGTTCTCAAACTGTTTTCCACTGCCAGTTTGTTTTAACAGTTTGTTTTAATCAGCTATTTGTTTTAGAAAAACAGTCTGTTTAAAAAAAAACGGTTCATTTTAGAAAAACGATTCGTTGTAGAAATACTGTTCGTTGTAGAAAAACTATTCGTTTTAGAAAAAAACTGTTCGTTTTAGAGAAACCGTTTGGGAAAAAAAGTTCGTTAGAGTTTTTTGCAAACTGTTTGTCGTTTTTTAGCCCATCATTATCGCACGTGCTGGCAGCCTTGTAGTCACGGCTTCATTAAAACATGAAAGCAAAAGCCTTCAAATCATTGACCCTCCTGAAAAATTTAAATTTATACTTTTTAATAATAACTGCCAGCAGAATACTGAACCAGCTGTACCCATTACTTGTATTATATAATATTAAGAACAGAGTCCTTATCTACAAGCAGATCATCAGCACCATCTTTTACCAAACACACAGGCCTAACAAAAGACAGTTACATTTTTGTCAAAAACTTGCCCAGAGGCAACTAGTCAAGGCACCCTGGTACATCAGAAACATTGACATACACAAGGACTTACGAATAGAAACAATAGTAAATACGTGACAAGGCCCTCAAACTGATAATAGAACCCTTGCCATCTTAAAATTCCTAAAATACGGAGAAAATGATATCTTCTTAAGCCTACGAGCACTATGATCCTAAAGTAGCAGATCTATGAAGGAGCGATCAAGAGACTAAAATAACTAGAGAGGAAAAAAAGAGAGCGCATGCGCAGGAAAGTGTGCAACTGGCACTAGCTCCAAAAATATAACAGCTCCCAGCCTATGAATTTTGTTGCGGAGCAGCCTCGCTGTCAGAAGTAATCCCATATATATGCAAACACACAAACGCACACACACACACAATAACATTGCTTATGCGATCATCAAAATGCCCTTCATAGGTCCTTTTCCGTACTGGGGTTTTCAAAGGCAGATACGGAAAAGGAATTTAAAACATGGAGCAAGAAAAAGATCGAAGACTACTGGCTTAATATTGAAAAGAGCAAAAGAAGCAATGGCTCTCTGCAAAAGTGGCATAAGACCCTTATGCGGATCATTGGCAGCACACTTTCCATGCAAAAAGTACCTCCACAGGATAGGTGAGGAGCAGGACGACCGCTGCAGATACTGTGGTGAAAGGAAAGAGTGTGTAGAACATCTGCTCACACTTCGAGCTCCTTGGCTCTGCTCTTCCCTCCATCAGGGACATGTCCCTTCAAGGAACATATTCAGGTTCGTTAGAAGCCTGGACACCCGATAAGACATAATGCAGAGGAGGCACAATAGACCCAGGAGGTCACAGTGCTAGGGTCCCTCTGGACCCACTCTAGGCTATCATCATCATCATTTTTGACGTAATTTTTTTTTCATCTCATTTTCTATTTGTTACATTAGCGGAAGAGTAGAATGAGAATAAATTGCTAAATTTCAGATAGCTTAGGTTCAGTGGAGCTATGTTAAAGTGGGTACTTCCTCCCTCTTTTCTTTAAGCTCTCATTATGGTTGTTTACATTTTTTTATGTTAATACCTGGCGCTCAAAGTTCCCATTTTACCGGTGATTAGCCGGCACTTTTTTGACACGCGAGAGTAGCAGGTCAGATCGAAATTTCGGTTAAAGTGGCGGCCTTTCACTGTCGTTCCGCCACGGTTTCAATGCATTCTTGAGACCAAAGCAGTAAATGGCTTTCGAAATAGGTCGGCTGTAATAACGAGAACGTGTAATAGAATTCTCATCATAATCATCGCCACCGATCGCGATCCGATGTCATCCAATTGGCCACCCCTAAACTCCAAGCATCCTGGTCAACACCATATCTTTAACGCAGGCAAGGTCTCCCACGCTGGTGTCAGCCGTAAAATCTGCCGCAAAAGGTTTTCCAAACAGGATCCTCTTCGCTCATTTGAGCTAGGTGTCCTGCCCACCAGAGTCTACGGAGCTTTATCTTAGAAACTAAACCTGCTTCTAGGTAGTTAGCATACAACTCATGGTTGTAGTGTCTCCGGAATCGCCTTTCTTTACATATGGGGCCAACGATTCTTCTCAATACTTACCTCTCCGACGCGGCTAAGAGGTCAGAGTGCCTTTTGCTTAGTATTCAAGTCTCGGATCCATACGCGAGTACTGTCATGTTCATGGCATTGTAGAGCAGGAGCTTTGATGTTTTGGTGAGATTTCGGGATTTGAAGAGATATTTTTTTTCCTCCATGTTGCTATTGGCTACGATAGACCCGATGTTGTTGAAAGATAGCACTACTTAAAATTCATGCTCAGCCACATTGACGGTTTGACCAGCTCTAGGGGTTCTTTCTGCGTTTGCTGCCATCATATACTTCATCTCTTCTTCATTTACGAGCTACCCCAGTTTTTGTAACGCTCGCTCGATCTGGATGAAAGATTCTCGTACAGCTAGCTCTGATCTTCCGACTTATTTATTTATTTATTTATTCATGTGTAGGTTACGTTTATATCACCTGCGGAAGCCAGTTTCTGGCAGGACTTGGTGGCAATAGTCCATCTCTTTGACATTCCAGAGTATCGCATTGTTTCCTCCAACGCTAGGTTGAAGAAAAATCAGGCCAGACAATCTCTTTGTCGGAGCTCATTGAAAATGTTGAATGGTCCGGATAGCAATCCGGATATTTTAACTTCGCTTGATACATTGGTCATGGTGAACCTACACAATCGTGTTAGTTTGCTTGGCAGGCCAAATCTTCTCATGGCTTTATACAGTTCTACCCTGGCGATGCTATCATAAGCGGCCTACAAGTCTATAAGTAGATGGTACAGTGGAATGTTGAATTCAAGACATTTTTCCATCACCTGTCTGAGAGTAAAGATCTGATCAATTGTTGATTTCTCTGTGGTAAAGCCACATTAATATTATCCGAAGATGGCTATTGCGTATGGGGCCATACGTTCTTGCAGGATGGAGGAAAGTACCTTATAGAAGGTACTCAATAATGTTACACCCATATAATTGCTGCACATTGTTAGATATCTTTTCTTATGTATGGGGCATATTATACCTTTGCGCCAGTCTTCTCGCATCTTTTCATGCTCTCGCACGTACAATATGAATTCATGACTCGCGTGGTTTAATGTGGGCCCTCCAAATCTAATTATCCCAGCTGGTTTGCC
The DNA here is from genome assembly GCA_947369275.1 of Nemotelus nigrinus. Classification (NCBI taxonomy): domain Eukaryota; kingdom Metazoa; phylum Arthropoda; class Insecta; order Diptera; family Stratiomyidae; genus Nemotelus; species Nemotelus nigrinus. Next base: position 42,636,381 of record OX376375.1, read on the forward strand.
GTAAGCTTCAGGGGTTTTGCTGAATTTCAGCCCATTTATAGCTCTTCGTTCCTCTTCTATGTTTCTGGCATTGGTTGAACTTTCAAGTATTCATTGAGCTGATCCTTTCACTATTCACTAAAATGCACTTCCCATCGCTCCAGAATGCTTTCAGGATTGGTGATTAAATAATATATTTCGTAGAACTTCCGCGGCTTGTACGGACCTCGCTCCCGAGCTCTTTCTATTTCACAGATTAGGTCTTTTTCACAGGCCACTCTCTTCTGTCTGTGAAGTCTTTTCTCTGTTCTACTGAGCTTTTTATATTCTTCCTCATGTGTCCGCGTTGTATGAGATTGCTGCATTGCCCGGTATGCGGTATGCAACCAGTTGCTTAGACCATTGCAACTACTGTCTAAGATGGCGTCAGCAATACTAATGACAGCCTACTTTTTGTCAACGCCCGGCATTCTGACCGGCATCGAGCTTCTCTAGGGAGAGTCCTAACGCGAGACCAAAGGTGTTACTGGTATTTCCATTGCGTAGGCCAATCGTGTTGATTCGAGCCTGGTTTGTGGATGCAATGCTTATATGCAAAGCAATCCACGCTCGGATAGTAGTCCGAGTTTAAGTTGGCACCTCGATAAGTTCGTACCGTCATCAGGCTCGAGTAGTGGTGGTGATCTATCAACAAGTCGTCTATCTGGTTATGAGTGCTCCACCAGCTGATATCCAGGTGATCTTATAGATATCTTAACGCGGACGAAAAATTCTTGGAACTCTTGACTGTTCTTTTTTTGTTGTTTTCTTGTGAAAAAAAAACTCCGTCAACTCATGCTGTGCTTTGTTATTATTCTTTTGGGCAAGATTTCCAATTCTTTCTTGCATCAAATCAATTTTTTTTCAAATGAAGGACAAAAAAGACAAATATGCAATTTACAGGACTAAATACTCGAAATATATGTATACATCGGTCAAACACAACGGTTCGTATGATCGAAAATAAATACTTTGAAATAAGCAATAAAAATAACATATTTTGGTCACTTGAGAATTAGACTGATAAACAGCACTAGCAAATGGGCAGTGATAGCTTCAAGTTTTATCAGGCTATACATAGAATGCACAAACATTTCTGTGGAAACCAAACAATTTATCAGTAGTGAGTCCTTCTTTTAGCAAAATTTTCCCGGAAGCTATGCATTTACCTTATTATTTTGTTGAAATCATACTTGAAATAATTGGGGTTCAAAAAGTTGAACTCTTCAATTATGAACTGTATTTGTTCTTCACTTTCGATTTCGTTGAATTTATTCCAGCCCAACACTTGTTAACTTTGTAGCCCTAAAATATTTTGGTTCAAGGTTGTTGATTTGCTATTTTGTGAGTTTTTTCTGGTGATTCCCTTTTAAGGCTTTAGAAAAAAAATCTATTTTATACTATTAGTACGTTCCTAACTTTCGAACTTATCTATTTTTTCTTATGCTCTTTTAAACGCTTGCTCCTGAATTTGTGCACATTTTGGCTCACAAAAAATATACTTTTAGACCTTTTCATCCAAAGACTAAAAAAACACATCAAACTGGAAAATTCAATTAGATAAATTTTCAACTAAACCCTTATAAACAATCCTTACCACTTCAAATACCCATTTCTGCTTCTCTCATCCGATTTTCTCGAGAAACGATTTAGCCGAAACTTCATTGCCTCTTTTATTAAATATCTAGCATCCATTTTACGCTAAGTACCTTATAAATTGCCAAGTGCACTCGGATATTTTCCCATCTTTCGGAAACATCTGTCTCGTCGTACTGGGCGCACAAATGTGCTATCATTGCAGTGCATCGACCCAAAACTTCTCTCAAAATCCCAAGTAACCACTCTTAAATTTTTCAGATAGTTTGCTCCTTTAACCTTATGAGTACATTTTTTCGCCATCAAGTTTTTCACTTTTCATCCACTAGCCTGTAGTTATCATCTTCTTTCGGGTCCTTGCCCGTATAGTGTTCGAGCCATTGCAGTCTCCCAGTCCGGGTTTGGCCCAGCCATTTTGGAGATCGTTTTCGTCGTTTCCTTGGCTGTCGTATCGTTGTCGTCATCATGTGAACGAGTTTGTTGGTATTTCCATTTAATTTATGATATGCAATTACCGCATATTCTGCTTGGGAGCAAACATTTCCTTTGAAGTAAGTTTTGCGGTATCCGTACATAAAAAGTATCATTCTTCCTATTTCTTTGAATCCTGCCAGCCTGTATGGAAAGAATATCACCCGAGACGTGTGTACATAAGTACCATAAAGTAATGAAAGAGAAAAAGAATTGGAATTATGTTTAATATATTATTTGTTGGTTGATTCCCAGTGCTGCTGTTCACCTCGGTTCCTGCTGCTGGCACATCAACGGCATTGCCACATAGCCACCAGCAGCAGTAGCAGCCCGAAATGAACGACAACCATAAAGGCGGTATGTCATTGCTCAGTCTTCCAATTGTCGGAATTCCGAAAAATATCCTCATTAAAGATGGCATGTGAAAGGAGCAATGGAACAGCCATTGAAAAAAATGCAAAAGAAACAGAACGTGTTGTGTTCCGTTCAAGCGTTCAGAGGCAAAAAATTCAAATAGGCAAATGAATATCATGAAATAATGTGAATTCCTCGAGTTTTGTGGCTGCTGCAATTTATTCGTTGAATTATCGCTGGCTGGAAATTTCTAAGAATTGAAATAAACATTTCGAGAGTAGTGCTTGACTTAAAGGTTTTGGAAATTCAGGTGAATTAAATGAATGAGCATTGAAGAAATTACCGTTTGGTTATTTGAACTTTGGAATGGTTTGCTGATTTTGACATGAGAGCATTCGAAATGTTTTGGAAATGAGGTCAATAGAACTAATTTAAATGGCTGTCATTCAGAAATGCTGTCCCCTTTTCCAAACATCGAAGGGATGATTCTGTGAAAATTTTCGTTCGAAATAAATGTCGATGTTGAATGGCTTCTGATATGGTTGTGAAATGTCAAATTTCGTTGAAATTTTTTTTAGCGCCCAGTGTGGGTTTTGATCTCTCATATGATTTTTCATCTAAGATATTAAATTTTGCTTTGAAAACAGGTTATTTGATTATGTATTATTATTTCTACTATTATGAAAATACTTTAGTTTATGAAGGCGTTATGGCCATAAACATAGATGTAAATCGAATACGGTGTTGCAAATAGACAGATTCATTTAATTTTTATCTCTACGCAAAATTGTCACTTATTTTGCAGTAAACACGTCATTTAATTATGAGTACTAGTCTTAATAAGTCTGCCTATAGATAATCCAGCATAAATTTAAAAATAATGCATTTATCATGGAGAGAATATTCTACCAGAATTATTTATTTTTTAATTATAAACTTTGACGTCACCGAAGCCCAAAAACAGTTTTATTTTTGTAAAAGCTTCTCGTAAACTTCAGAAAATTTCTCTTATCAGATTAAGTCATGAACATTTTAAATTTTCATAAGCTACAAAATACTCAAAGCAATATCGCTCTCTCTTTTAACAAATTCGTTCATTATGAATAACTAAAAACGCAAAATACACATATACAAAACTGTCCGTCTTTGAAATCCACAATCATATCAATGTAGTACTATACGGTCAAAGAACACAATCAAGTGCAATAATGCTGCTTCAACTACACTTTATTTTGTTCATTTAATTTTATTCATCATTTCAGAGATTGAAAGCTGCAACAAGCACAAAATATTATGTTTGATGTATGACTTTTCGATTTACGAGATTAGATATCCCAGACACAGACATTAAATACGAGTAAGTGAGTTGAAGCATCCTTCGGAATTGTTGTTGGTGCTTTTGTAAAAGTTATGTTTGCTTCTGGTAATGTCGTAATACTCGACTCGAGTGTAAAGTGTGGAATGTGTAGTACGTGTTTTGTGTAAAACTTCAAATGTATCAGCTAGCAGTAAGTTTACAGTTGATTCAGTAGAACTATTACAAAATGGGTAGTCTATTAAACTTTCGAGGCTAATTGAAGTTTGAATGAATGAAGAGGAAAAAGTGGCAGCAAAGCAAGTATTAATATGCATGCATTTGTAAACGAGACAAGTTTTTTTGTTGGAGTTCTCAAATAAATTTCAGAGATAAGTGGCTGTACATGGTGGTGTTTTGGAAGTTTTTTTTTCTCGAAAGTGACGACGTTTAATATTTTTACATTTATGGAACTGTTTTGTTTGCTATAATATTTAGAAATAGAACTTACAAAGTTGTGGTTTCGAAATAGCATTTACTTGCATTTGGACAACCATCAGCAAAAGAAGTGGGTCACACGATGTCTCAATCATTTACATTAGAAGTTTTTTTTAGCTTCTTCCCAATTCAGTCAAAAATTGAAAAATCGTTCACACATTTTAAGGCTTGGTTATGAATTTCAGAATCGGAATCGGCTGATGAAAATTAGCTTTGACTCCGACTCAAACTCCATTAAAAATTGTTCGGCTCCTCGACTCCGACTCCTGACTCCGGCTCCGACTCCACAACCCTGGTTTTTAGGCACACTCGAGCAGATTAAATGTTGTTAAGTAAATTGAATACAGCAACAAAATGCTGCACATGTTGCGTCACTGAAGCGGAATTTGCTAGGTAGCCGTTGTTTATAGGCTTACATGTAGAATGTGCTGATAACAGTAAGAGTGTTCTAAACGGTTCATATCACTGCTGTTGACTATTGTGAAACCGACAGTTTGCATTGAATGAATTGGCATAGCACTGCGTAATTGTCAATTATTTTACATCAAATCTTGTAGTGTGTGCGGACTGTTTTTGAGTGTTTCAATGCACATTACATTGTAGATTATTTCATATGCAAGTTGCATGTCTAATTTCAATTAAGACCTAGATAAGATTTCATTCAGGTTTTTTCTATGTGTCATTTCAATTTAAGAACCATCCTAAGCAAAACTTCAAAGAATACAACAACATTTTCGAATACAGTAAGTTTTCTGCTCGGGATTGTTTTTTTTGCATTTCTACGTTAGTTTGCAAAAAACGCGGCTTTATATAGAGTTCATTCTAAAATTTTATTACCACAAACAGCCCGGATCTCAGGTGCCATGCCCTTATCAACGCTTACGTTATGCGCGGGCGGATAATCGCTGACGCCATCCTCCTCCTCATTTGGAACTTCATCTTCCTCCTCATCATTGTCCTCTTCCTCATTGTCCTGCGCCAGAATAGGCACTCAGAAGTACAGCTCAAAAAAATATATAAAGATACTTATGCAGAAATTATATATTAGACACTTTCATAAACGCATTTCAACTTGTTCTTTTTAACAATCACTTTAAGCCATTGGAAGTTTTCTTTGCTCTGCAAAGTGATATCATGCTGTAAATATTTACAGAATTCGGCACACATTTCTATCATTCATCGGATATTCTTCAATCCAGTTGAACATCATATGTCACATGATTTATCATATTTTTTCTTCCATCTTGACGATACCTTCAACCCGTTTTCAGATACGACGCATTGACTTTCTATCGACTTAGTGTCTTAAGTTTTCGGTTCAGTGAGTAGGTACTATGATGAACTTCTTTATGCACTACTCGTCTTCACAACTTGAAACTTCACGAGTTTTGATACAGTTTCAGAAAGTTTTCTGTGACTCTATCTGAAACGACAAGTTGCAGACGGTATTTAAACTAAGTTTGGAAAAAACCGTTGCAATTGTGCTTCTCGTAAGCGATTAGTTTGTGACGAAAAATAAGTCAAACGAAACAGATTGTGTTAATTTATTCTTGATACAACAAAATATATTTTTCATACAGAAAGAAACATGTGCCAAAAAAACTCATCCCATATGAATAACAACAGCGTTAAATTTCAAATTTAGGAGTAAATAAACAGTAATTGAAAATTAATAAGTCCGAGAATTCACAATAAAAACTGCTATGTTATGCTTTCAGATTCCCAACAACGTTTCCAATTATCTGAGAAAAAAGTTTCAAATTTCACAAAACTCAGACTTTCAAAAAAAAAAACAACAATCGTCTGTCTACCTTCATTGAATAATGATGAGCACGAGTTGGTAACAGTAACAAAAACACAAACCTTCGAAACGTTTTTCGGCTCCACCGGCAATAATAGCAAGAGCAAATCTTTATTCACATATTACCATACAATATAATTGCCTTCAAGCGATACTGTGTGAGAATTTTTTGCGTTCTCTATCAGCCTGTTACGATAAAATCTCATTCTGTTACGTCTTAAACAACCTTTGTTCAGAATTTTTACTGTCGCTATGCTCTTTCGATAAGACTTTCGGTCAACAGTTTAATTTTTATTAGCATAGACCCTCCTGCAACATTTGAAGAGTCTTCCTATCTTTACAAGTATCCTTACAAGGCGGAAACAACTTAAAGTACTCGAAATACAGACAACAGGATTCCAACAACAAAAGCAAGAGGATATTGCGATAAGATGAAATGGAAGGAAATGATATTCTTAATGCCGTGTTTAAGAAGGATAACCGCTAAAGAGCAAAGAAAGACAACAAAAGCAATTGCGTCTGGTTTGGTCGCAATTAAGCACATAGTCTTGTCACAATAGCCGCGGTATTGTGATTTCTTTGGTGGTTTCTTTTATCTGAATTTAGCGTATGCTTTGAATTTGCAAGATATTTTTTTGATTTGGTTGTTTTTTATTATTGTAGTTTGATGTTTCCATTTTTTAATTGACGAGAAACAAAAAAACTTTTGCTGTTATTTTTTATTGTATCGCATTCGGGGATTTAAAAAAAGCCTTAAAATGTATTGAATCCAGGGAGAATGTGCATTTACAGCTCCATTACCACTGGGCTCAGAAATTGCTTGCAGCATAAATACCAAGGTTATAAGAAATATTCCGTTGCTGAGCAAATACAATTTGAGGGATTTCAGTTTTGCTTTCACGGACTATTAGATTCTCCCCCTCTCACGTTAATCCGCAAATTGTCAAAACAGTTGGACAATTTTTCAAATTTATCAAAATAATTGCTTGTAGTAAAAAATTAACTCGGTTTTAAGCTAAGGAATTCGAAAAATCTATTACAAAGCTTAGACACACATTAATCATAATCGCTCAGTTGCATTATAAAATAAGATACACTCGTATAAGTGAAATCAACGAAAGAAAATCAACAAATAAATAAAAGCGAATTTCTTGAAAATGAATTTTCTGCTGCTTTTTTTCACCAAAAATATTGATTTAATTTAAACATTCAGTTTCATTAATATACATTTATTTTCATTTAAAGCTTAAGCAGCTTAGTGGATAGAGCACTGGCTTCTTGTGTGTGGGATAACCGGTTCTAATCCAGGTTCGGACGAGGGACCACGCACCAATCTTTGAGTTGATCTAGCTCCGGATAGGTACCTGGGTTAATCAGCGATAAAGTGAGCAGTGGAGTGAATCACTCCACTGTTTTATTGCAACATTGCATTTTATTGCCATTTATTGCACTTTTAATCTAGCAACCATATTTATTAAGCTAGTTTCGCTTAGTTGATTTTGCAGTTGCTAGTCCCTTTGCTGCACGAATATGAAAAATTAAATGTATCATTTTCTGGTTTGATAGCTATCAGTGAGGATATACCAAATATTTTTAAGGATGTGGGAACACATAATTAGACAATCCACAATTACACATTCACAATCCACAAAAACTTTACACTTCAACAAACACCAAAATTAAACATACACAAAGTAGGCTAAGATAGTTGTAATTTTTGAAGTTTGTAAAAAGTAAGTATTTTAATTTTGTCCAATAAACTTAGCAATAAAAATATATTTTTGAAGTTTTACCTCTTTTGGCTCGTTGGGTAGGTATTAAAAAGCATGGGCGAAAATCGTTCTGATCAAAGAGAAAGAAGACGGAGAGAGAAGAGGGGTGACTAGGCTTGGGATAGAATCGCTCGGATCCGTCAGATGTTTGCGTAACGCTCTTATATATTATATATTGCAATGCTCACATTATTGGATGGCTACAAAATGATATTTCAGAAGCATCAGGCAAAGACTATGACAAGGCTATCAGACTGAAGAAAACTTTGAAGAATCGGGTAACATCAAGTTACAGACTCATCGTCATACTTTCACATGTTTCAAGAAGATCGCGCCCAATAAAGCTCAAGAATGCAGATTCGACGCTCCATTATTGCCTTCAAAAGAAACAATGATTTTGACGCCGATGAAAGATGATGAGGTTGGACTCAAAGTCTATAAAAAAAAGTAAACTGCCATAAGAAAAAAATTAGAAATGAATGATTATGCAAACGTTGATGATTTTTATGAGAAGAACGATATTGCATCCGATGAAGAATATATTAATAATAATTAGAGCCGGCATTAAACGACCAAGAGTTTTCTTGAGACGTCAACCGTGCAAAAAATGGCACAATCCTTTTAATCCATTTCTTTTTAGTGTGGTAAAATCAAATACAGATTTCCAATTCATCACGGAAGAATACTCGTGTGCAGCTTATGTTGTTGAATATGTTAATAAAACAAACAGAGGTATCAGTCATTTACAAAGAAAAATTGTTGAAGTTATGGTTGAACATCTAGAGTTTGATATTGTTCAAGTAACTAAAAATATGAGTAATGATCTGTTAAATAATACTGAAATGACCAGCTGCATGGCATTTACTGAGAGAACCAATGCCTAAAACGTCAGTGGTTATTGTTTATATTCCTACTGTTTGGCCAATCGAGCGGAATCGGATAAAGAAAACTATGAAAGAGCTAAGTAACCTTGATGACGATAGCACTGACATATGGAAGGAAAATTGGTTTGACAAATATGAGAAAAAGCCTGATTATTAAGAACAAGTTACTTTGGCTCAATTTGTGGCTAAATATTACAAGAACAATAAAGGTGAATACGTAGAAAGAGACGAACCAAGAATTATATGCAACAGAAACTATGACATGGCGGAAGATTACAATGAATACCGAAGAGAAATGGTAACTTTGCATCTGCCATTCCGCAATGAAGAAAGATACATTTTAACGGATTTGAAATTTAATGAAATATATGACCGCTATCAATTGCAAATACTATACAATAGAAAACAATTTGAATCAAATATGAATATCGATAACGTTATATCGTTATGTCGTGTTTATAAAGTCAAAGAAGTATAACTTCAATCGGTCAGTCCCCAAGGACTGCCATGTCTTTTTTTTGTTAAACTTTCATTTATTTATTTATTCCTAGAAGCATTATCTATGCTTCTAAAAGGAATCTTTCTTCTTACGCTCGTGTGTCTCTTCATCACTTTTTTTGAACCTTAGTACTTCAACCAGTATGGTCTCTTCTTTTTGGAAATACGCTGGTTTATTTCTCATCCTTAAGGAAAGACTCGTTATTCGCACAAATGAAGATGTTATCTTAAAACTGGGATATCTTCAAACGTACCCATACTTTTAAAGCGATTTATTTTGATCTACATTATGTTGGTTGTCGATAAAATTCGGATCAGTTACTTAAATGCATGAAGTATTAATGTGCAGTAATCGCTAGATTTAAGAGCTTGAAGATGCAAGAAAAGTATTTTCCGTCTTTGCTTTCTCTTTTTCTATAGTTTCATAACTCCATACTTTAAATGTTGAACGAAAAATTAAAAGTTTTTAAATTGTTTAAAGGGAAAAAAGCATGAAATGAAAGAAAGCTTATAAAATTCCTGTCAATTGAAAACGTTACCAATGTAATGGATGTATCTGAAAATGGCTAGTTCGATAGATTCACTAAGATCTCTAGTTTCATTTCAAAAAAATCATAGCTTTATGGTGATACGCACCGAATTAATGTTACTTGAATGAAAAAAGTATAAATTTCAAGCGCTAAATATACCGAGTACTAATAATACTTAATGTATTCAAACAAATATGATGTAAATTGTTGAAAATAAAATATTTTATTTTATTAGAATGAAAATAAAATATTTTATATTATTTTTTAAAATAAAATATTTTATTTTATTAGAATGAAAATAAAATATTTTAAACAGTCGGTACTTTAGAAGATATCACAGTTTTAAGACAACATATCCATGGTCCGATCTATCCCGCAAACGGCTAGTCCACCTTTAGAGGGGAAGATCTGTCGTGTATCAATAATCACCCCATACATTTCTTAGGCATTTTTTCAGGAAGCTCCTGTGAAGGGTTTTTAACAATGAAGTATACCAAATAAGTGAGTCTTTTCTTGTTTCTGAGTAACATGGACTCCTTAGAGGTAAGTCAAATGCGTCGTATTTGCTGCCGTTCACTGACACTGTTACTACATCTATTGAATGTTCCAAGGCTATCGATTCGGTGGGCTTTCAAGCCTTTTTTTCTGTGTATCGTGTTTGCTTCGTAACTGATAACTATTGTTCTTCATTCCCTTTTTGCCATTTCACATGTTCCTAAATGCTCAATTCCTGTTCCTCTGATTTTCCTATCGATTATGCACGATTTTCCTTCTATTTTCGATTTCTTCATTTTTTTTCCGCAGATAGCCTGAAATTATTTAAAGCTATCAGGTCAGTGGATGACTGCTCTTCGTTACAGAATGACTTCAGCACATTGGGCAGCATCTTCTTTCAATTATAGGTCTTCAAATGTAAATGTACATGTAAATTATCCTATGTCACATTTTCTTATTTTACCCTTTGTTCAGGCTTCAGCACTGTTAATAGTTTCAGGCACTTTTGGGTTAGCATTTGGTTCAAAACTTAATTTTGGTCTGAAATTTTTACTGTGAGCATAGTATGCGTTTCTTCATCCTAAAAATTTCTTCCCTTGTGTTATAAAAAGTCTCCATATAAAATGTCTCCATTTTACAATTGATACCATCTTTATGATTACCATTTCCAATATCTAAATATGCTTTCACCTTTATTGAATATCCTTGGAAACCCTTTAAAAGCAAATGTTCTATCATACAAGATGAACAATGATTTACTTCTTCAAATATGTCTAATTTTGTCTCAGAGTTATTTTTCTTTTTTATCGTAGAGGAAGGCGGCCAAATATCGTATAGCTTTTGTTTTAATTTATTAACATATTGCTGTTCAATTTTTTTTCATGCCAACCATCGAATAATGTTTGTTTGTTGTTAACATAAATTTATGTTTTAAAAAAAATTGATTTACATTTACTTTTTAAAATTTTTTAAAGCCTACCAACTTTTTAATATTGAAAATAAGGCTCAAAATATCGGACGAAGGGTATCCAAAAATCGGATAGGAATTCAAGCAAGGAAAACTATAAATCCATGAATGCTTAGGAACAAAACATATCTGAACTAAGTTAATTTTATTTTTATTGAAAAATAAAACTTTATTCTAACCTAAAATATAACATAAAATGTTTCTTATTCCTTTTTTTTCAAGTGCCACAAATGAATCAAAAGACACATTATATATGGGTAGGTACATTGTTTAAGTAAAACGAACTAAGAACAAACAAATGGTGTCTTCCATTTATTCTTTTCGGAACCTGAACATAGATCGTGGACCCATCAGAGACAGCTAATGCATCGCATCCATTGCTCCCCGAACTTATCTTTTTTGTAAAGTTGACAGAAGGACACACAATCTTCGTCTGTGCTGTTAGCATCGTCAGTAGATACATACGGTACGTTTGATTCGTTATCAGACGTGTAATTTTTTGGGAAAGATGCCGCTTTACGTTTTTTCCTTTTTTTGCGCGGGCTTAAAATTTGCCTTTTACAGGTCGCCTTTCTTTCAGGTTTAACATTCGTTTTATGCACTGACTTAGCTTCTTCCTTCTACCTGATAGTACCATTTTCTTAGCCATATATCCTGCTTCTTTGAAATTCATTTTGTTTCAAACTGGTGATGACTGCTGTTTTCTCAGGAAGGAATGACGTTTCAGGAAGTGGTTGAGATGAAAGGAGAAACAACATTTTTTGCTGGCCTGTTTCCATCCGGAGCTGTTGAAGATTAAGCTGAGGCTTGTGGTCTACCAGTGTCTGCTCCGATGTTCAAGAGGTTGAAGCAGCATCCACACAATGACCAGCAGATGTTGGAGTTCCACTTGGTAAGGGCTCTGTTTCAGTATTGTGCCTTTCAATATCAAGTTAGAATCTTAAAATTGGTTTTTATCAAAAGGTAGAAAGCCACAGTTTCTGAAACCTCTTTCAGCTATTTGAAGAGTAGCACATTTCGCATAGGTTTTTTCTATCAACTCTCCGATTTAATAGCACATAAGGCCCCTTTTCTCGCTGAATATTGACAATTGCCAAATTATAAGTTTTAGCCGTAAATGCACGGTTACGCAGAACACATACTTTCTCGGCAACAGTTTATTAGCTCGCGTTGATAGCGTTGTCGATCTCGGTGTTGTAATGAATAAGAAACTTCGTTTTGCCTTGCACTACGAAAAAATTCTTTCCCGTGCGAATAAGGCGCGTCTACAACGTGGTTTCAAAGTAGATTAGGATTAGCCAAGCCGCGTTGTATACCCGCAGTGGATTGACTTGAAATTTTACTGGATCGGATCGACTTGGGTGTTAAAAGACCCAGATCGAGGGTTTGAGGATTGAAAAATTCGAAGCCCACTTGAGTTCTATTCATATAAGTGACGTTCCGACGCGATATACTTCACTTAAGTAGAACTAGCCGAATTTTATTCGGTTAATCCACGTTAATCCAGTCACATCAAAAACCTACTTTTTCAATCCGTTCCACGCCAAGTCAGTTCGGCTAATATACGAGGCTATAGACGCGCCTATTGGCCTTATTGGTTCTCGCGTCAACTCGGTACTGCGCCCGTGCAGATTAAACAGAAGAAAGAGAGTCCTTGAGCTTCTCACTAGCATGTCCAGGTACCTACCTCGTCCACAGTCATTATCTCACTCTTCACAGCATCGCATGATCTATACAAGATGCCTTTTCACCCACACATTGTTAGTGAATGCCTATTGTGAGTCGGCCGGCATTTACTACTCATCAAAGTTTACCATAAGGGTCGATCACGCATACCCTGTTTGAACCACTGTACCAAGAAAACAAGTATATATTTGTTAGAATCATCTCAAGTGGGTCTTCGTTGAGATGCGCGTTACAATACTTTACATACTTTGGCAATAAAGTGCCATATGTTGAATTCCTCCACCAATATTTTGTATTTAATTGCTCAGAGACAGAAATAGTAATAACATCAAAATACAGTTAAGAAAATAGCCAGATGAAAATATACTCACACACATAATTTGTGCAAACTTATTCCTGCGACTAATAAAATTAATAACAATCAAAAACTTGGCAAAATAAACCACATCAAATTACCCACAAGCAATTTATCGTCTAATTACACAAATATTTCATTTGCCATCTGAACCGAAATAAAAAGCCAACAATTTTCAACACATTATTATAATAATGTCGCTGTCGGTATCAACACAAACAATAAGATAGCCTTTAATGGAGACATACAGCCACCGTCGTGATATTTCTTACTTACCGCGCCCGTCAAAAGCAGCAGCAAAGCCTCCAAATCATCTAATAAAACATCCGTTTCATTTCTCAATCTTCATGCTTCGACTTGGGTCACGGCTCTCATCCGCACCGTACCCGCTGGCCTCGTATGGCATTTCTCGGCCGTCTTCTCTAATAAACTCGAAATAAAGAACGGCCCGAAACATGAAGGAAAACAGGAAAATGCGAAAAGTACAAGTCATTGTGTGAAAGTTTGTGGGAAGACTCTAGCCAAACGACAATGGTGATCTGCCTTCGCAGCATGGGGATGAAAATTAGATTTGTCCAACGGTCGCTTTCAGCCGGGTAACCTTCGATGGAATGTGGACAGTTTCAGTTGGTTTGTTTGCAAAAAGCAAGCAAAGTTTTCACGTGTTTTATTGCGAACAGCTCTTGAGTACTCATTTCCGGTGTACTTTGCCAACAGGGTTTTAGGGAATCCCGTAATTCGAGTGCAGGGTGCCGGTGTCGATCTCTTCATTTGGCAAAGCAAATACACAAAAATACATGAGCACCGGCACCGGGAGCTTAAATAAGAACGGCAAACAAAACAAAGTGTGGATAATTGAGAAAGTTTTTTTTGTCCTGGTTTCCGGAAAAGGCCTATCTTGCTGGCGCTTCAATGTGACGACGAGAGGAAGTTATTTGCGTTTGTTTGCGGCCAGAATTTCAGAGAAATTGGCGATAATGGTCAGACTAAGCTCGATGGTTTTGTTGCATTTAGGCTGGATAATGCCTTATCATTCTGCGGTGAATTGGAAGAACATCTGGATATTGTTTCAGTTTGGTGTTCGAAGCACGAATTGAAATCGAAAGTCATCTGGTTGTGTTGATGATTAAAGTGTTTGATTTTTCGATTTGATCAAATTGAATAGCGATGAATATCGTATTGTTATGAATTTTGTGAACTGTTGTTTATTTGAATGCAATTTGCTGGAGCATCGCTCTTTGGAACTATTTCAATAGATAGTGCTTTAACTGAGCTTACGTTTTGTATGTTGTTTTCAATAATAAATTGATAAAAGTGTTACTGGTAATGGCGTCGTAAAGCTAATTTTCACACAGTCTGCCCACGTTGGGCGCAGACTAATTTCGTGCGAATAATTTTGTGGGTTGTTAAAAAAAGTAATTGCAGGTGCAATTGATAATAGTCGTAGCATTAAAACTGATTCACCGGTTAATTTAAGGCAGCAAACCGAAATAATCCTACACTGAGAGAAAAACTGGTGGCTGGTTTAACTATATTCAATAGTATTGCAACGATTCGTTCAAAATCGTTAAAGGAACTACGGAAAATTGTTCTTCTTACTATGTTCGCCTTTAGAATTATTCTACGAAACGTAAAATGGTTCCGACATTAGGGTGTTTTTTCATGCACGGAATGAAATTTTCCATGCAATAGCCGATAGGTTAGCAGCTGATAGAATTTCTACGTATTTGATTGCCGTGTTTTAGAGCTTAATTTGTCTTTGATATTTCAGCTGAAATGTTTACGCATAGGAAATGAATTTACTTTGCTTATGAGTTGCTGCAGCACTGAGCTTCATCCTTGTCATGTATTCCTGCGAAAAATACTGAGAGGGTCAATCAGTTCAGTGATAAGAGTCAGTCAATTCAGTGCCGAAAAGTGCAACTAATTAAGTGAATTTTTAATAGTGAAATTTTTTGGAGCACATATATTTCAAAACCTGAGCTAGTGTCAAACAATTTGCTTCAGTTAAGTAAATGTGCGGTATATTTTTGCAGCTGTAGAATTTACAGCGTCCTAGCTGATTTTTTATGTCTTCCAAAAACCACGAGATTGAATGAACCTTTTTGAAACCTTCGCTGGTTTTAGCGCATTTTTGTCTAATTTTAGTTCGGTAAATTACTTAAGTTATAAAATCTACATAATCTTTATTTTGAAGCTATAGGGAAAGGTTTCTTAGAAAAACAGCTCAGAGGTTTATTGGCGGACATATTATAATAGTAAATAAAATTTGGCCAACTGACATAAAATGCCCATCGTTTATCTTAAATGCATAATTGACTGTTTTTTTTTATTCACGATATACTTTTTATCAGACTTTTTTTTTTCATTTTTGAGTTAACACCGAATTTGAAAGCTACAAACTCTGTTGCATTATTCTACAAAATATGAAAAACCTTACTTTTGTGGAAGTATGTTAAAATCAATAATTAAAAATACCCTATCTACAAAAAAAACGTAGCCATTACTTATCATAAGCTCCCTATCTACCGTAGATTTACCGCAAGACCAAAAATGAACACCATGTTGATTCCAGACGAATCTGATTTTCGGAGCTAAGAAATCAAGCGATTTTCTTAACGCAAAATTTCGTGGTTTTTAGAGCAATCAGCCGATTATATATGGTTAAAATTCTACAAGGAGCCATGAGAAGAAGTCAAACCCCGATGGAAAAAAACATTTAGTTGTTATTTTAAAACCTAAACAGTGAAAATAATATATAAAACACTAAATTGCAAACATAATCAGCTAAAATTTGTGCATGCATTTATGTTCATAAGTCATTTTAGAGGAAGAGCCATATGTTTTTTTGTGGTTGTTTTAACAATGGCCCGTAGTTGACGCAAAAACAACTAAGGAAGATTGTTGATTTTACCAAGATTTTTCTCTCAGTGTATTGAATTTTCTTGTCGGAAAATGACTTTTTGACGCACTGCATTAACATTCGAATCATCAAGATCAATTCTCTGTATTTTTCCCCATATTTTTAGTATTATCAAAGCTCAATTCCATTTTCCTTCGGTTATGTTTGTATACACAGATATTCTGCAGCATCTGACTACAGTGTTCATGGGAAGGTAACACATTGCAAAGGAAATTTAATTAATCCATCAATAAATTTAAATCAATTAATATTATAATAAATTATTTTGAAAACGCATTCAAGCTTTGGCGCAGAGACATTATTACTAAGCAATCAAATATATTTCATATTTTTGCTTCAGCTCTCACACTGAATTATTAATTCCCCTCTTTTTCCCGCAGTCGAAACTACAAATTCAAATCAACTTACCGCCAAACAATCACAGTGAATTATCGCATCAAAACATTTCCACCTTCAATTTAACCCATTTGAAAGTTAACAAAGAAACATCGCATCACAAATTTACGACACACAACTTAACTTTATTCGACCCCAAGGTCGTAGACAACTTTAATGCATTTAATGAGCCACATAATCCAAACGATTTCACTCGACGCTCCTTCTTACCTTGGATTTAAGGACAGTTGGCTGGCCGATAAGCAGGATGTATGTCGTCGAGCCGACAAAGCACTTGCTGTATGCACACACATACATACACACCCTGTCTTGGGGAGCGAAAGGTGAAAAAGGATTCAAGGCATTAGACGCTGCCGCTACCAGCCGACTGCTATACGGCCCGTTAGCGAAAGGATGTGTTGGCATAACATTTTCGTTGTGGTTTCCAAGCCGTAGTAACGATCATCCACTTCAGTCGCGCTAACCGTCGAACGAAGAAACAGTTGACATGCAAGAGAAGAGAAAACATTGCTCTTTTTACCATGTGAACGAGCCATATCTGAATAATATCTGCTCAAGGGTGCAAATGTAACGTATAGTTTCATTACAGGCCCGATATCCTGCTGTTGAGGGGGCCGGTCGCATTTTGTCGAGATAGCATGTACACAGGGCACTTAAGTCAAGTATGTAATTCGTTTCGTTTTGGGGTTGAATGCTGTCGTCGTTTTGCGTTGACAGTATGTGTAATTTTCTATAAAATTTTCAAGTTAAATTTACACAACTTTTACGACCCCTAATTGTGAGAGCGAAACGTACGATGACGATAGATAGGCTAGAGGACATTATAGGCATATGATTTAGTTGCTTGTTAGGAGTACGTGAAAGTTTTTAGGTTATTTGGGGTATTATATGCATTCGAGCTAATGAACGTGAATCGTTTTTCATGGGGTGGGATATATAAAAAAACGTAATTATGAAAGTGTTGGTTTTTGTTTGCCTAGGAACAAGTTTTTATTTATTTAAACTCATCCTTTTCCTTTTAAAGCTAAATATATTCTGATTTCTTGACAGATATCAATATTTTTAGGGTAATTTGCCCTCTTCTTCAATGTCTATCGGTCTAATCGTAATGTAACTTAGGTATCTTCTTTATAGTACATACTTTTTGAGTTTTGACTAATACTAACTACCAAATAAACATCTACTAATAACTTACATAAGGTTAGACGCTTTTCGTAGAGACAGTAGAGTAAACTGATTTATAAAATAAACAACGCGGGAACTTGTGGCATTCGACAAGTAAACGAAACGAGGAGAACACTTTTGGGAGCGATATTCAAGGATGGAAGAAACTAACGAGATATACAAACGAACATACAAACAGGTATTCAAGGAGAGACAGCGAAGAACAAAACCAGCAACTTTTGATGCTTTAGAGCAGGGGTCGCCAAACCATGGCGCATACGTCAAACGTGGCGCTTAATACGACTACAAGTGTTGCATTGCGTTCTTGCGCCTACTTTCTTGCCTTCTTGCGCCTAAGTTCAGAAGATAACGATAGTAATGTGCCACCAAAAGGACTTTAAACTTGAGTTGAATTAAAAAAAGTCCTGTAAAAATGTCCGAAAAACGCTGAAATAGTTGATCGAGCTCCTACAATAGTACTTAACATAATACAACGTCATTATAGCACCAAAGACTATGAATGTAAATCTAAACAAATTTTTCTAAAAATTTTTTACCCCTCTAGATGAACGGTGGCCAGAAAAACTCCAAGTGCTCTTAAACTTGGCAAAAACAGCAAAAAAAGCACTATTAGAAATTACTAGTCTTGGAAACTATAAGGATAATTTTTCGGGGAATCGTTTGATGGTAGGGTTGCGAGAAAAAAGCTTTTAGTCAGTCAGGTTAATTGTGAAAAAGACTGAATTTCACTTAAATGGACGGTGAAATTTTATTCACCAACGAAAGCAAATACAAAGTTATTAGATCGGATGGCAAATCGGATGTATGGAGATGAATCAATGAAGAACTCAAAGAAAATAATCTACTGCTAAGCGTTAAAGGACGATGAAGTGTGGGGCTTTATATAAGCGGTTCGATCTGGGAATATTCATATAATTGAGGGAAGAATCGACCAGGCGATGCATTTGAAAATTTTAAAGATGAATTTAAAAGAAGGTGTTCGAAAATTGGGTATTGAAACATTTTTTATCAAGATAACGATCCAAAGCCTATAGTCTAGGGTATTGGCTCCATTATAGCTGTTTCCAAGTATCCGTCGCCTGATCCAAATGCTATCTCGTAGCTATGGAGTTACTTAAAACATGCCGTATCTTCGAAACTAGGCCGCTTTTTTCCAGACTTGTATGGAAATTTCACCCGAAATTACTTAGATCTCCGAAATTGTGGGAAAATTGGACGCTTTAGTACACTTTTCCCAATCAAAAATTTTTTTTCGCCCTTAAAATATGCTTTCAGCTGTAATACCCACTTTTTGCCAATTCATCTTAAAGTCCTTATAATCATTCCTCTTGAAGTTTAAACTTTAATATCTCCCGGATGGAATTTCAAATGTGTTTGGTAAGTCTTGATCCTTATTTGTATGTTCCTCTTTCTATCCTTTTTCAATTAAGGCTTGTCTACTGGTGTTTTTTACTCTGTTTAGAATTTCGCAAATATTTTTCCGATCTGCAAACTTACTTCGTAACTAAAATTTTTCAACCACCTTACTCTATCCTTTCTCTTTTGTTTTCAAAACTGCTTGAACGAATTCTCTACAGCAAGCTCTATGGCTCTATGAGCCATCTGCTTCCTATTTAACAGCATGGATTTATCAAAGGCTGCTCTACATCTGCAAACTTTACCGAGTTTTGGAATATCGTTGCCGGTCCGTTCGATGATGGATAACAAGATTATGTCAAGGATTCGGCATTTCTGATGTACTTTTCTTCTGGATCACCTCCTATATTGCTCATCGTACTTGTCTTATCATCTTCAGAGGTTTTGTTTCCTTAACATTTTGTCTTTCATTATGACGGAATTAAAATCTCCCCGAGACATGGCAAATTTTGACAAGGCGAGTGTGTTTATGGTCTCTTCGTCTATTCTCGGTTGATTTTTTCATGGCAAGCACGAGTGTGTAAATGGTGTCCTCGTAGGCTCTTACCTAATTTATAAATGGATAATGAGCGTTTTATGGCGTGCCTGAGTGTTTATGGATGTCTCGTCCTGCCTCGAAGCCGCTGGAAACGAAGTCGGTTGTACGCATTGAGTCAAAGGGATTTGAAAAAAGGTCTGGTACTCGCTCCGTTGATATTTACAAAACTACTTGGCCCGGTAGCTTCGAGCGATTTTTTTCGCAGGCGCAAGGGGGGAGGGAGAGAGCAGTTGTCTAAAAATTATATAAGGAAAGCTGATGTGAATTTCACAGCTCTCATAATTTTTTTTTTATCTGCGACATGATATTGTGAATACGAATAACCGTTGATAGAAAAGAGAAACGATTATAGATTATTTGGACTAAGTTGTTTTCTTTTAAAAAAAACATAGGCAATTTTTGCTAGTATATTTATTTTTTCTTCTATATATTACTGTATCACACTTATAGCACGTCAACGAGATTCACGCAACAAGCTCTACAACAAAATTATCCTACGTGACTTAGCAAACATATCAATAATGGATTCAGGACTAACTGATATATTCCAATGAATAGTCATGAGAGCCAAACCTGTAAAACGCTCCTCACTTGTTCGGTTGCGAAGATATATCTTCAAATGTAAACTAACGAGTATTCACGTTTGCTGGTACGAGACACAGGAGTCCAATAATTTTTTTCTTATGAGATAAAAACCTTTCGCTCAGAGAAGATCCGAGTTCATCGAGGTACGGTATGAACAAGATTCGTCTGTAATATTCTTCAAGCGTATCTGCGGGATGATTAGATCGGTATCTGGATGTACCACTGCGTCGTTGAATCGACGGCGTTACTCCTAAAGGCTCACAAATATCTGAGACTCTTTTGTAAAGTTTAGCGAACTCCTGGTCCGCACTGGCCCTGATATCCGTTACTTTTTGGCCCACGAGCTCGATTTGCGCCATAGCTCTGCTTAGATCAAGTTATTTGCTTTGCAAGTATTCTGAGGGTGTGTGCGTTTAACCTAACATTTTTTCGCACACCATGAGAGCAACTACGTAATCAAATCGGCATAGGGTATTATGAAGGCACTGTGCCTTTGCAGCATCGTCTTTTTTTCTCTCCACTAAGTCTTCCAAGTATTCGACGACAAAGGGCAAAGTATCCACGGAGAGAGCAACAGCGTCATGCCGCTCTACTCACCGAGTCTCGCAATACCTCATAAGCCCGGAAGAAGCGACAGACGACTTTTCTAATTTTTCTTTTAATATCGCACTACGTCGTGCAGCGTCTCTGAAGAAAGTGCAGACTTCGGAAATTACGAAGAAGCAGTGACGGGCAGGTACCACTTTCGAAGCATCATTGAGGCAGAGGTTTAGGCAGTGTGCTGAGCAGTCCGTATATACTGCCTTCGGATATTCATTTTGAATTATAGTTTGAACACCACGAAATTCTCCTCTCATAGTAGGTGCCCCATTATAACCTTGACCTCTCTTCGCGTTCAAATCGAGGCCAAGGACTGTAAGTCGTTCTTTAATGGTTTTCGCCAACCCAACTCCAGACAAATCGTAAACTGGAACAAATTCCAGAAAATCTTCACGCAGAGCCATGCTGTCATAATCGACGTATCTGAAAAAAAGCGAGAACTGTTCTATTCGTTGAATTTCAGTCGTCTGGTCGGCAAGAACAGTAAAAAATTTCGCTTTCGAAGTTCGAACTATTGTTGCTTGCTGGATGGTTTTTGCGATGAGTCCAACGATCTCATTTTGAATAATTGGACTGGTATACATTGCGTTGCTACCGGATTTCTCGATATGGTCTAGTAGAATCTTATCGCCACTTGTAGCACGGTAACGTAGAAGGGTCCTAAAGTTCCCATCGTTGTGTTCTGGCTCGTTGAGTGATAAGTGTCCGTAATCAGCGTGATCTCTAAGTGCTATCTCTTGTCGTCCACAGAGAAAAATAGTTTCCACAATGGCAACCAATTTTTTTCTTTTCTCAAAAAATTTTCTTTTCGCTTGTTGATTCAATTGAAAAGTAAATTCGTCTTGCTTCCCATCAAATACAGCGAGAAAGTTAGCGGCATCGATTGCCGCAGCTTTATGAAAATTGAGACGTGAATGATTTTCAAATGCTGCAATAGCCCTCTTCCAATTAATAAATGGCGATTGTACTAATGACCCCACTTGATGGGAACCTTTGCCAACGCCGATATCACGATCAGAGTTAGGTCCACAATGCTCCCTTCAAAACGTCAGAATAAGATAGTCACGGAAACCTCTCTAGCCACTTCAGCTGAAACGTTCGTTTCTTCCCCACTATACATTGCGGCTTGAATTTGTGCGATCCATCTGGCTTCCACGTTTTCCTTAATATAGGTTAATCACAATACAGCGTTTTGCCGCAGTGAATGCCGCAGTTGAATTTGGTGAATCACAATGCAGCGACAATGTCGCTGTCAATGCAACCAAGGCGCCAACCAAAATCATTTTTTTTCTTTTGTATTGCTAAATCCTGTTGTACGAGGATTAGGTTGGCTTATCACAATACTCATCAGCCATCGCTTGCCTATTCCACCAGACAATTCAACCTAATTCAAACAGAGTTAATTCAACCTAGTGGTGATGCCAACCTATGATAGGTATCACCGCTAGCGGTGCGGCAAAATTATAAATTTGGCAAATTTCACCACTGCCGCAAATTCCGCCGCAGCCATTGTGCGCGTTACCATACAAAAGAGTGCATTCTAATATTTTGACAGTACTTCCCGCAGCCCACTGCGTTGGCCGCATCGGAAAACGCTGTATTATCATTAACCTTATAATTGTGCTTTTTCGTCATATTTCAGATGCCGATTAGTCTCGACGTAAATCCCAATATCATATTTATTTATCGTAGCAGACTGTGATGTCTGCGGTGTATCGGGCAGTTGCTTATTTCGCACATCAGAGCCAGGTTGTGGCAAAACCGTGTTCACTTCAGACTCTTTTATGCCGATAACGTTAAGCTCTTAATTAGCATTTCATCCATTAGTAACTGTATGAAATTTCATTTGGAATTAATTGCTTGATGCCTGTGTTGCACTGCCAGCTGTCTTCCACTAAGTACTTTCAAGAAAAAACACACTTGTACCTACACATCTGTTTTGACTGCACACTTTCCGGTAGTCTATTGTCACATATAGTTCAACGTAAAGATCTTTGCGTCGCCTTCGATCCTCGTCTAACATTTGATCTCCCTGTATAATTCATCGCTTTCAGAGCTTCAAGAATGGCAGGATTTGGTCTACGGTGTGTTTTTAGCACACTCAATATCTCCATTTGTATCCAGCTTTTCACATCACATGCACGTAGCATACTTGAATACTGTTCCTAAGTTTGGTTTCATCGTTTTATAAGTAAGTTCCACGCAGAGACTATTTGACACCAAAACTTACCCATAAATATCAACGAAAATTGTCAATTGTAAAGTCCAAGTCAAATTAGATTGATATTATGCTTAAAATTATCAAACGCCGTTGCTCAGAGTAAACTGTTGATATATTTAAAAGTCAATTATAAAAGAGTGATGGAAAATGAAAAAAAATATTTCAAATATTCTCAACAAAGCAAAAACAGAATAAAAACTTTTTACAAATAAGTATGTAGTTCTATGCAAATCACTCGAGCACTTTAAATCCAAAACAATAGGGAAACCATCCACCCATCAATTTAAACTTATCGAATCGAATAATGCATTTCAACTTCGAAGTACTCACAGTTTCGTGGCGAAACAAAATCACTTACACAAACATTAAACCAACTATTTATTCAGACTTCCCGAAAACTAAACTACTTCTCACGCCGTCATTCACGTTGCTCAGTCAGCAGCTGGCGTGGAAATCAAACCAAACAAGATTGTATGCATATACAAGCACACAAACAAACAGGGTTACTCGTCTAATGTTTGTGGCGTACAACTAAGCCGCTTGAAAAGTTCAATTTTCCATTGTTCTGTTTGCTTTACCGGTTTAATTCGTTTGAAATACAACTAAGTCGGGTGTAGATGTAACAGCGATCTACAGGCACTCAATTCGATTCGTTTCGTTTCGTTTGCATCAGAGTCATAATACACAAACATAAAGCGATAATTTTCAAGCAACAACTTTTCCCTTTTCCGACAAATGAAAACAACACAAAAATCCACATCCAAGTGGAAACTAACTTTCTCTTCGAATTGAAATGCTATAAACAATCGACATGCACATGCTTCCGTTATTCGATGCAGTCAAGAGGGTACGGAACTCAGACGATACATCCTGCACCGAGGCAGTAGTTCATGTACCAGAACCGGGCTCTCTCTTCAGTACAGAAGCCGTAAAACTAGTCGAGATGAAGCCAGTCGCTTATTTAATCAGCAAAAAGGCTTCTGCTGAAAAAAACATCCAACGTTTCGGAAAGCTGTAAACTGAAGCAAGTCGTTCGTTTTCTCGTCTCGATCCTGGCACTGATGCAGCTTCAGTTTCTGTTTCAACTAATCCGATTCGACGTAAACACAAGCTGCGGACGACTAGTAAGACTTCGCTGAAAAGAAAATATATAGTTGATGGATCTCAAAGCGATAGCAACTTTGTCGGAATGGAATCGGAACTGTGCAGTTAGTTACTCAGTGTTTCCTAGATATCCTTTTCGAGCGGCGAGAAATTATATGAAATTGTTTTGCTTGGCCGTGCTGTGATGCACTGAGTTGCGTTTTGAGCGCTGGAAGCGCCCGAGTGTCTCGAATGATTCCTAAAGTAAAACTCAAGCTCATCATTCTATGCAAAATGCTAACGCTGAAGGATTCTGTTTTGTATTTTCTGCAGAGTTGATTATTTTATTGAAAGAGTGTTAGGGTGGAACATAAGCCATTGGTTATTATGGTAAGAAGAGGAATAGATGACCATGTTTTGAATATTGAGTATTTGGAGCGCTTTTCTTTAAAAGAGTAGCTAAGTGGTAAGAAAATATGCAGGCAAAGATAAATATTTAAAATTATATTTTTCCAGTAAAGGCTGGTACTGAGTGAATCGTGAAGCTAAATTTTGACATGTCTCCATTATCTGGAGAAAAGCAGAGACACTGCTCATTCCTGATCGATAAAATGTCAAGAATTGCAATTTTCGACTGATTTTCTTATTGGAAAGACATTTGCACTATCCAATTTTCAAATTCAAAACCTAATGTCACTTTTTAGTTCGAAAGAATGAGCTGCACAAACTAAGTTGGCGTGAAATGATTGGAGACATGTGTCAATGCCATCTATATATCCAAAGCGAAAGCAACTTCAAAGCAACTTTTCATGCTGAAAACTGAGTACAATTCCTGTTTATTTGCGAGCTTAATTTTCGCCGAAACAGATTTCACGTGAAATTTTGTATGAAAATTTCCCGTGAAATCGAACACAGTACTAAGCTTAATAAGACAATCAAAAATTAAGTTTTTGCTAGATAAAACTAAAAAATTCAACTTCAACCTGGTATATTTCAACAGCCGCTTCCTCCACCCTCACAATGGCTAATCAAATAAATCCTCATTCTAATCATGAGCCAAAGCTCCGTCATTCACCCGCTTCAACAACGTCCCGTTGCGTTCGAATCGATTAATTATACAGAATATTGTCGGAACCAAAACAATGATTCCCACAAGCATCAATTCTCATTACGTACGGGTACACACAAGTACGTACTTACGCGCGTTTGCTTCTCAATTGCTACGCGTGTATTCTAAACAGACCCAAACCAGACCAAACCAGAACCCGATACTGCCGTTCCTGTCCATGGCTGACAGCATTTGTCCTTTTTATTCATTCCGAGTGCTACTGTTGTCCCTAGGTGCGTGGTGGTAACTGATGCCTGCGGCAACCATTTGGTTCCTGTAAACCATCTGAAACAGAATGGTTCTTATGTCGAGAGTAATAATCACTAAAATCAATATCACTAATCCCATTGGCATGTAAATCTTGTATAATCGCGTAATGGTAATCATTGTCGGATTGAGCTGCCCCGAACTGCCCCAAGCAAGTGCTCTAACCTCATCAAAGCAAATTACCTGTTTGCGTTTTGTATGTGTTCGCTACTTTTTCTTGGCTTGGACATTCGCTTTAATACTGACGTTGGGTAGAAGCGAGTATTGTACATATGTGGGGAAGAAGTGAAAGTGTAATAGGCAGCGCAGGTGTTAATGATGAGTAAGAAATTGGAAATACGTGTCAGAATGATGAAAAAAGTTTGGGGCAACTTTTTGAAGAAACAAATTATAGCAAATGAATTTGTACTATTAATTGCCCACACTGGGCGCATATTTTTCTTAGTACATTTATGGTTGTTTTTGGAGTTCTCGCAGTATTAAATCGAAGTAAATAATAGCTTTCGTCTATAATTTATTTTGCGTCCCAGTTTTTCAAAGCATACCAACAGGTAAAATTGCATTCGTACCTTCAAAACTTTCCTCCTCAACTGATTTCTCCAAACATTTCTCTCCGACCCAAGTAAATGGTTCAAATATTTAACTAGCTTCATCCTAAAAAAACAAACAATAGCATTATCTGTTTGACATATTTTATCATTCAACAAACAATATTACCATCATCATCGACATTCTCTTCCTCAGGTTCTCGCCTCTTTGCTCCCCTCTTTGCGATATGAGACACTGAATGGCTATGCAAATAAATTTGAATTGACTGACTTTGACAGTTTGTTCCACGCTATTCGACTACACTTTCGTTCATTCGATTTCAATTCGTCACATTGAATCTATCGTCTTGTTTCCCATAATGCTTAAGTGTCCTTAGATGTCCGCACGAATTCGCGTTTGTCTATCCTGTCTAGACATGGTCTAGTAGGAAATCTCTTGATTGACAACGAAATCTTTCGGAAAATTGAATTATGTTTGGTTTTGGCCCGAGAAATTTCATCTTCCTATCGAATAAAATGGATAAAGTAAAAGGAAGTTGAATGAATTATTAAATTGAAAACAAGAAAAGATGCGAGCTCTTGAATGGATGAATTCGTTTCGCAAATTTTCGGAAGATGTGTAGAAGTGGTGGCGCGATTAATATTGTTTGTGGAAGATGAAGTTGAAGCAGGAATGATACGAGTGAGAAGTTGAAATGTGACAAATTTGCACTGTACTTTCTGGTCAAAGAGTGACCAGTCAGTAAATTGTCCTTGAATATAGTACGATTGTTGCTTTATTAAATCACGCATTCTGAAAAGGTCATTTTTCAAAACTACTCTGAGCACTGGATCTTTTGTGTAATTTTAAGTTTTGCAAATCGGTTTTGCTTTACTGGGTCAACTAGCTTACTTTAGCAGCATTAAACCAATTAATTAGTCCAACACATTGGTGAACTTTGGTTTCAACAAGATGGCGCTACTTTGCGCACAGTGAGAGAAATAATGGACTTATTGGGAAATTATTTTGGTGAGAATCTGATTTCACGTTTTGGACCAGTAAAATTGGCCGCCTAGATTGTGTGATATAACAGCATTAAACTATTTTTGGGATTACGCGAAGTCTCTGGTCTTCAATAGACGCTTTGCAAGCCAACATTACTTAAGCCATTTGCGAGATACCGGTCGCTATGCTGGAACGCGTCGAGCGAAATTGAACCCTCAGGATGCACTTTTTACGGCGTAGTGGCGGTCAACATTTAAATGAGATAATCTTTAAAAAGTAAATGTTATAGATTGTTCTTTTGACTCACAATTAAATATTTAGTATAGAATTCAACTTTGTGCCTGATATTTGAGATCAAAAACTAAACCTCATAATGAATCACCCTATAAATTATGAAAAGGCACCTGTTTAAACTGGGTTTCGGGCATTGTAATCAAAATCTGTAAGAATGCGGAATCTTTTGTAGTTCAAGATATTGAAAAAATACAGATAGAAGAAATAGGGAACATATAACGCCTACATCAACTCAAACGAAGACCAGTCCGTCAATAAATAAATAAAATAAAAACCCGTTATGAAACAAGACTCGAATACAAAAAATCATGTATTCATGTGTAGCAATTTTCTGCAAAAGGCACTATATATTTCACAATTGTTAATAATACAGATACATGAGCATAAGTAACATTTGAAATAAAAGTCGAATTCTATATGATTTTTTATAAAAAAATTTATATGCATATATTGATTTTTTAGATAATCCTATGTATAATATTGTTGCATGCACGCCGAACAAAACATGTTTGGATGTGTCGGCGACAGAAAGAGCCACAAACGCTAAAGTATCTGTCTGATCATGTATTCCAAGAATGAAAACAATCTATAAATAGCCAATAACTGAAAACAATCTATAAATAGCCAATAAACAATAAGACGCAGTGGAGCCCTCTAGAAAGCAAAAGCGGAACATTCCAGAGCCCCAAACCATGAATCAGATCTCACATGGTAACGGAAACTCCCAATTGTCTTTTCGAAACCAGTTTGAGAATCTTCAAGAACCTAAGACACATGACAACAGAACAGACCTACACAACAGCCTTTTCAAAGCCAGATTAAAAACCGTCGGCACAATTCTAGAAAGGCCTAGATGTTGGCAATAATAATTAATCTCACTAGACACAAGTATAAATACCGCAACGAGAGGTGCTAGCAGTCAGTTAGTAGACAACGTATACAGCGGAAAGTCTGTTACTGTGAACAGCGACACAGCGAGTTTAATGTATCTGGGTGTGATTAACTAGAAGCGATAAAGTGTGAAAGTTTAACGCGAAATTATAATAGTGCGATCAGTAAACTGTACGGAATTTAGTGTTATAATTATTTGTGTGAATAAAAGAATTATTAGTGTTGTAAAGAACACTGTTTTATTTTACGAATGTGAAGAACATCGAATCCACGAAAGGTGTTTTAACAGTGAAAACAAAAATTGATGTCAGAAGTGGGATTAATTATTATTGCCTACATCTAGTCCTTTCTAGAATTGTGCCGACGGTTCTTAGTCTGGCTTTGAAAACGCTGTTGTGTAGGTCTGTTCTATTGTCATGTGTATTAGGTTCTCGAAGATTCTCAAACTGGCTTCGAAAAGACAATTGGGAATTTCCGTTACCATGTGAGATCTGATTCATGGTTTGGGGCTCTGGAATGTTCCGCTTTTGCTTTCTAAAGGGCTCTATTGCGTCTTTTTTGTAATTGTTATTGTTTATTGGCAAGTTAAAGATTGTTTTCGGTTATTGGCTATTTATAGATTGTTTTCATTCTTCGAATACAAGATCAGACAGATACTTTAACGTTTGTGGCTCTTTCTGCCGCCAACACGTCGGAACATGTTTTGTTCGGCGTGCATGCAACAATATATTCATTTATATCTACACACCAATACTAATATAGTTTATACATTACTGTAGTCTAGAAGTAGTTATTAAGTTAGTCAATAGTCAGTCATGAATAGTCTGATAAAGTTAACTCGAACGTCTTTTAATAAACATCTCAAACGTATTCTTTTCGTGTAGCGGAGGCATAGCACCGAACTACTGTTACAAGTTTAATTGAGAAGGAGTTGTTAGGGCCAACATAACATATGATTCTTTTCTTATCAATCATATAGGATTCTAAATGGCATACCTTAAACAGGATTTTTTTTTTACAAGCATTCACTCTTTTTAAGATATGGAGTTTGAATTTATCTTATTTTCTTTATGTGATCATTTGACATTTGCGCTACAAATTCCATAAACAGCAATCGTTCGAAAGACTTATTTGACTCATTTAAACTTCCAAATTCACTTTTTTTTTTTACAAAATACGTAACTTATTGGGTAAATTTTGGTAAACTTTGTGACATAAACCTTCCTATCTTTTCGGAGCGGAGATATTACGACTGAGACTGAAAATCACAGTGAGCTGTAAAATGGCTTATTGTCATCCATAACGAATATTTGCGACAGCTCACATAGTCCCAGATATCACCTTATTTACTCTGAGATGCAATCGAAAAACTGTGAAGTCTTTGAATTCCTGAAGTTAATTTTTAGGATCAACTTCGTCTGTCAGCAGAAAGTTTTGGGTTCTATTGCTTTAGCAAAAGATCTAAATTTTCGATTTCTCACTAGATCTTCAATTTTTCACAACTTCATGCCGAAATTTTCTTTCACCCGAGTTTCTTAAATCGAAAACTAACATTGAACGATTTTTTTTCTTCCACACACTCTATCCTGCTAACATTTTAGACTTTCGACTTTCGGAATTTCCGAATTCACGAAATTCTTTCAGCACTAAAACGATTTCCGATCTAACCTCTGATAAGCTGAATTGCATTGGATTTCCTACGACCGACAACCAATTCGGAAACTTTCCATCCAAGCTTCACAAATAAGAAACTCCAAAGGAATTCATCTACACCCTCAAAATTGCTTTTCCTTCGCCTTTTCTTCGTCCGCATTACGTACCAGACGTACAAACTTACATAGAGACAACATGATCCTTGAAATTTTCACACGCTCTTTCGAAACCCTTGCACTTTTGGAACGGTTTGGTCTGAGTGACAAGACGGGGGGCTGAGCATTGATTTTGTCGAAAGCAAGAAAGCGAAAGCTGAAAAGATTCAGTTTAAATTGAGATGAAAACGCAAATGTTTTGCTCTTACGGATTTGTTAGGACACGTACAGTACAATAATGAAAGTTGCATGAGAGTACGAACGAGAGTGTGAGCGCACAGGATTCATAGTCGACATCGTCGTTGTCAGTCGATGATGTTTGTGATGTGGTTAGTGTTGTCTAAACACTCGCTGCGAATATCACTTGTGTGGTTGAGTGTTGGCATCGAAGAGTAGGTTTCTTCTTGTCTCGATTTTGTGGGTGATTGAATGGACAATCAAATTAAATCCATGGTTTGTTTTCATTTGTATTTGACAAAACTGGTCGTCTTGGAATCGGTGAGAATGATAGCAGATTTGTTGACTTTGCAATTCGGGGGGATGCTGTGCAAGTTCATTGGGATTAAGCTGATAAGACTGGGTTGAAATGTCATGAGTGAAAGACGATCTGAATAACGATTTTGATGAGATGAGGGGATTGTTTTTTGTGATACTTCTTGAATATGAATTCGAAATTGAGCTTAAATGCCCTTGTGTTATTGGTTTGTATAAATTGCTTGTAGTAACAAGCAATTTATGATTTGCCTCAAATAAGCCCAATAAAAACAAAATCCTAATTCATCGCTTCATAATTGGCTTGATTTTCAATCGTCATTTGAAACAAAGATTACGGAGTAGACTTGATTTAAATAAAAGAGAAGCAAACCCGGTGATAAAATTTTATTTATAAACATGAGGCCATAAAATGAGGTTCAGTGTGATACTCACATGATCATCAGGTTGACAATCAAAACAAAGCAAAGGAAAATTAAATTAAATAATTGCAAATATCCATGTTTTTGCCATTGGTATTGTAGTAATGTTCCTATTCAGTTGTATTACCCAATTCCGAAGTCAAATTACTAAACCAATTATTGTCACCATAATGACTAATAATAAAAATAACCCAGCAATCATCAGCGTATGCTACAATCATCTGCTTCCAAATGCGCTTCCTTTTATAATCCCACACTCCAATAACCAAATCTTTTCGACACGACTGTATCGCCATATTGTTTTTTTTTATTAAATTACAGGTTGACGGTGAAATTCGAAACAATATCTCTGCGCTTCATCTTATCCATTCCAAGCTCGTTTCAGTGTCTTTTCGTAGCTTTCTCTTCCATCAAAATATAATCTTCGGTACAGCCTTGCTATGTCGTTATCATGCATACGACGCAATACTGACGTGATTTTAATTTGTCGAAATGGGAATACGAAATATCCCCGAAATATTGTAGATTCTTCACAATCGGGGAGTCGACATAGCCGAGCAAATATCATATCTATGTACGGAATGACGATTTCTGTCTGGCGAGAACGAAAAAAGAAATTTTCTCTCTCGTCAGATACGGATTATCATTTTGATGGGATTTTAATTGTTATATTGTTAGTGCTAGGCGGAGGGAATTGAAGATGAAGAACTTGAAATGAAATAAAGTTGACATCAGTTCTCGCATCAGTTTGCCATAATGCGAATTTCATTGGTCGTTTTTTTTTTAAATACATTCCGCTCAGGTTTTATTGAAATAATGTAAATTTAACGGCAACTTGATGAAAAGTTTCAAAACAAAAATAAATAAAACACCAAAAACCTTTTCATACAACATTTAGTTTGCATCACAGAATTAATTGGGCGTAATTAAATCTCGCGCCCAATGTGGGCAACTCATAGTAAATCACAATAAATACGAGTATGTAAAAATTTAACATTTTCCCTCCATTTCATTCGAGCACTGAACAAGCGCACTATTCATCTAAATATTTTGTCAGCTAGCAGCTGTTTATGATTTATTACATTTTAAAATATTAAATTTCAGAAACATGAGGGAAAAATTGGAAAGTATGAAACTTGTTCAGAGGAAAATTGAAGGGAAAAGGATACACGAATGGGTATGAATGAAGGATGGTAGCTAGACAGATTTGTGGCATGGCACGATAGTTGGTTATCTGTTGCATTGCACTGGTTTTGTTGGAGTTATGCGGTAGATCGGTCGTGGTCAAGATGAGGTTAATTAGTAATGAAACAACTCGGACCATAAATATCGGTGTTGGATTTTCTACTTGATTTATGACTATGTAGTGTGAAAATTTACGTTTGATTATGTAGTGTTGATAGTAACAGGCAGTGGTTGGATATTTGTTGAGGTCATTTTTTGGTTAGTATAAAGGTCTTCGGTTTGTTTTGGTTTGATGAGTAGATTGTTGATATTCTCTGAGTAATTTCCTGAATTTTTGCTCTAACTGTCGTTATACATTATCGGCTAGTAATCTGTTGTTGTTAATTGTAAAAGTAATTTAGTTTAGACTGAGCTTAGTAACAAAAAACAGCCATTTTATGTAATTGTTACGCATACATGAACCTATTTATTTTTCATATTGGCTATTTATTTGTGATTACGGTTCCCTTCTTGATTATAAATCAGCATATACAACGTATATTGTTTCTAAACCTTTCCAAAGCAGAGAATAATTAGTGGAGGAAACTCGATCATTTTGCGAAATAAGCCTCTGAAAGCAGAATCCCATTGAAACTGTTTTTGTGGGATGAATAAAATTGAAAAGCAAAAAAGCATTTATTGATGCGAAAATAACAAAACAAAACAACAACGCCTCGCGCTGTCAAATTGGTGAAATCTTAATATTGGTTGTTTACTGTCACTATAGGGTCACTACCGTTTGAAAAATTTTACGATAAAATCGCTTAATAAAGATTGGGCAAAAAAAATCTACAAAACCAACAATAGCTAGCAGCCCTAACATAATTTTTCAACCAGATCTTTCCTGAATATTGTCTGAAATAAGTTCCATTTACCATATTAATGAATTTCATAATCGTACTGGAAGTTATGGGGCAAAAAGTTTCACTTTTCAGAGCGAATATTCAGAATCCAAAGCAACAAATGTACCAAAACTGGTAGCTCCTACCGAATTTTTCAAAATATATTTTAGCGTAAGATTCAGCTTCTGCGTGAAGTTCATCTGGTGCCTGACTCGGAGTTTCTAGTGCCAAAATCAGTTTATTCAAGATGACACCACTGGCACAGATTGCCCCACATTTCAAAATCACTTCTATCAGACTTGGTCCTTTTCAAAGTCAATACATTCTGCGAATTTCAGATATACTTGATAATCAAGTCGTGAGTTCTCGTGAACAGAATTTTCTGATGCTTAAAATATAGGTAAATTGGGGAAGGGTTGTTTTACTGTTGCTATGCAGACACAAGATAAAATACTCATTTATATGAGCTGCTTTTTCTACAATGTGACCATTTTTCAATAGTGTCGATGATGTGAAGGTTTTCACTCTCAGTGCCTGCCGTAGCTACAGAGTTAATAACATGCTTATAAAAAATTACATAAGTCTACAACTTAGTAATGTCAATATGTTTTGTAAGTTTTCTAATGATTTGATAGCGTTGTCAAAAGTTATCGCAATTCAAAAAAAAAATTAAATTTTCCCAATCTTATTTTAGGCACCTAGCGCACACATAGGGTTAAAAATTTCCAAATTAGTTACACATTCACACTTAAAACACGTTCTGAATCCATTTCGTTAGTTTAATTTTAGCAAAAGCTATTTGCTGACAGAATAATACTGCCCTACTAAGCATAAACGTTCTATTTGTATTTTTCTCATTTTTGAGTTAACAACGGACTCGAAAACTGCATTCTTTATTACATCATTCTGAAAAATTTTAAAAACCTATCCTTTCTGAAAGTATTTTAAAATCAATATTGAAAAATCTACTCTCCATATATCTCCAGTACAAATCAAAACACAATTCATTGAATTCATTATGCTTAGTAGGGCAGAATAGGTATATTAAAGTCAGAATAGGTATATTTCAATATCACTAAAATGACCGCTGGCGCTCAAGGGTTAAAGATAATTAGAATTTGGTGAGACCTGGACCTATTTTGCATATACACCAAAGTGTACTGAAAATGTCAGCTCAGTTTGATGACGCGTTCCTGAGAAAAAGTCACTATTTAGAACATTAGAACCTTAGTTAAAATAGCAAAATAATTTTAATTACAAAAACAAGTGGAACTTATTGCACTTAAATAATGGCGGTGTGATATATCATCGAAACTCACTGGCGACCGTTCTTTGACGGGATAAGTATTACGAGACCATTTAAAATCTATCTCAAAAATGAAAAAAAAAAATTGTTGTGGCCATTGGAGTGCGATTGGGTGAGCTGTCAACCATGATATCTATCCGAAAAGCCCAAATACTCAAAATAAAATCTGAAATTTCGAGTTGCGATAGCTTCCAACAGAGTCATCAAAAAGCATTACATTTTGTAAGATTGCTGGCAACACTCTAACTATGGAAAGCACGTCTTCAACTCATTGAACATCTCGAGAAAAATTTGCTTATTAGGAAATTTAAAAATCTGTTACATACTAACCCATCCTGTCGAATTAAAACTTTAAAACGGTAGCCCTTCACCAAATCATCCAAATTTTAGCACCCAAAATCTGTGCTTGTGAAAACAATTCGAATTGTTGATCTTTTACAGGAGCAGGTCTGTAAGAAATTTGGTGAATACACTAGCAAATTTATGGTTGTGGTGCTATCTTGAAATAGCTGTCAACAACTCTAAACAGCTGTATCTTCAAGTGCAGTCATCAGTATGAAATTATCTTTATAAAAGTTGAATTTGGGAAAGTTTTTATGGGAAACAATAGACAGCACCAAAAACAATGAGGAGTTTCCGCGGAAATTTAAAAACAGCATTGCAGAGCAGCTGACGAAGGAGCTTATGTGCAAAAATAAGGTTCAAATTATCCTGATCAGTAAGATCTACCAAAGGAAAAACTCGTCTACTTGGCTATGTTAACTTAGATAACACAAGTATATAGCTATTGTGTTACTTTTTTTAGTGCAAGAGTTCAATTTGCGAAGGCCTCAGCAGATTCTGAAGAATAATGAAAATTTTAAACACAGAAAATGTTTCATAAACCTGCATTTATAAAATTTGCGAATTGAATGGGATTCCACCTTATTCAGTGACAAAAAATACAATTTGAACGCGCCTGATGGCTATAAAAGACATTGGAGAGATATCGGTAAGGAACGTGAAACCTATATATAAGCAACTTTTAAGGAAGGCTTCTCATAATATGGGCTGCTCTTGGCTCCTAAACAAAATTTTTAATTTGTTTTGTTTCACATAAAATGAACTCAATTTGATATTTTGAACTCATGGACGACATGTTTATCACTGTCGGAGAGGATTTTCATCTATTCCGGCATATATAGCATCTATTCTATAGACTCAGCAACGTTGACGAGACTTTTTTCAGTTCGAAAATATACCATTATTGTAGTGGCCTATGATGAATCCTGATTCCTGCTTTCAATCTTGATTACCCCATGGAAAATCTATGCAGTATCTTATCATAACAAGTTGACACAATAAGTTGTCAATTTGCTATCACAGCCGAACTTATTTTGGTCGTTAATAAAGAATGGAATCAAATCTGATTGTTTGTTCTCTATTTCATATTAATTTCATGTTCTCTATTTTAAGTCATAATAAATAAGATAAAACATATCGGTTGTTAATATTTTTTTTTTGAATTATTTTTTATAAGTTTTGAAAAAAAGCC
This sequence comes from Nemotelus nigrinus, assembly GCA_947369275.1. Lineage (NCBI taxonomy): Eukaryota > Metazoa > Arthropoda > Insecta > Diptera > Stratiomyidae > Nemotelus > Nemotelus nigrinus. The sequence continues at coordinate 42,672,268 of OX376375.1, forward strand.
TAGTTCATCAGAACCGCTAGAAAACTGATCTGCAAAGAAATTGTCCTTGAGTGAGCAAAAAGTGTGGAAAGACGTAATGCACATAAATGATGAAAATGTTCAGTGCTGTCAGCACTTTACCAACGAAGTAGTGATAAGTCTACCATAACAAGTTCATGCTAAAATGAGCATATCCTTTGAATTTCGTTTTCACCCTAGGCTTTCATCATGTTTGAGGCTGCCATCCGGAAAATTTCCAAAACTCGGAAAATGTAAACATTTGTTTCCTATTTTTATTGGTAATGCTTTGCATATAAATATATGAAGCACCCGCGGCCAAAACGGGGTAACCCTCATTTCAACTTTTTTGCAGGACGTCAGAAAAACATTCGCATTTTGTATCATTTTAACTTATCTGCCCGAAATATCGCAAGCTCCTAGATGACCTTTACATACGTTATGTACTAAAGTTTCGAACCATTTCATCAATTGCATTTTTATTAATGAGCGCTTCCGTAGCTCGGGGGGGTGTGTAACCCCAGAGGTAACCTGCGTCCAAAAGAGGATAACCCACTGTACGCGTTTCGTGTTTTTTTTATGTATAACATTTTTCGATGCATAAATACAATTGTAAATAATATTTTTACCATTCACAAACATAAGTAATATTTACTTTAAAGTGATAACCTAAAAAACGTCTCTCCTCTACGACGCTTCTCTTTCGCTCGCATTTCTCGGCCAATTTTTGCGCTAGAACGACAGAACTTGAATGAAAAGTCGTCAAAAACTCATGCCGACAACGTGCATTTGAGCAAAAACCTGAAAATGGCACTTAAATCTTTCTTAAAATTAATATATGGAAAACTGCTTATATGCCAACTGGATTGTTTACACTCGACTAGTCACACAGACACTACCGCAGTCAAACCCGAGCAGATGTAGGCACTCACAACAACGAGCCATCAGCTAATACCGCTAGATGGTGACTCAGGTCTTTTTTTTTTCTCAGAACTTAGAAAAAGTAACGGCGCTCATCGAATTCCCATAAGACTCAATGAGGGGTTACCCCCTTTTGGACGCGAGCTAGTACTGCGGTTACCCCCATCGTCAGCTTTAATAATTAATTAAAAATAAAAACATTTTTCAATTTCTCCAAACGCTCCTTGACGTAGTTTTTATTGAAGAATGTGAATATGTTAAAAAATCGATTTCGAAAAAAATGAGGGTTACCCCCTTTTGGCCGCGGGTGCTTCATATAATGGAAGCATCTTATGGTGCAATACCTACAAAAATGTCTGGTGCTGAGAGCCCTGTGCTAGCAGCATAGCCAAAATACTTAAAATCTGCTTCACGTTACGTTTAACGCACCCTGTGAATTTGGGTTTTTTTTCGCTTGGTAAAGAAATGTTAAAAAATTACAAAATTTACCATAGCTGGCAGCCTTTTCATGTTTTTTCTACAAAATTCCCATAGCAGCTAGTCTAGAAAAATGTCCATTTACTACATGAATTTCGTTTTGATTTCATGAAGTTATGGGGAAAACAGCTTTATTTTGCTTAGCAAATTTCCAGAATTTAGATGACAAAAATTGCCATAGCTGGCAGCTCAATCGTAATTTTTCAACCAAATTTCTACGAAATGTGACTTCAAATAAGATTCAGCTACTTTGTGAATTTCGTTTAAATTTGTTGCCTAAATCGGAAGTTATAGGCCAAAACCAGTTTTTTTTCCTGGTGATTCAGTGCCGCTCCCATACTCTTGAGGGCCATGTCAAAACGCACGCCGCAATTCACAAAGTCCTTGGTAAAAGTCTGAGGGGTAAAAATTGGTGGGAAACAAGAAAATAAGAAACAAATGATTTACTTTCTTGGATTTTGAGAGTCTTGCGAGTGATAGCATTGCGAACGACTCTACCTTATTCGTTTTAATGCAGTTACCGGATCAAAGAGGTACATGACGTAGAAGCAAAAGTGCGTTATATATGACCATAGTATAAAAACCTACATTACTCTTTTACTTGTTTCATAAATTAGTCGGCCTTCCAGTTTTTCTTCGTTCCTTAAAAGCAACATTTTTTTATATCAATACATGTACCAACCGAGCTCAATTTGATTACTTTCTTGAGTAGGCGTATCTTTTGCAGATACGGCGCAACGTATGAGCCTCATAATAATATATTGATTTTAATAATTCTGTGCATGATATTGGGTACACGCTGAGAAATGACCGAAATAAATATATTAACATCTTAATATTGTTATAGTAACAGCATTATCACTAATACATAATTTTAACAGCTCAATATTTTATGTTGGAAAGTTACAATATTATATTTGCAGTTTAGCTTTATATTTTAAGGATCTTAACTTTTTATCTTAAGAGCACCTGTGAACATATTTCGACAAAATGTTTTAACATCTTAACATAAATATACTACTATGCCAATATAAATGTATTAACCAAGGGTGGTGAAATTGTTGTTGACCAAAACGGATACAGAACTCCCCAGAGAAGTGACTCGTTGAAAATTCACGCTCAACGTAGTTGTGAAATAATCTCGTCTGTTGCTAATTTGCTTCGGTTGAATTTTTGAATGCCGCGTGAATCGTTGTTTTCGTCTGTGCCCAGAATTAATGAACATACAAATTGTTTCACTTCAAATAAAATCTAGACAAAACAACCCCAACAACAAAGCACAATGCAATAATTGTATGTTAGGATTTTAGTATTAAATACTTACATGCTAATACAGCGTTAATATAATATATTGGCATGTTAATATTAATTGTTGCCATACCAATATAGTATTGTAAGACGTTAATATAACTTATTGCCATGTTAATATTAAATATTGGCCTACTAATATAATATTGTAACAGACACGCATGTCAATATATAAAATTACAAGAATGCTGTGTTCTGCCAATATTATGTTATTGCTACGTTACTTAAGAAATATTTTTAATATAAATATATTAGCTGCAAAATATATTAAGGATAGAACAATGATTTTTTTAGCGTGTAGTGGTCAAATATTCGTTTCACTATGACCCTTAAATGCAAAGTGATGCGAAATAGCCTTGAAAGCATTATTCATCACTTTTTACTTTTCTCTGCAATTTATGATCATGCACTGAGCTATATTACTGGCCTACATATGGAGGGCTTAGTCTTATAATTGGTTGAAACTTTATATTGTCTATATTCGTGCACTCTATGTTTTATGTATTCGTATATCGCTTCAAACATAATTCGCCATGTTATAGCGGAAGAGTTTGCAATTAATTGATGACTACTACTTTATTGTCGTATACTTGATTTGCAGCAGCTGGTTTTTGGTTTTTATTATACATAACATATAAAAGCTGCATCACAAGTAAACTTATAGCATTTTAGTTCGATTTCTCGGTCGCCACAAGTTTTTACTAACATTAGTATTAAAATCGATTCGGCCAAAACTTCATATTTCCATATATATATATATATATATATATATATATATATATATATATATATATATATATATATATATATATATATATATATATATATATATATATATATATATATATATATATATATATATATATATATATTAGACATGGGTAACGCAGCGCTGCGCCGCACAATTGCGTTGAAGCACTAGCCATGATACCACTGCGCTAATACCGATTGTCGGTATCAGTGGCGCAGTAACGCACTTCGGTATTAGTAGCTCAGTAACGCACTTCGGTGTCAATGGTGTTGGCGCTGCCGCTTTGCAATGCCAACACCATTTGGCTTGGCGCTATGCTACGGCGCGGCGCAAAGATATGAGTTAAGTATACTTATCTCAAGTCTGTTTGATGCAAAGCAATATACCTACGTGTATGCACGTTTGGAAAGATACCTGAATGGGTACATACTATAGCCTGCCTATTTTAGGGTAATTTATATCGGAAAATTAGTAAGTTCAAATGTGGTTTACTCTCGTTCCATACAAGCTTATCCAATCAGGTTTTTTGCGTGAATCATAGCGTCATGGTATTAGCGCAATGCTACCAGCGCCGTATGTAAGATCATGGTATCATAGCGCAATGGTATCAGCGCAGTGCGCTGATACCACTGCTGGCGCCGGTATCAGTGTATCAGCGCTTCAAAATTTGCTGCGTTACCCATGTCTAATATATATATATCATCAAAAAATTTCAGTGAGATAATCTCGGGAACGCGCCATCCTATTGAACTGAAACTTTCAGGATACATTGGTGTATGTGCCAGGTCTCTCAAAAAGTTAATAATCTTTAACTCTTTGGCGCCGGCGGCCATTTTAGTGATATTTTTAATATACCTATTATTCCGTACACAAATAGTTTTCGCAAAAATAAAGTTGACGAAATAAATTTCGAACGTGTTTTACATGTGAATCAGATAATGTTTTTGAATTTTTTAACCCCATGTGTGCGCTGGGTGCCTAAAAAGAGAACGGGAAAATTTGAAATTTTTTAAATTATGATAACTTTTGACAGAGCTATTCAATCATTACGAAATTTTCAACACGTATTGGGATTATTTAGTTGTAGATTTGCGCTGACAACCCTGTAGCTAGAGCAGGCACTGAAAGTGAAAACCTCCAAATCATCGTCTTTCTTGAAAAAATGCCGCTTCTTCAGAAAAAGCCACTCGAATGTAAATCTTGTCCTTTGTTTACATAGGCAAAAAAAAATTTGATATGGTATAACGGGCTCGCCTGGTAACCCTTGCCCAATTTACCTATATTTTTAGCATCAAAAAGTTCTGTTCACGGAAACTCACGATCCGATAAGCAGAATTAATTGAAATTTGCAGAATGTATTGGTCTTAAATAGGACCAGGTTTGTTAGAAGTGATTTAAAATGCGGATGATTCTGTGCCAGTGGTGCCATCTTGAAAAATCACTAAAAAAGATAACTGCTTTTAGCCCTATAAATTCTGATTGAATCGTTTGATTCGAAATTCACACAGTAGCTGAACTTAACTTCAAACCGCGTTTGGTAGAAATTTGGTTGAACAATTCGGTTGGAGCTGCCAGCTATGATAATTTTGGTGTCTTAAATTAGAAAAAATAAAAATTTGGAAGTGAAAACATTCAAACCATCAAATATCCTAAAAAATGTCCGTTTCTTACAATAAAACCAATCTGTTTACAAATCTAATGCTTTATCTATACGTTCAAAGTAAAACTTTGGAAATTTCATGTCGGACAAGAACGGTAACCCTTTCCCAGTTAACCTATATTTTTAGCATCAAAACTTCTGTTCACGGGAACTCACGAGCCAATAATTAGATACAACTGAAATTTACAGAATACATTGGAATTAAGTAGGACCAGGTCTGATAGAAGCGATTTTGAATTGTGGGCAACTCTGTGCCAGTGGTGCCATCTTGAAAAATTACAAAGAAAAAAAACTGCTTTTTGCCCTATGAAATGTGAATAGGTTACCAGATTTTCATGAAATTGACACAGTAGCTGAACCTTACTTGAAACTCTATTTAGTGAAAATTTGGTTGAAAAATTCGATTGGTGCTGCCAGCTTTGATAATTTTTGTGTCTTTGGTTTTGAAAATTCACTCAGGAAAATAAAACTTTTTGCCCTATAACTTCCAGTGCAGTCATGAAATCAATACGAATTTCATACAATTAATGGAACCTATTATAGACATTATTCAGGACAAATTTGGTTGAAAAGCCACGATAGGGCTGCTAGCTAATGTTGGTTTTGTGTTTAATTGCAATATCTTTACTAAGCAGTTTCATCGTAGAATTTTCAAATAGTCATGATATTGTAGTGACAATAAACAGCAAATATTAAGTTTTCGATTATTTGAAAAAACTCCCTGCAGGTAACCCTAAATTTCTTTATACTCCTATTACTTCGAATATAATATAACAACGTGAAGCAGATGTGATATATTCTTGGCTTTGATACTGGCAAAAGGTTGCCAGGACGAGTCGGTTGTGCTATTTTTGTATCAATAAATGCTTATAGTTAGTACTCATACCGAAAACATTTACAATGAAAATAAATAGCCAATGTTTCAATTCCAAAAGTTCTGCAAATTTTTCGGATCGCAGCCCCAAACACCAACTTCAGTTACTGTGTTGCAGGTACTGAGCATTTTCTTCATTGATGTTATATGAGATGCTGCTTTGAAAATTTTTGTGAAATAAGCAACTGATAACGAATATAATTAACAAGTGTTGCTCTCATAAACTTTGAAATTCATGCCACTGGTAATATCTGAAACCTTTCCACCATTTGAGTTATCAGACCAAAGTAAAACCTGGCATTTGAAACAGTTTGGCTATAATAAGCAGCTCGTGTGGTAGAATATGCACTCAAAATCTGCACGATTCTTCTACTGTTCTTCGAACATTAGTGCTTCTAGCGGTTCAGTTGCTCTAGAGTTTTTATGCTTTGTTTTATTCCTATTGTTTTTGAACTTTCACAATACATGCTTCAGAAGAATCATTATTTTCAATCAAAAATAACTTGGTTAACAAAAATTTCTATTTAAATAATTTATAAACATATAAAAACTCACTTTCATTTGTATGTCAGTAAAATGCCAAAGTGCAAAAATATATGTTTTTCTAATACTCTTGTGTATTTGTAAGAAACAACAAATCTTCGATTTCTAATAATACATTCTACAGCACGATGATATTTGATGCGTCCTGTCACATCATGGTCGCACAAAAACTCCATAGAACATCATTCTTAATCGCCAAAAAATCCAACAACACAGTAGCATATCATCCAGAATCAGCTAAGATAAAACACAACATCCAATCTTTTCATTGCCTTCCCTTCGAACAAGCACAACTCCATTATTCTATTATTCGTATCTCGAAAACCACACTCAGTATCTAAACGAGTCGGTAATTTCCCTGGATTTTAGCCAAAAATCAGGCAGCCAGAAAAGATTTATTATCTAGCCATTAGGTAATTACTTTCACATTTTATAGTTTCGGTGTTAAAATCGGCTTGTACAGCACTGCAAACGCTACATCTGGGTCTGGACTATAAGCAGGAAACCAACTACCAAGCGTGAGAACAGGCCCGGAAATCCAAAAACGAAAAACTGATTTCTCTGAATCCGAAAGTGAAATTGTAATCAAGTAGTAGCCTCATACGCCACAAAAGGATGTTCCAAGCTAATGACTCGAATTATATCTGACGGGTCATAAATGAAATTGCGCAGCCTGTTTGTAACGATAATCAGATTAGTCCACAACTCGTGTCAAAAGGTACAAAAGATTTTGTTGGAAACTCGACGTATCATATGTAATTAAATAATGCCTTCAGTCCGATTCGATTTGAAATTAGCTGACTTTGTCAGCCGCCTCAGCTGATTTGATCTGATGGTTACTCTGGTTCTATAATTATATCATTTATAGCACAATCCTAAAATTTCAAGTACGATTTGATAGAGTAGTAGCTGAAACGAAAATTCCAAGCTAACACCATAAATAAATTGCAATGTACGAGAGAATCAGTTTTATTAAATTCCACATCAGTCAAGAACGTCGTCCATCTTACAAATACCTGATGAAAATCATTTTCTTTATTAAAGAGATAAATCCTGGTTTTTAAGAGCTTTTCTTTTCCCGAGGAGTGTTTCATGGGTATTTGAGCAATTTCGGAAATTTCATGGAATGTCTAAAATTAAATTCTAGCGAAGCTAGGTAGTTGACAATCATTCGTAATCAGTAATAACTTCGTCCTCGTAAAAAATTCGAGAGTGATGTCTTTCTCGGAAATATTGTAAGAATCCACATAAGAGCAGCATTTAAAACTTTGCCATATATTTAAAATAATGTGAGCCAAAATCCTTGAAAAAAAAATAGTGCCCAACGTGGGTAGTCTCATCTCAAGTGTTTTTTGTTTGGTGTTCATACTCAGTTATTCCGGAAACCCAACAAAAACCTTTTTAAAAAGTTTATGGAGCATATAAGTAACAAAACTTGATATTATACTTTTGACATGTAGATCTGGCACAGCAGATAGAAAAAATAATAGCACTTAGCTACCGCAACAAGCACTTTTGCCGTTAACCCAAAAAATTGATTACAGTAAAAACCAATTGTTGCCTCATAACATTTATCGAACAAGGCGAATTTTTTAACAGCATAAAACACTTACTTAAGTCTTATTTCTTCGCCACCCTCAGACATTATCCGTCAAGTCAATGTTCGTAACTTTCTATTCATTACAAAAGCATTTTTCAAATTTGTGATTAAGACCTCGTGGTTTTCTACATAACGTCATCTGTTCGCACTCTTCAAGCACGTCATTTTCCTCTAGTACGACGCATAATTATAGAGGCTAAAACGTGTTGACAAAATGAGCTAATTACTATGTAGCTTTGCACTACAAGCTCGCTGGCTGGGACATTCCGTGAAGCGGGTGGCTATTAAAAACCGAGAGTTGCGTGTAGCACGACATTGAAATTGTGATGTGTAGTTGATTTTATGGCCGGGCAATTTACAAGGTATGGTCAGCAAGTTGTGAAAGAGAGGAAGCCAATCAGGTGCAGAGCTTAGCTTATTAATGGATTTGAACCTGTAACGTTAGCTAGTTCTGATGTACATATTCGGAAATCACGTTCTTTTGTTCGGACAGCTGACATTCCTTTGTGACACTTAGACCTACTGATGTATGTAATTAGCTTGGACGTCAAGTAGATAGGACGCATTGTGACTAATTGCGTAAGTGTTATAGTGAGGGTAAGGAAAGTGAATTTGAGATGATTAAAACAATTTGATTTACTTAATTCAATGGATTTCTTGCTAAAAGAGACTGTATTTCTGATGTATTTGTCACTTGAAATACTTATTGATTAAGTTCCTATATTACAGATAACACCAACACCAAATGAAATTTGTTCCAAATCCAATGAAATATGCTTGATTGAGCTTTAAAAAAATCTGCTTCGATAAATCGAGTCTTGGCAAAAGTATGTATTAGGTTGCTGCAGATGATATGTCCGATTTAGCAATGACATAAAGTTGGCTGCAATTTTAGTGTATTATGTTGGCACAAGGTGGTGCAAACGATATGACATATTGAAGTATAAATACTGCTACTTTGGTTTAGGGAGTCATTTCTGTTTTGCACTTCATAGTGATCGTAAAAACAAAAAGAGAAAGTGAACATGGAAGTGAATCAAAACCGGCTACTTTTATTATACGAATTTAAATTAGAGCACAACGCAACGGAAGCAACGAGGAATATCAACAGCGTTTTTGGGCTTAATACAGTTAACCAATGAACCACTCGGCGGTGGTTCGAAAAATTTCGATCCGGAGATATGGACCTCGGAAGTGAGCCACGTGGACACCCAGGACCATTGATTGATAACGTCGAGCTGCGTGCATTAGTGGAGTCTGACCCCTGCCAAATCATAACGAATCTTGCCGAGAAATTAGGCGTTCTCAATTCGACAGTTCGCCGCCACTTGCAACAACTTGGAAAAGTGAAAAAGCTTGACAAATGGGTTCCGCATGATCTTACCGAGCAAAACATGACGTGTCGAATGGAGATTTCAAGTTTTTTACTCTCCTGGAACAAACCGAACCGTTCTTGCACCGAAATGTGACCTGTAATAAAAAGTGGATTTTATACGATAATCGTCGCTGATCGGCCTAATGACTAGATGCCGATGAAGCGTTAAGACACATGCCGAAACCAAGCCATCATCCAAAGAAAATAATGGTAGCTCTTTGGTGGTCTGTAGCTGGAGCTATTCACTGTTCGTTCCTGCAACCTGGCGAAACCATCAATGCTGAGAAATACTGTGCTCAACTGGAAGAAATGCATCAGAAATTGATAGTCCAACGACCTAAGCTTGTCAACAGCGATGGAGTGATACTGCTTCATGATAACGCACGACCTCATGTATCGAGAACAATGGTCCAAAAATTAAACGAGTTGTGTTATGAGACTCTTCCTCGCCCTTCTTATTCACCAGACCTCTCACCAACAGATTATCATTTCTTTCAACATTTGGATCACTTTTTGACAGGAAAAAGATTTAATAATGAAGCTGCTGTCAAAAATGCCTTCGAGGAGTTTCTTCGAACCAGAAACTCGAACTTCTACAAAACTGGAATAAATGTACTTGTATCTCGTTGAGAAAAGTGTGTTGCATCTATTGGTACCTATTTTGATTAAATAAATTGTCTTTATAAAAAGTTACAGCTGTTAAAAATTTATTACAAAATAGGCCATTTCATCTGCAGCAACCTAATATAATGTAATCGGATGAAAAATTTATTTTTTGTAATAAATTCATTTTGTCATAGAGGCAACAAGCTTCGTAGGCATCCAGTTTCGTGAACGAAAAAACGTTAACGAATATTAGATGAAATGTGTAAACATTGCTTCATATTGAATAATAGTGAAATGTTTACTAAATCAATTTTTATATTAACGGCTAGATATATACGAATGAAGGTCCATAAGTCTTTACCGTTGACATCCAAACTGAGTCGAACTGACAAAGTTAGGTTAGGTTAGGCTAGGTTAGTAAAAGGGCTGCCGGGAACGTGGCCAGCACTAGGCCACCAGTTTGGGCCCATATGCCACCCTCATAGGTAATCACACGCATTCACACTAACAGCCATGGCACTGGCAGGATTTGAACCCGCAGGCCCCGTGGCACGCCGCTTTTCGACCTGACGCCTTAGCGAGCAGAGCTACCGAGCCCCAAAACTGACAAAGTTAATCATCATTGATTTCAAAATGGGTTAATAGAAGATTGACCGCCATGCAGTGATCAGATTTTCAACGAAAAAAAAAGGAATGAAACAAATGAAACTTTTAAAGAGTTGCACTATGCTAAGCAGAAAGTGGACTATATTTAGCAATAGAAAAAAGTGGCATAGTAATTTTAAACTTAAAAGGTATTTACTTGATTGTAACCGTCGCCCTGGAAAAGCTGTAGAAGCAACCATATCAGATATTGCTGGAAAAGAAGAAAAGTCACTTCTACAAGATGGTCAATTTGGAAGAAGTAAGTTACAAGATTTTTTTTGGATATCGGAAACTACAGTGCTACTCGAGCAATTAAACACGTTATAAATCAGTACCACATGGGTACGGAGACTTCTTTCTTCCCTATCAAACATTTTTTCTAGAAAAGGCTTTGGTGCCCTCTAAAAATATGTGAAGAAAATATGTGAGGTTTTGTAGCGTTTGACAATTTAATGATAGAATTTCTCAGTGGACAACTTGCCAAATTTTGAATGGAGATATTTGCATCGGAAGCTGAAAGAAAATATAATTATTTACTTTGTTGCTAGAAAATTTCCATGCAAAAATCACGATGGTTTTCACAAAAAAATCCACAATTTCCACAAAAAAAAACTCTAGCGCATCGAAACCGCTAGAAAATTGATTTTCGAAGAAATATTCTTTGAATGACCAAAAAATGTGGAAAGACGTAATACACTTTTTTGCATTATAATATCAACCATTTCTTACATAGAGCAAATAGATTGGGAACACTGTTTTATGGCTACATATATCTGTAGTTTGAATAACCTATCCTTTGAATTTGGGTTCCATTCAAGGATTTCATTGAAAGTTTCATCGATACGACAATGTTTGTGGTTTTTCGTAAGTTTTTTTGAAGTTTCTACATCGCTTGGATTCATAATTTCAGTTCAGCCTGATTTCAGGTGAAAGGTGTATAAAAAATATATGAAAAGAGACAAATTTTCTTGCGTAAATCTTTTAATTTTTTTAAAATTAATACAATCCTGTTAATAATTCGTACACAAATCTTTAAAATTCAAGTCAAAGAACAGGTATTTTTTGTCAATTGAAACTTTAGGCCCGCTTTTTTGCTCCACTATCCAGCATAGAACAGAATAGACGCATTGGAAACAACAAAAACGTAATTACCTTAAATATCTGAATCATCTCCATAATTCAGGTTTTAATATAATAATTCTAGGTTAACAATAATCCTTTTAAATATTTCTGAACATTTAAAGACTTCTCATTAAACCCCATCTATCACCTTCTTTTTTTTATCTCTATTACTTTTAAGTAGCGTACCGCTTTCACACAGCGCGCAAATTTGAAAAAAACTGAAAAAAAAATTCCGCATCCTTCCGAATGAGTAAAAAAAGTTAGCAAAGACGATTTTTCAAAGTTTTCTTCAGTTTTGCATCTTGAAGCAATGCAAGCAATATCTTAGATCGCCTTGACGACCACAACTACCATCACGGTGTCATTCATTCCTCAGTCAACCAACCATCCAACGATCCATTGACCAAGTTTTCTGGTATCTCGACGTTTTTTTTCTCCGTTGCATTTTTCCGGTGTTTTTTATTCGATTTTCCTCGATTTCTTCCGTCTCTCTCTCTCTTTCTCTTCAGCTACTCCGCTTTCGTTCCTGATGTCGTTGCAGTTTGACCGCAGCGAAAACTTTGTCGGGGCCACAACTGTAAGTGACAGTTTTATCTCTTGAAAACTGTTTAGTTCTAGCTGTGATGGAAATTGCCTGGAATTAAGTGGAATTATTTTCTGAACTAGTGCAAAAATAATGGCATTGGATTAAAAGTATAGGATAACGATATGGTTTTAAATATTGAAATTGAAGATGAGAAATGGAGATAAGATGAAATTAAAGGATATAATTCTAGTTTTGTATTATGCTCGAAGGGGTTGAAGTAACAGAGTTCAAGGATATTTTGCATGCATTTGAAGTATTAAATACTGTTTTCAACAGCTGTATTTAGATTAAGCTTTAAAATTGAGTTTTATTAAAAAGCTAGCATGCAAATTCCTCTCTGAAATTTCTACAAGCCCTTTGATTTCGAAATGTATTTCATAAACATATCATGAACTTAAAATTATTCTAGTCATCGACAAACTTCATGCACACATCAAATAAGGTCAACCTGACTTTTCCTTGACTGCAAATGAAACTGGAGCCAACAATATTGTCACGCTACTCATCCACCCTACTGTTTAATGCAAAACTCACGAGAAAATATATGAGTTTATACTCAACCAAAAAAAATCAAAGTTTGGAAAGTGGCCATCATTCCCCTCCCTTAGCTCATCGCATCACATTCTCTATGCATGTGTTACGGGGCTCATGTGGTATTCCTTCGGCGATGAGTACGCAAGAAAAAAGAATCCTTATAAATCGACTAAACCCTCTGACAAAACTTTCTCTTCGGCGCTACAACACTATAGTATCTCCAGCTTGACGACGAAGTGTGAACGGGAGTTATAGAGGCAATTTACTACACAGGACGACCTGTAGCCTGCTACGACCAAAAGCAGCCGCCAGCCAATCTTGCTGATGTGACGGAAGGTGTTGACAGTTTTATGCTTGCGCCACCCGGTTTTTTATGATCTTTTCGTAGTCGGACTTAGTTTATGACATTCAGCTAGTGCACGGAGATGGCAGAGGAGTGAAACTATGGAAAATATGAAGTTTGTGATGGTGGTATAGTAGAATTGGTTTTAATTTTCACAGAATGAATTATGGGATTTTTGCTGGTGAGTGTTGTAATAAAGAATAATAAAATAGGTGATGTAGTTTATATGTGGGTTTAATATGGAACTCGTTCCATAACTTTCTCTCACGTCAATTTTGAATTTAACTTGAGCTGAGCTCGTTTTGAAAGACTTCAATAAAAATAATGAAACCAAGTGTTACGGTTCGATTGGATCTAATGAGAATCCAGGAAATATATACAGGTAAATAAGCGATAATATGTAATAAATGAGTGGAAATACATATATGCAGTTAGGGCTCAGGAAAAAATATACATATAAATATAATTTAGGAAAGTAGGGACAACAATCCTGCTGAGGATGCGGTGGCGCGCTATCAAGCCACGACCAGTGTGATCGAGGTAAACATCACGATCCACAACCTACGTGACTCAGGAGCGGACTTTCCGCTGACAATAAGGATCGTCCCCTACATCAACAACTACAGCAGCCACAAAAACCCTTAACACCAACAACAATCGCGGTGGTAAGTGTCATTGATGATTAGGATTTAATATAAATAAATCATGCATTTTACTAACCCGAACATGTCTTGGGTACAAGTATGAAGATACTTACTTTCGAATTGCGAACTTTCCAGACAATCTGGATCGCCCCATGCATCAACAACAAAGTTATGCAAATTTAATTTAGCAATTTGACGACGAAAAACAAATTAGCGGCGAATTTAGCAAACACTACACATCACTCCGGCAGATCGAATTTATCGATCGGTGCCCAATGATCGACGAACAAATTGGCTGCTTCATATTGCGACAAACCGCTAATGCTATCAATTATCTGCATTCATTCCATGTTACACACCGAGCCATCAGAGACGAGAACATTATAATCAATCAAAATTTTGGGTTCGGCAATGTTTATGAAGGCAAACCCGGACAGCTGTCAGACGTGTCAACTGACGCAGGAGCCGCCGGAACCGGGCCAAGAAGGTAAAAACGGCCGAGAACGGAGGGCACTGCCATTCGGCTAAGCGCGTGCAACGACAAGTGCAATGCCCCGATTCAAAGTGCAACGGCTGGGTGTTGCACTAGCAAGTGCAAACAACGGAGCACCCTGGAAAATCCCGCTGGCTGACGAGATGCAAACAGTCCTCGAGCGATTTGGCTCAGCTTGCGAGGATCTCTTTTTTTGACTTGGCTGGGGAAGTGTCCGGACGGTGGTTGGTGGCGATTGCGTCTGACATTTTTCCTCTTTTCCGGATTTTTAAATTTGAATCTGGTGGACTGGCGGCGGAGTCTGTTGAAAGAAATGCCGAAGGAATATCTGCTGAAATATTGCCGAAGGATTATCTGCAGAAATAAGTGCCGAAGCAATATCTGCGGAAATAATGCCGAAGGAATTGCTGCTTAAATATTTGCCGAAGAATCATCTGCTAAAATAATTGCTGAAGTGGAAACGGACAAAGAGTGGTCAACGAGGGAAAATTTTGACGGAAGAGCCCCAGCGCGGGATCGTATTAGCTAAAGTAGCGTAGTAGATTAAGGATAGGTAATTAGAAGTGAGAATATTCTAAGCTAAATTAGCCAGGAAAGTGTTTCTGCTGAATTAAATGATCTACGTACTGTGTAATTCCTGTGTTTAAATTAATCTCGTACGTGATAAGAATTTTTTTTATCTTTTTCGAGCATAAGAAAAGAAAAAAAACCGTGAAAAGATTTAGGAAAATATCTCGTGTTCACTTATTTGTAAAATCCAAGCGAACCGTCAAATATCTTCTCGCTTCCGGAGACGGGAAAGAATTAGTTTCGGGGTGGAAGCGAGTGGCGCTTACCCGCCGGCCTCCGCGGCTAGTAAGATAATATCTGGAGTGCACCATACAGTTCAGCTGAAATTTTCGGGAGATGTGGATATACATAAGGATTGGACGTGTTTAGTTACAATTTAAATGTCTTTAACAATTTGGCAGCCTTATTCAGATCCCGTTGTATCTCTGTTGACATTTTTTTCGGAATACTTGATAATGATAAATGCTTTCAAAAGTGTTAGTCCTTGTTTTTACTGAGTGCCTATATGTAGACTTTCTTTGAATTTCGATTGGTAAAAACTTCAGGCAGGACCATCAAATCGACACGAAATATTCCAAAAATATTAATGTTTATCAAAAGCAAATATGATTTCAAATATGATTTTCTACGAATGTGTGAAGGACTTTGTAGTTAAAGTAGTCACGTGAATAATAAAATTTTCCTGTTAAACCGACGATCAACTTCCAAACGTGCAACATTGATTCTTGCATCACTTGTAAGTCTTCATACCTAGATCGATTTCAAAACTTCCCACAAAGTGGATGGACAAATCACAGCTTCTTGCGCATGCCTGCAAATCGCCAAATCTGCCAGCAACTCTGGCATCCACGGCTGCGATATTCTCTTCAGAACGCACTGTTCCTCAGAAGATAGAGACTATGGGTAAATTTGACAGGCTACTCCTCCGCGAGATCTCTCAGAGATAGTCGGCCATGTGCACGTGAATTTGACACGGAACAACCAAAAGTTCGTAGAACTTAGGTAGCGGAGAAATCAAATGGAAAATCTGAGACAGTAACTCTCTCCATTTGTTCTATTTATAGATACTATCTTTGTAGTGAAATTACTTTACTGAATTTCGTATATTTATACGCTTGTTTCATTTCTTTAAATATCTTTGCACTGTTCTCAATCTTGCTGTTGATCTAAGGTGCAGCAACGTGAAGCGGTTGCGATAATTTGCTACCAGATGGCAAACAGTAAGTGCTGATGGATGATTATAGGCGTGTTTTTTTGCTCCTCTATCCAGTAGAGAATAGGTTATATGCATTGGAAACAACAACAATCCTGTCCCAGTGAATTCACTAGTACATAAATTCTATTCCTCATTTGTAGTTCACGTGTTGAAGTGTAGAATGTGCTGATGGAAAAAAGAAAAGCTCATGAGAAGTTATTTTTTTTTCTGTGAGGTGGCTTTGGGTTTTTCATGGTTATGTTGAATGTTTTGGTAGTTAGGAAATTAGAAAAAGCACTCATAATGTATAGAAAGCTAAAAGAAATAATTTTCTGTTAGTTCTTTTTCTATTTTCTATCGATTGTGGTAGTGTATATTCGTTATTTTCTTTCTTTATTTTCAGCTGTTGTGTGGTACCACAGCAAAT
Organism: Nemotelus nigrinus; assembly: GCA_947369275.1. Classification (NCBI taxonomy): domain Eukaryota; kingdom Metazoa; phylum Arthropoda; class Insecta; order Diptera; family Stratiomyidae; genus Nemotelus; species Nemotelus nigrinus. The sequence goes on from OX376375.1 coordinate 42,688,939, forward strand.
GCAGCAACCTATGTCAGTCTTAGCGAAAGCACTGTTGTTTTATACTAGATCGTTTTTTTTGTGGCATAGTTCTATTCTGTTCTGTACCGGAGCAAAAAAACGCACCTTATGTGTTCCATCTAACTTGCGAAGGCTTTTTTGAGTTTGCACAGCTTTGCACAGACTTCGGAAATAAATTTCCATGATTTGTAGGCGCTTGTGCGGTGTAAATCTCTACACAGAAATTCGTCGGACTTTACTGCGTAAAAATGGCAATGACAGCAGTCACAGCTCATTTGACAGTGTCTTCTGACCGACTTAGCTCTATCAAGCAAATGTCAGTGCAGTTTGATTTAAATTTAAGGTATCATCCTCAGGTTTGCCTAGCGTGGCTTCTCCAGGCCAAATAGCTCAGCTGGTCGTGGGTGATGGGGCGGATGATTTCTTTCGTTCAATGGCATGCGAACGAAAAAAACACTAATAAACACATACTAAGGGGAAGGACAGTCAAGATTATTTTTTAAATTATTATTTTTAAGAGAAATCCTACTCAATCATAAGTAGATTGTTTTCCATAATTGTATTTGACGCCAAAATTACTATTGTGAAAAAAAAAACGAAATAATAAATATTAACAATACAGGAAAAATTAATTCCCAAATTATATAATCTAGCTGAATCGCTAACGCATTTAGCCATTTAGTGCTTTAGGTGGGCTTTAATGTCATCCAATTACACTGACCTCGACAGTAAAAAAAACAGCCAAAATAATATATAAAAAAAATCAAAATTAATAACTTTGAAATTCCAAAAAACCTTATATGAGAATAAATAAGGTACATGCATCACCAACACAAAATATTTTGTATAGGTATATAAAGATAATTTAAATTCAAATAAATCAACGAAATGAAAAAAACTCTAGCGCACCTGAACCGCTAGAAACACTAATGTTCGAAGAACAGTAGAAGAATCGTGCAGGTTTTGAGCGCATATTCCACCACATGTGCTGCTTATTACGGCCAAACTGTTTCAAATGCCACGTTTTACTTTGGTCTCAAGAATGCATTATAACTCATATGGTGGAAGGTTTCAGATATTACAACTGGCATGAATTTCAACGTTTATGAGAGCAAAACACGGGTTAATTATATTCGTTATCAGTTGCTTATTTCACATAATTTTGAAAGCAGCATCTCATATAACATCAATGAAGAAAATGCTCAGTGCCTGCAGCACTGTAACTGAAGTTGGTGTTTGGGGCTGCGATCCGAAAAATTTGCAGAACTTTGCGAATTGCAACATTGATTATTTATTTTCATTGTAAATGTTTCTGGTATGAATACTAACTGTAAGCGTTTATTGATACAAAAGTAGCACAACCGACTCGTGCTGGCAACCTTCTGCCAGTATCAAAGCCAAGAATATATCACATCTGCTTCACGTTGTTATATAACATTCGAAGTTGAAGGAGTATAAAGAAATTTAGAGTTACCTGCAGCGAGTTTTTTCAAATAATCGAAAGCTTAATATTTGCTGTTTATTGTCACTACAATATCATAAGCAATTGAAAATTCTACGATAAAACCGCTTAATAAAGATATTGCAATTAAACACAAAACCAACAATAGCTGGCAACCCTATCGTGGCTTTTCAACCAAATTTGGCCTGAATAATGTTTATGACAGGTTTCATTAATTGTATGAAATTCGTATTGATTTCATGACTGCACTAGAAGTTATAGTGGAAAAAGTTTTATTTTCCTGAGCGTATTTTCAAAACCAAAGACACAAAAATTACCATAGCTGGTAGCACCAATCAAATTTTTCAACCAAATTTCTATCAAACAGAGATTAGAGTTAGGTTTAGCTACTGTGCCAATTTCATGAAAATCTGATAATTTATTCACATTTCATAGGGCAAAAAGCAGTTTTTTTTCTTTGTAATTTTTCAAGATGGCACCACTGGCACAGACTTGCCCACAATTCAAAATCGCTTCTATCAAATCTGGTCTTACTTAAGTCCAATGCATTCTGTAAATTTTAGCTGTATTTGATTATTGGTTCGTGAGTTTCCGTGAACATAAGTTATTGATGCTAAAAATATAGGTTAACTGGGAGAGGGTTACCGTTCTTATCCGACATGAAATTTCCAAAGTTTTATTTTGAACGTGTAGATAAAACATAAGATTTATATACAGATTGGTTTTATTGTAAGAAACGGACATTTTTTTGAATATTCGATGGTTTGAATGTTTTCACTTCCAATTTTTTTTTTCAAAATGAAGACACCAAAATTATCATAGCTGGCAACTCCAACCGAATTTTTCGACCAAATTTCTACCAAACGTGGCTTAGGGTAAGGTCCAGCAGTTGTGTGAGTTTTGTCAAAATCGAACGATTCAATCAGAATTTATAGGGCTAAAAACAGTTATCTTTTTTAGTGATTTTTCAAGACGGCACCACTGGCACAGAATCGCCCGCATAACAAAATCACTTCTATCAGACCTGGTCCTATTTAAGACCAATACACTCTGCAAATTTCAATTAATTTTGCTCATCGGATCGTGAGTTTCCGTGAACAGAAGTTTTTGATGCTAAAAATATAGGTAAATTGGGCAAGGGTTACCAGGCGTGCCCGTTATACCATATCTTTTTTTTTTTTGGTTATATAAACAAAGCACAAGATTTACATATGAGTGGCTTTTTTTTGAAGAAACGGCATTTTTTCAAGAGAGACGATGATTTGGAGGTTTTCACTTTCAGTGCCTGCCCTAGCTACAGGGTTGCCAGCACGCTCATTAAAAGCTACACAAATCTACAACTAAATAATATCAATATGTTCTGAAAATTTTGTAATGATTGAATAGCTCTGTCAAAAGTTATCGCAATTTAAAAATTTTCAAATTGTCCCGTCCTCTTTTTAGGCACCCAGCGCACACATAGGGCTAAAAAATTCCAAAGCATTATCCGATTCATATGTAAAACACGTTCGAAATTTATTTCGTCAACTTTATTTTTACGAAAATTATTTGTGCACGAAATAATAGGTATATTAAAAATATCACTTAAACGGCCGCCGGCGCCAAAAGGTTAACAATAACTGACATTTAAAGAGACCTGGACATATTCTGCATATACATCAATGTATCCTGAAAGTTTCAGCTCAATCAGATGGCGCGTTCCCGAGATTATCTCACTGAAATTTTTTGATGATATATATATATATATATATATATATATATATATATATATATATATATATATATATGTATATATATATATATATATATATATATATATATATGAATTTTTGGCCGAATCGATTTTAATACTAATGTTCTTCGAACATTAGTAAAAATTAACTATTACTAATGGAACTGCACTATGCCATCTTTTCAGTGTATTACTATTTCAATGTATTACTTTCCAATTTCCATGTTTAACTACTTGCTTTAATAATTTAAGAAAACGAGGCTCATGCAATTACTGGTTAAAATTTTTCATGCGTATATCAAACAAATATCCTAACCTTGAATCAAGTCATGTGGTACCTAGCTTTTACCATCCAGCAGTTGCTTCGAGCCAGCCAATCATTCCACAATCGACCAACGATTTCTTCATCACTTCTAGGTTGCCTCTTGGCAGAGGTTGCGGCTTTTATTTCAGATAACCGACTGGCTTATGTGTAATCGAATATTAGGGGTCAATATTGGTATTTCCACAGATAGTCAACCTACTATTAAGTCCCTTGCTGGTCATTGTACAGTGTCCATGATTGCTCTTAGGGAGATATCAAGAAACTCGATTGTTCAATTGATGTGGGTACCTTGGCCATAGGGGTTTTTAGGGCAACTGTGAGCAAGGCTTGAAACGATGAGCTAGCAAGGCTTGAAACCTTGTTACCTCTTGCTCCTTCTCAATAGGAATACCGATGACAATAAAAGTGGCCATCAAGCAAAAATATCTTGAGGACGCTGGGAAGTCCTAGGCAAATTAATCACCCTGTGCGATAGCAAAGCAGTCCTGGATATCCATGGATGCGCATCGCACCAGGCAGCTTTTAGCCATGTGCAATAATTGGGCGTAGAGTTTAACGATTTCTGTCGGAGTTATGGTTCTAAGGACGAGGAGGAATCCGTCCTCCGTCTCATGCGCCAGTGCTCAGCTTTGGCAAGGAGAAGGTTGGCGGCACTTGGTGCACGCTTCCTCTCAAACCTGACGGAACTGTCCCAGGTTGATTTATAGGGGATAGTGCGGTTTGTCAAAGGAAGCAGATGGTTTCCTGAGTTCAGTGAGTAGGAGAGAGTCACAAATTATTGTGGCATCACAACGGGCCTCTATTGTGCCTATGTGTGTCGGTTGTCAGGTCGCCTCACTCACTTCTACATACGTCGCCTCTTCGTAATTTTTTCTTCTTTTATATACACAAAGTCTTTTTTTCTTGAATATTGCTTTCCAGTTTGATACGCACGTGCTCAAAGTACTTGAATAACGGAATTTTCAAGCTTCACATTTTTTCTTTTCACTATCCAATAAACTCCTTGGTCGTTATAACTTTTCTTTTCACTATCCATAAATCTTTCTTTCCATCAATTTTTTTTTACCAAAATTTCACATGTAGGGCACCGCACCTTCGATCTCTTGCCACCACTGCAACCGAATTCCTCTGTCTTTTTCAAATTTTTTTCTATGTACCGAAATTTTCCGGTATTTGATCGGTGTCAGCTATTTTACACACCTTAGGGTATCACAGAATCCATTGGTAGAGTCATGGGACTCCGTGATCGCAAATATCAGATAATAGAATATTCCCTCAGAAACATTGCGGAGCATTCCACAATGGAATATCTTGGCTGTCAGCCATCTGTCAACTGTCATTTGTCGATATGCTGTTGCTTGTGCAGGTTGGTTAGTTTTGAGTTGTTTATTAATTTTATGTTTTAATTTTTATAGCATTAAAACAAGTGATGAGTTTCAACACTCGGCGTTTGTAAAAAACGCACTTTGCTTTGAGGTTTTACGCACTGAAGGTTCAGGACCTAATTTAGGATTTAGAACACAGCCGGCTTTTCATTTTGATTTTTTTTGTATATCTAAAAAGGTCAGGCCGTTCTGATAAGCTAAGTATTACAACTTGAGCCGTCGAAAGACATATGTAAGTCTCCTATTCCTACGAAAAACTAGCAAGAGTAGATGAAAAACCTAGTTTGGATAACTGTTTTTAGCATAAATTTAGCCACAAATCAATGAATAGGCCCAGAAAATGTAAACTGTCGAGAGAGATAGCGACGAGATGGAAACTACTCTATATGACCTGAAGAACTTTGAATATGACTTTATCTTCTCCTACAGGACAAAAAAAAATATAAAAATTTACCCTTGGTTTTGTTAAAGTAGTTTTTCAAAAGACGATGAGACGAGGTTGCATCTGTTAAATGAAAATGAATTAGTAAAAGAAATCCTGTAGACTTGGATTTGAACTATCGAATTGAATTGTAGTCTGAGAACTGTTTTTTTGGCATTTGACATTTGGACGCATTGTGACGTAACCAGACAGATTCATGCTCCGCGCGAAGTAACTCTAGATTATGCTTTGCTGCGCTGCATATAACTTAGCCATAATACTCGTATAACCTACCTGTTAGCAGGATACTGAATCAAAACAAGTACAGAAAGCTTTGAAACCAATTATTATTCCCTAATCATAAACACTTCAGATAAAATGTCTCTGTTTGCTTCATTAGCTTCACTAAAATGGGTCGTGGTGAGACAATTATTCTTATGTTTCTTCCTTAATGTAAGTTTGTATTTAAATCCAAAATTAATTGGTATTATCTTTAGCTTACTTTCTCTTTAGATGTTACTTTATTTGCTTCTAACTAAAGTTTCCTTTTTTCCAGCACACACTCTGCCCAAACCACCAAAATAAATACTACTCCGAGATAAGCTTAGAAATCATGAGACCTAAAGGAGCAACTTTCAAATCTTCTATACGTTGATCCTATCCAATTTGAACTCTACTACAACTATAGCATTCCGAAGCATCCCATCGATATCAACATCTCGACAGCAACATCTTAAAGGTGCCAATCGAGGCAATCGATTTTTATCCGTCACCGTTTTCGTCGTTGTCGTCTTGATCCTGGTCCTCTCGTCTTGTATTCACTAGCTGAAAGCCTTTTTTGCCACTCAATTGAAGAGATTGAATGTGCGATTAGGAAGGATAATGCCTCGCTGACTGGTTTACGTTCGTCGACTAACAACACTTATTCTGCTCCACTTAAGCTCGCACTTAACCTCACCGCTACTACTGTTTACGGAACGAGTGCCCAGGCCGTTTATATTTACCGCCCAATCAGGCACTAAGCGGTTTTCAATACGTTTTCGTCGCCAGAAATAGATCCTGTGCGAAGCAGAGGTGGAGTGCGGCCACCATTACAGGTTGCGGATGTGAGAAAATTTGAGTTGATTTCTGCGATTTCGTCAAACATATTTTTTTTCTGTGTCGCCATTACCATGGATATTGACTTTGGTGGCGCAGAAATTGGGTCGAATGAGATGAGGCCAAGTCAAAAGTGAAAGCAATACGACTAGCGTAGAAGAGTGAAAATAAGAGCTGATGAGTAGAATGGTGAAATCGAATCAAGTTCGATTTCCAAAGCAGTGTAATGAGCTTGCTTTTGTCTGAGATTGGAATTTACTAAGAAAATGAAAATAGTTTTGCGAGTTTGGAACGTAATGAAAACTTGTGGGAATCTCCGCATTTAGTGTGCAAAGTTTTGAAAAACAATTGACCGTGGGGAGGTCAAAATGATGATTATGGTAGTTGAAAGTGATTTGAAAAGACTTCGGAATTTGGAATTTTCGAACTTAGAAAGTTTTTGTATGATTTGAAAATAGTTGTTTGAATAGGTTTTGGTTTTTGTTTAGGATAAAGGCAGAGTTTTGACATGGAATGGAATGTATTATTGCTGAGATTTTACATCCAATAAGCGCGGGTGTCTCAAGTTTCTTAAAACAAAATATGAGAAATTGAATTCGAAACAGTTTACAGCCGACTTAAGGTAACGGAAATTTTGAAATTAATTTATTATCATATTATATCATCCAATCAATCCTTATTACCTAGTTTAGTAAAATTTACTCTCGGAATAAAGTCTTTGCAAAGTTTTAAATTTCTGCAAATATTTTACAGGAGCACCCGTAACCGGTGGTTAAATTTAACCTGCTTGTTTATCAGCTCAGTTTCATGCTACAAAACGCTTCAAAATCATAAACTTTCCCGAGCTCAGAGATGAAAAATGAAACGGTGAACAGGACTATTAAAACGTACTCATTTTGAACACTTTACGACTGTATTGATTTTCCATAGACTTTAGTCGCTGTTATAAATTTTTTAAATCGTTTCTGTTTGACGTAAATATTTGAGTGTGGACCAACGCAAAGTACAGACAGACGGAGATATGAAAAAGAAAACAATCGAAAGAACATGACTTTTTGCAGCCATTATTTAATGGTCTAGAAAGCTTTGTAGTGAACGAGCATAGTGCTCCATTTTGTTGTTGTAGGCAATGTTGTCTCTCAAATATTTGAAGGACCACAATATTTTACTTTGCCTCAACTGAATTAAATCAGCGTACGTTTCTTTTCTTCGAACAATATTTTCGATAACCATTCATCTCTACTGACCGAATATCGATTCCTTGCCGTTCGATTAAGGAAACGCTTTAAGGGTGCGTTCCTGGTTTTATCTTCATCGTCCCTCAGATCATATTTCATAATTTACCAGAAGCTAAGGAAGTGACAACGTTTTTACGATTACACATATGACGCTAGGGAGGCATATAAAAGGCAATAATGAAGATAAGCCGCTTTTATAGGCAGGTATTGCCTGAAAGTCAGTGCCAGTTCTCGAAGATCTATTTTTGAGGTGTCGACACAATGCCAATGAATCCGAATGACATATGGCAAAAGGGTGCGGGAGAGTTTATTAGACTGTGACCAGCTCCATTATCCTTGGTGCGAATGAAATGTGTAGTAGATAAATTGGGCTGATATGAATGATATAGCATGTTTTTCTCTAATAAAAAAAACGAACGACAGGAAGAATTACTGATTTGGCAGTTAACTTGTGGAAGGATAGGATGAGAATTTGCTGTGCGTTTTTGGTGTATATTACTAATTATATTTTTAATTTACTTGGAATTTTGCGATGAGCGGTTAGTACTACGATTCAGTGTGGTGTGATTATAATTATGATAACTCTAATTATATGTTACATGCAATGTAGCTGTTTTAGACGCATATTCCACATACCATGATAGCAAGCAAATATAGGATACGGTTAGTCATACGAATAAATTACCGTTTTGCTGTATGCTGTGTCATAATTGCGAACAACCTGTATCGAAAGCTATGTACACTTCCGATCCGGTATCTGTATCTAAAGTCATAGAATAGAGGGATATCCAAGGTCGCTACTCTCAGGAGGTTCAGAGCTAAGGAACATAGAACGATTGTGACTGATTTCTATTAAAAGCTTACTCGACATTCTTTTAATAGTTGGGGCATTTCACGTGAAGCGGACAACGAAAAAAAGTCGAGGTTTCGTATTTCGTTCATATTATGCATAATGGTACTCCTAGAGGATATGAACGTGGATGCACAATTTTTTCTTTCTATCAGGTTCAGTTGCCGAGTTATGGGCTTCTGAAGAATTGAAGAAGCTGATGAAGGGTTTTTTTGGAAGCCGATTTTGAGATAGAAAAAAATATATTAAAAACATTAAACATATTGACTGGTATAGAAAATTAACTGTTCTTTTTAATTTTAAAATTAGATTTGGAATAAAAAAAAAATTTCCTGTATAAAACCGGAAGTAACCAATTCAACTCGTTATTTGAGTAACTTGGACCAGGTTAATTTTTTTTATTTTTGTGGTTAAACAAAGCTTAAACTATACTTGTTTTATCATAAAAATTTTAGAATGGGATGGCGAGTAGTTTGGGAGGTAGGTGAATTTTAGTACACACAAGTCGTATGAAGCGAGGCACCCGGAGCTTGATTAGGATAGCTAATGAGTGTGAAAACAAAACATGTTCAGTAAAATTATTGCTATATCGTTAAAATATTATATATAGAATTAATATAGTTAAAATATAGCTATGTAGTTTCAATATTAAAAGTTGCTAATGCTAATTTATTTAGTAAAAAAACAAACTTGTTTATGGAAAAATGAATTTATTTCACAGTTTTTACAATTACATATATAATTCACCTACATATAGAGGTTAAAATATAAAACAATTGCTTATGTTTATTTACGAAGTGAAAACAAAAAAATGATTTATGGAAAAAAAATTTTTAATTGAACTTATATGACTTGGACCCGTTTAATTTTTTTTTATTTTTGTAACAAGACAAAGCTAAAACTATACTTATTTGATATAAAAAATTTTAGTGTGGAAAGTATAAGTAGTTTGCCGGGATACTATATCCTGTATATAAATAGTTTTTATAAAATACTTAAAATACAAACTTAAATTGTGTTCATACTTAACCGACTACCCTACAGAAATGCTATTAGTGGCGCCATTTTTTAATTGAAAAAGGTATTATTTTTTCATAAAAAACCCATATAATAGAAGGAGGTCAAAGCTATGTAATAGAAAGGGATGAAAGTGTGATGAAAGAGCCATTTCGAATTTTCCGTTTTTGTTTTAGTTCTTTTTCAGCGCTTGAAGTGACTACATAAATAAGTTGAATTGTGTGTATTATGTCTCCTTGCGGCTACCGATGTTTCAATCATTTCGACTTGAGATTTCATCGGAAGGCTAAAGACCTAAGAAAAATTAAAAAAAAATAGCAGAGAAGTGGAGATATTCTTCTGATATGTACGTGTGTGGAAGCTGCAGGAAAAAACTGACCGTGGAAATACCTGCAAATTTTCAGCGATCTTGCCAATCAGCAACTGATTTGTCTTTGTGCTCCCCGGGTTTACCATTCATTCCTGAAGAGAAGTATAAACATAGCTCAAAGTAAACTGATTCAACAATATACGACCAAGATATTCTGACCCAGTTAAAAGCAAAATTTAGCAATCCGTCTACATCTAATGCTATGAAAACTACGATACTGACTATAACACCTAAGTCATGGACCGAAAACAGACTTGCACAAGAATTCGGAACATCCAGGCGGCAAGCGAGAAAAGCAAAGCAACTTGTGGATTAGTTTGGTATATTAACATCTCCAAATCCACGAGGTGGCCTAAGCTAGCAGTTGAAACTATGAACTTAGTGAAGTGCTTTTATCTGCGAGAAGACATTAGTCGAATAATGCCCGGTAAAAAGGATTGTGTATCTATTAAGTTAGATAACGGAAAAAAAACGCAAATCCAAAAACAGCTTTTAATGTGTAGCAAACGTTTAAAAGTGAATATCCGGATATCAAAATCGGCCTGACAAAATTTTTCAATTTGAAACCCAAACAATGTATCCTCGCTGGTGACTCTGGAACACATATGGTCTGTGTATGTATATATCACCAAAATGTGAAATTAATGATGAGTGGAGGAGACATTGACAATCTCACATCTGGAACTATTTTGGAACTTTCTACTTATAAGGATTGCCTTCGCAAAATGATGTGTCCCAATCCTACGCCGATATGTCATTTAACAATTTCAACAAAAACCCCAAATGAAAGTTGCAAATCTTGTCCTGGTGTAAGTGCAATTCGTGATCATTTGAAAATGATATTTGATGACAATCAAGTGACAACCGTTCAGTTTGAAAAATGGGTTTGTTCAGACAGATTAACCATTTCTACTCATCTGCTTGCATCCGATGATTTTGTAGACAGCTTTTGTCACGCGTTGGATGCCTTGAAACCCCATGCTTATATTGCAGAGCAACAGGCTCTTTATTTTAAAAATCTAAAAGAAAATATAAACGAATGAGGAAATTTGAGTACAATGCGATTTTGCTGAGAATTATAGTTTTGTTGTACAAGATGCAACTCAAGCTTTTCATTGGAATAATGACCAGGAAACACTTTTGACATCAGTCTATCATTATAAAGTTGGAAGTAAAATCGAACATGGTAGTTATATATGCTTATATGCTTTCCAAGAAACCCTTCACAAACATCTGTCTGAAGAAACAATAGCTGTGTCAAAAATTATATACATAACAGATGGGGCCCCACAATATTTTAAAAATAGATTTAATTTTGTGAATCTATTTTATTATAAAGCTGATTTCAAGACAGAAGCTGAACTTCATTTTCACGCGACTTCGCATGGAAAAGGCCCATGTGATGGTCTCGGTGGTAATTTGAAACGACTTGCAACACGTGCGAGTTTACAATTACCTCCTAGTAAAGCTATTACTACACCTTTACGTTTTTTTCATTGGGCAAAGTCGGCGGAACTTCAACGCCAGAGAATATTTTTAAAACCACGGTTTGATTCCTCTATTACTATTCCCGGGACTAAGAAATTTCACTGTTTTATTCCAGTTACTGAAGGCCTTCTTATAAAAAGAACAAGTTTAAGTAATGAGTGTCAAATTGTAAAAATGGTGAAATAAATTCATTTTTCCATAAATCATTTTTTTTTCATTTAGTAAATAAGCATTAGCAATTGTTTTATATTTTAACCTCTATATGTAGGTGAAATATATATGTAATTGTAAAAACTGTGAAATAAATTCATTTTTCCATAAACAAGTTTGTTTTTTTACTAAATAAATTAGCATTAGCAACTTTTAATATTGAAACTACATAGCTATATATTAACTATATTAATTCTATATATAATATTTTAACGATATAGCAATAATTTTACTGAACATGTTTTGTTTTCACACTCATTAGCTATCCTAATCAAGCTCCGGGTGCCACGCTTCATACGACTTGTGTGTACTAAAATTCACCTACCTCCCAAACTACTCGCCATCCCATTCTAAAATTTTTATGATAAAACAAGTATAGTTTAAGCTTTGTTTTACTACAAAAATAAAAAAAATTAACCTGGTCCAAGTTACTCAAATAACGAGTTGAATTGGTTACTTCCGGTTTTATACAGGAAATTTTTTTTTTATTCCAAATCTAATTTTAAAATTAAAAAGAACAGTTAATTTTCTATACCAGTCAATATGTTTAATGTTTTTAATATATTTTTTTCTATCTCAAAATCGGCTTCCAAAAAAACCCTTCATCAGCTTCTTCAATTCTTCAGAAGCCCATAACTCGGCAACTGAACCTGATAGAAAGAAAAAATTGTGTATCCACGTTCATATCCTCTAGGAGTACCATTATGCATAATATGAACGAAATCCGGAACCTCGACTTTTTTTCGTTGTCCGCTTCACGTGAAATGCCCCAGTTATTAGTAATAAGCATTACTCTTATCCATATTTTCCAGTCTCAGGATCACATCTGAGCACTATGCTTTTCGTAATTTTTATCAGCTCTGTTTTTTTTGTCGTTTGCTGTTCATTGAAAAACATTTAAAACCATCACATCGCTGGACAATGTTGAAATTTTCCATTCAAATATCAAAAGCTTTTATAAAAATTACATTGATGATTGACTCAAACTAAATAAAAACAAATGTAGTACGTTACTTTTGATAGGAGTTACAATAATTATAAGGAGCTTAAGTAGCCTATTGAGTAGAGCACTGGCTTCTTGCGTGTGCGGTTCCTCGTTCGAATCCAGGTTCGGACGAGGGTCCGCACATCAAGCTTTGAATAGAGACCCAGCTCTGAATAGATAACTGAATAAATCAGTTGGGGCATATGTTGACTATTGACGGATCTAGGCTAACTTTCGATACTTTTCTAAGTGCTACAATATACTTTTCTAAGTGTTATATATTAACCCAATTATAAATTAAGCTAATAGAACTTTATGTTTTATTGTTCGAAACACTTGGAATTTGATAATTTGAGCACAATTGAAAGAGTATACTTATGTTATGTTCGAAGTAAACTTTATTATGTTTCTGTTCTACATTTTTCAATTGAGAAAATTCAGCATAAGTCTTTACTCTATATGGGCTACAAACTCCAAATTGATGCATCTACTCTTAATTACTCTGAACTAAAGCCGCTTCTAAATGTAACTTCCCTTTTTTATTTTAGATTCATTTTTTTGGAAAATTGGAAAATGGAAAATGGAAAATTTGATGAACCTGCTTTTCTTGCTGCTTTAACTTTGAGACTTTCTTCCAAATTCAACCAGACGCAATGACATTTTTCAACAAACTATAGTTTACACTCTTTTTTGGAACGAATAAAACAAATAGGTTATTTTTTATAGATTTATGTTGAATCGTTTGGCATAAGTGTGAAAGCAATCAAAACAGTTCGATGCAATTAACATGCTTGTTTAGATGAATTTTTTAAATTAAAATTTTTTTTTACATATTAAAAAATTAAGAGCTAACTTTCTGAGTGATTTTTTGAATTTTTTGTTTAAATTTGTTGCTGCATTGTTAGATTAATTTTATATTTACATTTTGGTTTTTGTGTGCCAACTTAAAGTTTAGTTATTAGTTGCATAGATTCGTTCTTTAAGTAATAATGTACTTTTAGTCTTTTTGTAATTAAATATATAAGTAAGCACAACTGGTCAATTTTAAGATCAACGCATCCTGTAATTTTTGTTTTTATCTGATAACCGTTTGAATTATTTGTTTTGTCAATGAAAATTTTCCATACTTTCATTCAAATCATTTATCACCAAAAATTATTTGAATACGAACTTTCGCGCGAAAGAGTATTGTTTCTGCTGCTAATTGATTGGATATCGTGGTGAGATCAGGCGATTGAATGGTACCGTTACCGTTAGTGGTAGTTTTTTTTAACTGAGTTTGAGCTGACATGCGGTGAACTCACTTAATCTTACGGTAAGAATGTGGGAGAGCTGTTTAACACGATTTCGAAATATCGTGGAAACAAATTTTGGTCGACATAAACAACTAGAAATGGTATCTGGTGAAAATGGTTACCAAAAATCGTCATGAGTTGCTGACGGACTCCTCGCACTTGCCAGTATCTTTTACGTATAATTCGAAATAAGCATGAACGGTGAAAAGAAATATCAGAGTGTCAGACGAATATCACATTGCATTGGAATTAGCACTATTTGATCTATTTCGCCGAGAAAGGTACATACGTATATAGTAATTAGTAAGGAAAATAGTCTAAAAATGAATACAATACCAATAAATAAGTTACAAATGTTAGGTTGCTGCAGATGAAATGGCCGATTTAGCAATGACGTAAAGTTGGCTGCAATTTTAGGGTATTATGTTGGCACAAGGCGGCGAAAATGATATGACATATTGAAGTATAAATACTGCTACCTTGGTTTATGGAGTCATTTCTGTTTTGCACTTCATAGTGATCGTAAAAACAAAAAGAGAAAGTGAACATGGAAGTGAATCAAAACCGGCTACTTTTATTATACGAATTTAAATTAGAGCACAACGCAACGGAAGCAACGAGGAATATCAACAGTGCATTTGGGCCTGATACAGTTAGCGAACGAACCACTCGGCGGTGGTTCGAAAAATTTCGATCCAGAGATATGTACCTTGGAAGTGAGCCACTTGGACACCCAGGACCACCAATCGATAACGACGAGCTGCGTGCATTAGTGGAGTCTGACCCCCGCCAAATCATAAGGGATCTTGCCGAGAAATTAGGCGTTCACAATTCGATAGTTTGTCGCCACTTGCAACAACTTGGAAAAGTGAAAAAGCTTGACAAATGGGTTCCGCATGATTTTATTGAGCAAAACATGACGTGTCGAATGGAGATTTCAAGTTCTCTTCTCTCCCATAACAAAAAGGAACCGTTCTTGCACCGGATTGTGACCTGCGATCAAAAATGGATTTTATACGATAATCGTCGCCGATCAGCCCAAAGGCTAGATGCTGATGAAGCGCCAAGACACATGCCAAAACCAAGCCTTCATCCAAAGAAAATAATGGTAACTGTTTGATGGACTGTAGCTGGAGTTATCCACTATTCGTTCCTGCAACCTGGCGAAACCATTAATGCTAAGAAATACTGTGCTCAACTGGATGAAATGCATCAGAAATCGATAGTCCAACGACGTTGGCTTGTCAACAGGGATGAAGTGATACTGCTTCATGATAACGCACGACCTCATGTATCGAGAACGACGGTCCAAACATTAAACGAGTTGTGCTATGAGACTTTTCCTCACCCTCCATATTCACCAGACCTCTCACCAACAGATTACCATTTCTTGAAACATTTGGATAACTTTTTGACAGGAAAAAGATTTAATAATGAAGTTGCTGTCAAAAATGCCTTCGAGGAGTTTCTTCGAACCAGATACTCGGACTTCTACAAAACTGGAATAAATATATTTGTATCTCGTTGGGAAAAGTGTGTTGCATCTATTGGTACCTATTTTGATTAAATAAATTGTCTTTATAAAAAGTTACAGCTGTTTAAAAATTTATTACAAAATAGGCCATTTCATCTGCAGCAACCTAATAGATAACGAAAATTTGAGGAAATCATTATGAGAACCTGTCTTTTGTATCTAGCTACATCCTAAGCTTTGAGAGCGGACGCCACATCAAACCGAAGCCAAGGAGCATCAGTAGGCTTGTGAGGACGGCCAGAAGCAGCGAAGCGGGAGATAAGGTATGAATTTATGACAAGCTCATCAACGGTATGACCGCGTCAAAAGGAGAGCCAGTTAACCAGATTAACTCCAGTCGTCATACCAGCAAAGCCTGCTTTATGGTAGTTAAAGCGTACGGCTCGAGAAGGAGCCCTACAGGTCTGAAAATCAACATGAGGTGCGACTGCGAGTGGTGAGTAATGCAAGTCAGCTTGGACGTAACACACACAACAATTACTTCTAATTTTATCTACCACTCACATCAAGCACTCTTTTATCTGTTCGAACCATAATAATTCAACAGGACTTATTCAAAATTTTCAAGCTCTGCTTTATTTGTCTTACTGACTTGAGTTTTTTACGATTGGCTGGCATCATATGAGCTGAGTGAGTTTAAGTGCTAACTCATTTCAGTCCGTCCGAGAAATTTCGTCTTCTAGGGATGGCATCTCAATAGTAGTTTTTTCAACGTTTTGCTCAAGCAAATATTTTGAACTTGACTAAAAATTTTGTATCGAGTCCTTCAACCTGATTCTTTTTCACTTCTACGACCACGGTTTGGTGTTTGGTCTTAATTAAAAGTAATTTGAGACTTACATTTTTACAGCTTAGTTGCAAAATCAACTAAACGATAGTCAACAGTTTTTTCATGTCAATTTCAATGCTACCAAATACTTTCGCAGCTTGAAGCCAAAAAATAAACAAGATCAGCTTATCAAGCATTTCCATCCGCAAAACAAACCTCAAGAAGTAATTTGTAGGGGGTGCAACAATCTTTTAGACAGTTATCTCTTAGATCTCAACTGTGAACTATATAATATCTGTTATGTGAAAACGATTTTCAATAGGACCTGGTGGGTCAGTCCGTACATGAGTATGTGTTATATAATGCCGAATGTTTCCAAAAATCTGTCAGGACATAAAAACATTTATTTATTGCTACCTTACTTGAAGACTGCCTTACCTTTAAGGTAGGGCTATGGTGTTGGGTATGTGTCAGGTTGGCTATGTAAGCTGGCTATCTTATAAAAGTTGTTATTTAGCCACATGAGATTCTCAAGTACAGGTCTGAATAATGCTGAAACTTCATCAAGCAATTCAAGATGAAAAAATACCGCATCAAAGCATCGATTTTCATGCGACCATGTATCAATTATAACTTAATACATAGTCATGTTGTTAATTACAAATTAATGTAACTAATCTCATCCATCTTTCGCACCTTCACCAACCGAATTTTCTCGACCACTTGATCAAAACCTTTCGTCGTCTCATCCAACGCTTAATGTTGCTTGAAGAACAGTTTCCTTGCAACCGTATCTAGCACCGTGCTCGAACACCAATTCCGCCCAAACCTGAAGTTCTCCAGGAACAACAATCTCACAACAATTTAATGTTCAATAAGATAAGTTCCGTACCGCTCGTCCTTGCTCCTGCCTTAACTCAGCCTGGAACTGTCTGACCTGACCTGCTTTCCGTGTTCATACTGTCACCAATGACCTTCCCCCCTTCTGCCAACAAACAGCACCACCCGTCCGATGCAAGTTTGTTGCATTCAATTTCGCAGCTACGCCAAGTGCAGTCAGGACCTTCGCACCGAGCTCGAGGCTTTTGTATTGTCACGAGATTCGCTGGTAAATAGTTAATGTCAGCTGAAGAGATGAATTGCATTATGCAGCTAAGATTTTTTCCGCTCTTCCTTATTTTCTTGTTGGTGCTGTTGTAGCGTGCACAATGCTCGCGATTTTGCCGTTTCTTGTCGTGCCAAACGGAAGTACTCAGCAAGTCATCAATATTCCGGGATATCCGGAGTGTCGAAGAAATTGGGTCGTTTGCTGTATAATATAAATTTTTTGCGGAGATTTATGGAAGTCTTGTAAAGATTTACTAAAAAAACGAACGAGTAAACAGACAGTTGGATCATTAGCGATTTGGAAAAAGAGTTTCGACGTGGCGAGCACTTAATTTTAATAAAGTGTGAATTTGCCAGGCCTGGAATAGGCTTCGCACGAACGATTTTCTCGGAATCGGATCGAAGAAAAATAACTGTTTGCCTGTGGAAGCAAAGAAGCTCTAGCAATTTTTTCGTAAGCTGATTTTCCTCGGGGATTCATATTTCTTTCCATGCTTGTGCCGGCTATCGCGCTTCGGTTTTTATTCAGTTTTTGGTTTACTTTTCTTGTCTGTGCCCGCTGCACGTGCTACAGCCGAACATATTCTTGCCTCGACTTTTCGATGGACGGTGGTGGCGTTTCGAAAATAAATTTCCTTTTAAATATAATAAATCTTCATGTCGCGAGAAGACGTTAACGTGCCATGAAACGAAAAGGATCATGTCATCCTTAATTAGTTTCACTTTCAGTTCGTTCGTATCGTTTGTTCAATTCGGTTTGGTTCGAGCGAGCTTACAATGCAGTGTATGGAGGAGAGGAATCAAGCGGATTTGCAAGTCCGTTCTCGAACTGCCCTGCCATGTCCGTCCGAGCCTGACCTTTTATTCTGTGCTCTTGTATCTTGCCTTCCTGCCTTTTGTTCTATGCGGTACCGGTAACGAGTGACTGGAGCAATTCAGGGGTGGTCGTCCCGTTCGTTTCCTCGTCAAAAGCGAAGAGTGTGCTTGAAGTTTTTTTGGCGAGGGAAAATTTTCTGTAGTGTTATGAAATTTTCATGAGATTTTTTCTGTGTGTAGTATCATTGATTGATGTTTTTGACCGTGCTTTACGAAGGTCCCCTTAGCTGTGCCGTACCAAAGCTAATTCCTGGGAGTTTTTATTTTCTGGGTTTGACGTCCGTAGTGGGGGTAGTGTTTTTTTCAATACATCTTGGAATTATTTAATTTTTACGGAGATAATGAAATAAACAACGGATAATATGGGGATGATGATAGTCCTTTGAAATGCGCTCTGGATGGGGGAAAAACTTCAAAGATGTCTGGCTGGTTTCGTTACAGATTAGGATTCTTTGTAATGAAATTAGCCTACACAAGAATGTATGTAAACTTACTTCTGCATAATTTTCGTTGCTATTATTGGATATCGAATATTTCGACTCCTTACAGAAAATTACGTTCGTCGCCCACCTTGTGTCATTGTTGAAAAGCAACTTACATTAGTATAATTTACGTATTCATTCACCATGCACACCATCGTCTTCCGCCAGAGAAGCAGGATTCCAAGAAAGTGCTTTCTATGCTCTCACTCTAAGTGAATTCTCATGAAATCGAAGGAAAACTTTCTGTGTTGATATCTGATTCGTCTCCCAATGAAATCTATTTCCCGGGAATTGTAAACAAACGAACTGCTTCCCTATTGATGAGTTCGAATAGCGAAAATACCAACAATGTCAAATAAATACCAACTGTACGGGAGCAACAGCAACAAAAAAATACCGGATTTTTACTCCTACAATTTTAATTAAACAGATCAAATGATTTGGAAAATTTTCGAAATTCAATATTGAGATTTCGGTTGAGTTCTGTGTAATTGCGAGGAATTTTATTCAATTTGTGAATGATATTTGCGCTAGAGGTCAGAACGGAATTGATGAACTGTGTTTGTGTGTTGAATAATGGTTTTGAATCGGTAATTAGTTTATTGTATTCGTTGAAGAGTTTTCATTGTGATTTTAATGTAGAAATTAATAGCAATTGAGAAGATTGGTTTCCTGAATGTTTATTGTGTTTGATTTGATGCTATGGAGAGTTTCATGAACTTCAAAACGTGGTAATTTGTTTAATAGCACGAACACAATGGAGTGTTTTGCTCACAAGCATAGCAAAAAATGTTCCCAGCTATTTTTACATTTCGAGAAGGGTATCGACCTTTCGTATTTAATCGTTGTGATGATATGTGTTAAAAATATTCCCAAATTAAAACATGAATATTTATTCTATTTAAAACATGAACATTTATTCTATATGGAATTTTCAATAATTTTGAGTTCAAGAAAAAATTATTTAACTTTTGGAAATCGCAGGACTATGTTCTTGAGTAGAAATAATTAATTAAGAGTTAGATAGAGTTTTGCATGAATTTTATCTTGGTCATTTTCAGGCTTCGAAGATCTGAAAATAAGCAGCACTAGAGGAAAGAAAGATAATTTTGCTGTTACACCATCAGCTTGTCCTGCACAAATAGATAATGCCGATAGTCAACCCAACAATTTCAACCGTTTGAAGGGTTATAGCAAGCACTTGGCAACCAAAAGTGTGAGTAGTGAGTCTTAATTGCATTATGTGGCATTCGAATAATTAATTACAACAAAACTTATCGCAACATTAAAGTCTTTATTGATTGCTCTATGGCATGATTTTGGCTCTGGTTTGGTTTGAGGAAGCATGAGTGCTAATAGAGCTGAATCATTGATTAAGAAAAATCAATGGATCATAGAGTGCACTGCTAAACTCGCGGTCTAAGAAAAATTTCTGGCTGAGTCTTACTGGGTCCCGGGCTAGCCCACCGAAAATGGGCCGTGGTTGCTACTTGATCACCCTAATATCAAGCCTCTATACCCGTAGAATAAGGTTAGTTTCGCGGTGGCATATCGTGGTGGGGAAGTATGTGGGAAAGTCGAACATCTGATGCTGCCTCCTCACTGTTGGCCATCATGTGGCCCATGTGCGTGGGCCATCATGTGGCCCATTGTGTAGACGGGGGATGGCTAGCAGTGGGCGACAGTGGCGAAGCATGGAAATGGCGATGGCCGAGGATGGCTTTCGGAGCGGTTTTTTACACACATCAAAGCAAGCCATCATGCGCAACCGAAAAATCATGACCGGGGCATCTAGCAGCCCAGTGTGTGGAGGAAAATTTGTGATGGTGACCATAATTGTGGTGATTATTGTGACCATTGCAGTGGCCGATGATGGCCCACAGTGAGGAGGCAGCATGAAAGTAGTGCATGTTCAGGCAAAAGCCTGGTGGCATGCGTTATACAGGGTGATTCATTATGAGGTTTGATTTTCAATAGGCTTTTTTTGACAGATCACGCGTGACTCCTGTCAAACTGTAATATAATTTTTATTCAGTACTGTTTGACAAATCATCATGGAACGACTTACACCGCAACAACGTATCCAAGTTGTTCAGCTGTATGCTCAATTAAAATCCGCTGTTTTATTGCGAAATTTTGTTCAGTGATGAGGTGCATTTTTGACTGAATGGATACGCAAATAAGCAGAATTGCCATATTTGGGCTGACGAGCAACCTGAAGTGCTTCAAGAGCTACTACTATAGCCGCAGAAATGCACAGTTTGGTATGGTTTATGAGCCGGTGGAATCATTCGTCCATATTTCTTTCAAAATGAGTCCAGCCAGAACGTAACTGTCAATGGCGACTGCTATCGCTCCATGATAACGGTTTTTTGCAACGTGAAATTGAAGCCCGTGGTATCGGTGATCTTTGGCTTCAACAAGACGGTGTTCTTTTGCATACAGCGAGAGAAACAATGGACTTACTGAGAAATAATTTTGGTGAAAATCTGATTTCACATTTTGGACCAGTAAATTGGTCACCTAGATCGTGTGGTATCACACCTTTAGATTATTTTCTTTAGGGTTACACGAAATCTCTGGTCTTCAACGATAAACAAGCTTCAATCGACGCTTTAGAAGCCAACATCACTCGTGTCATTTGCGAGATACCGGTCGTTATGCTGGAACGCGTCGTCCAAAACTGGACTCTCAGGGTCGACCATTTACGGCGTAGTCGCAGTCAACATTTAAATAAGATAATCGTTAAAAAGTAAATGTCATAGATTGTTCTTTCGACTCACAATAAAATTTTTACTATAGAATTCAACTTTATGCCTTTTATTTGAGATTAAAAAACACACCTCAAAATATATCACCCTATAGATGATATCATCTTACACGTTTAAGATCGACTATTTCAAAAATCTTCAGGAGTGCAGGGTTTTAAATTATTTCAGCACAGACTATACTTTAACGTTTTTCTGAAATCTCCGGAACAAACTACTTCTTCGACGGCATTAAATGACACAAAAATATCTAGACAGAGTGAACACGACCAAAACTTTATTCATTTCTACAGTTTCCACAGTTTTAATCAATAGTTTGAACGTATGCATACTGCTTCTTTGGATGTTCAGTTCTATAAAAAAAACATAGTTTTAATCCGAGAAACAATAGGTTTTCTTTTTGTATTAATTTTTAATTTTTTTTAGATTGCTATCAGTTAGCTAGAACAAAATCAAAAACATTCTGAGCTTACATTCTACTTACATCCAAAATTGCAACTCCCCTAGTCGACGTGTGATTTTGACTGGTCAGTGGTCGGTTACCATGTATTGGGGGGAACTTCGAATTGAACAATTCAAGTGTTCAGTAGAGCAGAAGCACAGTCATTGGCAGTAATGCTGGCCAAAGGAATTGTTTTAGGCTAACTAGTGAAACGGTCAATTATGGTGAGACAGTATGTGTATCCCTGCGAGTGTGTTAGGGAATCAACTATGTCCATGTGAATGAATTTAAATCATTTGGAGACCGTAGGAAAGGTCAATACAAGTTTGCTCACATGTCTGGTTATGTTGCATTTTTGACAAGATAGACATTCTCGGGCATTAGTGGCAATGTTCTTGTTCATCGAAGGCTGGAAGAATTGCAATGGGCTTTTGTGAAGCACGATTTCCAGGGTGAGCTATGCTGTGCTTCGAATTGGATACTTTTTTTTATTGAAGGTTAGAGGGATATCACAAACACGACTTCACAAAAATGTCAACGTTGGTGTCAAAGATTGATTGTTTCTCAAGAATAAATTTTGAGTCCTTAAGAATCTTCTGAAAATCTGTGACCGATTTACGAAACGAAGCTATTGCAGCAAAGTCAGCAGTACCGGGAAGAATTATTTCTTCAAGACGAGAGAGTGTGTCGGCTACAAAGTTGTTACAAACAGAGACATGCCGAATGTTAGAAGTGAACTCACTTACATAATATAGATGTCTAAGTTGACGAGGTGTGGCCTTTTCTGGCTGTTGCTTGAAGGCAAAGGCCTTTTCTGGCAGCTGCTTGAAGGCAAAAGTCAATGGTTTGTGGTCGGTGTATAGTGTGAACTTCGAGGCTTCCAAAAACTATCTGGTTAAACGAGAGCCCTGATAAGCCGCTAAAAGTTCGTGGTTGTTTGCACTAGTTATATTAAGCCTTTGCTAAGCTTTCTACCAAGACATTTGCTGACCAGTCCATTTTTTTAGCACCTTCTTACGTAAAACCACACAGATTGATGTTGAGTGGTTGCTGCATCTCAGTTGTGTGAGGAAGACAGCAACGATAGAAATTTACCATGCCTTAAATTTTCCTTAGGAATTTAACCGTCTTGGGGAGTTTAGCTGAAGATATTTCCTCTACTCAATTTGGGGAGGGCTTAATGCCTTTTGAAAAAACCTCATGACCTAAGAATTTAACTGAAAGTCGAAAGAAGTGGCATTTCTCCAAGTTAGTTATGAGATCATGGTCCGCAAATCGTTTAAAAACTTATTCTTAATAAACAAGGTGCTCCTTTTCAGAAGTCGAAGCTACCAAAATGTCGTTGAGGTCAATGAAACAGAATTTCAGTCCATGTAAGACTTCATGGATAAACCATTGGAATGATTGTGCCGCATTGCATAGTGCGAAAGTCATTCGGATGAACCCAAAGAGTTCAAAAGGTGTGCAGATGGCGGTCTTAAGAATATCGTTCGGCTCGACTGGGATTTTATGGTAGTTCTTAGTTAAGTCTATGGTGGAGAAAATAGTTTTGTCATGTAGTTCATAACAGAAGTCTTGGGTTATAGGTATCGGATACCTCTCCGGGATGGTTATGACGTATTATCACTATGACGTATATAGTCACTTCAATGATACCATTCTTCATTAGGCTTACGGACCACGTGAAGTGAAGAGGACCAGCTGCTGTCTGAAGGACATCAGATACCCTGCAGTAGCAGGAAATTGAATTCCTTCTTGGCCACCACAAGCTTATCAGGTGCTACTCGACGTGGTCTCGACACTATTGGAGGGTCTGTGGTCAGGATGTAGTGTGTAACTTTGTGTTTACAGAGTTGGGAGAACTCTGTGTTGGCCGTGATGGCTTTGTACTGTTTGAGAAGGGCATGTATTCGCGAACAGAGGATTGTTAAACAAAACACTAAGTTTCGGAAGTTTGTGCAGTCTGCATTGAATGCAGGTTCTAATTGTAGGCATAATTAACATAAAACTTCGTTCTTAGAAGGGAAACCTTACGGTGGTCGACAGATATTTCTCAACTGACGAAGCAACTGAGTGAATATCCTGTCGATAGGTGAGTGGTCCCTTTAAGTGAGCTTTTATGATTTTATTGCATTGTAATGAATTCTTTTCTCTTTCACAGGGAATACGCAAGACGGACAATAAAAGTAGATAAGCCGTTTGGAAACATGTTGCGGAGGAAGAGTGCAGTCTGATGCAGACCGTGCTGCGGGACAGTTGAACTCGTCTCTATATTAGGTGCGTTTTGTTTTACATCCAGAGTAGTGCAGGATATCGATTTGCACACGAAACAACATCCAGAGTACGAACACTTGTGAATTCAGTGAAGTTCAAACTCGTGCTCTCTGTGGAACGTATTTCGAAAAGTCATGTCAACTGGAATATTTGGAATTTGCCCTGGCAACCAAGATAAATAGGCATACATTTGAAAACGGTGTTGGTTATATGACAGCTCAAATTTTGAAATGACAACTATCTGATAGAAAAAAACTCGCGTGCTACTCTGGATCGTTTTATTTTGCATGCAGCATACCTACTACACTCTGGATGAAAATAAAACGCAGCTATTATAGCTCGTGACTAGATTATAACTCATGATTACATTATATTTTGTACTTAATAAAGATGCTATTGCATGATAAGTTCTTTTAATTGAATATTGTTTAATCAAATTCAATAAAATTAAATAAATCCAAGCTTATAGTCAGCAGCACTCATGTTAGCATCTCTAAAAACTCTACATTTTCAACGCAAGAGCTATTATATTTTATTCAACATGTTTGCACTCAACCCGTACCTGACCTTTCTCTCACTTCGATAATCCACTGAAATCATTTCGATTTGACCCATTCATTCAATCCGATTTTCCATTCACATCATTCAACAGGAGAACAGTAATAAGCCCAACAGCCCCCGCGTCTTTCAATCTGAATAATATAAAATCATCACAACGAGATAACACGGCTCCGTCAAGTTTCTCACTCGTTCTGCGTTAATATTTATTCGTGCGTATCAACAAAGGATAATAACAACAAGAGGATTATTTTCAAAAATATCACGACCGGTCCTGAATTTTATATTTTTCTGCATTGTTAACGGTCGCGTCACCGAAAAATTCATTCACTGCCGTCTGCTATCCGTTGTAGGCCAACTGAAAATATCACATTGGAAAAAATATGGTAACTTGTTGAACAGAGTATATATGAAGTAGAGTACTTTTAAATGAACTCGGCTATGCGAAAATATGTTTTTATTATCTGTCCGCGGTGTCTAGTAGGGTTGAGTGGGACGTATGAAAAACCGCGACAAAAATATTCTGATGGATTTTTTGTTTGCTCGGCGTGCGAATGGAAAAATTATGCAGATTGTAGGTAAGGGCAATGAGCAGATTTTGTTCTTCAGGAATCTATCTGAATAATATGGAAGCGATAATTGAATTGGAGGAGTGAGGGCTGAATGTGTGATATCATGATTGAAGAGGGTCAGAAGTCCATTGGAGACAATCGTTGGCTGAAAATCTGAGATTAACTCGGTATCAAACGCTAGTAAGTAGCGATGAGAGAAGAAATTAAAATTTACATTTCGGGCTTGATTTGGCTCAGATTTTTAGACGCAGATAAGCCCAAACTGAGCTTTGCCGTCATTATCAAACAAGCACACACATCGGCGACTGGCATTCGATTATCCAATTGAAACAAAGATAAAAGAGGGCAACTGCAGAGGAACGAGAAAATTTACAAGCATAAATCATCATTTTGTAACATTAATATTCCCAGTCAAGCTCGGGATCAGTTCGTGCTGATCAACTCGATATATATCCTTTCAAAATACTATCCACCTCCAATTGGTTTAAAAATGCCTTCTCTCATTATGCATCATGCGAATCTGCTTCGAACCTGGCCGTAATTGTTGTTTTCAATTTTTTATCTCTGTATTTCAATAAATTCAGCAGTTTCATAATCGTAAAGCGTACGCATAATAATAGACAAGAGTGCAAATAATGTGCATCATTCCGGCAGAGGATATTTCCGATTTTATTCATTTCATTTCGAAGCTTTAAAATGAGACCACACATGCATTTTCACATTATAATGAATGCAGTGCATATTTTGTACATATGCTTGCATTCAATAAGCATCGGATTCGGTTGAGTTCAATACCATTGATTTCGGTATCCATTGGACCCATTAGTGCTGATGCATTTTTAATTAATGAAAATGGTTGAAAAGAAGCTTTAATATTTAGTCGTGAGTACGTAGGCTTCTATAGTTTACTTGGCTGTGGATTTTTTTATTCTTTTAGAATCATTGTTGTTTTTTTTATCGTAAGAATGCCCTGTTTAAAATACTTATAAAGATTGATAGTTTCTGTTAGGTTAGGTCTCTCTAGCTAACACAATGTCACAATGGTACATACCAATAACATATAAGAAAACCTGGAGCCTCAAAGTTTAATTCAAGTGGCCATTGATGGCCCCAGACCTTTTTGCGAATTGAAGCAGTTTTTTTACCTTTGCTCTGCCACATGCGTCAGATACACAAAAGCAGCGCTGTCTGGTTTCTCTCAGTGCCGGATGGTTACACAAATAATGCTGAGCTGTCTCTGAGCAATGCTTTCTAGAAGTACGGGCCGTCATGCAGATTAATGACGTCACAGTAAGTGGTCAAAGTGTGGCGAAAAATACATGGAGTCTTAAGGGACGTCTGTGGCAAAACGTAAATGTTCGGGTTGTGCTAAAGTGAGTAAGGTGAAACTAAAGTGAGATCTATGAAACAGTGCTAGTCAACAGTGAAAACAAAAATTAATGCGATGCGTGCGATAGAGTGTGAAAAATTTGCTAGGAAATGTGTACCAGTTACTATTAGGCTATGTGATGTTTCGTGTCGGTTTACTGTTGAATCAAATTGATTGAAAATTTGCCGCATATGTTCAACTGGCTCTTTAATATGAGTAGGCCAATTGATACTAATGTGGGTATTTCCTGATCATTACCAACTATAGTAAATTGGGCAAATTTGTCGTTTCGTGTACGTATTGTGTATGTGAAGGGTTGTTTACATGCTGTGTAACAACTCAATGTGAGGAAAAACGTTAGTCAAAATGATAGTTATGACTAATTACTAATTTTACAACGCACCCACGCACAAACAAATAAAGTTTTATGTGAATTTTAGTTAAAAATCCGTACATGAAATCTCCGTGTATATCGGCACTGCCTGGTTGAAATGTCAAATTGACCAGACACCATTACGTCATATATAAAACAATTACGTAGCATGACAGCCTGTACTTCTAGACGACATTAGTCTGAGACTCTCAGCTTCTGACACTGTTTACAGCTATCACTGGTTAGAAGCCGCGGTTTCATAATGAGCTGCTACAAAACAGTGACAAGTAATCATATCAACCAACCATTTTCAGTTATTCCGGGCTAATTCAACTACATAGATATTTGACGCCTGCATGATTCTATGACCTCCACATGATCTTGGTTACTCTGCAGCTCTGAATTTCTCATCATATACGCACCGACACGTGCATACACTTTGCATCGATCAATTACTTGACCATATGGGAGTAGACTGGTCCCATACTTAGCTAAAGCATGTACTTTCTTATTCCTATCAATGTCTTTCTCAACGGAAGCCTAGAAAATTCTGATTTCTTTGTCATTGCCTCGCCGATTCAGGCTCTGCATACATTCGCTTCGATTTATATACGAGACATGAGTGCTTTACGTGAAAATGTTGATCCTCGCATCTGTATATCCTAGATGGACGAATATTAGCTCAGCGAATTTTTGTATCGCAAAGACTTCGAGCTCAAGCTATAAATTTCAAATAGTAAAATTTAAAATATTTATATCATTGTATAAGTCGTTTTTTTCATTCAAGTGGTTAGAAAATATATATCCTTCATGATTGTGTGAACATCCTCATGAGCGAAATTGCTCAATATTATGCTAAGCTAAAGCTATTAATAAAAAATGACATGGTTTTCGAATGAAAAAAACCGCCGATTGATTCCGAACCTTCGCAGGCCAAGCATAACTAAAGATTTTGAACTGAATATGGAGGCCTGTTACTTGTTTATTGAAAATCTAGAGAAAAGAAACACGAAGAAAACATTTGCCAAATAAATAAATAAATGGGTGATTGTATCGATAAAAATAATTTCATAGCAAAACATTTGCAAAATAGTCAAATAAATGGATGCTAGTATCGATAAAAATAAGTTCATAGCACACAGTTACACAAAATCACCTAATATTGCAATAAATATTGAAAAATAAGATGTCACTGTAACAAATAATTAAAAATTTCCTACAATGACGGTAATTTGCTATATGTAGATGAAAATAAATATCAAATCAAGTATTTCAATTCATCCCACTCCGATAATATCCGTTCTCCATTCAAAATCAACTTATTGATAAAGTTCTTCTCTCACCAAGTAATCCATCAACAAACTCCTTCAACTAGAGCTACATGCCTCAATCCAAATGCATTTAAAATCCTTTCGATCGTTTTTCCTGTTTGTAGTCACAACAATTTCCGATTAAATCGGTTTCCCGGCCAACTTCAAAGCACATTTGCAGCTTTTGCCTTCCGTTGTTGCACTCGGCACGGTAGTGAGGTAGAATTCGTCAGTAGTCACAACAGCTGTCAACAGATTGGCAGTTGCTTGCTACTTGCTTTACCGTAGCATCCATGGCAATTTTGTTCACAACACAATAATATGCTCGCTAAGAGCCGCCTGGTCTGCCGTTGGGTATTTCGTGGAATGCATCGTCAGTGTTATGACGTGGAGGCATCCAGAATTAGAAGCGTTGGTAAAGCCATACCAATATCATGCTGTGGAGTGGGAGGTCATAAACAGCATGGTATGAACAAGTTTTCCTTGATTGAAGAACTTTTCGTCGAGCGACCAGCTCGTCTGGTAGTTGTCGCCATCGTCATCAATTTTGACTGCTGAAGTCACGCAATGCAATCAAATTACCGGTTTGAGGATTGAATGGGACTAGAATGTTGGAAATGGGTTCGAAGTAAAACAGACTTGAGTGTAATGGATGTTTTATTGCATGAGTTAGTCATAAAAGATAACCTATGGTACGACTTAGCATTCATGCCTTGAAAAGACCAAAAAAATTATTTAGACGATATCTCGTTTTAAAAAGACCAACACTCTTTGTGACTGAAGTGAAGCTTGCTGATTCTAGCCTCTTCACTCCTTAAACTCATGTCCTCCATTACCACATCACAAATTAACCAATCTGTACGGCTTCTTTCATCATATCCTTAAGTCATGCATCATATAACCAACCTGTTTTCAGAATATTTTCGGTTGCTTACACGCAAACCCTCAAATTGATTTTCTGGTTTGACTTCAATTCACGAGCTGCCTGCACCTGTCCGCATGTTAAAACTGAGTTTTACGTCGAAACAACTTGACAGCTTTTGTATGTGCTTCTGTTTGCTGTTCTGAAACGTCATTGAGAGGACAAAGAGTCCAAAGAGTAATTTACGAAATTTCCGGCTGTTAATTCATGTTCGTTTAATTTGGATGCAGTAGAGAGTTTGGTGGCGTCCTGTTACTCAGAAAAACTTTTAATGGTGAGCTTGAAAGTTGCAAAGTATGTTTATTTAGAGAGTGAAGAAGTGGTGCATGAGAATTAGGAAAACGATTTTGCTTGGCAGTCAGCTTGGCAATCAGCCCCTTTCCAATATATGAGTGTAAAGTTATGCTAAGTGCAGAATAGTGCATAATTTCGTAACTTTTCTCTCATGGAACACACAAAGAAAAAGTTTTAATGCAATCAAATGCTCGTTTGAAAAAATTGTACTAAATTTCATGTTTAAACAAAGTCCAAAACGGCAAACTAAGCTCACCAGCACCATATTAAAAAATGCGCCCAACGTGGGCCAACAGTCTAGGCATATTTCACGGTCCAGATTGCTATCAAAAGAAAAGTACATCAATTTATTTTTAATAGTCAGATTTATAACGTGCAATTAAACCACAAATTCAAACACCCCAAATACCATCTCATCATCCACACGGACTCGAAAAAGATCAGCGAAAAAACAAATTGCCGACAAATCACGTGTAATATTTCATTAAAATCTTGGTGGATTCATCACGCGCCAGGCAAAGTGTCACAAAAGTCAAAAGTCAGTTTCAAGTTTCATTTGTCGGCCGAAACTCAGTACAGGAAAATGAAGGTGGCAGCGACAGATGTACGAATTCGTTTTCTTTTGCCATTCTTTCACGTTTAGTGTTTTATTGCTGTTCGGTACAGCGTTGCTAGGTGTGATGTGGCGATGACACGGATAAGATCCTTGTTGTTGTTTCCAATAGAATGTGAAGGCATGCAGCCTTGTCCTTTTATGTTGGCAACTACTGAGACGATGACGAGACGATGCGAAGCAGAAAACAACTAGAATATTGGCCGATGTGCTGTTGTACATGAAACAATTTTTATTTTCGTGTCACGTAATCTTTGAGATTATCTGAAGAGGGATTAAGTGGCTAATTAGCGAAAAATGTACTAGAAGATAGGTTGATGCTATTAGTTTTAATTGTGTTGGAAGCTCGTGGGAGACATTTAGGAGATGTTGTTTTTCGTGGTTGTGCAGGAGTAGAAAGCTTATTGTGTTTTTAGATTATGGTTTCTAATTACTACGGTAATAATGACAACCCTCTCCAAAACTTGTATGATTAGACAGTGTTATCACTAGCACAAATTCACAGCTGAATAATTAGTAATTTTTCAAGTTGCATTTTCAGATCTTTTCGATTGTTCTCTGCTTTAAACAAATTATTTTACGCCATGCAACACTCAACTAAATGCGCTGAAAATTCATGATGAATCTTTCCTAGTCCTTTTCACACGAGTAAAACAAATTTAGCATTTCGTTCGTTTCTATTTTCTGTCCGGGGAACAAAATGAAATTCACACCAATATAATCTTATGAAACTTAAATCGCAAAGTAAAGAAGTTTTCAGAGACCGAATGTCATCAACGTTTTAATATCAGGACTCGTTTGTCACCTTGCCACTAACGCTTCACTCGTTACGCAATGCTGCTATCACACCTCACCTAAGAACTTGTTCTCGTTCCTAAATTTTCGCTGCTCGTTGTGTTTATGAAGAAGTATGATGCCGCTGGAGGAGCAACTTGTCTCGATTGTATTTCATTGCATCTTTCAACGTACCTCCCAGTCAGCCTGTTCCCGAAAAACTTTTAATGAAGAGAAAAGTTTTTATGAACTATCTCTCTTAGCCAGGGACTATGATGACGATGTCGGCGACAATAGCATTGTATTGCAGCGACCCAGATATGCTGCGTCGACGATACTATTTCAACTCGCGGATAATATCCTTTTTGGGGTAAATCTTGGCGCGGGTGCATTGTCATCC
Source organism: Nemotelus nigrinus (assembly GCA_947369275.1). Classification (NCBI taxonomy): domain Eukaryota; kingdom Metazoa; phylum Arthropoda; class Insecta; order Diptera; family Stratiomyidae; genus Nemotelus; species Nemotelus nigrinus. The sequence continues at coordinate 42,720,252 of OX376375.1, forward strand.
CAGTTACAAACGATGTGTTGGATGTATTTATGTAGGATCGTAATAATCGTTATAGGAGATATTGTTCTTTGTTGCCGGCGCTTTGATGACAGGATGCATGTGAAAATTGCCGTAATTTCTGGCATAGCGTGATTATTTTCAAAGTGTGCGATTTCATCGTCAAGTTTCGAATAGAGAGTTGTTTTTCGAGAAAATTCGCGGAAAGCGAAAATGAGAGTTAGGTGATAGTTGAAACAAAGTTTATGAGATTTTCCAACATAATTTGATTTGAGCATAGACGATGGAAATGTTTTTGATGAAAAATGCATATTATGTTAAATGAGTCAGTTTAAAGAAGTTATTGTAGGTTTTAATTTATTGAATTGCGATCAAGGACTCTTTAGCTTTTTTGTCAAACAACTGCATGGAAAAAGGACGAAACACAAGCGTGCTTAAGGCAGTATTCTGGTCTAGAGGTTCGATTTTGAGGTGATTTTACGGACGCAATAAAAAAAAAACCATAACAATTTTTAGTATCTATTTTTTGATCAGTTTTTTATTCACATTTTAAAAGTATAAAACTGTATTCAAAAAACAAAAAAAAAAATCAAATTGATGTAGATACAGGCCGGCAAAGTAGAGGCTAAAAAAAAAACTTGTCTCATGGTTGACATGATTCCAACCTTCTTGGTGGTCTGAAACATAAATTTTTGGTGAATTCGGTAAAAAGAAAAATGTAGAATTAGTCTTATCTAGGCGATTTGAAAAAATATTTTTTTTTCACAAAATGGCGTCCATGTAAAAATATTGCCGTTTTTTTGCCTCATTTTTTCAATTTTGGGTATATTTTATAAATAGTTGGAATAAAACATAAATAAATTTCAAAAATCCTTACGTCAGAACAATTCAAATAGTGTTAAGAGAGTTTGTGCGAAAAGTCACGTAAATTGGTCTATTACAACTAGAGATATCACGTCAACCGTATCGAAAAAAGTAGTTTCGAGAAAAACGCGTTTAAAACTTGGAGTTTCGTTTCGAAAAACAAAAAAAAAATTGATTTGATCAAATTTCTAGACCAGAATACCCCCTTAAATTAAATAAATTCGAAGTAGGAATTCACAAAGAAACAAGAGGAGAAATAAGAAAGGTGTTGCTAGATAACAGCAAGTGCTTTGGTTTCTTTGTCTCAGTTTATGTCGGGTGTGATTTTTGACAAAATTCTTTATATTTTTCAACATAATGGTGAGAGCGAAACGTGCGGCAACTATTCATAGCGTGATTCATGAATGTTTGCCATTACAATTGAAAACTTGTGGGTGGGTGTAATGTCGTGCTGGAACATAACTTTTTTTCCGCGCCAGGCGAGGCCATTTTGTATGGACCGCTTCGTTCAGTGCGTCTAGAGGTGTTAGAAGATAGTCGATGACCACCACGCCTTGCGAATCTCCAAAAATTGGCTTGCCATCAGTTTTCCAGCCAACGGGACTGTTTTCGTCTTTCTCAGATCTCTTCCACCCGCTTTCACCCATTGTTTAGACTGGCGTGTGGTAATGAGTTCAAGTTTTGTCAGCTGTGATGTAACGCAAAAATTCTCTTGAATTGCGCTTCAAAATGGCCAAGCACTCTTGCGAAATGTATATGCGAATGCGTTTTTCATTGTTTTTCAGCAAACGAGGCTTTGCCATTTACAAATCTTCACACAAAATTTTAGTGAGACGGCTTATTCACATTCTTTGTTACAACTGATTCCAAATGCATACGAGACAATCTCCTTTTCACCCTACAAAAGAGTCAAAAAGCGACAGACGGGAGGTTCAACACGAACACGCTTCAACACGAAACTGTAAAGCGAGAAGCCACGACGGTTCGTCTAGATTTCCACACACTTTAATTATACTCAAACTATGCAACCCAGAACAAGTCTCACGATCTTCAACTTTTTCGAAAATTAGTACGTTATACTTAAGCTATTTTCCATCACCATTCATGGTAGACTCGCACTTATTAGTATACAGATTTTACTAATGAGTTTGGTGTTAACTTAACACAAGTTAGATATTGGTAAAAAAAGTATCTTCTTGCTTGCACCTATCGAAAATTCGTTCGGACCTTTTTTTTGAAGGTTCGAACCGATTGTACGCTGACTACTTTCGTCTCGATGTCCGCTCAGTTCTCCTCCAAACCAAATAAGGAAGATCCAAATCCGAAATCCAAAGCAACCAAAATAAAACTCCTTCCGTCGGAATTATCCACAGTAATAACGGATCGAGCCTCCGCAGATGCTCGAACACGTATATCCCGATTATTTTCCCCAAAGAAATAGAAAATTTCGTCAAAAAGATTGAACTCCTTCGACATCGGATCACTTACCAGGCAGTGTTCAAAGAGCGCTCCCGCTTGCTGAGGCCCTTCGTTCGAAGCCTTCGCCACCTCCTCCAGTGGGATTTCACCGTGCAACCCATTGACACAGTTGACAGCTGGCATGTTAGCATTTGTTGTGTGTGTGTATGTCAAGTGGTGTCGCAGATTGATTCTGAAAAAGAGCCAATTTACGGTGTGCACATTGGAATGGTGTGGCTTCGTACTATGGTAATCCTTGGCTGTATTCTAATCGCTATGTGGAACTGGTTCAGCGAGTGCACCCCGGATATCGTTCTATGGACGTTCGTTTTCCTAATTGTCAAGGTTATTTAACTAATTGTATTCTTGGTTCGAGTACGGCCGACATGATTCGATAAGGAACTGGAAGCGGTAAGTTATTTTAAATGGGTAAGCTATTAGTCGTATTCAAGTTCGAAGTATCGCAGTGCATCGATTTCCGTCATGAATAAGCAACATTTTCACACCCACAGGTATGCGAATTGTTATTCTTTATATTTTTAAATTTATATTATGCTTCCAAGAAGGAGTTTATAGTGTTTTCTACTTCAAATAAAAAGCTGTGATTTTCAAAATGATTCGAAGAGTTGTAGGTTCCTTGAAACCGACCCGCAAAAGCTTCTCATTTTTGTTCATCTGAACTCAAAAGTAGATTATTTAGTAAGACTTGCTGAAGAGGGAATGACTTACGGCCAGTAAACCAAGTGATATGGTTGAACATATATGGGCCTAGTTTCAGCTAAAGCTTCCTTTAATTTTAAATCCTGTCAGTTTGTTTCAACTTGAGCTAAAGTTGCTGACTTAATTTTAATGAGCTCCAACACTGTATTCGGCGTTAGCTCGATCAAAATTCCAGCGGTAGATGCAATTGAGCCTTCTTCGACGTGTCTCTCGTTCTTCGTTAAAGTTTTCAATGAATTCATGCAGAAGTCAAAAGCATCCAGCTCAACCACTTTAGGCTTATTAGAGTGTAATGTTTTAGGTTTTTGGGACAAGCGTATGAAATTTTATTATTAGTAAATGTACATACTGTATTTTTTGATCAACTTCTTTTTTGGTGTATTTTCCTCACGTCTGTTTTGATTTGGGTGAACATACTGCAACCTCGGCGATTTTCTGGGTGCCCGTACTTCCCAAAATTCACGCAGAAAGCCAGAGTCTCCTCGCTGGTGTCAGTTTTTCCATCCTGGCTCTCCAGGCAGATGTAACGATACTTACGACGCAAGGATATTTTATCCCACAGTTTATTGCAACATGCCCGTATGCTTGGCATCTGAAGTATTGCGTAATTCCTCGTGCTCGAAATCTCTCAAAGCGTATCTTCTGGTTGAAAGGGATCGAATTTGTGCTAACTGCTCCAGCTTACCGTCCGCTGGTAATTGCACCATTCGAGCTCTTCGCTGTTTCGATCTTGCTGTTTTGAAGCGCTGTTTGTTTTGCCAGCTAGTGCCTAGGAGTGCTAGCTCCAAGACTGGTTTTACCTCTACCGCGGAGAACGAATGATGGGTCTCTCGCAGTATTGCTGATTTGGTCTTCTCGTCACGTGGCGGTATACGTGAAGCATATCAGCTGCTCAAAAATTTTCTTCGAATCCGTCGCTTTGATGATAGTTTTCTTGCCACGATTGGAGATCTTCAGCTCACTAACTTTCTCGTTGATGCTCTGCTTGAATTTACTAACGTTGAGTGAAAATCGGTTATTTCTAAAAGGTTGTTTTGTAACATACGGCTGTTCAGCAATGGCTTGGTTTGTTGAGTGTAATCGTATCTTTTGTTGACCTTTAAAAGAATTAGGTTCTTTTTTATTATTTTGTCTGTACAGCCACCATAAATTTTGTGAAATAGTCCTTTGTGGAAAAGGGATGCCTACTGTGAATTTGATGACAAATGCTCTTTATAATTTCTCTTTTTTTTGAAAAGTAGTGCTCGCCGAATTAACTATATGTTTTGTATTTTTTATAACTCTAAATTTAAGTTTTGTATTTTATTTTAATGGTCACGAAAAATCAGCTGAAATATGATGCTGGTAGCTGCCAATTACGACTTTCGATTAATTTCGAATCAAAATTTATTCGTCTGTATTTTCAAATAATTATCGAGCATTTATTTTATGGTTTCGCTTCTTTGGCAATGATTGTTCTGGTGGTGTGTAAAGTTTTACAAATCTTAGGTGAAAGTGACCATTTTGTCAAATCAAAATTTTCATCCTTAGTCCAATTTGATTAGTATTTTTCCTGTTGTACTTACTCTAAGCATTTGTCTATTCTCTATTCCATTTTTCTATTCCATTTTCAACTAACATTTCAGTCAATTTGGCACATTGCACTAAACAAATCAAAGTAAGTCAAGTGCATTTACTAGACACTTTAATTACATAGTTCGCTTTACAGACCTTTGTCTCAAGTCACCACAAACATGACACATTCACTTCCTTCGATTTCGTCGCATTGTACCCGATCCGAAAATGCAATTCAAATGTCATAATTGCCTTTACCGGATTTACAGCTTCCTCGAATAGCTTGTAATCAGGCAAACTAACAATATAATCTGTTGTTCCGGAGCTCGCAGTATATCTTGCTGGAAAATGTAGTCCGAAATCCACAGGTGTCCCAACCAGTCTCACCAAGCTCGTATGTATGTGCTCGAGTGTGGCTTGGTAATATCATATGACACTCTAACCGCGTTAGGAGCTTTTGTATTGTACCGGTCCCAGATCTTTGTCAAGACGTTGTTCCAATAAGCAGGTTCCTCTGAAAGTGCCGCTACTTCCAAGTGCTTATCCTTTTGTTGTTGCACATTGAGCTTGGGACGGAAACCATGCAGATTAAAGACTCGCTGAGTTTGTAAAGAAGTGTTGCTAAGTGTCGGGGTTTGTACGGAGGAAGTAGTCTTTATTTGAGGTAAATACCACCAGGTCGTGAAGCGAAACCGTTAGTGCAAGTTTTGGTTAAATTCTCGCATTGTACTGAAAATGAAGCTTGGTTGAAAATATCTACAATAAATGTTGAAGAATTTAATTTGACCGAGTTGATGGTAATAGGTAAAGAAAATTTAACCACAAATAATTTAATGAAATCTCTATTCGATATTAATGTTAGACATATCTATAGAAAACAAATGTTTAAAAAGTACTAACTAACAAGAACTCATTTCATTCAACAGCAGTCAGATCGTTAGTGAAAGATATAGTACGTACTACAATTTTCTCCGCAAATAACTTGGATTCACTCACATATGAGCGTACAAATACGAATAAAAACCTAGTGAAGTTCGATGACATAAAGAACACGACATCCCATTGGGATGTATAATGAGGCAAAAAACACTGTTGATATACGCGATAACTGGTGACAAACGTGCCATGTCCTACACATGTCCTTACATTTGTACGTTCAATGTACATACATACGTATGTATTTATGTTTGTACCCAGAGCATGAACGATGAGATATGAATCGTACGTAATGCGATACCAAGCATACCTGTTGATTTATTTGCGAAAATATGCTTTTTCTAACAAACTCAGTCACTGGAATGAACCGACGTCACTGAGCTTGTATAGTGGAGGAAGAAGAAATGGATGAATGGAGGAAATGATACGAGTGAGAAGTTGAGTATTTTATTGAGACATTTGTATGTATGAGACGGAAGGATATGTCGAAGTAGAAAAAATAGCTCACTAGGAAATCGTGTGATATGAACGTTTTTTTGTTCTGCTTTTCCTAGGAATAAATTGTTTCGTTGTTTACGAGAAGCATTATGACGCTGTTTGCAGTTTGGCGAAGTGTGTATTATGAATTTTTTATATTCAAGAGTGAGGGATTTGACTGAATTTATTTGAGAGACAATAATATCATCATTTTCTGGGATGGAATATTTTTGAAAACAGCACCATGACAACTCATTTAAAGGTGGAAATAAAACTTCAAAGTTTTCAATATTTCTGACATTGCAGAGCATTAAATCAAATTAATCAGTGAATGAATGTCATTCTACGTTTCTTTTTGGCAAATTGTTGACTTAGGTATTTGTTTTTAGCTGAGATTTTAATGTATATAATACAGAAATGTGCTTGCGCCCAACGTGGGCTCAGAGGTGCTTTTCTTTCAATTGGCTAAAATTATATACAGGCAAATCACTTTGGACTAAAATACTATGAGTATAATTTTGTACGTAAGAAGTTTAGAGACATGAAAAATTGAATGGATTTCCTGGAAATCAAATTATCTATATTTTGTCACTGAAAACAGTAGAATTGTAGCGAAGAAAATTTTCCCTGTTACTTGAAAGTGGAAACCTTGTTACAGATTATACGGCATGCGACTGTTTGGGAATGTTTTAAACTGTGTGTTTAGAGAAGAGTCACTTTTAGTCTGATTCCTTGTTTGGTTTGCTTTATTTCACCAACGGTTTTTTAGCGATCAAGATAAATGCTTATTATTAATGTTGTTGTCAAATGTGGCTTAGTACTTTGAGGATTGTATGTATAAAAGGAAATTCAGTAAGCGGAGAAATGAAAAGACAGCTGAGAAAATTGAATTGAATCAAAAAGTGAGTAGATTTTTAGTTCAGAAGTGTGTGTGTGTGTGGATTGGGGAAGAGGCGCATTGGCACCTATAACCACTCAGGCCAAATGACCCATTGTACTCATTTCACCCTGCCTACCATAGTTTCCCAGACTTCTTGATAAAGTCTAGGATCACTGATAGGGGAAAAAGGGCATCCTCTGCATGCGTGCAACATCACAGCCAAAGCATTGATATCTGAGACGCGCAAACGCTGGCTATTCACAGAGCAAATGCTGCGCAGAGTCAACCTCTTCTAGGCAGGATGAGCAGAGGTCATCCTGTACAACACCTATTCGGTACATATGTCCTCCTAGGCAGTTGTGTCCAGTCAGTTAGTAAGAGAAATTAGAAAACCATACGTCACAAGTAAGAGAAATTAGAAAACCATACGTTTTAGTAAAACGATTGGTTGAAAAACTATTCGTTGTAGAAAAACGGTCCGTTTTAGAAAAACGATTGGTTTTAGAAGACGATTGGTCTAAGAAAAACTTTTTGTTGTAGAAAAACGGTCAGTTTTAGAAAAATGATTGGTTATAGAAAAACTATTCGTTGTAGAAGGTTCGTTTTAGAAATGCTGTTTATTTAAGAAAAAAATGATCGTTTTAGAAAAACTGTTTGTAGCTATGAGGAAAAACTGTTCGTTCGTTTTTTGCAGCCAAACGTTTTTTGCAAACTGTTTGGCGTTTTTGAGCCCATCACTTATAGTAACGCTCACATAACTCAAGTGTTATTAGACATATACCATTGTATGTAGCGTTCACAGCGATGGCGAAGGTCTAATTGGCGATGCGGCTAAGCATCACTTGACACCTAACCCGGAAAATACAGTCTTTGATGCGAAACGTCTGATCGGTCGTGAATGGAGCGATACGAAAGTTCTTCTTATTCAGCGAGTGATACAAAAGTTCTTCTTATTCAAAGTGATCGCGAAGAATTCTAAACAGCATATCAGCGTGACAACGATCCCAGGCAGCCCACAGCTTGTTTCTGTAGTAACCAAAAGATTGATTCAAAAAAAGTGCCAATTGTCAAATATTAATGAAATTTTTTGAGTCTGCTGGTTTCGGCACTGAAAAAATGTTTGTGGAGGTTGAAGAAAGTTCAACGTATAATAGGGCCAGTATAATCCACAACAAAAGAAAATGGATCATATAAGTATATGAGCGGGAAAAGTTTCACAGCAATCGGATATGGAAAATCAAACAGAAATCGAACATTTAAAATAATCGAATTGAAAAAAATGGTTGATGCGCAAAAACAGAGTGCTCAAAATAGTTTGCTGCTAGACAAGTCTCGTATGATTTATCAACAAGAAGGTCAAAGTCTATGTAAATTGATACTTGATCTATGTAAATTGATACTTAATATTTTCGATTTTTTTTATGTAGTTTACAGCCGAGTTTGATATTTTTACAGTCTGCCTTTTTTCAGGAAACCAGGGAATGTTGTTTAATTTTTCTTTATTCTGAATATTTCTTCATTATTTTTATTCGATTTTGCTTTAAAGAGTTTAATTGAAATTGGGTACAGTCCCTTGCATGTATTAGTAATGCAGGCGCCGTAGAACTTAGTTCAGTTTTTAGACTTATATGCTATAAATTCATGGTACAAGTATTTTCACTAAACATTTCCAAGCTAGTGTAACTTATTGAAATATATTTATAATTTCTCTTCTTTTCACGGGTCTAATCATTTAAATAAGACTCTATCATTTACACCTCCACAACCCTCAACTATTTATTAGTTTAAATAATTCAAATAGACAAATAACGGACAAACAACTAAACTTGCTTGCAATGAAAAATATTTGCCAATTTTACACATCGAATAAACAAATTTCATAAATACTTGATACTAACTGGCATACCACTTCAACTGTCCAAAACAACAGTGGCGGCTCGTCACAGTGGGCAAAGTGGGCCGGGCCCACCCTCTAAAACACATAAATAATAATTTTAAATAAAAGTTTGAGTCATCATTTACATATTAATTCATATACGTTTAACATAATAAATCCTTCTATAATTTTAATCCAGCAACAGCACATTTTTATATCATTCATTCATACCATGCAATGACGTAAAATCACATAGTGCCATACATACATTGAATGTCCATCGCGCAATGTGTCAACATATTTTCATACATATAAAACAATTACTACAATACGCTACAAGCATAAACTATACGATACAATATACACCTGCATCTTGTACACATAAATGTATATTCCTCTTCTCAGTCCCATACACGCCACGGCGGGCAGACGCATCACCAGCCCATTCATAATTCTTCTACATCATCTACACTATGCTACAAACATAAGTATAAGCGAAGGTATAAGTTCGCGTTTGTGTGTTTATCGATTTCTGTTCATCAATGTGGCTCGGTGGGCCCAAGCATCACTGGCCCACTATGCGTTGTTACCAGTCCAAGCTGCGATCTATGAGCATTGACGCTTTCAATCGCAACAAAATTGATTTTGTATATTGGGCCGGTTCTTCATCTACGAAAAATTGACGTGAGCAATCGCGTCAAAATCTATGTTGCATATTGGGCCAGCCCATCATGCGTTTACATGCGTAGCTTGAATCAAAGAACTACAAGATCATGACGCGCGCAAGTCTCTCTCAGCTCTATGCATGTGCGTGCGTCGCCAGGAGAGTTCGGTTTATGAATGAATGAATGAAAAATTGTTTGTGGTATTTTTTCAGCATTTTTTGTCAAATTATAAACTATAAATGAGCTTAGTTAGATCATAGTAGATTTCATTAATGGGAGTATTTTTGTGAAAAATATTATGAAAAAAATGTAATGCAACGTGTGTTAATATTGTACTGAAAATCAAAAGAAGAATAATGTGGCGGGAGACAAATCTATGTACACCTGCATGTATCCAAAAGATGCAAATTTTTCTGATGTGAAAAATTAGCGAATTGGTATGGGAATTTACCTATTGCATGATTGTTTTTGAAATATATCCCAAAAGAAAATTAATTTCAGGATTTGAAGCATGAAATGCTTACTTGTCTTCTCAGGATAAATTTGAAACAAAGGTTAGGTTAGATCCTTGGTGTAAAATGCAAGGTGTAAAAATTTCAAGAAGAAAATATAAAATAAAAAAAAGACAACTTTTTTATAAAATGGAAATAAATCAGCTAGCATAAATTTAGTCCATAAGCTGTGCTAAGAGATTTCCCAAATTCTTCAATAACAGCTCTTGCAGATGGCGTTAGAAAGTCTAAATACAATCAGGGTTTCTTATTACGGTTTCAAAAATTATGTGGAGGTCTGAGCTCAGCTGCATTCTGAAAGTATCTGTTTTTTTTCATTCAATGAGATGGAAAATGACTCCATCAGAAAATTATGTGATTCGGTGTTTGCTTCGGACTTGGGGCTTGCTTTTGGCTTGGGGCTTGCTTGTATCATGCATGCGTAGGAAAGAAAATAGTAAAGTGAAGACGGCACAGAGAACGTTAATATAAGCAAAGCGCTAAACACTTACACGATTTAAACTTTTTCTGGATGAGTCTTCCGTTTTCAGTGGTACTTTTAAAACTATTCAAAACGATCTCATCATTAGTAAATGTACTATATTAAAAAAAAATTTATATTTGTACTACATTAAAAAGCTTTATACTTGCTGAGATTCATAACGCTCCCTGTTATTCCTGGCAAATCGATGAGTCCACTGACACCAAGTGTTTGTCTCAACTATCAGTGATTTTTCGATACGTTTCAGAACAAGGCAGGGGTTTTCTCAGGCATTTTTCTTGGGAGGTGTGTTCAGAATTTTAGGAGGGGTGTCCCTTTGGAACAAAAGACACAAAGATCCGTTTGTGTAGGAAAATTGTCCGTGTTAGGGGGGGTGTATGTACTTTCCAGGGGGGGTATTAGGGGGGTGTTAGGGGGGTGTAGGAAAATCTCTGGAACAAGGCATTACAGTAGAGAGATTCATGGTTTTTTTTTATGTAAGTTAAGGCAAAAAACCTGGAGATCTCTATAATTTACTAACTAAACATTTAAGCATTTCGATATTACCAGCATATTAGTGGGACAAACCTATGATGGTGCTTTTGTGATATCGGGGACTTGCAAAATAAAAGAATGCCGCATCTTTTTCGTGAATTTGACTGGGTTATTAGCATTTTTTTCCAACTCGACGAAGCGAACTAGTGTAGTTGATAAAGTTAATCGTAGGTGGCTACCTGATTGCTGCAATAAACGATGGAACTATAAGTCTCGAATAATTTAAGTTCTTTCAAATAGTACAAATGAGTTGCTGGTTGTCTTCGAAATATTTTTAAATGATGAAGCCTTTGTCCAACATAGAGAAACGATTAAAGAGTCTGTGGGCTTCAGGCATATTTTGTCGGTCTTTTGGTTTTTATTTTTGCTAAAAACTATCAACCTTATGTGTCAACAAACAGGTGTTCTATTTGAAATATTAATTATTGTAAAGTTAAGTGCAGATATTAATTATTGTAAAGAGCGAGTCAGTAACTTACTACTAACATTAAAATCATATAGAGGAGACGATACATATTTTGAAAAAAAATTTAACGATGTTTGCAGTAATTTTGGGCAACCTGTTAAAGGATGTAAAATAGATTACGGTAGCATTTCAGATGCGAAACCTTATTTTAAAAGACTTCATGCGTTAAATTTAGACTTATCTAACTAAACCTTTCGGATATGAAAAAAATAGATTTTATATAGATTAGTAGTAATAGATTTTATAGATTTTATATAGAATAGTAGTAATCTCAAATCATTTGCGAAGGCTTTTCTTAAAAATCTACTAGACTCTCTTATCGACAGCTACCCCTAAATGTTTGAAAAAATTAAGCAACGAAACGAACTTTGTGTGTAGTAATCTGATCATAACAAATTTGGAATCACGCTGTTTATCGGACCTTTTAATTTTTATGTCTGATAATAAGTTACAAATGGAAGTATTGGATATTTATAAATTGCTAAGTCAAGTTGCTTCACTGGCATCTTCTTCCACTTCAGTTGAACAAAGTTTTTCAGCTCTTAAGTGAGTAAAAACCTTTTTACGGAATTCAATTTGTCAGACAAGGCTTTCCGATTTAAGTACAATGGAAATTGAAAGGGATTTAGTTAAAATGTTGCGAAAAGGTTAGAATTTCAAATTTCACAACCAAATAATTGATCTCTTTGCTTCATCAAAGAGTATACGTAACCAAATAATTTACAAGCAAATGTAGTAAATTATATAGTGCATCACGCTTTAATCTTTATTTTTAAATACGTTTGAAAAATGTTAAATTTGATGCAGAATATTTTGCATGTATATATGTATATTAAACCACTTGAAACAAGTGTTTTAGTTTCATATATTTTATACTGAGGAGCATTGAAATTGAATATTTCTCGGAAGTCTATCTACTGCGTAAACGTAGTAGATAACTAACTGGGCCAAAAAGAATGGTTGGATCAATTGAAAGGTGTGCATATAGGTGTTATATAAATAGCGACCAAAACGCTAAATTTTGTTTATTTGAAAAAACTGACCAGCATACAACGAAATCAACGAAAATTTGTTCGGATAACAATAAAAAACTGGGCCCACCCAATCTCAACAAGCACGAGCCGCCACTGCAAAACAAACAATTCAAACCATCTGGCAAACAAAAAACAACCAACAACCAATAGTCAATATGCTTCGATGGTATCACTTCACATAACTTTATTCGATCCAAACATCATATCAATTTGATTGAATTATGAAGCCACGCCACATCATCCTTCGCGGAATTGATTTTTCGAGCATTGTCCATCTCTGCAACGGCCATTCTACTTTTGTAGTCCTGTGAGAATACATACTGCTTCGCTGGTCGTATTGTAAGCACCAGTCAACTTATAGTAGATAGGTATGGTTTTGTTGTCGACAATAATAGATTCGTGCTGGTGTCAACGAGAGTGTAGTTAGCTGTGGCCATCAGTGAGTGAAAACAGAATCATGTCCAAGAGAAATTTGAATGGAACGAACTGTTGAATGTTTAACTATTGTATTTTTCAGATATTTACTTTTCTATATTTGAGAGTTTTTGCAAATAAAATTCGAGTAATAAGGTGAATAAACAATTGGAAAAATAAGTCGAATAAAGAGGCGAAATGGAAAATATAGTCCTAAAACGAATGCACTTCTAAGTTTGCGACAAACACGTGACTTCGCGTTATTAATTCTATGCAGCCCGAAATAAAATTTTCCCATTCCGCTCTCACCACCCTGTCGTCACCACTTTTACGACCAACAAAATTTCAATTGAATCATCCTAGTAAACAGCATTTCAAAGACTCTCAATTTCATTTAACTCTGCCATAAACGTGCCTGTACCTTGAAAACACACTAGAAAAATACAATATCCAAGATACGATGCCGCAAACACACGTCAATTTTTAAAGGCGACTTTTCACGGACGTCGCAGCAGTTTACCGAAGCATTCGCCTGCTTGTACCCATAAAATTGATTAGAGTCATTTGTTAACTTTATTATTTATTCGAGCCAACCGACCGCCATGTCATCATCCAGCCATTTCACCCCAGATAGCAAGCGACCACATATCCTTTTTCACCTGACTAGAATATGTCCTGGCGTCGTTGTCCCATTCGAGCCGAAATTGCGATCGAATATCATGAGGGTCGCTCCAACGACAGGACATCAACGTTTCAGTCAGTCAGTCACTTATCTGTCTATCGTCAAACAGTATTAAATTTTATTATTGAAAAACAGGATACTCGGCGGTCCATGTAATATTCAAGAAAACACCATCGAAATTCAGCCAGGTAAGGACATGAATAGCGCCAACAAGAACCAAATCGAAAAATAATGGTTTCGTGGAAAGAGCCAACGGAACGGATCCACGTGACATCGATCTAATCCATGGCGGGGGTGCGTTGTATGCATATGTAAGAATTTGTGGGACATAAAAATTGTCATGAAACGAAGGAGATAATGATAGTCCCGAATGATGACTTATCACCCCCTTCGTTTCGATGGCAGTAAAATTGAACGGTTATTGTTGGTTGAATGAAGGAGGTTAGGTCTGTATGAATTGGAAATCATTATTGGGGTCGATAAATGGAAAGGCCGTGGTGAAGTTAGAAAAAGGTTTAGATTGTTTGTAAATAGCTTTTTTTTTAATAAAATAAGTTAAGGAGTTAGAGAAAAATTTGAAGGAATCGTGATAAGAATTTGTGAAATACTGCACTAGTATTGACGAAAATTTTTTTCCATACGTATAATAGTAATCAAAAGCAAATGATTGGTTATAAGTATATAGATGAAATAAAACAGTAATAAAACATAAATTAAAATAAAAATACAACTTATGTGCAGTAAGATTGTCAACTAGAATCTTTACTTTTCACATACTTTATAAAATTTCACATTCATATTTTGGTTTGAATTAATTGGTTTATGCATGCTAAACACAGGATATGAGATTCCATACCAAATTTTCGTCAATTTCAACTAGTACTGGAAATATACATTCATATGATTTTATTCAGAAAGGTAGCTTTTTTTAATAACATATATTTTACTAATGTTAAATTGTATATACATAGCTTAACATAAGGTATATTTAACATAAAAATTATTATATCTAGCAGCTACACTATTTTGGCCTGCTGGCTCAAAACTCAAACTCAAAACTCGGAAAATTGAAAAATTGGTTCCTTATTTTTATTGCAAATGCTTTGCGTCTTAGTATATAATGAAAGCATCTGTTGGTGCAACTTTTACTAAAATGTTTGATGCTGGCCACCGTGTGCTAGCAGCATAGCAAGGAATATACCAAATCTGCTGCACGTTAAGTTAAACCCACCCTGTGAATTTCGATTCGATTGAATGACTGCGCTGGAAGATATAGGGGTGAGAATAATTTTAGGGTTACTACCCTCAAAACTTTTCAAATATTCGAAACGGTAATGTTTGTTGTTAATTGTCATAGCATGATCTTTTCCGTTTGCAAATCTAATCACATAGTCGCTTAGTAAATAAATGCCAAAAAATTACAAAAACGTTCATAACTGGCAGCCCTTTCATGATTTTTTTTAAGACATTCCTAAGACATTTGGTTTACAATAGGGTCCATTTACTGCACGAACTTCGTTTTGATTTCATGACTGGATCGGAAGTAATAAGAAAAACAACTTTATTTTGCTGATCGAATTTACAAGATTTAGGAGACAAAAATCACAGAAGCTGGCAATTCTATTCTAATTTTTCAACCAAATGTGGTCTTGAATGAGGCCCTAATACTGTGCGAATTTTTTTAAATGTGATGGCTGAATCGGAAGTTATAGGCCAAAAGCAGTTTTTTTCTCTGTGATTTTTCAAGGTGGTTCCACTACCACAGGGTTGCCGGCATTTCAATATCACTTCAAGCGGGCCTGATCCTAGTTACTACCAGCATGTCCTGTAAATTTCATAATGATCGGACTATCCGCTCGTCAGTTCTCGTGAACAGAAATTTCGAGTGCTGAAAATATAGGCTAGTTGGTGATGGGTTGCCGTTCTTTTGCAGCTAGGAATTTTAAAAATTATACATTGACATGGTGGATAAAGGTTAGAATTTATCAATGATTTGAATTTTTTTTCAAAAAGCCAAAATTTTTCAAGAATGTCCTTGATTTGAAGCATTTTTTCAGGAGCCTGCCGCAGCAACATGGTCACCCGCACAGTCTTCAAAACCCAGGTGTGGTAAGTTTTAATCAACATCAATATGTTCTGCAAACTGCATGATTATCTAATGTTTCGGTCAGAAGCTATGATAACTTAAAATTTGAAAAAATCCTGTTTACTTTTAGGCTCTCAGCATCCACACACGGTTCAAAATTTCCAACTTTTTCATCATGAGCAAGCATAAAATATAATAAGCCTTCTTTTCAATACTTTTTCTTTTAACAAAAATGCGTACTGCATAGAAATATAGGGGTACCTGAAAATTCACTAAAATGCACGCCGCCGCCAAAGGGTTAAATATATCTTAATTTTAGCAAATCACGGACCTACCTACTATATGCGTCTATGCTTTCCAAAAATTTCAGTTCAATCGGATTGGCCATTTCAGAGATTATTTCCCGTGTCATTCTACATTCTATATATATATATATATATATATATATATATATATATATATATATATATATATATATATATATATATATATATATATATATATATATATATATATATATATATATATATATATATATATATATATATATATATATATATATATATATATATATATATTTATATATATATATATATATATATATATATATATATATATATATATATATATATATATATATATATATATATATATATATATATATATATATATATATATATATATATATATATATATGTATATAGAAATATTAACTTTCGGTGAAACAAGTTTAATACTAGATTTTCTCCGAAAATCAGTAAAAAAAATACCATGGCTGCTTACTATACATGAGTAATAATATAAAGCATATTAGACACGCAGACTTCCTGCACACTATGAGCATAGTGATGAAATTAAAGGATTGGTGGAGGCTCTGCATCTAGATTGAAAACTGTTGATGAGACAAAACTGCAAATATTTAATTTATATGCCATCGGTAAGTGGAATAGTATTTGGGAAGGTCAAGCATCATCTTTAATATTTTATTTTGCTGTATTTGCAACTTGTGGGGATGGCATTTGGCAGCTACTGACCAGACTGCAGCAGCAAAGCTAAGAAAAGGTAGGAATATACTTTTATATACAAATATAGGGTGTTTTTTAGAGGTATAAAATACGTATAACTTATTTTGATTGCCACAAAATTGGTTTTATTGGAAAGATAATTCTCTGTTATTTTTATTTGAATCTGATTTGGGGCATGTGAGCACCACGACTGGCGCATAGGAAGTCCAAACGAGAGGTCCAATTTTCGACTACTCTTACCAATGATTGGGGCTATATCCCGCCAATAACGCGGCGAATGTTGTCTTTCAAATGGTCAAGCGTCTCGGACTTGTCGACGCAAACAAAAAATAGTCCAGCGGTGTTCAATCGCAATATCTTGCAGGCCAGTTAACAGGTCCGAAACGAGAAATTATGCGCTCATCAAATACTTTTTCAAATAAGTCGATGGTTGCACGAGCTGTATGGCATGCCGTGCCATCCTGTTGAAACCAGAGGTCTTTTGCATTACGGCGAGTCAATTCCGGAGCGAGAAAGTCATTGACCATGGCTCTAAAGCGGTCACCATTTACTGTAATGTTATTCCCAGCAGCATTTTTGAAGACAAATGCACCAATTATTCCATCGGCCCACAAAGCACACCAAACAGTAACTTTCTCCAGATGTGATGGTGCTTGGACAACCGCCTGTGGCTGTTCATCACTCAAAATGTGGCAGTTTTGTTTATTGAGAACCAGAAATGAACCTCTTCGCTAAACAAAGTTTTGAAAAAATTACAAAAATTATTTTCTCGTACAGAACCGTTTTTTTTTCAAAATAAATCTTCACAATTTGCAGACGTTGCTCAGGCTTCAACCTATTTATGATAAAATGGCAAACCAAACGAACCATCAAACGCATGGCAGTTTTCACAACATACGGAGTATTAAAAAGTGCTGCCAACTTAAAGTTCAATGCCTTTAAAAAAACACACTGTACTTTGTTGTTAAGGCTTAGGACATATTTCCTGTTAGTTAGAAGGTAAAGCATTTTTATTGGATGTTGACACTTTAATATTCTATTTTAAATATGGTGGTTAAAGGTTAATGTTATGTCAAATGTCATTCCCACGTGATTCAATGATGTGCACCAATGAATTTCTTGGTTACACTAAGCGTAATGTTTCGCTGTGGTAGTTTATTAGGTGCGCGTTTTCATGTAAAAAAAAGTGCACTGTATTTTTGCGTAGTTAATTTTTGTTTTCCACCTTGTGAACTACTGAGACAGCTGAGAAATGTAGTTTTCAATATTGAAGATAAGTTTAGTAGCGCTCATACCTGCAGCATAAATAAGTGAGTCGTCAGCGTAGAGTCGTTCCTCAATGTCGGAATGTGTGGGAATATCACTCGTAAAAACTAGGTATAATATGGGTCCAAGTACACTGAAAAAAATCCACATAGCGCCCAGAGCCATGTAACATAGCGCATTATTTATGGTCCCATACGCCATGTACATAGTACTCTGAGCCATGCAATATGGCTCCCAGCGCCATAATCTCAGAATCTACATAGCGCGTGGTCCCATGTTACATGGCGCAGCATTTATGGTGCCACACGCTATGCACATAGTGCCCTGAACCATGCAGTATAGCTCCCAGCGCCATAATTACATGGCGCAGAAATTATGGCCCCACACGCCATATTACATAGTGCCATGAGCCATGTAATATGGCTCATGGCACTCCAATTATAACTCGCAGCCATACTGTGTGAGGGGATCTATAAATGTCAGCAAGTGATACTTAAGTATCGACGATAGATCGAGAACATTCTCAATCGGCTAAGGGCGCATATTATTGAATGGCTCCTTCGGCGACTCTAAATGCAGCCAGCGCCTGTTTGTTGCAAGCAAGTGACTTCTCCGTGTGCTCATTTATGGTAAGTAGCACTGTTTGGACTGATTTGCTTCTTCAATGTACTATAGTCCTCCACGCCATGTACTATAGTCCTCCACGCCATGTACTATAGTCCTCCACGCCATGTACTATAGTCCTCCACGCCATGTACTATAGTCCTCCACGCCATGTACTATAGTCCTCCACGCCATGTACTATAGTCCTCCACGCCATGTACTATAGTCCTCCACGCCATGTACTATAGTCCTCCACGCCATGTACTATAGTCCTCCACGCCATGTACTATAATCCTCCACGCCATGTACTATAGTCCTCTACGCCATACAGTATAGTCCTCCACGCCATACAGCATAGTCCTCCACGCCATACAGTATAGTCCTCCACGCCATGTGTTATAGCTCTCCACGCCATGTGTTATAGTTCTCCACGCCATGTAATATAGTCCGCGACGCCATGTACATGGCGTGGAAGACTATAGTACATGGCGTGTAGGCCTATGTACTTTTCGCCATGTATTATGGCGTGTGGCGCTATATTTTATCACAATCCCTAAATCGACTATGTACATGGCGCCAGAAGTCTATAAATTATGGCGTCTGGCGCCATGTGTTTTCTCAGTGTACAGAACCTTGTGGAACCCCGGCAAGTATGGTGTTTATTTTTGATTCTGTATGACCCAATTAAACGAAATATTTTCTATCCAGAAGGAACGATCGAGTCATTTTAATCAAATGTGTAGGAAAATTAAATTGCATTCAGCTTATACTTAATGCCAATGACAAACACGGCGGTTCCAGCGAAGCGTTTCCCGAGAGGAAAACCGAGTCAGCTTAGTTATGCACTACAAAACCGAGAGGCGTCCAAATCGCGGTGTGTGTCATCACAGTGCTAAATGAACGCACGACTAAACCGACTTGGTTTTCCTCTCGGGAAACGCTTTGCTAGAACCGCCGTGTTTGTCCACAGTGCCAGACGCAATCAAAAGCTTTATGTATATCAAGGGATATTGCTATAGTAGACTTATTATCATTTAAATTATGTTGGATATAGTTGGATAATCTCTTTCATTGGTGAACTGTGCTATAATTATAACGGAATCCTGCTCATTATCGATCAGTGAAATTCTTGACATTTTATCTGTCAGAAATCAGAAAGTTTGTATTTGCCTTTATCAATGCGAGAGAAGATAGCTATAAGACTGCTAGGTTTTCACACACAACTGATATTGTGACAAGATATTGTGATTTCTAGACTTGAAGCTCCACTACCTCAGCAAAATCCTTCGTCCTCTAAGCACTGTCACATATAAGTCCATGTGGTACATGTATACGCGGGACAACATTTTTATTTTTAAGGTTAGTTTGTTTTATCTACCGCTAGTAATTGTTGTCTCTAGGTTCCGTGCTTTTTAGGAAATCGTACCTCTTTTTATTGTGGAATTGCGTAATGTGATTGCTGATGATGTGTGTTGGCTGGTTTGCTTTCATGGTAATGCTACGTTCTCTTTACTCTTCTCCGCATTCAGTCCTTCTTTCTTAAGATTTTTTTCAAACTCTTGGGAGTTTGTCAGGACTCTTCCCCTTTAATAGAGTTTGAATTGTGTTGTCCTCTATCACTTTGTTAGTTTTGGCGGATAGAGTTTTTATTACTCTATTAATGTCACTGGTGCTTCAGGTTTTTGATGAAGAATGAACACATTCGACGGACATTGTTTGAAATATATTGGTTTGAGCCCGAGGCACAAAATAAATTGGTTTAATAAAACCAAATACCAATATACGAGTACTTTATGAATATACATGTCCCAAACTGAATGATAGATTGGTTTCATTTGGCGTGAAATAATTAACGAAAATCAAAAATTGCTGAAAGTTTTAAATGAAAAACACACACATGTATTTTCAATTTAATTTATAATCTTTTAACAATCCATCAACCATAGTCAAACTCCTTTTTCCTCATCAAATCTATTTTCATTTTGCCATCAGTTGAAATCCGAAGTCTCTAATTAAATGATTTACAATATAACTCTGCTCATCGACAATCACTGATTGTGTACGTCCAATTACCTCCTCCCATGGATTAGCCACAGAAATATCTATTGAAAACCGGTACGTCATCGTAGCCGATCACAGTGTGAATTGGCTGCTCAATATCCGCCTTAATTAATGCTCTCGCAAACAAAGTCAACGTTCACAGGACAATGAACAAAACAGTACGACAACGAGTAAGTGGATGTGTGTCAGAGGGATAGAAGCAATGAGTCACTATGAAGCTTTTCATCCCCCTTAGTCTTTTTCGTGCACAATAACGGCGAAATTGATGTTTGAACGCAGACAAAAAACGATTTACAGAGGTTTTTATCCTGAAAGCTGAAACTTAGCACATTGTGTTGAATACCGTTGGAGCAGGTAAATTTGTCAAATGATGAGCGTAATTGGAATTTATTAGCTTTGGTGTGTCTAATGGATGATACTTTTATGCAACAACACATCTGTTTTTGTCGGGAAGCTAGGGGTGGGTTGGCTATATGATGAAGTTTAATTAGAAGTTCTCTTTTCAGAAGGACAAATAATTTCACAATCAGACTATGGATAAAAATTCACAGTTCCGAGTATCCTTTTGCTCCGTTTCGAGTGGAACGGCTGAGGGGATTATTCCCATAAAGATGCATTTAACATCACTTCTATTTTGTAGTGAATAAATTCAAGTACAAATTTTGAAATATGTTCCTTTCGGTATTAGTTTTCGTTTTCCAACACTGCATTTGACCTATAATAGGCCAACTCACATGCCTATGATCCAGCACATGATATATAGCTGAAGCTAACTTTCACATAATGTCTAACCAGAGAAACCTTTTACATGACATTTGCGGACTCATCAATCTCAATATGTGCTGCGTTTCACGTACTTACATATGTACGTACGCATAACGGAGATGAGTCGACAAGAATTTGAAGCTATGGTGTGACGGGAAGGAAGTCGAAGTTGTTGGAAATGTGTAAATTATTGTACTGTATTGTTTGGGTGCATAGAGATCTGTGAAATGCTAGTATCTCGACTAGGATATGTAATGCACGAAATACGTCGGTAGGAACATGTGGTATTGAAATACGTTTGTTATGACAGTATTAAGGTGTTAGTGTGAATATAGAGCTCCACTTTGCAGGTTCATAATGGGGACTGGGTCAGGAAAGCCGCAGGCTTATAGACATCTTAAGTAAACCGGTGGATTTGCTGGCAGTATTTCATGTCTGGTTTGACGTGCTAATTACAACATATTCTCGGTATTTTGATATGCCAGTAACTATTTTGGACGGGATGCTTGATATGGTGACTTATTCCTTTGAGCGCTTTGAATCCAATTTATGTGAATGCTGACATATATTTTATCGAAACATCTCTATGATTAAATGTTTTGCTAGCATCACGGTCAATCTATTGTAATTATTTCAAAATCAACATAACCAACCGACACTGGACATCATTCTTCCAACATACCATAACATCAATTCTTCACATCACTATTATCATTCATAATGATCTTAAATTGAATCTTTCACGAATCTAAGACCCGTCGTCTAACTTCCTGATCCGTCCTAATCGAACCAATTTCATCCGGCAATGATTCACACAAACTCATCCACACTATCCATTACTTCTACTTAATTGTTCTAATTTCGGATAATCCTCTTGAAAATGCCAGACTTCATATAGGTTCAGGTCAAGATCTGGGACCGGATCTAGATCTTGAACTGCCCATCTAACTTCCTAAATACCAATCAATTACGGGATTCTTAAGAAAATCCTTTGCTTCGAACTAATTAGAAATAAGAGTTTTTTTTAGGGAGCCGACACATTACTTTTGATGAGTTCCGTTCGGTTCGTTTTGGTTGAGTTTTGTTCAAACAAAGTTGTGCAAGTGTGAAACTAGGGGCAAAGAGTGAAATGGTGAACAAAGAAAGAATTTAAGTCGATAAGGTTGAAAAGCGCCCAGTGTGGGAGTTAGTTGAAATAATTTTCTTCACACTTTGACCGGTAGAGGAATGCCCGGAACGCTATTCGTTTGATTTGATCGACTGTTAAAATAATTGAAAGTCTTTTTCGTTTGAAATCTGGTTAGTGATTTCAGAAACTGAAGCTCAATGGACTGAGTTCTCCTTGGATAATTACTTTATCTCATTCCGTAATGCTAAGTCACACCATAGAAAAATGTTTTTGTTTGATCTTAGTCTCACTTTAATACGTTGTAAGATATCGTTTTACTTTCTTGTTTTAATTTCAAAGCTCGTTTTCTTTCACCAACTGTTCCAGTGGTCAGTTTTCATCACAGTACATCGTACCAGTTTCACATATCGAACAATGAAACCATCTGACCGAGACATTATCTCCAAGATTTATACAATCGTTCTTCGAATCTCCTGAAATGTTCATGGTTTTCTCATAAGGATTTCATCGTATGCAACTGAATTTGCAGAGCTTTAAGTTTTGTTTTGTATGGTCAAATGATCTGAACGGTTTCAATGGTATTTCGAATTCTCTGATGCGAGTGGTAGTAAAATCGATGTTTTCGAGGTTTTTTGGTTAGAAGCATTGGCGAATAGTTTTAGTTTTATTTGAAGAACTAGATTTTATAAGATTTTTGATAGTCAAAAAATAGAATATGATTTGTTTCGGAAAATCGATTCTTGTTTAGTTGATTCTAAAATTTTCTATGTGAAATTGATAAAGTTTTGAGTTATAAGTTATATATATATATATATATATATATATATATATATATATATATATATATATATATATATATATATATATATATATATATATATATATACACATACATACACATACATACATATATATATAAATAGATTCCAACGAATATACGAAATTAAAATCTTTTCACTGACTAAAGAAAATTCATACAAGAATAAAGTTTGACGCATCTAAAAACTATTTGAGAGTCTGACATGGATATCGAGGTCCAATTCGAGGAATGGTAATGAGGTTTTACTAATAAAAAAAACAACGTAATGATACATAAACAGTCATAGCTGCCCTCCTGCGGCACTTGATGATTTCAACACTCCTGCGATACTCTTGGTGCTACCTGCATACAGTATGGTTACTCAAGATTTCCGTTTTATCTTGAGAAAGAATAAACATTTTTTTTTGCTATGATAGAGGTTTATCTTACCTCTAAATGTAACTGTCAGTGGATAGCAAAATTAAACTCGTTTTGTAGTTCTAGCATACTATTTGTGTTTGACCTCAAAGCATTAGATTCTACCAGTGGTACATATTGTAAGTTATACAAAAAGCTATGACGTCCACTTTTGCACTCTAAATAAAATATCTTTTTATGTCGCCACACATTTATTTTACACCATCAATTGATCACATCACATCATTGCGGAAGTACCTTCTCAACTTGAGTTGCTCGAGAGAATGCATAATTCTCAAATTGAGTGCTCCCACCGGTGTTATGTCGTGATTCTATCAGCATATTGTAAGTTGTGCAAAAAGTTTGCTTTGGTATTTCGTGCCAATAACCGACCATAATCGATAAGCGTCGACTCAAAAATTCCAAAATTTTTGTTTGCAATACTTCGAATTTGTCTGGAGGATTCAAGGTTTTGCTTTTTTTAGTTACGGCAACTTAGTTCTATTGACGATGAAATTGGCCTTCTTTATTCATAAAGCGTTAACCATGAGCTATTAGTGCCATATTATGACTACTAGGCATCTTTTATTTGTTGCATTTTAATTTTGTATGTAAGTTCATTAGTTTAATGGAGCAGTTGTATCATAATCATACAATATAGTTACAAACCGACTGCACTGAGTTTCATTTTTTTGTTAGGGGTTAAAAACCAAAAATACTAATCATAAAATGTTGACAGTATCAAAAGCAATACTACAATTATAGAAAAAGTAAACTCTAGAATAGGTGGATATTCTTACAAAAATTGTTAATACACAATTTAAAGGCAAGTTCATTTCCATACTGTTTTAAATTGGCACAAATAGCACCAATCTTATTTATTATTTATTTACTATTGTCTTAAGCAACAGATACAAATTCAGTTAAAGACTAGATAAAGAAAAAACTTATATATAAAAGAAAAAAACACAAGAAAAAAATATAAATAAAATAAGGTACGAAGCTTCAAATACAGAAGAATAAAGATAAAGAAAAAAAAGACAATTAATTCAATAAATAAAATCTAATCATAAATTCAGTACAGAAATTCAATTTGAAATCCAGCAACTTAATTAATTTTTTTTTTAAAGTGCATAACGAAGGCGGAAGAGGACCAATATTCAAACAATTATGTTGCCTACGCAAGCGCAAAAGTGGAGAGTAAAAATATGTATGAGTTCGAGCAAAAGGTACATTGAGGGTAAATAAAGACCTGCTAAAACGTACCGGGTCACGAACAGAAAACTGCACACTGGGGATATATGTAACAGGGCCATGAATAATTTTATACCGGGGACATTCGCCAAGATGCACTCTTCGTGACAGGATGGTATGGATTTAAAGGATGGAAAGATGCATACAATAGTCACAGTAGGGAATGTGGAACTTGAAGAATAACGAGCGAGTAAATCTGCGTTGCACAGACTCAACAGCATCAATTAGGAAACGATAATGAGGACACCAAATTCGACAACAATATTCAAGGACACACACGAGAAAATTTCAGTGAAAGGTCTGGACGCTCTGGGAATGAAGCCGCACAAACGCGAAGCTTTGGAAGTGACACGCAAAATATGGACATCAAATTTTAGTTTAGTGCCAAACACAACACCAAGGTCCATGAAGTTGCTAATATGGCTGGATAGAGAACGAAAGATAGAATTGGAAACGTGATGATGGGATAATTTACATGTAAAGGACTTCTGGAAGCATTTAGCAGGATTAAGGTTAATACAACTGACAGAGTCGGCTCTAGTCATCCTGGACCTGGGAGCAGTCATCTACTGATTCAGTCAACCTGAATATTTTCAGATCGTCAGCGTACAAAAGACACGGGGAGTTAAAGAAGAAAAGAAGGTTATTTATAAACAAAAAGAAAAGGACAGGACAAAGAATCGAGCCTTACAAAACACCACAGCTAGGATAGAAGGGGGAAGACGAACAAGAATGAACCGTTACAAAAAAAAGCACGATCGCGAAGGTATGTGGAAATCCAGCAAGGAAACTGACTCGACATATTGACACCATCGAACTTTGAAAGGAGGATTTCATGGTTCATAGAGTCAAAAGGCTTGGTCAAGACTGTATATCATATATACACTTGCTTTTGCTGGTCGATGGCGGAAACAACAGTATTGGTGAACGAAAGTAAGTTGGAAACTGTTGACTTACCTTTGACGAAACCATGTTGCTCAGGAGCGAGAAGAAGTTTAATTAGAGGATATACTCTATTGTAAACACCTCTTTCGAGAAGCTTACTGAAGCAAGACCGAAGGGAAATGGGGTGATAATTGGAAACGCAAGATGAATCTCCGGCTTTGAAGATAGCAAATATATTTGCGGAAGGAAAGAAGGAAAAGTACAGAAAGAAATACTAGGGTTAAAACCAAGCAAAAAGTATTAACATCTGAAGAGGACATATTGGCAGAGAAGGATGAACTAAGTTGAGAGGTAGCAGAAGAAAAAATATGAGCAAACAGCTCACAAATTTCCTGAGGTGAGGAAACAGACAAATCATTTAGGTGCATCTCAGAAGAGATAGAGGGACATTTTTAAGGGAATAGATACACAACCAGAAAGGTTTCTGTTGACACGATGATATAGAAGCTTCAATGTGACCGTAATAAGCATTCATAGTATCTTTGACCATCTTTTTAGCGCACGAGCGTAGATTTTTGTATCTTAGAAGATCCACCTCTTATCCGGAGTTTCGAAATCTATGACGCACCACGTCTTTGACTTTGAAAGCACGTATCAGCCAAGGAGAATCAACACACCTTCTAACACGAAAAGTGAGAGTGTGACAGGAAACAAAATTAGACAAAAAAGCGTAAAATCCATGAAGGCCATCATTAACATTTAGACCTCTGAAAAAAGCAAACTATGGAAGCGAAATCCGCTTTAGCAAAGTTATAGCACAGCACATATGTATTTTTATTCTTAGGAAATGAGGTAAAAGAAGGTTATATAGCAAGAGGTGGATGGTGAGGATCAGAGCTGACATAAGGTGACAGAGCAGTACTTAAACGAGCAGTCAACAAAATAGAGTTAGCAAGAAAAAAATCAAATGTGCTGTTATTATCATATGGTACATTGTTGAACTGAGAAAAAGAGCAAAGAGAGAAAAAAGAAGATGTTGTTAAGGGAATATTGCTACTTGACAAAATTTCAGTGAAGTCTGAATTCCGGAGCAAGCTGGGAATATTAAAATCACCACACAAAAGAACAAAAGAAGAGGGGCAGTAGGCGAAACGAAAAAATCTCCGCAAATAAATGCTCATAAACTACAATATGACTATTACATGGGATATGCATTTAAGATATAAGTAATACAGCAGATGGAGTAATAAATATACGATTAATGATACATTCAACAGGTGGAAAAAATGTGAAGTCGGTACAGGAGGTTACGCTAAGTGTATTGCGAATAGCCACTAAAACGCCGCCCCCGCCAGATAAACCACTGGCTGAACGAACACGACCTTTGCGGAAGACATTAAAAAGAGGTAAAATTTCGTTATTAAATACATTCTCAATCAGCCAGGTTTCAGTAAGTCAGTGAAACGACAAACGCGATAATAGAAGAGATTTTAAGTTCATGGATTTTGGTCCTCAGCCCTCGAACATTCTGGTAATAAACTTTGAGATAGTTCTTATGTTCTAGATACAATTCTTCTTCACCGATCTTCGCTGAAAATGTCCACACGATGTTTTAACAAATTCTTTAATAAAAGAAAAACCCAGTAGGCCAGAAGTGTTTCTTTAGTAAATCAAAGGTTCCAGCTGTGGCAGTTAAGCAGAATGGACCTTTCCACACTTGTATTCTTGATGCACTAATGGAGGAGTGCATCAAGAATACAAGTGTGGAAAGGCCCAATGAGGAAATTTGCTGATGATTCAGGCTATTACGGATGAGCTTTCTACGCATTAACACCGAAGCAGTAGACCCGAGCTTAGATTTAATATAAGCTTAGACTTCGTCGGTAGTGGTTCTATAAGAGAACCGTGAAACGAAAACTTTTAGTTGAGGGATCATTACTTCCAAGCAATGGAGTGAAGGATAGGACTCAGATAGTTCTCTAGATAAGCCAAGCTGACTCATTGCACGACAAGACGTCTGAGCTACCACAAGTGATGATTCAGCGGGAGTCAAAAGGCTCATTTTGCCAGCAACCAAGTTCGCCGTAGGCTCGCAAACGGTTTCGAGAGTGTGCTGTTGTAGCTGATTCTGTTGCTGTTGTTGCATTGACTGTTGTTGTGGTTGTTATTGTTGTTTATGGAAGTTGACCCTTTGGATCCTTCAAATTATCGTCTAATGACCGTTACTAGTGCAATGATTAAGATATTTGAGAGAATCATAAATTCCCGTATAAGTACAACACTTCAATGAAACATCAATTTTAGCATCTATTCAGTACGGTCTGAATATAAAATAGCGGCCACATTAGAATGAATTTATGAACAACTCATTGGATTAAGGAAACTATGTAACAACCATTTTTGTTGATCTCAACACTGAAAGAAAAGTATATATGTATTCCTAGGGAACTCGTATCGCGTTTTATTAAATATTCGTGAAATCCACGTTTGTTTCGAAAACTATACTGTTAAATCAAGCAAAAGAGTGATTACAACAAACATTTTTGTCGTTTAATGACACATTTAAAAAAGATTCCAGTGGTTACCGCTAGAAAACTGATTTTCGAAGAAATTCTCTTTGAGTGGCTAATAAATGTGGAAAGACGAAATACAGTTCTTTGTAGTATCATATCAACTATTTTTTACTCAAAGTAACAAAAATCATTTCCTGACGGCATCTCCTGTAACACAAATGATGAAAATGATCAGTGCTGGCAACATTTTTCCAACTCAGCAACAATTAGTCTATCATAACAAGCTCGTGCTAAAGTCAACCTTTCCTTTGAATTTCATTTTCATCCGAACATATCGAAAGCTTCAGCTATTAAACTATGTCTAGGGCTGCCATCCGAAAAATTTTCACAACTCGGAAAATTTAAACATTATTTTATTGTAAATACTTTGCATATGATTACAAAATGGAAGCATCTGTTGGTACCATATTTACGAAAAAGTCTGGTGCTGGCAATGCTGCGTTAGCACCACAGCCATAAATATAGCAAATTCGCTTCGCGTTAAGTTAAACCCACTCTGTCAATTTCGGTTCGATTGGGCTTCGTTTCATTTTGATTTCATGACTGGATAGGAAGTTATAAAGAAAAAAGCTTTTTTACCATAGCTGGCAGCTCTATTTTAATTCTTCAATCAAACGTGGCTAAGATTAAGGTTACAGTACTGTGAGAATTTCGTTAAAATCTTTTGACTGAATCGTTAGTTATAGGCCAAAAAGTAGTAGTAATTTTAAGATGACACCACTGCCACAAGGTTGCCCGCATTTCAAAATAACTTTAATGAGATCTGGTTCTAGTGGATAACAACATGTTTTGTGAATTTCACATTGCTCGGATTATCTAGTCGACAGTTTTCCTGAACAGAGTTTTCGAGTGCTGAAAATAAAGATAAATCGGTGATGGGTTGCGCCTCTCGGGCAAAGCGAAATTTTGAAAATTTTAAATTGAAATGGCGGACAAAGGTTAAAGTTCATCAAAATGAACAAGTTTTCAGGAAGGTCGATGATTTGAAGGATTTTTTCCCAAGAGCCTGCTGCAGCTACGGAGTTGCCCGCACAGATTTGAGAGCTTAAGTGTGTATTGGTCAACAGTAATACGATCTGCAAATTTCTCGCTGATCAAATGTTTCTGGCAGAAACTATGACAAATCAAAATTTGACAAAAATTCTTTGGCTACTTTTAGGTACTCAGTGTTCACACAGGGCTCAAAACTTACAATTCTTTATCATCAACAAACATAAAGTTTACAATTTTTTTTAATAGACATAGACATATGGGGTACCTGAAAATTCACTAAAATGTCCGCCGCAGCCAAAACAGCTAACGATATCTTAATTTTATCAAATCAAAGAACTACTCCCTATACAAATCTGTGCTCTCCGAAAATTTTAACTCAATCGGATTGGCCACTCTGGATATTATCTCCCTTAACTTATTTGCAGATATATATTTATATATATATACATATATATATATAAATATATATATATATATATATATATATATATATATATATATATATATATATATATATATATATATATATATATATATATATATATATGTATATATATTATATTATATATATATATATATATATATATATATATATATATATATATATATATATATATATATATATATATATATATATATATATATATATATATATATATATATGTAAAATGAGTTTTCGACTAAAAGAGTATTATATTAATTTTCTTCGAAAATCAGTAATAAAGCATGCGAAATGAACATAAGGGGGAAGCATGATTTCAGTTAATATAAGAAAACAGAACTTGACACCAATACAGTTAAGGTTTGTTACGTATTGAGAAACCTCATTTCAACAGGCTGTAAGTTACTGTTAAAATATGACACAAGAAGAAAAATATTTAATTTTAATATATTTAATTAAATTGTTTTACACTTGCGATCCAAAAATTAGGCCCATTTTCGGTTCAACCTATTTGCTTGTCAATTTTCAGGTTAAGTGGACACAAGAATTTAAAAAAATACGAAGCGAAATCTGCAATAAAACATCGTCTAAGCTTACATAAAAAAGAGGCATTTTCCTCCAGATTTTCTCAAAAGATTTAACCAGTCCTGCTTGTTCAAACATAATCTAGGACTTTAATAGATCCTTCAAAATTGTTATTCAAATCTTTCTATCTATATCGCATTAATTATACATTTAAAATATTCGTTTCCGGCAAATCTCCCAAGTGCAAATATTTAAATCATTCTACCTATATTCACTGAATTCACCTGAACATAGAATTTCTATTTCAAATCCGAATTTCGACTAATCTAATTGAAAAGTTACTAAAACGCTCAAAATCTCACAAAGCCGCTCACAAGAGCAAATCTTCCGTTTGAATCCTTCATTAATTCGCTCAGAGTCGAGAGTACCCGAAACTTGAAGTTTTCAGGAAATTTTCAAGTACTGCCTTCAGCACGCACCCAGACACAGCCATACGTACCATAATATACAACAGTCGTCCAGGATTCCAATTCAACCGGTAAAAATTTAAATTATTTATAAATGGTCTTCAAAGTGTTGTTAGTTTGACGAAAGAGAAGAAGAGTGAAAATTGGAGCAATGGTGAGATGGATGAGATAACTGAGATTAGGCAGTGGAAGATTTTAAAGACTTTAACAGTTTAGTCGTAATTTGGAATCGTCACTCATGTTCCTGACAGATTTGACAAAATGGCAAATTGTGTTGGTGCTGCTGTTGAGGTTGTTTAATAAGATACCCCATGAGACTTAGTAGAGTATGCTGACGGATTTGATTTGTTTTGTTCGAAAAAATGAGTTTGTTGTTGCATATTTCAAGAAATGACTTTTGTATTGGATTGAAAATCGATGATTAAGTAGAAAAAGGTGTAAATTCGTTGAGTTTCTCCTGAAACGATTTAAGGGATTTTTTTGAACTGTATGAAAATTCACGCTACTTAAAAAAAATTTTGTTTGGGAACGTTTAATTTCAGAAAAGGTAAAGCGAAAAGTTCCATTTCAAATTATGGTTAAACGTTTCGAAATGGTACTTTTATCTGAAGTCTGGAGAGGCGAAATGAATAGTCAGTTTATGCTGGATGAAGAAACATGAAATCAGAATAAGTTTGAGAATTAAAGATCTATAGCTATTTACCCTAATCAAATAACGTAGTTAAAAGACGTTTGCGAAAATGTATTTCTTACCCTCAATAAATTTAATAAAAGCGTGAGATGTTGGATATATGTAACCCAAATTTTCATTTATAGCCGAAAACCTATTAAGAAGATAAAGAGGACTTATCATTATGTTTGAGCCAAAAATCAAAACACAGGTTTTCAAAATGCGAAGATTTTTCTTTAATCAATTATAGCGCCCAGTGTGGGCAGCACACTTCATAAAGCTAGTCAAACAGTCAGTATCAATTTCTCACACATATTTGAAAGAAAATAATTCAGTTCACGCTTTCAAAAGTAGCAACATCACAGGCATACAATAAGGCATCGCTTTTAGAAAGATGAAATGCCAATTTGCCGTTTAACGATGTCCCGAACACCTTCGAATCGCTCTGACAACGAGGTCTTCGTGGCTGACGCCAATTACTTTCGCCACAATAAATTATCGTCTCCTTATTGTGACTTAAATGTCTGTCAATTATTTCACTTCACGCTAGACATGCCTTCCAGTCGAGTTTCCTTCAAGGATCACGAAAAGATATCCTACTTCCGCCTTCGTTAGCCAATCTATCGGACAGATAGCTATGAAGTTTCTTCGGAAGCTCACTTGTATCAGTTTTGTTTTCGTTCTTTTTTTAGTCGCTGACATTCAACGGCACTTGAAGAAAAGTGCCGGTTCGAAGTTAAGTTTTCTTTGTTGGATCGGTTCCGAAATCTGCACGAAACACACTCGAAACGTTATTTTCCCATTAATTCAACGCAAGCCTGAGAGATAAATTATGTAAAGGGTTTTCTACCTTCGGACAAGGGCAATTTATTTCCTTCAAGTCTAATCTCATTCGTCGTCACGTAATACGGTTGGGATTATGCAAAAAGGATTAAGTTGATAATTAGTAGCTAATGGAATGGTACAGAAATGCGAGAAAGGACTCGAGTTGTGTTCGAGTCAGATTCGAAGCGGTGGCGTATGCTCTCATGTGCGAAATGACACGGGTGCCCCGTAGGAGAGAAGAAATGGGTAACCGGTATTATGTCTGAGGAAGCGAATTCATATTTCAGGATGTTGTGGAAGCAAGCGAAGCAGTCAGTACACATATGGTAACGATTATTTTTGGCGAAGTGTGGGTTTGGAGGGAAAAGATGATGTGGTTTTTCGGATAAAGTTCCATGAGTTGAACATTCGAGCAACAAATTCATGAGAGATTATCCATATTAATTTGAATAAAGCGAGAAATCTAGTAGAACAGCAATTACATGGCTGAGTTTTTCATATGAATTAAACAGTATGTAGAGATTTTTAAGGAAGCTCTTGATTATTCGTTTGTAAAATCATTACAGCAGCTAATTTGGTTCTGCTAATTACTGTTAACCTACAAATCTAGGCCTGATTTCAAAGCTAAAAGGACTTGTAAAATGTGTACTCCTAGATCACCAGCATTGCATTATTCAGAATAGACCCATCAAAGGCAATTGCCATTCTACCGAAAATTTTCGCCAATTAAGCTTTCTTTTCATTCATACTCAATATAAATTTGAATTCCGCTGACCAGTAGTGCTTGACTCGTCACTTCATCCTACCCATTCCCTCTCGTCCAGAAAAACTCTCGCCCAATTAATTCGAAATGGAAAAAAATCATCAAATTGCGCAAAATTGAAATACAACCAAACATACACACATTCAGTCACGAATCAAATTGAAAGGATCAAAGGCCATCGTCGGCATATAAATTTCCTATTCATGACTATTTCTATACTCGACCAACTTGCCAGACTACTGCACATTACGAAAAGCTGCTTAAAATTTTACCGTCGATGGATTTCAACTTTCCGAGCGATATGAATTAGAGGAAAACGGGACTAACTGAAATTGCAAATATATGGGAACAAAAATAAACAGAAAAATATGACTTTGGAGAAAAATATGAGTAGCACCTACAACAGCAACAACCAAGCCAGCACAGTGAATTGTTGTTGTTACTGTTGGAATGGAATCAAATCAAACGCACACTCGGAGATGGTGAAAAGAAAAGTTTTTCTTCTCTCCAGTACGCGACTTGCGTTGGAGCTATTGAGGAAAGTTCTGGTATTATTACAAGGAATATGAGGGAATATGCAAAAAATGAGCCAGGAAAAATAACAAAGCGAGAAAAAATCACAATTTTTTATTTAGTGTTTCTTTTCAGGTATTCTACCAAGCATTGGTTATTTTTTCTGTTCAGAGGGTTTGACTGCGAGAGTTGGAGGCTGTAAGCAGTGAGCAAAGAGACTCGAGGGCTGTGTGTGTGTAAAATTTCCCGGAGTTGAACAGTGTGGGAGGATGGTAAGTGCTTTGTTTGGTAAGTGGTACTTGAATAAAAGCTTTTGAGGGTCGAACAGGATTTGTGTTTTTAAAGTCGTAAAAACAAATAAAATATGAGGAGTGTTTCGAAAATCGACGATGAATAAAATATGTGAGTGATAGTTATTATGAATGTTGTTTTTCTAGTGAAAGATAAGTAACAGGATAGTGTTGGTGTATTTGTATTGAGTGTTTAAATAAAATACCTATGAAATGACAAATTATTGCAATTTTTTTTTATTATAATTCTTCAGAATTATACATTAGAAAATTATAATAACGAAAGAAGAATAGTCAAAGAGAGATAATATTACAGGATATCAGGTAAAAACGATGAATTCAAATCACGGTACCAAAAAACTATTATGTAATACATTTTAAAAATTTAAATATTACAGATTCAACTACTTCAGGAATTGATGCTGGACATTTGCACTTTATTTGAGCACATTGGTTTTTAAAAGGTATTTATCTCCAAAAAAACTTCCACGAAGGAGGACTGAGTTTTAGATCATTGTGGTGTCTAACAATGCGCGGTTGATTGTAAATAAAAGTTTTAGCGCAAAGGAGGATAGAGGGACACAACTGAATTCCCAAACAGAGACTAAGCTGCTTAGATTAGAGAAAACTAGACTATAATTCAGTTCGAAAAGCTGAAACTATTCTTGGAAAATTCTGTATGATTCGAAAAAAGAATCTGTAGTATCGAAAGCTGACACAACAAACAATATTAAATTTTCGAACAATGAGCGGTTAAGCCGACGCCCTGTCGGATTTTGAAATATGTAGTAAGTATTGGTAATGAGGAAACCGGAAACCACACGTAACAACAGTTTTCCAAGACACTACGAACAAATGGAAAGAAATGATGCAAACAAGTGGAGAACTAAATATATGCTCTGGCAGTTCTAAAGATAAAGCTGAATAGTTTAAAGTCCTTGGCAGATGAGTGGAGTGTAGTGTATTATGTTGACCGAAGTTAAATTTCGAGTAAAATAATTTAGGAATTTCAAAGGAATTCGAAACAGATTAAGAGATGATTATATATGTTTATAAAAACTGTATATAAATAAGCGCAGAGATATCATTTTACAACTGATAATAATCTGCAAATGACTCGATTACTCTGAATATTTGGTATGTATGGCATACAAAAGCCAAGGTGGTAGGTCAATAATAAAAACTAGGAACAATAGAGGACTTTAAACCCTTGAGATAGAATCAGATGGTACAGGGTTGCAAAAATCTATAGTTACAACACAAGAAAAAAAATCAAGAATCTGGGAATTTAATCAGAAAAGTAGAGGACTAAAAACACGAGCTCAGAAGAAAAACCTAATAATCAGTAGAGTCAGTAGTATGAGGAAAATTAGTATATATTACGTCTACCTCCTTTTTTTGATCCAGGGCAAGTGCAACCTCTTTCGTGAAAGAAAGTAAGTTGGTCAATGAAGATTTATTTTTGATGAACCTTTGTTGCTCTGTGACTAGAAAATATTGAACAGAAGAATAGTGTCTACTGTAAACCGTTCTTTCAAGTAGTTTACTGAAACAAGAACGATGCAAACAAGATCACTAGCTTTGTACAATGGGCAATTTTTACAGTTTTCCATAGGAAAGGGATGGTACCAAAATTAATGCTTAGGTTAAATATTTTAAAAAAAGAAACACTGAAAAATAAAAACTTTTCAGGATTCCATCACAACCACAGTCGAAGATGGTTTTAAGCGAAAAAATCAAGCTTTCAACTACACCCAAGTTTGTAAAAAGAAGATAGTGTAAGACAGTTGTTACAGACAGGATTTGCAGCCACTCGCATTTAGGCCGAGAGAATGTAGCTCCAGTACTTTTGTACTATTTCGTGTTAGTCGTACACCAATGCGTTTGAGCAGCATTTTCAAAGAAAAGGTTGTTATAACTAGGACAATGATTCGCTATAGAGAAACCGGTCATGAGCTGGCAAGAAGGCGTATGTAAGAAGTTAAGTAAGAGCCTTGGGCAGCAGTAATAGCTGTCGGCGTAGATGTTGAAAGTTGTTCTCTAATTGTTGTATAAGGGCTGTTCCAGTAAAATTTGACCTTTGTATCTGTGTTAATATTTCCGTGTGTATACTCGCTCCAGATCTTTGAACCATATGGCAATCTTCTATACAAACGACAGAAAACTATATTAATATTCATACATCCAAGAGCTCTTTAAAAGGCAACATGGAGTCGAAACAAGGAAAAGTGCGACAACAAATTATGTATTTTGAGATACGTTCGAAATCCCGAAATCAAGTTTTCAACGATTGCTATAGACCTTCAAACATCACTTTGAACGGTCAAATGAGTAAAAGAAACGAGGAAAGAGGTAGAAACTAAATAAACGATGAAAGAGGTAGAAGTCAGTGGCCCCCAACGCGCAGAGACTTTCTTCACATGCAATTCATGAACACTGTCCTACGAGATCCCTGTGACCTCAACTATAGGCCTGATGTTCATTTTTTGATCCACCACCATGACATCTTGGACTTTTTTCACGTTGTCTTCAGTGAGGAGCGTCAATAGACGTCTTTTGCGATGTTCGCCTTCAGTAGATGTTCTTCCCAGCCTAAACTCGTTGGACCAGCATGCAACGGTGGAATATTGAGGAGCAGAGTTCTATAGTGTTTCTTCAAAGTTGCTGACTATGTTTTTGGCAGATATTTTTGACGGGTCTAATTTCGTTTCTCTCCATTTTGATTGACCGTATTCAAATGAATGTTCCTCCCAGGGATCGTGGCGTATTCATATGTTTTTTTTATGCAAAAGTAAAAGCCTAATTTGTAACAGTTTCTATCTTCCATTCGAATTTATTCTTTTCCGGCTATATTTTAATTTATCAGTCAAGTAGATAAAAAAAATGTTTGTCAAAAACTAATAAAAAATTTATAAGAAAATCTGTGGAAATTGAGAATTACTTTAAAAACGAAGACAATTTTCGCACGGATCGTGTTTGACATAAAGATTTAGTGCTCATGGTTATGTTGCACCCATCAATCAACTAAAAGTTTGCCATAAATACTTACCGTCAAAATGAACTCACCCTATAAATATCGTTTTCATCCGATGAGTTTACCAAAAAGTTACTTGTATAGAAAGATGTTTGGGGCTGCAAACTTAAAAATTTCCAGAACTTGGAAAATTGGAACATTGGTTACGTATTTTCTTTGTAGATTTTCATCATATGGATAATTAACGTAAGTATTTGGATAATTAACGTAAGTATTTGATAGCACCAAAACCAAATCTGGTTTACGTCAAAGTCGCTTTATCTTGGGAGTTTTGTTTCGACCCGATGACTGCGTTGAAAGTTGTAGGGATACAAAGAAATTCAGGGTAACCACTCTTAAAAGCTTTCAAATTTTCAAAATCTTAATATTTGTTGCGTATTGTCACTGTAAGATCATAACCATTTGACAGTTCTGTGACATAATCTTTTGCTAAAGATATGGCAAAATATACAAAAACAACCATAGCTGGCAGCCCTATAATGGTTTTTCAACCAGATTCTTACTGAATATTGCCTACAAAATCCATTTATCATACGAATTTTGTTTTGATTTCATGACTGCAGTGTAGGGTAGGAGGCAAAAAGCTTTCTTTTACTGAGTATATTTTCAAAGCTCAAGATAATAAAATTACCATAGCTGGCAGCTCGAACCTAATTTTCAACCGAATTTCTATCAAATTTGTCTTGTGGTAAGAGCCAGCTATTGTGTGAATTTCGTCAGAATCTGGTGAATGAATCAGAATTTATAGGGCAAAAACAGGTTTTTCCTATGTGATTTTTCAAAATGGAACCACTGGCACAAGGTTATTTAAAAACCAGTTTTAAAACTCGCTTCTATCAGAGGTTCTACTTTCTACTTAATTTCAGTTTTATCTGATAATCGAGTCGTGAGTTCCCGTGAACAGAAATTTCTGGTGCTAAAAATGTAAAAAATTTTTCAAAAGACTCAATGGTTTTAAGGTTTTCATTTTCAGTGCCTGTCGTAATTACAAGGTTGCCAGCATCTTCAGAAAAAACAACGTTAGTCTACAGCTTTTTAATGTTGATATGTCCTGTAAATTTCATAAAGATTTGATAGCTCTATCAAAAGTATCACAATTCAAAATATTTCAAACTTTCTCGATCTTATTTGAGGCGCCAAGCGCTCACATAGGGTTCAAAATTTCCAAAATGATCTTGTTAACTACAGCGTAATAAAAAAATAAATTAATTGTAGTGGTGCTCAGGTCAGAATACAACCATATCCAAACATTTGAATTAGTTTGTAAAAATATCCGTATCAGCACGGACGTAGTGTAGTAGTTGCGGTAGTTAGTAATAGTGTAGTAGTTGCGGTAGTTAAAAACTGTGAGTGCGGATCTGGATCAGGTGAGGATCTTTGTTTGTCATAGATGCTCGGACGGTGTTTTAGATAGTCTTCATGACCGACGTGCGAGTGGATCTCGACGTTCCGTAAAGTAGTGAACTGGTTGTTAATATGTGTGTATATGAAATAGAGCCGGTTTAGACGAGCGGTTTTTTGCTGGATCCAGCACGAGCTTTTAGGAAAGAGAAGTGAAGGACAGTACACTTGCTATTTCGTTAGTTTGTGTGTAATTGTGACAGACACCGAGTACTTATTTTAATAGAAACAAAAATACACCTTGTTAATACTATCATGTTCTCATTTGTTCTCATTGTTCTCATTTCGGATATTAAATTATTTGCCGATAGAATAATAGGGATTGTTAAAATATCATTAAAATGGCCGCCGGCGCAAAAGACTTAAAGTTAATTAACGTTTGGTGAAACGTAGACCTATTCCACGTATATACAAATGCATCCTGAAAATTTCAGCTCAATCGGATGGCGCATTTCCGAGAAATAGTTACTGAATTTTTCTGATTATTTATGTGTAAATATATATATATATATATATATATATATATATATATATATATATATATATATATATATATATATATATATATATATATATATATATATAGAATATATATTTACATATAGTAAATATATTTTTATGTATTAGATAAGCTCAACATATAATTCAACATTTTTGAGATAATAGAAATGCAATATTTATAATATATAAGGCCTCAGAGCTATCAAAACAACAAAATGATGCAAAATAAACACACTGTACTTGAGTCCACATCTTCCGCTCTCCCTCTCTCTCTCTCTCTTCATCTTATTGATTCAATCGATAAAATCAACAGTCAATATCTTAGGAGTAAGTGAAATGGTACGAATCGTGAGTA
The DNA here is from genome assembly GCA_947369275.1 of Nemotelus nigrinus. Taxonomy (NCBI): domain Eukaryota; kingdom Metazoa; phylum Arthropoda; class Insecta; order Diptera; family Stratiomyidae; genus Nemotelus; species Nemotelus nigrinus. Next base: position 42,759,444 of record OX376375.1, read on the forward strand.
CTTTCATGTTTCCTGTTGTATACCACTGCATTAGACTTACCCATGACTTTCGATTCATTTAAGACCCCATGGAATACAGCATGGAGCATATAGTCAGGAACTAAGGAAATCTTAAAACCAGGAAGAAAAAATAGCAACAAAAAACTTCTTGGTCACTAGCTTACTTTGACTTATTTTGACTTGCTTTGACCTGGCCACAATCAGTTTACAGAGCTGAGGTAGAGAAAGTCTCTCAAGGCAAAAATGCTCGGAAGTACTTGTGAGTTTATTTCAAATGCTCCGTACATACGTTTTGTGCATTCAAAGTGCTCTAGAAAGCTTTTATCTAGAACTTAGTCATGGTGAGTTTTTACTGTCATTTTGGTTGCATCCTAGCAGCATCAACTAATATCTATGTTTTCGCTTTAAATATGAGTGATTCGGATGCACACCTACGACAGCGTAGCCAACAAGTTTGTAAATATAGCGAACAGTAATTGTGAGTAGTCCATGTTTCGAAATATATACTTTAAAGCTAGTGTTAATTTTTGGTATTATTTAAGAGAAAGTGTCATTAACTTGCTGGCGTCAACTGTAGGGTGGCATGGGAAAAATATAATATTTAATCAGGTTTGGGTGCGTTTCCATGTTTTTCAGTGTACAAGGCTCGCTATAAGCAAGAATGGAAAATTACAAAGAAAGTTAAGTTTGAAACAATACAGTGTAACAAAATGAAGCAACTATGGCTGTAAGTCTCTCAGGTATTATATCTAATCGTTTTAGCTTTAGATTTAAAGAAGAACTTCAGGCAATCACTTTGATATGTACCCAAAAAATACTCTACTGCGTGATATTTTATTCTGTATAGAAAGATATTGGTATCAGTTCCTGATTAGATCTAGAATGTATTTTAAATCATTTAATAAACTGCGTCTTCTCGGTTGACAAAATTTGCACTAAGTGCTATCGAAAACGATCAAATATTTGACGCCATTGGAAGATATGTATCCAAGACTAAAAAGAAGAAAAAAGTGTCTGAGCCATGGCTTGATAGGGAACTTAGGAACTTGCGAAATATCAGGAACAAACTTTGCAAGCGAATCAAGGAAAATACTGATGTTAGTCGTACTATTTAGGAAGCATATAATGATATAGCTAAGTAATTCTTGACGAAAACTCGCGATGCTAATGCGAATTACATTAAGAAAACCGGTGAAATTACAATCTACGACCCGAAAAAATTGTTTGATTTGTAAATATGAAGCGGAAAATCACCGGTTATTCTATGTCAATGTCCTATAATAATATCACGTCTTCTTCTCCTTAAGACCCATCTAACTCTAACCTTTCCCCTTCTGGATTAGCTCCAACCGCTTCTGTCAGCCAAATAAAAATATCACATAAAGAAATAAGTAAAGCTATCTTGGAACTCAATTGTAACAAAGGTCCTGGCCCTGATCTTCTTCCACCGACCTTCCTGCGTAAGTGTATTTTTTGACAGGTTACTTTCATCTGTTGTTTTCAAATCCTGTTGGAAACTATCATTTGCATCGAAAACTATAGGGCTATTGCCATTTTATCTTCGATTCCAAAAATGTTTGAAAAGGTTGTCTGAAATAAACTTTCTCCACTAGTTGATTCCCGTCTGAACGAGCAACAGCATGGCTTTAGAAAAGGTCGCTCAACTATCACAAACTTGACAATTCTAGTTTCGGACGTTCTTTGTAAAATGGAGAAAGGCTATCAAATTGACGCGGTCTACACAGACTTCAGCAAAGCTTTTGACAGAGCTGACCATTCTATCTTGATCGTAAAACTGCATGAATTTGGACTTAGTGGATCTTTAATTAGCTGGTAAGGTTCCTTCCTCCACAATAGAATCCAATTTGTAAAATTTCAAGAAGTTTTATTAGAAAAATTGTTTGCTACCTCTGGCGTATCACAAAGTAGCCATCTTGGCCCACTTCTAGTTAAAATTTTCATCTCCGATTTTTCGGACGTCCTGTCAAATATACCTCACCTACTATATGCAGACGATCTCAAGCTTTACCTCACCATTGAATCTAAATATGATGCACATTTTCTTCAATCTAAGCTTGACTCACTTGCTCTGTGGTGCAATATTAACAAGCTCCAGCTAAGTACCAAATTATAAATTTTAGCTGTAAATGCACGATTACGCAGAACATTTACTTTCTCGGCAACAACTTATTAACTTGCTTTGATAGCGTTGTCAATCTCGGTGTTGTCTTTGGTGGGAAACTTCGTTTCACCTTGCACTAAGACAAAATTCTTTCCCGTGCGAATAAGCAGCTCGGCTTTATTAATCGACGAGCCTAGGAATTTAAAAACTTGTGGGCCACAAGATCATTATATACTGCACTTGTACGCCTTCTTCTCAAATATGCCTGTATTATCTGGAACCTAGCTTTTGTAATCCACAGTAACAGACTCGAGTCCGCACAAAAACAATTTTTACTTTTTGCCCTAAAGGATCTATACAGCCCTCACTACTTCGAAAATTTACCGCCTTATGAGGTTACACTGGGCAATTTAAACGTAACTCCACTTGAATCCAGAAGAATGGTGATATCGGCCTGCTTCACATTTGTCGTCATTAGAGGCGTTATTAGAGTTCAATTCCTGAATTATAAAATGGTGATAAAAGTCCCCGTAAGGAACGTCAGGTCCAATCGTTTGTGAAAAGAATATCCACATTCCACCATATATGAAGCTAAGAAGCCGGTAAATAGATGCTGCAAGACTTTCAATGACTTTAGCAACCTTTATTCCCAAACAATCTCCAAACTATCCTTCAAATCCTCCCTTATCAAAGCCACTTGTGCCCCGTAATTTTTTAAGCTTTTTGTTAATATTGTTTTCTAATTGTTATTCATTTATTTTTTTGTTACCTATTTATTAGATATTTCAAATTTATTTATTTACTTATTTAGTTATTTATTTATGCGTTGTTTGTTTGTACCTTACTTTTTGTTTGTTTTATTTTTATTATTAGTGTTGTATTCATTTGTAGTCTTTTTTTATCGTTTTTCTATTTATATATACATATGTACTAAATTTGCCTTGCTTAGCTAATAAATAAAATAAAATGGAAATACGAAATCAGGTCTTATAAATTATTTTAAATCCCAGAATACCTGTTGGAACCAATTCAATCCCGATCACTACACTACTTTTGAAAATTTCTGCCTCTCAAATTCTTCAAAAACCTTGAATCATATCTTTCATCACACTCGACTTCTTCACATCTCTTTTAAGTGACAAATCATCCTTGACGTATTCGTCAAATAGTAGAAAAAAATGTGAAAATGACAAATTTATTGAATCCAATAAACCAATTTCATATGATTCGCTCCTTCGTGTCAATCAAAATTCCTAAACGGAAAAACCAAACGAGGGACTTTCGTGAAATCTCTCATAAAATGTCATTCAGATATTGAAATAATATAAACGTGACATGTGAAACGATAGACACGTAGACATTCAGACAGAGGTAGACAGGCAACGAATTTGGCAAAGGACTGGAAAGCAAAAGAGCAACGCAGGAGTTTGATGGGATTCACGTTAAGGACCAAGACGAGATCCACGATGATGGTGGTGAAGATGATGATGCGGCCGCTGCTTTTGGATGTTGTTGATGACGTTGATGGAGATGACTTTGAAGATTACTAGTTCTACTTACGTACTGGGAGAAAACTGTGGGGTGGTAGACTTGAACAAAATCAAATCACTTTGGATCTCAACTCTTGTCGCTGGAGACGACTAGAATGCGAGCTTTGCGAAATTCATGCGAGTTTTGACTTGGCTCGTGAGATAAATAGATTTCAGACAAAATGTTTCAGGGAGTTGTGGCACGTGGTAGAACTTTTATCGAAACTTGAATCAATCTTGCAGCCAATCTTCATGAGGTGAATTTCCATTGATTAAGCGTTATTCTTTTGTTGTTTCAAAAAGTGAGAAAAAATAATAATTTAATAACAAGCCCTTCTAACTGGTTGTTACCAGCACGAAGAAAATTCTCCGCTCCTTTTAGAATTAATAATTTAGGTACAAGACAGCTTACACATTGCAACCTGTTTATGGAAATCAATCCTAAAAAAATCAATGCCAATCCATCTGCAGTATTTAAACGAAGCTTCTGTTTGCAGATTTATGCCGTAAGTACATATTTTCTCCACTTAAGTTTGTCCGTAAATCTGCTTCTTCCGGGACTCAAAACATCAAACAACTTTTTACTGTAAATTATTTACAATTTCACACAACCTTCACCATGCCAGCTTCTCAATTTTTCACGCACATTTTCCAGTGAAACTCCAAAACCAATTTAATTTTCCGCTCGTCTAATACCCAAAAAAAAAGTAAAAGATTGAACAAAAAAAAATGCATACCTCCACGGTATGTTTGAAATCCCGGTGGACTTTAAACAGATTTAAAATAATAGAATAGTAGCACATACCATCTCAAAGTTCAAAATGGTGTGGTGAATTTCCCTCTGGCTCGACCATACGAGCCATGCATACATACTAACACTCGTATTTGCTGGTAATATGTAGTGTGACATTGTGAAAATGATGAAAAATTACTGTACATTTAGTTAACATGTGAAAAATGTTGGCTTAACGTCAGAGTGATGTTTTGATGTCAGCAAGAGAAAATGTATTTGAGATATCCTTGAGAACAAGTCGTATACACTGTGGCTTGTTGGCTGTGCTGTAAGAACGGAGGAAGAAAAAAAAATGTTTAGAGTAGCTACAGGTTGTACGATGTGTTTTCATGTTTTAACATTTTGACTTTGTTCCAAAGAAGAGACAAGAAGACGTTTCGAGGCCGATTGCTGTGGAACAAGGTCGTATGTAAATGTCCAGATAATAGGACGGTGATATGGGATGTTCTATTTTGTTTTTTTCGATCTGACCGTGACTTTTGGGTGCTGGTGGATGGGGGAAAACGTTTGAATTGGGGTTGTTAAAGATGAACGCGTGAAAGATATGGTGGAAAATGGAAGGTAGTTTGTATGTTTGGTTTCGTAAGATGAAACTCAAATGGAGTTACAAGCCAAGGACAGCTATTGACAATGAAGAAAGAACTTTGAACAAAAACTCAATTCCCGTCAATGGAAAAATGAAATGTTTTGAATCATTAGTGATTGAATATCATAGTAATTAATGAAATATCATAGCAATTTGTGTAAATGTAACAATAGGCGAGTCCAAATAACACAATCGAGTAGCTTACAAGAAAACTGCAATGATTATACATATGATTAGCTCAAATATCTTTAAGCTTATACCTTAGTAGTAATTGATGAAGTGCCACTCCAATAGAACCGTGTGGTTGCGCATTCATGGAACACTGAACGTGTTTCAAATGTTACATCGTCTGAATCGGCTACAGTTGCCCTCAACATGCCAAGTAGTGTGCGGTGGTGTCACTCCACCTGACCATTGGCTTAAGCTACACCTGATGCAACAGGTATGACGTATAGTCGGTTCCTCGATCAGTTATAAGTCTAGTGGGCATTCCGAAATGCACCGAGATTTCTTCTATGAAGCTCATAACTGGCTTACTACTGGTATTTTGCACTGCCTGCATACACGTTTATTCGGTAAACGCGTCTACTACAACTATTATGTTTGATTGATTGATTGATTGATAGTGAGTCCAGAAGGACCCTAGCACTGTGACCTCTTGGGTCTATCGTGTCTCCTCTGCGTTATGTCCTATAGAATTTCCAGGCTTCTAATGAACCTGAATATGCTCCTTGATGGGACATGTCCCTGATGGAGGGAAGAGCAGAGCCAAGGAGCTCGAAGTGTGAGCAGATGTTCTGCACACTCTGTCGTTTCCTCACAGTATCTGCACCGGTGTTCCTGTTCCTCACCTATCCTGTGGAGCTACTTTTTGGAAGGAAGGTGTTCTGTCAATGCTCCGCATAGGGCTCTAATGCCACTCTTGCAGAGAGCCACTGCTTCTTTTGCTCTTTTATTATCGAAGCCAAGCTATTTTTTTGAGTGTTTTAGACCCTCAATATTAAGCCAGTAGTCTTCGATCTTTTCTTGCTACATCTTTTGAAATCCTAGTCCATATCTGCGTTTATAAGACCCCAGTATGGAGGAGAATCTATGAAGGGCATTTTTGCTTCTTCTTTAGCTCTGGTATCAGTTTCCTGGTTTCCTTGGTGCCCCTCATGGCCGGGGATCCAAATCAACTAGAGGCTGTTCTGTGCCCCTTTTTCATTTAGGGCCTCTCTTAAAGATTAATATTATAGCCGATTTTATTAAATCGCGACTGATAGCCATAATAGCCACTTGACTATCCGATAGGATCTTAATTCTGACCCTTTTAGTGTTGCTAACCTTTATTGTTTTATTGTTTTGCTTGATGTGTTGATTACCACGCGGGATTTTCAAAAACTGTTCAACATTATCGACATGTACAGTATGGAAAGGTGTACGAACCTTATTTTTGATTGACGCGGTGACTGTTTATGGTACGCATATTGAGCGCACACATTCACGTATTTTCTAATGTATTGGAGCATTTTCTGAAACCGGAAGTTTTCACTCATCGCAGCAAACAACTTGTTCGTTCCTTTATGTCCTCGATTATCGTGATATTTACCAATCGTGATGTTTACAGCCAACTAGTCCATTAGTTGAGTGAATACTATCTCATTTCGACTATCCACCTTGAATAAAGCAGCCTCCAACTAATTTCCCCCGTGAAGTGCTGACTGATTCCTCATTCGATGCTTGAAGCTTAGTGAATTCTCCTGCAGTTTTTCCATTCAAATTGCATGTCTTTGCAGGTGGACTTAGAGCGTAACAGCGAAATTTCATAAAACTGTAGGAAATAACTACATAGCCCTGAAAAGGATAGTAGTTGGATTATATTAAGAGAAACCTCATATTCTGCTATGTCTTAAGTTTCTCCGGATAGATCTGACACTACATGTCCCAAAAATTTGACACTAGTTTTCAGAAACTCACATTTACTTAACTCACACTTACTCCACCTGTGAATTCTCTACAACTTCAAGAACTCGTTTAGGTTTCGCATTCTCTCTTCTATAGTGGCACTAGGAATGATGATGTAGTCGAGACTATCACCTTGTTCTTTATGGGTCAAACCACCTGTGACAACATACGCTGAAACACCGTGGGAGCATTTGTTAAGCCAAATGGCATTCGCTTGAATTAAAAATGATAGTCCAAGGCTATAAATGCAGTATACGCGTTAGATTTCTTGTCCAATGATATAATTTTTTAAACTAAGTGTACAAAAATAGTTTTTCCCTGGCAACCGTGGCATGATTTCTTCGATAACGGGTATAGGAAACTGCTCTTTTATCATAATACGATTCAACTCGCGATAGTCGATACAAAGTCTATAGTCTTCCGTCTTTTTTTCCACTAAAAACACGGACTCGCAAGCTACGAGCAAGACTGTTCATTGATTCCCTTCTCTTAGGGCTTATCAGATATCTTAAACAAATTTTGTCTTCACGGCCATGTCACGCGGCCAAACAAGTCACTATTTTCGTTAACAGTCTGCACAATTTCATTTTCAACACCCCAGGTTAAGTCCGGACTCAAGTTAATGTCTTCTATTGAAATAATACGATTAATTTCTTTAGGCTTAATTTCATCGACATTAGCGGTTTGTTGTTTAATCGTCCAAATGTATGGATTAATTTAATATGCAATTTGTTAAATACGTATCTACCCAACGGGAAAAATAATGCTTACGGATATATCCGGTAAGCATTTCGCGTAATGCGTGGAAGCATTACCAGACCATTGCATGTTGTTTTCTTTTTAACATTGCATGTCCTAGGCTGGGAAGATTTATACAAGGGGAAACTTATGCTTTTAGCCTTATAGCTTTATGTATAAGAGCTACGAAAAAAAAAGTACGACATCGTATTCTCGCATTTCCGTCATCTACGGTGAATACGAATTAAAGCTTTGACCGGCGGCCGAACGTATCTCTGCATGTGTGGTTTTTGCATGCTGAGTGATTGTGACGCTCATTGAGAATTCCAATAGCGCATGCTCTTTGCTACTAGGGGGAATTGGCACTCTTGTTTTTCATGCATTTTACTTACCTGTGATGATTTGAAATGCTCCGAAATTTTCATCTTTCCGCTTTATATAGCAGGCTACCCATAACCGATGTATGCTCGCAAGTTATTTCTGCGAGTGATATTTCTTGCCCAGTCTTGGACTTATAACATATGAGCTTTGTCCCTTGCAGCATTCCCCATGCTTCAAGTTGTGTATACGAGTATATCTTATAATTGCTGGAAAATAGCTTTGGAAATAGGAAATTTGCAATACTAGATTTGTTTGATTGATGCTTTCCACCAGAATACATTACCGCGATTCCCGTTGGGTGCCTACTACTACGTTTTCTGAGCATTAAAATGGTAAGCGATAAAGTAGTAAACGCTAAATACTACTTTTGATACCATTTGGCGAGTAAAAAGAATATCTCCGACATTTTCATGCAATGCACTACACACCATTTCGTTTGTTGCCTGCGAATGTTCGCTGTGCATACTGTTTGTTGATGGGGTTGTACGCACGCCAACACACTCTAACTTATCAGCTAACACGGATACATGCATTCTCACCTGTCATTTGAGAGTATGCTTTTCTCACTTTTGCTTTTGATAAAGTTAACTTCTTTTGGTCCTTCTTAGGTGCCAGCTGATGGTAAATCCTTCACTCCCTGCCGTAAGCTTCCATCAGGCAAATATCGTACAATACCGTTCTTTCTGTGCTATTTATAGTACTTATGCTAAGGCTAAGGCTCGATTCGGGCTATAGTGCTACGATGATGATGATTAAGAATTTATTTATCAAAAGGTTTTATTGGCAAAAAGTTAGTCTTATCTGACCCGCTGAACTTCTGAGTTACAACTGTCAATGATATACCATCTGATTTTCTTACTGTGAAACAAAACCTGCTCCCGAAAAAATCCTTTGATCCTGTTTGACCTTCAACATCAGCTTCACCGAACAGTTTTAATTACATAAGGAAATATTTTGTGCACAGTTCACATCCAGAATTTTTTCCACTTGTTCCTTTTGATTTTTATCTCATTGCAAATTAAAAGTAATGAACACAAATAATTTTTGATTTTTTCTCTTTGTAGTATGAAATAACGGGCAAACCGTTAAAGGCAAACGAACATTTGTGTAAAAATGAAAAAGACGATTTCACTTGATCTGACTGATTCTGATGTTACCTGCAAAAGATATTGTTTGGTATTATGATTTTTTCATAAGAAATACCATCAACTTTCCAGGTAGACGGTCAGTTTCAGATTAAATTACTTCGGGGGTGAAATTAATTAAAAATGATTTTTTTTGAGGAATTTTCTTTTGATTCAAACAGCGGGATTTGATTGAATTTACGGTGAGCTGCCCGATTGATTTTTTTAAACAAAAGGTTTTAAGAGCATGTGTGAAAAAACCGTCGTGTATTTCGAAATAACTATCAACAGGGTTTTCGGTGTAATCAGTTGTATTTATCATGAACAATTGTGTTATGTGGGATATTTTATACAAATGCCAATCAAACATGTTTTGTGAACAAATTGCATAAGACCAAAATTCAGTTGAGAGTATTGTTTAGCGGAGTTAAGTTCATTGTAAATAATCGAACCAGCTGCTAGTTATTTCAATCTCGTTGAGTAAATCACTAAAAAATGACTTGTGTGTAGTTTTTTTTATCAACGATTCATACATAAAAAAAAATTGAACAGCATAATTTCAATATTTTCTTTGATACTTTAAATAAGTTGATACTTTATATTCACCACCATGTAAGTTTTAAGCTTTAATCAGTGTTTGAATTTTTTTGAAACACATTTTCTTTTCTAGTTTTTTTTAAAAATCATTTCATCATTCAGAATTTGCACTTAATTGAAACTTTCCATGTACATTTTATCGAAAAGATTCAACACAATAATCCTAAACAGATTTTACAAGGAAAATTAATTTCAACAGCTACTCACAACTCACAAAAGTATTTTCGTAATGTTTTTGCTTCTAAGCAAATAGCACTTCAGTTGCTCTGTGCTGCTCCCAAACGGATCCAATTGAATTTAATGCTCCTAATAACGAATTCCCTTTTTGAAAATAGCTCAGCTCGCACAATAGTGCCTGCGGCCTGTTCTAAACCAAACCAATGTTCAACGAAGACCGCCATCGGCAATCCTTACTTACATTTCAACAATTTACAACCACATATGTTGACAATATTCCGCTCACACACGCACGGTAAAAGACATATACTGCCGATAGCGCACAATACCCTAAACACAATATTTTGCAGTCCGTCGAAAATAACTGCTTGACTTGAGTCCATTTCTGCTCGGTGTGGATTGTATCCCATTACGGTCTATATTCAGTGACAAAGCAATAAATTTCTGGCTCCCGAACAAGCACACCCTGGAGGATACTTTGTGAATGGCTTGCTATTCAGCTGTTGTGCTAGTGCTCGAAGCATCAGTTTCTGCTGCTGCTACTACTGCTTAGGATGTCTTATTCCTGGGCCGACCAGTCACATAGTTGTCATAAAGAAAACTTTCTGTTGTTTGTCAAAAAGGATAAGAAATTTACTATTAACATTTCACAAGGACGAAGTGAACATGTAAGTGGAAAAATAAGGAGCAACATGAAAACGTTGTCATACGTGCGCTTTTTGTAGTTTCATCATTTTCCTCTCGGATCGTTTCGTTGCGATGGCGATGAAGAGATGATTGCAAAGGATACATCCGGGTTGGTACTTATTTTTGTTCGTTGCGAGCATATTCAGCAGGATGAAATAGAATAGAAGTGAATAGAGTGATGTAATGAATTTTGCATAGAGAAGAGTATGAACAGTTAATGAAGCTGACCAAGATGTTTTTCGGATGGACGTCGTCGACATAGTGTTACAAATAAAGTTGGTTGACTAAGTTAAGTCAAGCATTTTCTTGAAGACATAAAAAATTTTCGAGAAAAATAATATTTAGGGAAGTAAAGACACAAGAGGATGGTTTTGTGAGAAATGTTTAATGCATAATTTAAACTGTTGATTTAAATATTATACATTGTTGAATAAGGACATACTTTGCTCGTTTAGCTAATATTTGCAAAGTTATGCTTGAAAACTGAACTTCGTGGCAAGGGCTAGCGTTGAGCTTCGTGAAATGTCAGCGCCCAACGTGAGCTGTGGGCTTTAGTATTTTTAGGAACTTAGTATATTTTGAGGATATTTATTTTAAATTCTATTAAATGTATTTCAAATATGGTTGTTATTTGGACATAATATTTTCAACATTTAAGTATTCAAAACAAGAATAATATGCTGAACAAATATGACTAAATAAGGTTAAAACTATTTCGCACACATGAAAATTAGTTTATGAATTTGGATGTTTTGTAAGCGATTTGTTTTTGATGATCATCACTGTCTGCAGGGAAAACCATCTATTTGCACTAGTGATGGATTAAACTATATCTAGCATCATATCTTCATAATTATTAAACTTTATTTTTAAAGAAACTTTTAGGTAAATTCAAACAACAAATTCAAGTCTGGTCAACGCTGGTCTTTTTGCGAAAGCAATCGAATGGAAAGAGGAGAAGGAAAAGATGATTCCGAGAAAGAAATCAAAAAACAAACACGTGAACCAAATTTTGGAGAATTAATCCTTCCAAATTAGATTAAAGTGAATTGAGTGAACGAGGATATTTGCGCTAAGGGGTCAGGTACACTTGGGAATTTCAGTGTACCTGACCCCTTAACTCGGCTGCCTAATTTGGGAGGTTATTTGAAAGAATTTAGTTGGGAATAATTTCCTTCAGCTTCAGCAAACGCGCTAATACTATTACCTGACTAACAATTTTACTTTAAGTGTATGCATAGGATTAAGCAAGGAATCTTGTGTCTTCACGATCAGTTCATGACTTTCGATAACATACAAAATGTTAGTTTTAGATTTAAGCTGAACTAGCTTGATTTTGAGGGATAAGTAAGACGCATAGCCTCAAGCGTCAAAATCGTCAAAAGACTCAATACACTTCGAAGAACTGTCATGTTAGAAGTACCACAAAGTCCATTTAGTAGACTTCTTTTGTATAGAATTTTACCACTGGTCTTCCTATTTTAGTGGGTCGCACTCAAGTTAAAGTTCAGTTAACGCGCTCTTATTAGCATTGTGCCAGAATCCACTCAAAACTGCAAAGATATTTAAGAATAACTTTAGATTGTTCTTGGACAAATGGAGCAACCAAGCATTGGAGGTCACAAAATATTTGCAACAAAGCCGCTATTTTGTTTGAAACTTATAGTCTTGGATTATCTTACCTTGGAGATAATACGCGTGAGTTTCTAACATCCAAAACTTTTATTTGACATAAAATTAAAGTATCAAAATTCATATATAAATTAATGCAACATATTTTTGCCATATGATTGGGTGTGGTAACGAAAGCTAAATCCATTTGCTATCAGAGTTGTGTCGGCCTCCAGACAAACTAAACGGGACAAAGTAATTTTTTAGTTTTAATTGGATATAAGCTAGATTTATTTTAACAAATTATATCAAATTAGCTCACAAATATATCTGGTTTGAGTGGAACATCATCTTCTTATTATTAGGAATGAAGCGGATATATTAGCAAATATTGAGCAGGTATAAATAAATTATTAGCTATTTAACACTAAATTTCTTTAATCAAGATGATATCTTGCCATTTAATTGATAATAAGCCACCGAGTTCTATCCAACTATGCAAAACAGAAAATATCAATTACATGAAAGCGCGCTCACATTTCGCTCGTCTATGCCTCGAGTCCTCTACCTCCACCTGCCAACCTATTCATTCCATAACATAATTAAATTTCATGCTCGAGATCCGTGATACCTTAATTGTAACGGATTAACCTAATAATAACCTGACAAGACATCTTCTGTGCTAGATCCTGGCTACAGGCCATAGGAACACACATCTCCTACCGCTCATCCTCTCGCTGTCACTCTTTTATTGGACCGTTTGCTCGCCCATTCAAAGATATCTAGTTACTGCCCATTTAAAGCTATTCCAACTTCGCTTCAGCTCGTCCGATCCGTTTATCTGTCTTGCCGGTAGCGTTCTGCTATATAGCACAGTGACGACACGCTACCGGAAAGAGGTGGCAAACGCTATGATATGCACAGGTGAGGGGTAACAACGCTAGCATATGGAGTTACGTTGGTAGATGTGAATTCAGGTGAGGATTACGAGCGACACATTCTCGCTTATCTGGGAAACTTTAGAAAAATCAACAAAGTGGAAAAGTACGTTGAGAATAGTAAAGCGGAAATAGGAAGCGCCAGAACACCAAGAAGCTGAGAATGTACCATTGTATGTATCTGCACAGGTTGAAATAGCGAGAGCAATGCTTAGGCTGGTGGCTTGACTGCGAAATGGCTGGTGCTCAGGCGTTACGGTTTTTAATTCTGCTTAAGGTTTCGAGCACGCTAGGTTGAACCTACCTGTTAGATATCGCGTTAATTCCATGTGAATTATGGGTGACAGATAGTTGAATTGAGCTCATTCTTGGTAGCAAGTGAGAAAGAAACTGAAGAAAGTTAAACGTTAAGGAAGAAACATAGCATTTAAATTGTAATTTTTATTATTTGTTTTACATGTTTTTGAATTAATTTAAATTTTGACACAGAGTATTTTCAATTAAATTTCACAAATAATTTCTGGCTCCGTTCAATTTCTGCACCAAACACCCCAAAGATCTTCCATTACCACTCCCTAAAATTTATTGCATCTGCATAAAGTCTCTTATTACAATCGTTCATCTTACAACAAAACACCAGGCCAACAATAAAAGCCAGACATATTCAGACATTCATAAGGACCCGCATCTTCATCTTCTCCAAGTTCCAAGAAACTATTGCGTCCCGGCAACGAGACAGGACCCACAGACAATCATAAATGACAGTAAAATAATGCATATCGAGTCACATATGTATTTGTTATTGTGGCGTTGCATATCGGCGAAACACTTTGCGATGTAGAAGAATACTTTTTTCTGCAATGTCTAAAGGATATTCGAAAAAAAATGGCATTGAATTGAACTGTTCTTGGTGAAGTAAAATGGATTTTCTAGCACAGCCTGTTTTTATCGCGATTTGCGTTGCATGTTGTTTGAATTTGTTTGCATGAACGATACGAGCGCAGTACATTTGGTAGTGGGTTTTTTGGTTGTCGATAAATCTGCATGCACTCCAGGAATAAGGCGCCAGGCCGACCTAAAACGGCAAGTGCTAAGGAAATCAAGTAGTTATGTGTTTATCAATAGTTCGTGTTATGCTGAATTGTTGTAGTCAATATTTTTAAGTGTTGAATATTTTTTCGAAGATGTTTAGCGTGAAGTTAATGGTGTTGTTATGCAAGGATGAATTATAGATTCAAGTTTTTAATTTAAGGTTTGTAGTTTGAGTTATTTTGTAAGATTTCGATTTTAATATTAGGCCAGTTAAGTGAAATACGTATACGTAAATGGTTTCGAAAAAAATTCTTATGAATGCATTTTATCATAGTTTTTTTTTCTTGATAATTAACATGTTAGTATTTGAAAGTTATTTGACACTCGTCATTTGTCGAAAATTATGACACCTAAAACAAGTGACCAGGTAGATACTATGCCTTCAAAACGTTGGACTCAGGAAAATTATAGGCTGATTAGATTATTTAATAAGTCTATTAATAAAACTGAGATCAAGTTTTGTTATGTGCATGCTCATTACCATACATAATTTACAAGAAAAAATTGTTCATCTAGCTTCTACTTGTCCAATCCAATCGGAATATGCAAAACAAAATTACATTACATTTAAAGTTCAACTTACTTCTTGATCAGTAAATATTTTTTTTATGTTTCGTTTTAATTCGAAACATACAAAAAGATGCAATATTTATTTGCTTAGTCTGTTTGTTTATTTTGCTTATTTATTTACTAATGCTCGTTTAAATAAGTTAAAGCTCAATACGAAATAAACTTTTGAAAATTAAATTAAATATTAAATAGATTTCACACGTATTCAACTTTTGAAATTTATTTAATATTTAGTTTAATTTCTGCTCTACTACTTCTTCTCTTTAATCTGTTTAATCTTCGAAAATCGCAATGTTACAAAGTAAATAGTATAATAAATGCGTGTTAATGTAACAAAGTAAGTAGTATAATAAATAATAAAACTCTATATGACTAAAAGTAAGACGAAGCAACTTTTTAATTCGCAAAAAGGAAAGTGAAAATTCTTTGCAACTTTGATTTTGAATTTTAATTGAAATAAAGTTTCTCACAAAGGACCAACCTGGCACTTGTAAGGTCACCTAGCGATATGCAAGCTCATTGTTTTGGTTGGCACTTTTTCCTTTTTAAAATAATTGCTTCTTTTGGCTGTCCAGCCTTCAGCCAGAATGCCTCACATATTCAAAATAGAGCTCTCGTTAAATGCTACCACCAAAAGCGAAATTCGTGCAGTTATTTGATTTTTGAACGCAAAAGCCGTTAAGCTTGTTGAAATTTATTGCCGAAATTGCCGCAGTGGTAGAGACATTACAGCTGGTCGTGCTGAAATTCGTGATGAAGAAAAGGGTGGTAGACCACCTATTTCCGACGAGATAGTCGTGAAGGTTGAATAAATCACGCAGAAGGCCAGAATGTGTGCAAGATGGGTACTGCGTTTGGCTGGACTCAGCTTCTTGGACTTAATTGTAATGGGTGATGAAACCTGAGCTTTTCACGGTAAAACAGGACTTGATGCCCCACACAGCTGTTACATGAATTTCGCCGATAGATGTCGGGCTAATATGTTTGTGTTTTTGTGGTTGTGCGTTTGCTTTTGGGGTTTCTTTTCTTTCTTTTTTTTCTTTTTTTTTAATTGTTATAAATTCTTTTTTATCAATTTATTTTATAATTTTGTCTGTTTTTCTTCATTTTTTCAGCCCTTTTACCACCTTTTCGCCTTCTGGTGGTGGGATTTCCCGGGTCTGGGGCATCAAGTCCAGTTTACTCCTTTTCACTTTACACCTGAGTCAAAACAATATCCTTCATGGCTCAAGCTGCTAAAATTCAAACATAGTCTGCCGGTAAAGCCATGAGTACTTTTTTGTGGGACCGACAAAACGTACAGTTGGTCGACTTTCTGGCTACTGTGACAACACTGAATATACTCAGAACAGTAATTCAGAGCTTGAGAAGAGAAATGTTGAAAAAGAGCGTAAGCGACGTTGTGGGTCACCATACAAACAGTCGATTTCCTGTAAAATTTTAGTTGAAATGTCATCATCTACCAACGATACTGGCGGGACTTGAAACCGAGTGACTACCACTTTTACCTTAAGTCAAAGAAACAGATGTCTGGACGGCGGTTCTGATTCAACGACGAGGTAAAAGATTAGAGATACTTTCAGATACTTTCAACCCCATGTGATGTCCAACCTGGGTAATTTTAAAAGTGTAAGCCAAACGAATAAAAAAAAATTCTATTATTAAATAATTTTCAGTAAAAGACGAGCTATTAAGCCAAAATAATATAGCTGTTAAATTTAAAAAATTTTTATGTTAAGTAATCTATGTTGATCTTAAAAAAATAATAAATATTATTTTACATTATTATGTATATATGGTAAAACTATTCTGGAAAATAAACGAGTGAATTCACTGTGACAGGGGTTGTTGTTGTTTCAAATGCGTCTGTTCTAGATAGCATTGTTCTGTTATGGATAGGGGGAGCACAAACACGCCTATTGATAGCTTTGCAGCTTGAGGTAATTCATTAGGCGTGTTTTTTTTTTTTGGAAGCCGATTTTTATGTTAATATAATATACTGATTGATATAGAAAATTAACTGTTTTTATCAACTTTAAAATTAGATTTGAAAAATAATTGTTTTCCCTGTGTGAAACCGAAAGTAGACACTTGAAGACACTAATTTGAATAATTTGAACCAGGTTAATTTTGTTTATTTTAACAACAAAATAAAGCTTAAAGTATCTTTTTTATGATAAAGGTTTTAGAATGGGATGGCCAGTAGTTTAAGCCGGCAAAAGAGGCTTTAAAAAGATTGGAATGAGAAGAATGCTAGGGTCCTTGAATCTAGTGCTGTGCACCACATCGCTGTGCACCGATACCTGTAGTGCATAGTTATATACTCAAGAATATTCGAATTAACTCCATTTTTTTTCAATAGTATTTGATTATGATTTGAATTTCATGAAAACTTTGCTTTTTTGAATTATTTGAATGTTTTTCCTGCGAATTTGTGGCTTTTTATACGTCGCACTACAATACGGTGCTGTCGATATTTCCATTTACTCATAAACATTTTGACTTCGATTAGCTTTTTTAAAATAATCCACACATTGATTATTTGCAATCTGAATAGCATTTTATACTTTGACTGACATTTTTCATCAGTAACTGTATCATTAGTGTGTTCTGTAGGAATAACTATACCATAATACACCATCCATTCTCCTAGAAAATCATTCCCGTTTATTGACCTCCATCCGCAAATCATCCGACCATATCATTGCTCACTAGCAATATACTGATTCAATTCAAATCTTTCTCGAAGTCTTTTTGATCCGATGCAGACATTTTCGGAGGCGTTAGGCCATCTGCCAACAGCCAACAAACAATTTCAAGGGACACATATCAGCGTGCCTTCATTCAACTCACACATAGCCCATGCACCCATATACTAACAGCTGGCGGTGGAAAAAGATTTATCGAGCACAAGTTTTCTGCATCGAAGGATCCAAACAAGGAGCTGCTGGAATCGCACTGCTTGGTTTCGCGACTTCATGCCAAAAGTCCATTTTGAAAAACCGACTGTCGTCGGCTCGAGAATAGTTGTTGTTGTCGGATGGCTGGGCCGGAGTCGAGTCAAAGTCGGTTAGAGTTGGGTCAGGGCAAATGAAAACGGGTAAATCGAATCAGATGGATTGAATCGTATCGACAGGGTTAGTTAGGAAAAAAAGCGTGTGATTTTTTTTTGTAGTCTTTTGTTCTGTTTAGTTTGGTGATGCTGGTAGGTTTTATTTTGTTACGGATAGGAGATCGATTTACGGTACTGCTTTATGTCATGACAGAGATGATTTCACAAATGATGGGTTAATTTTAGGGTAAGGTCAATGCCGTGATATGGAAATGCAGGGGGATGTTTTTATTTGAGAAGCAAGTGACCGAGATCAAATGACACAGGTTCAAAAGAACAACATATTGTAATGGGGATTTATGTGTATATATTTGGCCTTTACTTTGCATTTTGATTTCACATATTTTGAGTGCGGAGTCCTGAGCTAAAAATAGGAAGTTTTTTGCATCATTGAATTCCATCAACTTTTTTTTGAGAAATGGCGAATTTCATAGAGTCAGAATGAATGAAATTTAGCTTTCTATCAAAAATGTAGAACAAATTGTCTATGTTGAAGCTTGGCTATGAAAATGGCAGTTTTCATCGAAAGAGATTAGTTTACGTTGTTTTTTTTATGTTGTTTTGTTTTATGTTTTTTTCCATACTGCTGTCAATCAGAATAAGTGTCGACAGTATCAAAAACTTGTTTGAATATTGAAACTCTCACAATAAAAGAGAACTCCTTTCAAAGACTGTAATCCAACAAATACAAACCTTTTCATCACTTTACTTCAATGCATGTCGACTAAAATAATTTCAGCTCGCCATCCTGAAAACTCTTCAACATTCAATGCACATTTGCATCGCATGTTCATTTCTTTACCAATTTACCGAAAATCACAACCGTCTGCCTCATTCAACAATTTCCATACATTTGAAGCGTTTAATCCTCGAAGCAATCTGGACACTAAGCAAAGAGTGTCAGCTTCATCGAAAATCAGTTACATAAGCTCGGTCGCAGTCAAGTCAGCAAGGATTATACAAGCTCGAAACATCAAAGCTACTAGCGTCAACGTCAACCCGGTCCTGTGAGAAAATTGAGAAAAGGAGGGAAAATAGTGGATGAGTAAAGTGCAATGGCACAAAATAGCAGAAATCTAAATACTTGCGAGCTTAAGTTTGTGTCCATCAAGTCTTGCCTGATCTCCTCTACGTCGTGGTACAAATTTGTTTCGTTCTTTATCGGTATGGCTTTGAAATTTCGGACTAATGGCGACGACACAGAAAGGAAAAGTTACTCGTCCTGGTGTGCAACTCTGTGCAACGAAAACTATGGAAATTGGAGGAAATTATGCGAAAGTTTCTCAAACGATACAGTTTCGAATCAGTTTGTATCAGGATAAAGTCAGACAAGATGAAAGTACTTTGCGAATGTGAGTCTTTTATGGAATTAATGGTAATGGTGGAGTGTCTTTGGAATGAGTTTGGTGAAATGTAGATTTTGAATACATAAGTGTATGATTATTTATTGAATTTTATCTTGGATTATGTGCTGTATTTTTTTTTATGTTGTTAAATGGTAAATTAATGACTATGGAAAATTTTTGCCTGATCAATACTAAAATAGTATACACCTCAATATTGAAAATAAAATTAATTAGGAGTTTTTCTCCCTCACTACATTCTCGAAACTACAGTTTTTCCAAACAAACATTTTATTACCACTCTTTAAAACAATTTTACTGGATATTACCTCATTTTTACTAATGTTCGAAGAACATTAGTATTATAATCACTTTTTTTTTATAATCACACGTATTATAATCACTTTATATATATATATATATATATATATATATATATATATATATATATATATATATATATATATATATATATATATATAATCAAAAGTGTGGCTTTTTCTCGGAAATGCACCATCCAATTTGGCTGAAACTATCAGGATACATTTTCGTAGATGGAGAGTAGGCCCAATTCTCACAAAATGTTAATTATCTTTGACTCTTTGGCGCTGGCCTCTATTTTAGTGATATTTTAAATATTCTTATAATTCTATCGGCAAATAATTATCAATAAAACTAGGATTGCGAAATGAATTTGAAAAACATGTTCCAAATGCGATTATTATCACAATTTGGAAATTTTAATTTGAAAAAAATTAAATTGCGATAGCTTCTAATATAGCGATCAAATCTTTGTGAAACTTACAAAACATATTGAAGCTACTAAGTTGTAGATTCATGCAGTTTTTATGAAAGTGCTGGTAACCCTATGGCTACAGCAAGCACTGAAAACGAAAACTCTCAAATTAAGTCTCCTGAACAATTTTTGCTCTTTGGAAAAAAGTACTTCATATTTAAAAGTTTTGTCTAGAAGCTAAAGCAATACATTTGAAATTCCATATTGGACAAAAATGGTAACCCATCCCTAATTTACTTTTATTTTTAGTATCAGAAACTTCTGTTCGCGAAAACTTACGACCCGGTAATCATATACAGCTGAAATTCACGGAATGTATTGGTTTTGAGTGGGACCACGTTTGATAGAAGCGATTTTAAAATTTGAGCTATGTAAGCTATGGTGACATCCAGAATTTTTTTTCGCCCTATAAATTCGTATCCAGTCACCAAATTTTGACGAAATTCACACAGTAGCTGTACCTGATTCATGGATATATTTGTTCAAAATTTCGTATACAAATTGGGTTAGAGCTGCCAGCTACGGTAATTTCGGTGTCATGAATTAAGAAACTTTGCTAGCAAAATGAAGCTTCTTGCCCTATAGCTTCTACTGCAGTTATGATATCGAAACGAAATTCCTATGGTAGATGGGCCTTATTGTAGGCAATATTCAGAAGAAATCTAGTTGGAAAATTATGATAGGGTTACCAGCTATGGTTCTTTTCGAATTTTATGCCGTATTTTTAGTAGTCGATTTTAGCATAAAATTTTCAAATGGCAATAGCCTTGCAGTGACAATAAACAACAGATATTGAAATTCCAAACTTTTTAACTTTTTGAGAGTGGTAGCTCTAAATTTCTTTGTACCGCAATAACTTCGTCATTGGATCAAATCGAAATTCGCAAGTTAGGTTGACTTTAATGTGAAACAGATTTGGTATATTTTTGGTTTTGGCGCCATCAAAGGGCTACCAGCACGAAGCATTTTTGTCATTTCCGTGTCAATAATTGCTAAGGATATTTATTCATATAGCGAAAATTACAATGAAAAATTTTAATTTTCCAAGTTCTGGAAATTTTTCGGATGGCAGCCCCAAACATCATCTTTCGATGGAGTCACTGGATGAAAACGAGATTATTAAAGTAGGTTGATTTTGACGGGAACCAGTTGTGGCAGACTTTTTGTTGCAGTACTGGCAAAGTGTTGCATACACTGAGCATTTTTGTCATTTTGGTTACATGGTATTCTGCTTTAAAACTATTGTAATATAAGCAACTGGCATTGAATTTAAGTAGCAATTTTTAAATTTTCTAAATTTTGAAATTGGAAAACCTTTTCACCCTGTGGGCTTGCTTGTGATCAAAGGGGTTCATAGCGCTCGAAATAGGCTGGCTGTTATAAGACTGATAGCTTATACACGTGAAATCTGTACGATTCCTCTATTTCTCATCGAACGTTAGTGTTTTTAGTGGTTCTGGTGCGCTATAGCTTTGGTAAAATTCGACTACGTGCCCTTTACAACTATTAGACAATATTACGGATTGCATTTTTTTGTTGAGTTTTGGTTTTTGGGGGTGTTTGTTATTTCTTCAGTTGTTTATCTTCAGTCCAGTGAACATTTTTATTAATTTTTCTTCAATTTTTTACCCTTTTCGCCCTCTGGTGGTAACAGGGGGAAAAACTCCAGAAATAGCCAAAAACATACAGAAACTAGACGAAAAAACATCACAATTATGATAAACAAACAAACAAATAAAAAATACCCTCAAAAACAAATATTTCACCACAAAATGTTCAATAGATTTTCTTGTTTCTTCTGTCTTACAGTGTACACTAAGGTACAAATGCCCGCATTGGGCGCTTCTTAATTTTGCACGGTTATATGGACAAATGTAAAGGAATATCAACTTGTTGCTAAAATATGAATTTTTTGCTCAATATAGATCAGTTATGCAGACACACATGAAAGAAAGTTTAACACTCAGCCTCAGAACCGAATTCATTTTAACGAAAAAATCACGGAGGCTATGTTTTCAGTCTTTTAGAAAAATATTCCAATGAGTTTTTAATGCAGATGCATTTTATCAATCGTAGGTTTTCACCTGCAAAATTTTATTTTGCTTTATGGTTTCAACAAGATACGCTATTTCACTTAGCATACTACCTATTATTCTAAATCCATATTTTAATGCAAATATGGATCGAATTCAAACTCGCGCATACATCGATGCAATTATTTTAATAATTTTCTAACTGAAAACATCAAATCTCCATTTTCAATCTGTCTTGTTGTCCGTAAATCTTTGCTAAAACAACTTCACAGCACAGCGAATTCTACGAAACTTAGGGTAAAACATGCAGCAGAATCAACAAATTATGTTAAAAAGAACTATGATTAGTAAGTGACCACTCACTTAAGACCCATTTAATTGCATCGCTGCTTGTATAAAGCTAATAGAAAGCTGAGATTGAATTCTCGGAAGTATCAGCATGTTCAAGCTGTGCTGATGATATCGGGTAGTATGTACTCGCAGAAAACAGAGGAGATTGCGATACTAAAATTTTCAACTTTGAATTTACTATGACAACGTATTTAAAATCCGGATGGTTGACGTAGCAGAAAAAGGCAGAAATAATTGCAGTACCACTGAGCCCGGCAATTAAATTTGAGTAACTAATCAATAAAATTGCAGGACTCTGTGGAAAACTAAATGAAACAGAACCCAATATCTGTGTGGTATAGTCATGAGATAAATAACCTCATCACTCATTGAATAAAGTATGAGTTCATATTATATTTTCTGCAGTAAAAAGTATAATAAGGACATTCGTTTGTGAGCACGATGTTATTTTAAGTAGTTTCTTGGCTTGAGCTGGAGATTTATCAATGCATAAGAGAAACTCGAGATAGGACTGTTGGCCTAAGATTGAGAAAATCATATTCAACATCCAATATTCTATAAAATAAGTGACTGTGACTGCAGTTTAGTATGTTTCTTAAGCACTCATTTTTTGGCATAGAAGTTTGTCATTTTGTCGATTCACTGAAAACATTATGGACTGCAATAAATTATGCTCCAAACGCACAAGATATAAACTTAATTGCCGTTGTCGGAAAAGTTGAAAACGAAAAGCTTATGAAAATAGGGAAATTTGGTTAGTTTTTATGAGAATACTTTTTGACTATTTTTATGACTATTTGATGGTGGAGCTTAGTGTTGCATTAAAGCTGATTGAAAATTTAATTAGAAGCTTTATTTCATAAATATAATTGAAAACATAGAATAAAGTAGAATTCTGTATAAAAAAATGTATCCAAATAGTTTCGAACGAAACAAGACACCTTGAGAATATTCGCGGCAAAGTGAATCGAGGTGACTCGGAAATTGTCTTTAAGTTGTTCCCCGTGGGAGTAAAGTTCGTGCAGTAGGCAGCGCGCATTCAAGAGTTGAAGCGAATACGTTAAAGCGTAGGAAAGCGAAGGCATGGTGTAGAAAAATTTAAATTTTGAATTTTTTGTTTCGAATTCCTAATTTTTGGACATAAACTGTTGAATAGTATTTAATTAAAGAATCGGAACGTCGTTTTTGAAAATGTAATTAACTAAAAAATAATTATTCGAATAAATTAAAATTTACAATTTTTCTTAATCCAACACTAAATTAAAGCACGGTATTTTCTGTAGAATAAACGATAAAATGATAATAAAAAAATTGAGGAGCTCGTAGAATTGCGTAGAGGGGCTGAAATAGATTTGGTAATTTGTTTCAATAAGCTTTGAAAAGACTTTTTCAGTTTGGTGAAGTAAAAAAATTGAATTACCTGTTTCTATATTATTTTTGAATAAGTCAAATGAAATATTGCATGCGAAAACTTAGAAATGTGTTTAGAACTATTGAACTGGTAATGGGCATGCTTTTTTACTCCCCCTATTCATAACAGAACTGTGCTATCCAGAACAGAAGCATTTTAATTAAAAACTCCTGTCCCAGTGAATCCACTGGGACAGGAGTTGTTGTTATTTTCAATGCGAATGTTCTGGATAACATTGCTCTATTTTGGATAGGAAAAAACACGCCTAATATCGGTCCAAGCTGATTTCGAGATTTGAGACCGTTTGACTACTCTCAAACTCCTTTTGAAATTGCATCATTTGGAGTTTGGATTGGTGAAATTTGTTAAGCAAGAAGCAAAAAATACTTCCAATAATAATACTACAACTTTCTACTTATTGCACTAAGTAGGCATCTAAGTTTCCCTTTCTTTTCAATGGAAAAATGCACGTTTCAAGAGAAGTACAAAGACGTATATATTTATTCAAAGTATCACTTCTTCATATTCTCGACATAGTCTCCAGCAATAAGTGTTGCGGAACAGATGTGAACAGCCGCCACCACAACCGAATTTCAGCCCGACCTGCTACCCTTGCATGACATAAGGTGCCGGCTAGTTACCAGTGTCGTGGGTTTATTGAGGAGCAGGTCAAACCTGTGTAATGCATCTAACAAACACTGACACAACATAATAACAACTATGGAAAGATGGGATAGGGTGCCCAGCAATTCATGGCTCCAATCAACTTAATTGTTTGGGGCTTAACAATCCATCGTTGATTTCTCCAACAGACAGAAAAATAGCAAAACCAAAAGTACAATGAAAAATATAAGCAAATTTAATATTCAAAAATTGAAATAAAAAGTAACAAAAAAAATACACAAAGAAACAATACAAAAATAAGATTCAATTTGATCAAAATTTAAGAAAGATTTAAAAAAAATTAATAAAATAATTCTACCTGCCAGTGGATTCGAACGACGCTACCATTTCTGGAACCACTGAAAAATTTTTGATTTTTTGTATTTCGTACAAATTAGGTTCGTAATCTCAAACTAAATGATCTGTATTACGTTTTTCCTTTATTTTATCTTCGTAAGCCCGGTGTTTTAGCACTACTTCTTTTTGCACAATAAAACAAAATGCGAAAGATCAAGAAGTAACACCTTTATTATGTTCAACTGATTGGAATTTAATAACAAGTGTACCGATTGCAATAATAACTTCAATGAATAAGTTCAAAACGAAATTACAAAGTATGCAGCTGGTTGCGAATAATGCAAACGAAAAACTGAAAAGCAAAACCGTAATGTTCAGTTTTAAATGCATTCAAAATATCGGCATTCTAGACTGCGAATTTGAAACAAAGGGAATCTATAACAACTTTAATAATAAAAAATTTGAGTGCCGCTGTTTTTGCTAAGTATGTTATGGGCCATTCAGACACGCGTCCATGCGTCCACGCGTCCATGCGTCCACGCGTCCATGCACTTTTAGATTACACGAGTCAAGTCAACTCAAATCCAGTTTTTTTAAGGCGGGGCTAAGGCGAAAGTGGTCGGATACGGTGATTGATATACCATTGACTTAATTGTTTTACTTTCGCTCTTTGTCATTTCGAGATGATAAGTGGATGGATGGATGGATTGATAAGAGGATGGATATTACACGCTTGCAACGATGGTTCCTTTTTTATTTTCATATTATTTGAATTATAATAATTAATATTTGAAAACATCGTCGTGATCAATTTTAAAACATTATAAATTCCCATTCCTCAACTTTCCCCATTTTTTTCTTCCTTCCAAACAAATAAATTAGTAGCAGACAATTGTATATAATTATCCATATGACTACCTACCTTCATATAAAATTGTTTGTGTCTAGATATTCGTATGCATTCTAATTTTTTCGTAATAGTCATGCACGTAAGGATGCATAAAAAAATATTATCCACATCATCATATAATAAAATAATCATCCACAAAACATATATTTAAATGATCATCAACGAATCATCCACACATGCCACTGAGCGAAAGAAATCATTATAAAATCTATTGTACATGAATCAGCATACTCCACCTCTTTCGCTTTAGACCCGCCTATACAAACAAAGTCAAATTGACTCGTGTAAGCAAAACACGCTAGATCGCATGGACGCGTGGACGCATGGACGCGTGGACGCATGGACGCTTGTCTGAATGGCCCATTACTCGTTTCAGACGTTGACATCACCTGCTGTCACATATTTGTTGACAGACTGCAAACATTTGTTTACGTCGCATAATCTAACAATCTTTCCCGACTGTTCTGCTGTGATGAACGCTGCGATCCAGAAAACTCCGAGGCAGTCCCCTCAGAACAGAAACAACCTAATCCCGATGGCTAATACTCAATTAGACAAAGCCTCCCCCGACATTGTTGTGAATAAATCACAGTGATCCTCCATCAGCAATGAGACTGGTAAGATCTGAGCACCCGCCTTCACAAATATTTTCTTTTTTTACTTCAATTATGATGAATTAGACATATCAGCTCTGCGTTCTTCATGCAATCCCGGATAAAAATTCTTCCAAATATAGTATGATTAAATTTACTAAGAAAAAGCGTGTTGAATTGTTAGAAACGCTGCTTCATAGGGTTATTGGCATTTATGGCATTTCACGTACCGATTTCCGACGATTTCGTTTTCTTAGTTTTTAGTAAGTTGCCAAATAATCGCGACTAATGCTTAATGATCGCGCTTTAAAATGTTCTCAGTTATTCGTTCGAATCATTAAAATAAGGGAGTGGCTGAAGAGGCTATGTTGAGAAAGTGTCAACATATCCTTCATAAAATACTCCAAGCCACCAATGTGCAGAGAAATATTTCAAAGCACGTCAAGGACCGTATGTTGAAGCTGTAGGTCATTTTCACCTGCCGGACGAACTGGTAGAAGGCAGAGATTGACTACCAGCGGGTTTCGAAAGAAAAAATCACTGACTCAGCTACTATAACAGAGATCCCGGGAGTAGATCGGTCAGGGCAGAATAAGTGCGTGGCTGCATCCGCCCCTGAAAATATTCAGAAAGTCCAGGTGAGGAAGGAGGTCCCAGTTTCTGACCCCAGAAAGTGGGTGACGGTTATCCACAAATAGAAAAAGTGATGCGTCGCTAAAACACGAGTGACACTCGCTGGACTAGAAAGGGCTCAGAAAGAGGGTATACCGCAGGGCGATAAGAAAGAAAAGGTAGGGGGGAAAAGACAAAGAAGAGCAGACGAAATCAGTGAAAGAAAAAAATAGACGCTGTCAAAGTGAATACAATACCGGGAAAGACTTACGCGGAGGTCCTGGGAGCCATGTGCCAAAATGTTTCCCCAGATGAAACTAGTACGCTAGTAAAGCGTATCAGGAAGACAGCAGAGGGAGAGGTTCTTTTAGAAATTGTACGCTGCAAAGGCCAGAAAATTGCAGGATTCGATCCGGAGCGCCGTAGATAGCCAGGGGGACGGGAAGCTTGTGACTCTTAGAGTCAAAACCGAGCCTCTCGACCTCGATTAACTCAAAGAAAGTGAAAAGGTGACATATTCCATCAAACGCGAAGCTGACGAGGAAACAGCCAGCGAGGTTCAAACCACATTTTTCACTCCTAACAGAAGGGAACAAAAGAGAGCCGTGGTGGAGTTGGATGAAGCACCAGCATATAAAATCCTCTAGTCTGGTCGAGTCCGGGTAGGAATGATAAGTGCCCGAGAGCTATGGTGGGTTGAGGTGACACGCTGCTACCGATGTCTAGGCTATGACAACAGAGAGAGTAGCTGCAATGGTTCAGGTCGGAGCGCCAGCTTCTGCAAGTGTGAGCGGGTTTGCCATCGGGCAGCAGACTGCTCTGCGTAGGCTCAGTGTATATACCACGATGAGAAACATCTGATGAGATCGAGTGCGTGGCGGGTTTTCAGAGACGCACTTGATACCAAGAAAAAGCAGGGAAAAACATGAGACAACCTGCAGGGCAGCAGAGCTGCGGACAACCTCCTCAGGCAGCTAGTCCGCGAACATATGGCTCAGATCGTATTCATCAGCGAGCCTTATAAAGAGAGGAACTTGTCCGTTTGGCTGGCAGATTCTATGGAGTACGCGACGATTTGGATCGCTGACGGGGAAAAGGCTCGCATTGGCGGCCGCGGCTCAGGCAACGATCACGTTTGGGTGACATACATAGAGATCACCTTTCTAAGCTGCTACTTGTTCGCGAATGACTCGATGCAGGAATTCAGAGACAAGTCTAGTTAATTGGGAGACTCTCTCCGTGGCATGGCTGGCAAAGTCATAGTAAGGAGTGACCACCGAAAACAATCGCGGACGGCACATTGGTTTTATTGGTGTTGAGTACGGGTTTGACGCCAGCATTCCGAAGGCCTGTATTTGGCGAATACAATCCCGATGTCACCAATAAAAGAGTCAGCACGAATGGCTGGAAGCAGTGGTTGGACAGTTTCCGACTCGAAACTTCGTGGGCTTGTAGATAGTCCTTTTTTTAGTGAGCCAAACTTCACATACCCCGTATTGATAGGTCATCTGGGAATCTTTTTGGCAAATTATACTAAGTTTATTTATGTACATGCACATATTTACTGCACTGAAATATTAGATTGTTTATTTGTTTATTGTTTATTTGGTGAGTATTCAACACATTAGGCAAAAAAATAAGACGTAAATGAATAAATATAAATATAAGTATGCATATAAAAAGAATAAAAGTAGGAAGTTAAGCAAAGTCAAATTAAGTAATAAAAAAAAGTCAAAAGAAAAAATCCATTATAAACAACAATATACCATTCAACAGGCAAACTGCGCAATTATGAGCAAATAAAATAATAAGATATAAATGAGCAAATATAAGTATACATAAAATAATTAAAGTAGCAATTAAATAAAGCAAAATTAAGTAAAGAAAAAAGAACAAAAGAAAGAATCCATTATAAGCAGGAATAGGAAATAAAATTAATTAGAAGCAAACATTTTGCAGCAAACCACATTTTTCACGATGGCAATAGAATTTGGAAGAAGACCAAGGTGAATTAACATCGAATCCGATGGCCGATACCTCTGGTGAAAGCCCAACCAAGTTCCTTGGAAAATAGGAACAACCTAATGCCAAACAAATACAATTCAGATAATTCAGATAATTTATTCAGATAATTTATTATTGTATTGAATGTGATCCTTTGTGAGTTTTATTTTTTTTTGTAGCATCCAGTGTTGGAAATAATTATGGCGTACCGCATCAAGGAGAGTGGAAGAAAGTATCAGTACGAGCACACGGTACTTCAAATAAAATGGAGGACCTGATTAGTCTTACGGGCTGCCGCACAATGAACCGCGACAGATTAAGTAAATAAGTAAAGTCTGCGCAGCTCAAGGAGAGGAATGTTAGAAAGAGATAGACGTTCAGTATTGGGTATATATGGCAGACTATTTTTAAAAAGTAAAGACCGTATAAACCCGCGCTGAACTGATTCAACAACGTCTGAGAAGTATTTGTAGAAATACAAAGTAAATGAATTGTAGGAAAAATGAAACACGAAGCCAGTAATCCAAGAAGCCTTTCTAGTGAGGGTTAGGACATGAATATCGAATTTCAGTTTGCCATCAAATATGACTCCAAAAACTGATAAATGTTCGACACAAGAGAAGATAGTTCCATCAATAGCATAAGGAAAGACATGAGTGTGAAGCTTAAGAGAAAAGGACAAAGGAAAAATCAGGTGATCATTTTCGAGTAAAGCTGCAGTTTTAAAGTCTTCAAGTTTGTTCCTCATGCCACGATCATTCTGATAACACAGCGAACTGTCTTTACGCTTAATGCCTAGTACTATACTCTTCGCGAAACGAATTCAACGGTAGAATCCCATACAAAAAAGAGCTTTTCAATTCGTCAGTAAAGCTCTTTTGTATGTGATTTGACCGTTGAATTCGTTTCGCGAAGAGTATAGTACTAGGCATAAGAACTAACTTTGGGCTCGCCGGTTGTTTCAAGAACGAAAATTTCGTCGGTTTTCGAAAATATGGACTAATTTACCAGGAGGTAAAAATTTGGAATCAGCGATAATATCCAGGTTGTCAGGTAATGTTATTTTACAAGAAGCCACATATTTCCTAGGCTGGTTATCTTTCGGTAACCTGCCACAGTAAAAAATATGATTATAGCCAAGCTTCATGCAGATATAGCGTTCTACTCTAGCTGCATATGTATCGTGCGCAAATGACATTATATGTACAAATCATCCTGAATGTTCAAAACCTTTAAACAATCTATTCAAAAACAGGTGAGAAAAGATCAAATGCGTCGCAACCAATTTAAGTGTTTCAAATAATCATCAATTATATTTTCAGTGTTTTCAGAAGCAAAATATATTCCATCAAATTATGAATACAATCGACGATCTACAGCCCAACTCTTGTTACTATCAATTAAATGTCGCAACATGCTCCTTTTTAAGTCACGAAAGGAAAATTCTAATTTCGACAGCTCTTCACCAATTTCTCTCAATCAAATCACAGCAGCAGCTTCAGCAACTGTGTGTCTGACTGAATTCTATTTTAGTCCTTTAATCATTAACTTCTTTTGATCTACTGTCGGTGATGTGGCTGTTGCTAGCCAGCCATGCACACTTCACCAAATGTTATCCTACATCATACGCTCGGGCAATCAGCACCCTTTACATCACTAATTGCACATCGTGCGCTCAATATTTAACAGCAAAAAAGCCCTGTAATTATTTTTCTGGCATTTTGACTTAATGAAAAGTTGAAAAATGCGAAAAATACTGTGAAACGTTAAATTGAAGAAAACACATCAAGCGAACAGCCCACGCTTACCACATTCCTAATGGAAATTGCATTTAATCAGAAATTAAACGGTCAGGGAGTTGGTTGGTTGAGGTTGAAGTAAAAAGTTTACAAAATCAGGTTTTTTGGCATGCAAATTGTTAGTACGAAATGTAGCGTTATGCAACAACAGTAAAAACTAAAGGAAATATAGTCGGTAGGAAAAACCAGAACGGAAAAAAATGAAAGGAAAGTAGAGAAAATGCTGAAATTATCGGTAAGAGAGCTTGTTTTGTCAACGAAGTGGAAAACAAACTTGAAACTGTGTAGGTAGTAATTAGAGGGAGTGGGACTCGAAATATCAGGCAGTTAGTATGATGTTTTCTTAATGAACGTTAGACCATTGCTGTGCAAAGTAATAGAAAGCTGCTCAAGTTTGATATTCTTTGGCCATTCGTCACCCCGTTTGGAGAAGTAGACGATGATTTTTCAATTCAAAGAAATTAGCTTTTCTCTATAGTTTAAAAAAATATCTAATTGAATGTATAACTACATAAAAAAAGACAATAGTAAAACTAGTCTTTGAATTCACTTGACCTACTTGCCTACTTTCTAGTTAAATATTTGTCATAATATTTTTTAATAATATTTGCAAAAAAATGATAATTTGGTAGATGTACTTTTCTCAAAATAAAAACTAAATAGTAGCATTACTAAAACTAATTTAAATTAACGTTGACTGTTAGACAAGTGATCCAAATTCGTGAAAAATATTGAAGGTTGGCAAAATTTCCTTAATTTCTTATGTCTGTGAGACTACTTCAAGAATGTGTACATATATCATCGTCTGAAATAAATCAAGTATCTTCTTCTTGCGAATCGTAAAGACTTCTCTTAACACAAGCATAAATATAAATGCAAATACATCATAGGCAAGTGAAATTTAATCTTGAATTTGTTGTCTCCAATCCACCCCCAATTCCAATTTCATCCAAAAACTATCAAAATCTCTTGAAATTCACTACATTTTGTCATTTCTAACATCACTTTCATACACTCAATCAAACAATATAACGCCACTTAACGTATCCATATGTATGTATAAAATAAACACACTTGCCTTGTCGTGCGTATGTACGATACATCTGGAAACGATATTTATGATAATTCTCTACGATAACCGATAGGCCGAAGAAGCGATTTCATCGTTGTCGTTTCAGGAGTTGAAGGCAAGTAGCAGTAGAGAATTCTTGTATATAGTATATGCAGCAATGTATGAGAAGTCGTCGTAGAAGATGAGAATGAAACAATAAGGACGTGATAAGGACGTGTTAATATTCAGAGCCTTTTCTCATCTAATTTGCGAATAGATACAATGATTTAGACAAGATGTTTTCGAAGTGGTTATTATTGCACGATGAATTGATAGTATGGTTGAGTGTTGGTGAGAAGATTGGCGAAGATATTTTGGATAGAAGGTTTGAGTGAATGGAGTTACTTTGGAATTAAATTTACGTAACGGTAGTATTGATGGTTGATTTACGTTTAACTTTTAGTGATGCTGCTGCATTACTTCCGTAGGCAGCACTCATAAGATCAATATTGGGAATAACATGTTTTATATGACAATGTGCACGTGCCGTAACTATTCGGGCTGATGGAAGTGTTCAATATCAATGGACTCGTAGACCATTGCAGAAGGAAGAACAAAATGCTGATTATTGGATGTGATGTGAACGCTTATCACTCAGCATGCGAGATTAGTGACCACAACACAAGAGGTGAGGCCCTTTAAGACTTCCTCCTAAGCAATAACTTGGCTATAGCATATAAGAGCAAAACGCCAACTCTAGTGACTACTAACGGGCAGGTGCAGTGGATTTAGTATAGAAGTGGAATGTCCTAAAAGGCGCTTCGTTCTCTGATATAAACTTCGAGCTTGAAAATAATAACTTTATAAGAGCAAAGTACAGACAGCTAAACTGTACGGACAGAGAAGGCTATCAAATGGCCTTATAACGGGACTTTCTGACCAGCAGTCTAATTTCACTACTAAGACGGAACCGGAGGGCACTGTGAACAAGGTAACCAGAATCATCTTCGAATCATACCACGATAACTGCCGTAAGAAAACCAGTGCATCCAAAACGAGGGTGCCCTGGTGGAACAAGGAGTTAGAAAAACTCAGAATAGCCGCAAAAACGGAGTTCAATCGAGCTAAAACTACATCAAACCGGGAGGCCTATAAGAAGAAATTCTCAGAATACAACAAAGAGCCAAAGAAATCCAAGACAAATGCTTATAACGCCTTCAGCAATAGTTTCAATAGCATCCCAGAGACTGCCAGGATGTAGAAAGTTCTGTCCAAAGGCTCTGAGCGGAGGGATGAAGATACAACCACCTTTGGGGATGCACTGGAAGTGCTGCTTAGGATAAATTTCCCAGGGTGTAAAATTAAGAGCTGCAGTGAAACTAAGAATGAGGAGGAAGGCCTGGATCGTATATCACTCACCTCTGATTAGCAAATCATTCAAAAGATTGTATGGACAATAAACTCCTTCAAACTTTTTAAATCACCAGTAAATTATAAAATTATAAAAATTTAAATCACCACCAATAAAAAATCCTTTTGCTTCACATATTTGGAGCAAGCTTGGAACTCAGCTATATATCAAAATCATGCAAACTGGCGCGGGTTGTGTTCAACCCTTAATATCGCTTCCATACTGTGAGCCATCATGTGGCCCATTGTGTAGACGGGCGATGGCTTGCAGTGGCTGACAATGGCGATGGCCGAGGATGACTTTTGGAGCGGTTTTTCGCACACATCAAAGCGGGCCACCATGCGCAATCGAAAAATCATGACTGGCCTACCTAGTCGCCCAGTTTGTGGAGATAAATGCATCATAGTGGCCATCATTGTGGCGATCATTGCGACCATGGCAGTGGCCGATGATGGCGCACAATGAGGAGGCAGCATAAGGATGGCAACGAACCAGCTGACCTGCCAAAATCATACAGGCCAATTAGCCTCACATATTTTATATCAAAGACCATGGTGAAACTGATTGACCTATACATAAGGAGTGTTCTTTTGGTAAAGATACCACTACACAATTTTCAATTTGCCTACCAAAAGAGCAAATCAACTATATCAGCTACAAATAAGCTGGTACGAATAATAGAGAAGGTATTGGAAATCGCAAGGAGTTTTTGACAATGCAAGACAAGACTCGCTGTACCACGCTCTCTAGAGGAGCGATGACCCCTTTAGAAGTCGTGGAGTAGGCGAATAAAATACTAAGGTATCGAGAAGTGTTTGGGGAGCTGGGAGAGACGATACTAAGGGCGGAAACTAGGAGAGGATGTTCGCATGGGGGAGTTATATCCCTACTAGTTGCTGACCTTCTTGCAGCCCTCAACAGTAAGAGGTTAATTGGTCTTGGTTACGCGGACGGCATCATGGTAATAATAAGAGGCTCACACATGGATAATTTGAGATCCAGAATGCAAAAAGCTTTAAATAAAACGACCCAATGGTGCAAAGAAGAGAATTTATCCATTCATCCCCACTAAACTAGCATAATATCATTCACCAGAAAAAGAAAAATTGACAGCTAGCATACTCCTATGTAGTATGCTAGTTAGCTCTCTGGTAAACGAACTTCAACAAGAACGGCTGCAACCACAGGCACACGCTGATGACGTGGCCACACTAGCAGTCAGTTAAGACCTGAATGTAGTATGTAGAAATACACAGGAAATTTTCTAAGCTATAAGTTTGTCATACATTGTTTTTCTAAAGACGTGACCGTTACTGAGATATTTAAGCAGTGGCGGCTCGTGCTTGTTGAGACTGGGTGGGCCCAGTTTGTTATTGCTATCCGAACAAATTTTCGTTGATTTCGTTGTATGGTGGTCAGTTTTTTTCAAATAAATAAAATTTAGTGTTTTGGTCGCTATTTATATAACACCTATGTGCACACCTTTCAATCGATCCAACCATTCTTTTTGGCCCAGTTAGTTATCTAATACGTTTACGCAGTAGATAGACTTCCGAGAAATATTCAATTTCAATGCTCCGCAGTATAAAATATATGAAACTAAAACACTTGTTTCAAGTGGTTTAATATACATATATATACATGTGAAATATTCTACATCAAATTTAACATTTTTCAAACGTATTTAAAAATAAAGATTAAAGCGTGATGCACTATATAATTTACTACATATGCTTGTAAATTATTTGGTTACGTCTACTCTTTGATGAAGCAAAGAGATCAATTATTTGGTTGTGAAATTTGAAATTGTAACCTTCTCGCAACATTTTAACTAAATCCCTTTCAATTTCCATTGTACTTAAATCGGAAAGCCTTGTCTGACAAATTGAATTCCGTTAAAAGGTTTTTACTCTCTTGAGAGCTGAAAAACTTCGTTCAACTGAAGTGGAAAAAGATGCCAGTGAAGCAACTTGACTTAGCAATTTATAAATATCCAATACTTGCGTTTGTAACTTATTATCAGACATAAAAATCATAAGGCCCGATAAACTCTGCGTGATTCCAAATTTGCTATGATCAGATTACTACACACAAAGTTCGTTTCGTTGCTAGATTTTTTCAAACATTTAGGGGTAGATTTTTAAGAAAAACCTTCGCAAATGATTTGAGATTACTACTTTTAATGAAACTGATAAAATCTATTTATTTCATATCCAAAAGGTTTAGTTAGATTAGTCTAAATTTAACGCATGAAGTTTTTTAAAATAAGTTTTCGCATCTGAAATGCTACCGTAACCTATTTTACATCTTTTAACAGGTTGCCCAAAATTACTGCAAACATCATTAAATTTTTTTTCAAAATATATATCGTCTCCTCTCTATGATTTTAATCTTAGTAGTAAGTTACTGACTCGCTTTTTACAATAATTAATATCTGCACTTAACTTTACAATAATTAGTATTTCAAATAGAACACC
Organism: Nemotelus nigrinus; assembly: GCA_947369275.1. Lineage (NCBI taxonomy): Eukaryota > Metazoa > Arthropoda > Insecta > Diptera > Stratiomyidae > Nemotelus > Nemotelus nigrinus. The sequence continues at coordinate 42,795,199 of OX376375.1, forward strand.
TGTTTGTTGACACATAAGGTTGATAGTTTTTAGCAAAAATAAAAACGAGAAGACCGACAAAATATGCCTGAAGCCCAGAGACTCTTTAATCGTTTCTCTATGTTGGACAAAGGCTTCATCATTTAAAAATATTTCGAAGACTTCCAGCAATTCATTTGTACTATTTGAAAGAACTTAAATTATTCGAGACTTATAGTTCCATCGTGTATTGCTGCAATCAGGTAGCCACCTACGATTAACTTTATCAACTACACTAGTTCGCTTCGTCGAGTTGAAAAAAATGCTAATAACCCAGTCAAATTCACGAAAAAGATGCGGCATTCTTTTATTTTGCAAGTCCCCTATATCACAAAAGCACCATCATAGGTTTGTCCCACAAATATGCTGGCAATATCGAAATGCTTAAATGTTTAGTTAGTAAATTATAGAGATCTCCAGCTTTTTTGCCTTGACTTACATAAAAAAAACCATGAATCTCTCTACTGTAATGCCTTGTTCTGAAACTTATCGAAAAATCACTGATAGTTGAGACAAACACTTGCTGTCAGTGGACTCATCGATTTGCCAGGAATAACAGGGAGCGTTATGAATCTCAGCAAGTATAAAGCTTTTTAATGTAGTACAAATATAAAGTATTTTTAATATAGTATATTTACTTATGATGAGATCGTTTTGAATAGTTTTAAAAGTACCACTGAAAACGGAAGACTCATCCAGAAAAAGTTTAAATCGTGTAAGTGCTTAGCGCTTTGCTTATATTAACGTTCTCTGTGCCGTCTTCACTTTACTATTTTCTTTCCTACGCATGCATGATACAAGCAAGGCCCAAGTCCCAAGCAAGCACCGAATCACATAATTTTCTGATGGAGTCATTTTCCATCTCATTGAATGAAAAAAACAGATTCCTTCAGAATTCAGCTGTGCTCAGACCTCCACATAATTTTTGAAAGCGTAATAAGAAACCTTGATTGTATTAAGTCTCTCTAACGCCATCTGCAAGAGCTGTTATTGAAGAATTTGGAAAATCTGTTAGCACAATTTATGGACTAAATTTATGCTAGCTGATTTATTTCCATTTTATAAAAGAGTTGTCTTTATTTTTATTTTATATAAAAGATGAGAGGTGCATTTTTCTTCTTGGAATTTTTACAATTTGCATTTTACACCCAGGATCTAACCTAACCTTTGTTTCAAATTTATCCTGCGAAGACAAATAAGCATTTCATGCTTCAAATTCTGAAATTAATTTTCTTTTGGGATATATTTCAAAAACAATCATGCAATAGGTAAATTCCCATACCTATTCGCTAATTTTACACATCAGAAAAATTTGCATCTTTTGGATACATGCAGGTGTACATAGATTTGTCTTCCGCCACATTATTCTTCTTATGATTTTCAGTACAATATTAACACACGTCGCATTACATTTTTTCACAATATTTTTCACAAAAATACTCCCATTAATGAAATCTACTATGATCTAACTAAACTCATTTATAGTTTATAATTTGACAAAAAATGCTGAAAAAAATACCACAAACAATTTTTCATTCATTCATTCATAAACCGAACTCTTCTGGTGACGCACGCACAAGCATAGAGCTGAGAGAGACTTGCGCGCGTCATGATCTTGTATTTCTTTGATTCAAGCTACGCATGTAAACGCATGATGGGCTGGCCCAATATGCAACATAGAGTTTGATGCGATTGCACACGTCAATTTTTCGTAGATGAAGAGCCGGCCCAATATACAAAATCAATTTTGTTGCGATTGAAAGCGTCAATGCTCATAGATCGCAGCTTGGACTGGTAACAACGCATAGTGGGCCAGTGATGCTTGGGCCCACCGAGCCACATTGATGAACAGAAATCGATAAACACACAAACGCGAACTTATACCTTCGCTTATACTTATGTTTGTAGCATAGTGTAGATGATGTAGAAGAATTATGAATGGGCTAGTGATGCGTCTGCCCGTCGTGGCGTGTATGGGACTGAGAAGAGGAATATCCATTTATGTGTACAAGATGCAGGTGTATATTGTATCGTATAGTTTATGCTTGTAGCGTATTGTAGTAATTGTTTTATATGTATGAAAATATATTGATACATTGCGCGATGGACATTCAATGTATGTATGGCACTATGTGATTTTACGTCATTGCATGGTATGAATGAATGATATAAAAATGTTCTGTTGCTGGATTAAAATTATAGAAGGATTTATTATGTTAAACGTATATGAATTAATATGTAAATGATGACTCAAACTTTTATTTAAAATTATTATTTATGTGTTTTAGAGGGTGGGCCCGGCCCATTTTGCCCACTGTGACGAGTCGCCACTGTATTTAAGAGTGGTAACTTTTGTTGACTTTTGAGTTCGTATAAAAAGTAACTCAGCACTCGGATTGATGGGGACTTTAGACTTTTGACACACAAAAATTCAGCTTTCCCCTAGTTTTTCCGAAGTTGCGCCTTTTGTTTGTCGAAATTTCACTGGACTTATGAGTGATAACGATCTGGGGGACTGTTTTATTAGGAGTTCGACGCGTGAGAACTCTCCGATCCTCACTATGCATTTAGACGCTTGAGTGCCCTGTCTTGACTTCGGAAGAAGAGACGAAGTAACTTCCGTGAGTAGAGGTGACTGGGAGGATCCAGATCTCTGTACAAAGGGATACTCCGAGATCTTTTTCACGGACGGCTCGAGGACAGCGTTTCGATGTGGAACTGGTGTCTATTGGCATTCACCGAATGACAGGTGGGGTTCTTCTCACGGAGAGCATGTTTCTGTTATTTAAGCAGAAATATTCGCTATCTTGATAGCTGCCTTCCACAGCAGCACCTTGAACCAACCTTGGGTGTGCCGACCGAATTTGCATATGCCATTTTTCGAAAATGGGTAGCTGATGCGCACAAAGATAGATGAATGACTTCTGATGTGGGCAGGCATACGAAGGTCTTCCTTTCAGAGCCCAACCATGTGACTGAGGGATTCCTACTGAACAAGAGCAGGAAAGTTTGCAGGGCCATGAAAGTCATACTGACTGGACACAAAAGCCTAGAAGGGCTAGAAGGACTAGTACCAAATAGGTGTTGCATAGGATGGCTTTTGTTCATACTGCCTAGAAGAGGCTGACTTTGCAAAGCATTTCCTCTGTGAATGCCCAACGTTCGCGCATCTCAGACATCAATGCTTTGGCTGGGGTGTAGCTTATATGTAGTAGGTAGTCTCTTTTCCCCTATCATTAATCCTGCATTTTGTTAGAAATTCTGGGAATCAATCGGAGGAGGTGGTATGAGTACATTACCGCCCTGCTAAGCATAAATATTCTATCTGCATTTTTCTTATTTTTGAGCTAACACCGGATTCAAAAACTACATACTCTATTACATAATTCTACAAAATTTGAACAAACCTATCTTGTGTGGAAGCATGTTAAAATAAATATTGGAAAATGCACTCTCCATATATCTTCAGTGAAAATCAAAACACAAATCATTGATTATCTCGAAAGTACGAAAATGTAGATAGAACGTTTATACTTAGTAGGGCAGAATGCATCTTTTGCCCTGAGTGCTTAGAGGAGCCAAGTGCCTCTCCCCCAACCCACTACAAACACACCGTAAAATATTATGTTGAGCTTATTCACTTTGTATTGTAACGGTAACTGAGCTTCTTAGTCCCTTCTTGTATTCAATAATGATTGGTAAATAAGCTGATCGGCAATGTGTTACATTGAGTGTGTGTCCAAAGGCAAAATTATTTGCAGTGTTGCTTTAAATTTACAAAAAAGAGATAATTTTTCTCATAGAGCTTATGCATGGTTATTGAAACTCGCTGTCTTCTGATAAAATGCAACTAGAACACAGAAAATATTTTACGACTGAATATTTATTCAATTTCCATCGCAAACTTCTCTGATGAATAATTTATGGTTTGGATCAAGTCTTTAACAAATAATCAACAATCAAATCTCAACAAAAGATCATATCTAAACAGTCTCATGACTATTAGCCCAGTGCAATTCGACATAAAAAAAGGCGAAACTTCGGAAAATTTAGGGTTAAGCTTGATTTTGGTGTGAAACTTGATAATGGCGTGCTTAACAAAACGTCAAAAGTCACCATCGATCCGAGTGCTGCGTTACATTTTATATGGGGTCAAAGGTCACCAAAATTGACCGTTGGCAAACATCTCAGTAAAGGACTCTATTATATACGGAGTCTCTTCGGACTCTATTTCTTTGTTTATGTTTTCCTTTTCATCATCTTCTTGTCCTTCTGTTGTGTCTGGTATTTTCATGGATTCAGTCAGAAAACAAGTTGGATCTAAATCATAATCGTAATCATTGGTGTTATTCATCTCCGGTGATAAATTTAAGCACGCCTGACCATGGCAATGGGACACGCCTCACTCAGGACAAACTGGTGGACAATGCAACCCAATTTTACTGCAGCCACAGTTTTAGCTGCAGCCCTTGGTGCAATTACATAAAATTGTGTTGAGCGAAATTTCCGAAGCAAGTGGAGGCAGAGTTTGACTTGGCTCCGAAATGGTATCCCTGAACCTCCATTTCCAATCTTCAGGAATAAGCTCGTTGTCTAGTCATATTGAAACTTGGTAATATACCCGATACAAATGTTACCGAGTGGCACTAAATATTGGGAGTAGAATAGATAGTTGAACAGGTTTTTTGAGGTGTGTAGATATTATAAAACTGGAATATCTGTGAGTATCAATAGATACTTCTTGTGCTGGAAATTGATATATAGCCAGAAGAGAACGAATTCCATTGTCGAAGTCTACCTCTAAAAGAATCCCTCCGTCAATAATGTATGTTATATTTGTGGTATCTAATTCAACATTTACCGATTCAAATATATTAGCCATTTATAAATAGCCATCTTTTAGTTTTTACGCATATGCGTTGAAATAGTAATAAAGAATATATAGGTACTCATGAAGAATTTTCATAGAACTGGACGGCTGTTCAAAGAGGAAATACTCGATCAGCACGCTCTAGTTTAATGCTATCGAATCTTTGAGCAGTCTTTTTTTTTAATGAAGATGATACCAATTTCATAAGCATTGTGACAGTTTCATAAGCATTGTGACATTATCGTCTGAACTTCTGGAGAAGGATTATAACATTTTTCTGCATCTATTCTAGAGTGTAGTAGATCTGTTGGTTTTTGTTTTTATTTTTATGGGCCACTGAAATATGGAAAAACAATCTCACAAATATTAGTCGGATATTGTATACATGCCGTTAAGAGAGTGCATACTGTTTGTTACAGCTGTTTAGATTAATATATCTCAAAAACGGTTACCGTTTCAAGAAAAAGTTATGAGATCTTTTTTGCAGGAAGTTTTCTAAGCTACAAATTCATGCATACACTGTAAAGGCGACCGTTTCTGAGATATTTGCGAAAGGTAACTTTTGGTGACCTTTGATTCCATATAAAAAGTAACGCAGCACTCGGATCGATGAAAACATTTGACATTTTGTTCAGCCCGCCAGTACCGATGTTCACACCGAAATCCAGCTTCTCCCTTATTTTTCCGCAGCTCCATGTTCCCTGGACTATATTCCCTTTTATCTATTGCTTAATATTTTCTAAAGCTCCAGTTTCTCGTACGATTCAATGATATCAGAACATTTTCCTCGTTTCACCTGTAAATGGATTTGTTGTATGCGTGATAATGCGCACTCAATCTGAAACAATCTTTTTTCTGCAGATTTTATACTGAACGCCCGGCAATAACACTGAATTCACATTCAGACCCGGTCGACTGAGATTGCACGTGAAAACTGGAAAATCTTTTTGAAATGCATGCATCCGAGTTAACACCCACTAGCAGGCTGCTATAGTCAATACTCTTTGAGTGTTGGGGGCTGATATGCTGCATGCAAGTCATCGGTGAAGTTGCTGCCGGTATAGCAGTATTGAAGAACCTGGCCATGGCCTGAGACGCGATGCATGGAAAAGCGGATCTGACTCTTTGTTTTGCGGCAATACGCGTGCTGTTTGGAAATTTATCTTTTCGAGAGCACACTTCATGTGAGGATTCAATGGGGGAAAGTTTTCGAAAAAAGACGACGAGGTGGATCAAATGAAAGCTTTGTTTTGATGCGAAGCTGGCGGTGCTAGTTAGGGATTTGAGCTTTGAATATATGTATGTACTAGTTGCAATCAAAGTGTATTCAAGATTGCCGGGTTTATTTGAAATGGCTTGAGTGATTTGTTGGTTAGACACAAATCGGAATCGAAATAAGCCATTTCGATTCTAATGGGCTGTAATTACAGAGCCATTAAAACAGGTTAGGTAGCATGCAATCAAAGGTGCTATGAATAATGTGGAATGGAGAATAGAAACCGTGTTTCGTCGTGTTGATTTAATCCATGCAAGTCACTATAAAGCAAAGTGTGGTGTCATTGTGGTTTTTGCTCTAAACGTAATACAATGATATTGTGGAATGACGTAAGTTCGAAACCTTATTAAATAGATACCTAGGTCAAACCTAATTGGATGAATAACCGACATAATAATGAAACATAAACATCATGTATGAAGACAATATTGCGTAAATCGTGTTCCGCGTACAACAGATAAGTATTTTATACATTTATTATCGTTTTCTGGCCGAAAAAGCCATAACTTCATTTCCATTATTCCAGTCATGAAAATAACTAAATTGAAAAGAATCAATGACGTTTACTTCTTGCTGGTATTCAAATTAACAAAAAATGTATATTTTTTCATTCAATATACATAAAATAAACTTGCGCCCAGCGTGGGTTTCATCAGAGATCAAATCGAATTTGACCAGAATATGAACGAAAACGTACCCTAAGCTTCGAAGATTAAAAACGTTAAATCAAACCATTTATCTTTCCTCTGTTTTTCATCCCATTCCCAGTTGTGTTCAAATAAACATCAATATCAATTACTTTTCAGTCCCTCTCCTAAAATCCTCAATTTTTTCACTGACGCGCTAAATTTTCAACAAATAACAAATTCTCATTAATCATCGTCCATTCAAATGAGGAAAAACCTCGAGCACAGCTGCTATCCACTTCCGAAATATTGTTTCCACTTTTTTCCTGTCTTGCTATCTTTCGGAGGCAAATCTTGCAAACATCCAACCGCAACAATTGCCCAGTTAGGTAGTCATAAAGTATCCCAACCGAAGCCCATATTTCAATGGTCTCTCGCAGTTTTATCGGGCCGTCATAAAATCTCTGTCGGCCCCCATTCCCAACGTTGCGGACTATTTTGATCTAAGCCAAGTCCTTCGAAGCGATTTCATTCAACAAGCTTATCATTCCAGCTTTGTGTGATATCTGATCTGCAATAAACACACCATTAGCTCATATCGACCGCAACCGCACCGCAACGATATCTCACCGCCGCAGCCATCATCATTTGATTAAGCCGCACATTCTATTTATCTTCCACCTGGGCTAAAAGTCCTCCAATTTAAAATAATTAGTGCTTGTTAATTTGGCAACGTACTTTGACAGCAATTAGCTGTGTCTTTGCCGTTACACCTTCAAGGACCCGGACTTCCGCCCGATTCTAACGGAGAATGGAGACGAGCGACGGAAAATCATCCCTGTGTGACTGAACGTCATCTATAGAATCCGGTGCTGTTGAATTTCACACTAAGAACAGAGGTAGGTTTCGTTTCCAAGACGAAGACGCTGGAGAATAATCGTGGTAGTGAAATGGTGTCGACCCTGGGCGTTTAAAATTTTAGGAAATTTTCGGAAGTGTGCGTGGTTGTCATTGTGACGATGCTACATCGTGGAATCAGGTGCTGCAGTAAAACGGGATTTAATTAAAACTCAATTTATGTAATGCTTATCATGGTGGCAGTGAGTCGTGGCGCGTGAAATGAGTCGCCCAAGCTTGGCTGGATGCAGCCGGAAGAAGAACTGGAGAAAATCGCAGGTGTCGTATGATGTTCAAAATTTAGGAGATGTAGAATGTAAGGAAAAATGCGATTAGTGTTTGTAATGGAAAAAGAGTTAACATTTTTTGATTTTTGAAGCGTGAGTGACAAAAAACGATTGAAGTGAAATATTGGAGAAATAATAAATATATAGTAGATATATGTATATTAAGCTTAATTCATTTTGAGGGTTTTAAATTTTTTCATAGGCTATAAGTAAGGACAAGAAAAGTGTGAGAATGGGAAAAGACGGCATTGGAACAAAGTAGTGAAATAAAGTAATAAAGTAAAGAAAAGAAAAAAATTCCGCAATGTGGACCACCAGGAATCCACTGGGGTAGTGTAAAAGAATGATAGAATAAAATTAACGGTAAAGTGTAAAAAATTCAAATTATTAAATCAAGCCCAATAGAACTAATCACAATTTGCAAACTCAATCTATAGCTTCATTTTCTTAAAAATGAACCTTATTTAGCACAGCTGGAAATCAGAATACAAAAAAGTGTATTGGACCTAGAACGTCAGGATTTGATTGCTTCTTCGAGACTTTTCTTTCCTGCCATGGGTTTTTTTGCTGAAGAACATTGTGCAATTAAGCTATCACCATAATTGGCGTTAATATCATTTGAACCACTATTGCTGCAGTGCTTCAGTCACCCACCTTTGTGTGTTTGTGTGCGGCACAATGCCTTGTAGCTCTGCGACTTGCACATTAACAGGTGAGCAGATCAACTGTGTTGCAGATAACTGGTACTATTTAGCTATTAGACAAATAAATGATCCAAGATTCGGATAGAAATCATCCCGCAAGAAGGTTGAAGAGGAAAATGTCACCTACATTTGATTTGTATCAGAATTTCACGAGCCAGAAACGCAGGCTCTTTGCTTTTTCAGGTTTTATTTGGTAATTTCCAATATAATGGAGACCATCGCATTTGACTCGACGTACCTCTAAAAGCGACGTAAAAGTTGGCAGTCCCGCCATAATTCACAATTAGATTAACTCAAATCCCGGCGAGTGACCATGACCAAATTTTAACCATGAGCCTCACTCGCAAACAATCATCGCTTTACCCACTCAGCTACAAAGGAATATTCAAGGAATGGTCTTATTATTGGAAATGATTATAGTATGTCTGATGCTATGAAGTTTCTAGTATTTTTTCCCTTTAGCTTGGTGTTTCTCTCATTTTTTCCTGGAAGGCAAAGCGTTCAAGAGCTAGAACAACACAATAAGAAGGAACATTTTGTACGATAAAAACCTTGCACTTCTGAGTACTCTGTTTTTTCTCCTATTTGTGTCTGAAAGATTTCAACGCAATTATCAAGAATCTGCTTTGACAATTCATATTTCGCGTCAACAAAGATGATTTAATTATTTACATTTTTCAAGTTATTAGTTGGAAAGTAGACATAGGAAAAATTGTATTTTTGCGTTATTTTGTTAAAAATTGTATGTGCTAGGAAAGTGTTCTCTTTGTTTTCATTTCTTTGATTTTTTACTGTCTGTTTTTACTGTCCAGTTGTCAAGAGATTTTTGAAAAGATCAAAATAGATTCTTACAATCAAATTTTTGAATATTTATATGCTCAATCCTCGTTTTTTTTTTGTATTTGAGCCTCCGTTTAAGGTGAGAAGCTTTTGATATATTTCCACACCATCATTGCAGTACTCCCTTATTTTAAATTAAATCAAGTAAATTTTACATTTGTAAAACTAAAACCATTTTTACCGAGACTGTTATAAAAGTGTCATTAATAAAAGTTGCCATGGCTTTAAATATTTGAATACCCGAAATAATTAGGTCTCGCATCCTTTTACATTTTTAACGATTGTCGTCACTGCCTAACCTATGCCATCATTTGTTCTCCGTATTAATTTTCCCTTCTTTTTATTCAAAATGAAATTAAATTTAATCCGGAAATGCTTCAACGGAAGGAAAATCCACTTGCAACGATTTCGCTATGCTCTTTTGGAAATCTTCTGCTATATTCTGTCGCACCAACGCTGACAAGGCCAAATCATCAACGAGCATGCAGCTGCTATTTTCCTTTCTCCTAGCACTTAAAGTTCTTCATCTTGTTGAACGGTATCACACCACAGCAGCAGTAGGATAGCTAACCGTGTTGCTCATAAATGAAAACAGTTGAGTTCTTTCGCCTAGATATAACTTTCACACCTGAAATCTTCCTGGAGCCCTTTATCTTGTGTCGCCGCACATTATTCTTTGGATTGTTTCACGTTGCCGTGTTTTCGATGGTGAAAATCCTGTGAGCTAACATCACGCATTTTCTTCAATTTCCGTCAAGAATATAACTTTGCGAAAAGCACTCAACTGTACCTGCAAGCTTTCGTTGTTATTAGATTCAGTTTCACTGTCGTTTGTCTGGTGTCGTGTCGAACTTTCTGCAACATTCTCTCACAAAGTGCTAATTTGAAAATAAGCCTTCACGCTAATTAGGAAAACATGTACTTACTTATGTTGTTGCTAGTTGGTTTTTTCTATGGGGTTTGTGCTAGAGGTGCTATTCTTTAGGAGAGTATTAAGTCTAGGTGGGAAAAGAGTGAGCAATCGACTAGTTTCCAACTTAGTTATGGAATATGTTTTAAGGTGCTTATATTTTTAAAGAGAAGAAAATGTATTATATCCTCGTAAAATGAAATAAAATCAAATGAGTGAAATGAGGAAAAATGGCAAATTCACAAATACAAGTTCTGGTAGGTTTAAAAACTTGAAACTTCAAAGCGCCCAAAGACAACTTGTCACGACAAACGAGTTCTAATTGAAATGAAGCAGTTTTTATTGCATCAATACGTCGGTTAGGTTGATTTCAACTCAAGTGAATTTTTCTACTTGGATTCTGTTTGAACCATAAGATCAACTGGAAATTCCAATTCAAGTATTAGAACCAAAATACCAGTTATAATAATGATAAATTTACACTTTTGAGGTTACAAGATTTCCAAAACACATTTCACATGTTTTTGTGAGTGCTAGAGTAGTATATAATTAATGCTTTCTAATGGCATAGTGGCATCCATTATAGATCACAAACACACAAGCATTGTTTGTGAAAAAGATTTCTATCAATTATTTTTCGTGGATATGGGACATAGGGTCAATATGAGTTCCAGGCTGCCAAAATATGGCCGTCCAATGCACCTGAGACTTGCTAAAGAACATCTGCATCGCAAGTTGCAACAAGTGCTGTTGGGACCTCTGACCTAGGTGGCCTTATTGATCTCCGATAGATTGATTCAGTTATATGCGGAGGAGGAAATGGCCTTAGGATCCGATAAGGTTTTTAAAAGCACAGTAATAAAAATTGGTCTTCAAAATTATCGACCACTACTCAAAGGAAGTATAAGGAAGTATTTCAAATTTCAGTAACAAGGAAAATTCTGCTATAATGGGCGACGCAAACCCGAAGTCATACGAGGTCATTTAAAGCTACATGGCTCCAAAATGACACTACTAGTCAGTTCGCAGCTACTATCCTACTACCTTGACAACTATTTTTAATATTATCCAAATTATTCAGTAGTGTAAGTTTGTTCTTTAGTTTGTGTATAATAGCCAAAAACGTTTTTAAGGAACGGCCAATTTCTTCAGCTACGATTCAAAAAATGTCACTTCGAAATCAAGCGTAAATCAATTTTGCTATACATATTTACGCAGTAGGTCATGTGATTTTTGACAGAAACACTCTGTCAAGGATTTTTCCGATTTCCTTTTTTAAATGTAAAAATTATTTCTTTTAAACTTCGTGTATATGCCAGTGAAATTTGAGTGTTTCAACAAAATTTTAAGTAATATGTCCGTAAGGGTTTTTTAAAAAAACCATATAAAATCAAATTTGTGATTTTTCGCCTGATCACTCGATTCAGTAGAAGCCCATCGATATTATGGGCTTTTTTAAAAGTTTAGCCGATGCCGGAATTATACCTTGTCGATGGGGGCGCCCAGGCGCACGAACAACAAAAAATCAAGGAAGCAGCTTGTGGCTTTGGATCGAACAACAGTTAAAGATTCTGTCAAAAAATGAAACTCTGTCACTACTGGGTATATTTTCAATGGCTGTTGTTGTTTGGTATGTGCTGTCAGCACTTGAAGGTAGTGATGAAGAGCGTGATGGAGCTGAGGGAGGTGGAACTGATAGTGGAGAGGATCCGTGTCTGGTCTCGTCTGGAACATCTTCTGGAGGCGATGATGATGAAACGGATGCAGCTGAATTGTCGTCAAAGCCCAGAAAAAAGACTGGTTCACAGGATTCCGAAGCCGAATCAAGCTTTAGTGATTGTCCAGCTTCAGAAGTGTCAGAGGAAGAGATCAATTCTCCACAAATGGAGCAGCAGCAACCTCAGCAGCAACGCAATACGTTTGAGACTTATAATGAGCAATCGAATAACAAGCGGAGTAATAAAGATCGAGATCCCAAAGATGTACAGGGTATCAGGCGGGTTCTTGAAATGACTGCTGCTTCCATGAAAACTGGTAGAGATCATTTTCATATTATTTCGGAAATTTCAGTTATTTGTTTGTAGAAATGCTACCGACATTGATGTCCAACGTTGGAGACAATTTGCTGGTCAAAACGAATCGACAGAAACTTGACCAGAATCGGCCTTCAGTGCTCGGTAACTGGAAAGACGATTTGACTAAAAGTCAGCCAGTAGAACATCCACTTCGATCGCGAGGCATTTTTAGACACAGGCGCGAACGGCATGGCGATGAAAAAAAATTGATGTCAATACGAGAAGGTAAATAATTTGTTTGAGTTTTTTTTGTGATTACTGAGAGGATATATGTTTGCAACAATAAACTTTCTTATTTATTTTAAAACGAAAATATGGTAACTATTTACTTTTAGGGTCCCTAAAAAAAGTCTGAATTTTTCTAGAGACAATATCTTTATCTAGGCTAATACATTTTCAATTTTTGGCAGGTCGATAACTGTTGGACTACATACATATATTTTCATCGCAGTCACATAAACCAACTCCATTTCAAAGGTGCAAATAAATTTTGAGATTTGAATTAGATCAGTGAAAGATGCAAAAATATCATTTAATTTGTCTACATACTTAAATATGATGTTATTTCAGATTAAAACATTGGAATGAATAATAATTACCGCAATCTTCCATTGAATTGTTTCTGGTGGTGTTGAGCTCGTAAAATTAATAAAATGGCGTGAAAACTACTTTTAAATGTGAAAAATTTGGAGTGCACATGCATTTATGATCAATTTTAAAACGACGTTTAAGTGGATAATATAATACGTATCCAATGAAATATTAAAAAATAGCTATGTAGTTATGAATTTTCGTAGAATAAATTGTTTTATGTTGATTTTATTTGCATTTTTTGGTTTTGGTTATCCAGTTCTAAAATTTTGAAGATCTGATTCTCAAAAATATAAACTTAAATGCTTAAATGAGTTTGACCGAAAAACAGGTTCATCCGCATGTTGTTTGAAGTAGCATTGCCAAGGGGGGCAATTTTCATTTTTTTGTATGATCTTTGTAAAAATTTTAATGTTTGTAACATTGCAGAGTCGCTTGCAATTCGGCCTTCGAACATAATTGTCCCGATTATTGGGGAATATAAATAATTCATAAGCCACTTGATCATAACATAAAGCAGCATAAAGTTTCATAATGGAGCATAGATTAATATCGGTGCATACAGATTGGAGCATAAGCTATTTCATAAAGGGTTTTGATCATAACATAATTATTATACAGCGATAGATCTTAAAACTTGCACTTAAATTGATATATTAGGCTAAATCTGCATGTAGTACCTCTTATTATTTTTTTGAGTATTCGACAATAAGCAAGAGTTTTAGGTGCCAAGGTTACTTTGAATGCATAATAATAGTTAAAAGCATTTCTTAATTAGTTCTAATCGCTTTTACTTAGATAAATAATTTAATTTTTTTTAGGTTTTAATAGTTGATCTTAGATTTATGTATTGGTTCATACGCGTAACATCATAAACACCTTGAAAGGGCTTAATTGTTATGGAATTATCTTCAGCATATTTTATGAGGTATCAGTTGTTCCCTAATGTTCTGAGCAGTTTGTAAGGCCCTGTTTATTTGGGACTTAACTTTTTGCTAGCTCCAGAAGTCGCCTCAACATTGTACATCATTACTAAGTCACTAACGTTATGTACCTAGGCCGATTTTCGTTTTCTATCAAATGAGAAACATATGTTGTTATAATTCTGGGTTTTTAATAGCCTCACAGATTTAGCATTTCGTTCATTAGTTCCTTAACGTTATTTACTTGGAATGGTTGTAATAAATTTATGCAGTGTTTTTAAATGCAAATTCTGTGTCCAGAAGAGCATGATCCCAATAAAATTTTTTATCTAGGTCAGTAATTTTTACCAAAACTGAGATTAAATTTCTTTTGACCCTTTCCACGTGTCCACTAGATTTCGGTGAATGTATGAGCGATTAGACTTAAAACTGTCTCAAATTACTTTGAGGTACAAGCCATACCGCTGTCCGTGAAAACTCTCAACGGATTACAGTGATTGTCGAAATATTTCCTAAAACAAGAAATAATTTCAGATGCACCAGTTGCTTTAACTGGATAGAACTTGACGAATTCACTAAAAATGCCAATCAAAACCAATATATAATTTTTCTTTCGAGGAGTTTCATCCAACGGTTTCATTAATAAATGGCTTATCTTCCTTTGCCACTGGGACTATTGAAAATAATACATTTCGGGCGGTTTGCTATATGGGATTTATTTTTTTAATTTGGTTAACGTATTAGTTTCGAGTTGAAAAGGGAACTACCGAACTCGAAACTACCTCGTTTGTCAACTCGAATCACACAATTTTTAGTCGTGTGGGGTCCAATACCCCCTCCTCACGGTACACCCCCAGGAACGACAAATGGTGCAACAAAAACCGGTATGACTCGTCTTTTTATATGGCTTTCCGATTCGATTAACGACTGGAATTTGTGGCAATGGCAGGATCAATTTGTATGGAACGACCTGTGGTTTAATTCAATGGTTTAAGGCACGATCTACGTTTAGAAAACGCATTTAGGCTTAGGGTTATGGGACTTAGGACCAATCGTGTCAAACGTGCCAAAGGACAGGCTCTTTACGAGCAGGTCAACTCGCACCCGTGGGGAGATGGCTACCAATTAGTCTATCGTAGACTTGGCTGCATGCAGCCTAGCACTCTCATGGATGCGATATCCATGGAGCATATCGTTGGTTTACTGTTTCGTATGAGGGATATGTCTGTTGATTGTCGAGAAACTATGTTTTTGGTGAACGCTCACCAAATTGTTTGCAGGGATATGTCTGTTGATTGTCGAGAAACTATCGTTTTTAGTGAACGCTCACTAAATTATTTGCTGGGATGTTTAGCAGAAGATAGCGATTGGGATCTACACATTCGAAACATACAGTGGTCACTGAATAGTAGAGTTCATGCAACAACTGGTTTTAGTCCAAATGAGCTGGTCTTCGATTTCTGATTGCGAGTCATTTTGCACATCCGTATCATGTAAGCTGAAATGGTCGAACCAGTTGTAGACTTATCTGATGACCAGATGGACAGCAACCACGACGCGATATCCATACATGCTCGTCGATAAAAGGTCTTTCAGTCTATTCAAAAGGAACGACGAAAATGGAATGCTCGCTTTGATAGAAAGCATAAATCATCTCACCAATATCAAGAAGGTGGCATCGTACTCATCTCAAACGTTGCTCCTGCAGGGCATTCGCGAAAACTAAAACCAAATTATCGAAGGCCATATGTTATTATGAGGGTGCTTCGATATGATGGATATGTAGTTGAGGATGTTGAGGATATGCTAAGACAACAACGAACTGTGCATAACGCTGAGCACTTTAAACCATAGTGTAACACCAATCCTAACCTGAATGATTATTCTGACAACAAAACCGAGGACTTTGAGACGAAAGACGAATGAGACGAGCCCGATCAGGAGTCCGAAGAGTCAGGGATTGGTCGAATAGTCACGGAGCCTTAACGGCACCCCTGACCAAAGATGCCAATTTAGCTATATAGTAGCTAGATTTAGCAACAAAAAGAACTTGCTAAGCTACGAAATTATTCATTTAGCTATTGTCTACAAATTTAGTTACTAATTTATAGATTATAGATAATTTAAATTTTTACTTTGTTTGCATTAGCCAACTCTAGTTTATTAGTATTTGAAACACTCAATGCTTGAAAACACTCTCATCAAATTCTTAGGGAGACTTTAATGCTTCGGGTAGATGCAATAGCAGTTGCTTTAAATTTTTTCGGCAAGCTTAATCATGCAAACATCGAAGCCTCTGCTGTTTGAAAAACCGGAAATTTGTGTATTATATTTTCAAACAAATTAAATTTCCTACCCCCTGAGTTTTCAAAGTACAAACCAATGGTTAAAATTAGTTAAATTTCAATTTTTGATCGTCTCGCAATTTCAAAATACAATCTCATTTGATACTGCTTTCGGAGGCTTTATCCGCAAAATTATCCATATTCCCGCATCAAACATTCTCTATTTGGAAAAGCTTTAGAGCCAATATACGTTGTCTATGCTTTTATAGACAAGTCAAGTCAACACATACATATATCGTCTTAAATCAAATGTTTGAAATTTATACATTTCTGTATATGCAGAATTAGTATGTTGAATATCCTTAAAATAGTTCATCCTTAAGGTGATTATCAATAGAAACATCAATACCAAGGATCATTAAGCAGTAGTTAGAGCTTAAAACTCACTTCAGTATTGTCCAACCAGAAGAATGTTATTTAGCAAAAATGATTTATCAAGAGTATAACAATGAAATTCACCTATTAGATCTCATCTGTTTACTGAACCTAATTTAAAGCATGCTCTAATGATTAAAATTGAATCTATTGAATCCACTAATCTTAATGATTTTTGTTTGTTTATTGAAGGTTTAACAAACAAATTGTGTATCCAAACTGAGCAATTGACGTTTTATCTGAAACTGTGGAATTATATGATTATAATGCCTACTTGGGATATAACTTTGAACAAAAAATAGTTGAGCTTTAAAGTAACAATACAATTTCAAGATCATTTAGTGAAAACCTAATAGAAGAGTTGAATGTAGATTACCTGTAAATGCTAAAATTTCGTGAAATATTTGCCAATTTTTTGTGTGTAATATAAATTCAGTTAATGATGAAGATTTAATAAAAATTATAAAATTACTCACGCCTGATGAAACTTCTATTCAAAGCATATTGAAAAAAAAACCAAATGTCGATTGTTGACTGGCGAAAGCAAGTTGATAATATTAAATTTTTGCTGGAGCTTTACAATTATAAAGTTGGAGCGAATATCAACCCGTTTAAATATCTTTATTCAATTTCCTTTAAGTTATTAGTCCTTCCTTGGTCCAATGTGGAAGCGGAACGTATTTTTAGTCAATTTTCGATTGTGAAAGCTAAACTGAGGGATACACTGATTCTTAAAACTTTACGCAAAATACTTACTATGAAATATGGATTGAAAGCGTTGGAAAAATGCTGTAAACATTTTGAGTTCCTTCAAGAAGTTCTGCTGAAATTGGCAATTGAGAAGCTTATGTAGAGCATGAAAATGATTTTTATAAAAATCGATCTTTTACACCAGTTTCAAGAAGATTTCATAGTTATGTTATTAATATGTTGTTGTGAAACCATAATGAAATATTTGAATTGCAAGCATGAGTTGCGGTTAGCAGCAAATAGCATTAAATTAATGGGTGACATATTATCCGCAGTAAACATATTATATTTCAACCATATGAATTATAAAGGTCAAAAATTAAAATTAAATTTTTTTTATATTTGAAGTTGGCTACGATTTTCAGCAAGTGTGGGAACATTTTAGCTATTTTCAGCTATACTCTTCATAGATTCTAGCTACAATGGCTGGAAAAAAGTTGGCAGCACTGGCCCTGACGGTACAGCAGAAGGTCAACGGGCAGTCTACAACCAGCAAACGAAAGAGACGGTTCAACTCTGAAGTTTGCGTTTAATAGTGACGGTTTGATAAAGAAATAAATATGTATATAAAATTTAGTTGCTTTCATTCTGTCACAAGTATATTCGTTCGATGTTGACGACGAATTCAATGAGAAAACTTTTTTTGAATGTTCAATGATTTTCGCAAGTAAAAACTCAAGCAAAAATATAATAAAAAGTGTTTCTATTCCTGCATTCTAATCCGAGAATCTTTCAAAGTATTATGTCTTTGTTTCTCAAACATTGAAACTAAAATATACTCTACCAAATTCTCAGATTTGTCAAAAATAAATTCTTAGTGCCTAATTTAGACAAAGAAAAACACTAAATAATTTTATCATATCCTTTGCAACTTTTCATAAAGCTTCAGCGTTTCCAACTAAAACACCGTAGAAACATAAAACAACGAAATTTCAAAGAAACACTCTGTCTGAGTGTCTATCTTAAAGCCACGAAAAATCACAAGCAAAAGCGATAAAAGCATAAAGTATGAAAAAAACAGCAGAAAAAAACTCGTTTTCACTTACCTGTTGATATTCTTCCTTTGATGTTAAAACATTCTATTTTTGGATGTTGAATGGAAGCAAATAGCTAGTCATCATTCGTTCGCTTTTCCACGTTTTCATTCAAACACAGCAGCTTTGGCTTCATTTCTTACTACATACATATTTACTGTTGTCTCGGAAAGCCGTCAAAAAACCAAACGAAATAGAAACTATAGGTCTATAGGACTTGTTCATAAGTCTTGTGAATACGTATTCGAAATGGAAAAGTTTATTCGGATCGGGCTTAATATCGAGCAAAAAGCTGGTGACAGGTTATCCTTTCATTGTTATCCCGGACGTTGCCAGTGCCGGTGCTGTTGTTTTTCTAACTCGTTGACGTTGTCTTTGTGCCATTCGATTTGTCGGGCTTTTATGAAGGATCAAAATTTATTCGGCAAGGACAGTATGTGGGCTGATGACTTTCGGATGAAAACATATTTTGAATTTTTAGTTACTGTAAAGTTGAATACATCAAATGTTGTTCCTATCGACAGATCAGAGTTTGAAAATAAAAAGTTCTTACAATTTAAAAACCCACCCACTTAATTCCTCCAATTATTTGCATGAGAGAAGATATTTAAAAAAAATTTAAAAAATAAAACTTTATTTTAATACAATTGGTGTATTAATCTAATTTTTCAAATAATAAAAAAAACCAACTTAAGGATTCAAGCTTAACAGGCACTCTATAAAAATTATAATAGAAATTTTACTTAAAACCACAGACTTTCGTGTTGAAAATTCAACAAAAAGTACTGCGTGAATCTGAATTTCTAAACCAAAATGTGTTTTTGTAATTTGAGCTTACTCGTTTTGGGGCAATAATTTTGCCTCAAACTTATCCTTATTTAAAAAAACATAGAACTTCATGTAATCAATTATATTTTAAAGTTTAACTATTTTTTAGGCACACACTTTTCACTGTACAGCACAAGCGACATTATCATTCTTTTTCTATATTCATATAAAATATTCTGATCCAGTGTGGCTGACAAGAAAAAACTTTTCGCAGCATGTCGTAACGAGTTGGATTTGTTTATAGGATTCCGTTTGGAAATGAGAGTTTATTTTCACTTCTTTTTTGCTTTCATTTGATTTATTCAGGATTTTACTGTCTATTTTTCATGGCACACGAACAATAGATGTAGCTTTACACTACGCACGTTACACTTGTATGTACAGATGTATCCATGAGGTCGCACTTGTATATACATATACATCCAGAAATACCCAAAAATATTGATGCCAAATAAAATCCTCAAAAAAGTCTATCGATTCGCATATGAATCACAGTAGCACTTTTTTGCATGAGATAAATATCTAACAGATATTTTTTTTCGCAATCCCAATGAATTTGTGTAGCGCTTTTATCCACAACTTATTGAAATTCAAAACAGTTTTTCATTGTGGTCCCCAATGGTAGGAAGTTTGTAGCCACGAAAGAATACCACCCGTTATGCTGTTGAGCGCGAAACGCTCGAGGGGAATTTCAGATTCGTAACTGTAAAAAAATAGTTTATAGGGTTGGAAATTTTTAAAGGGAATATAATGAAGAGGAAAAGTAAACAAGAATGTAAACCGACCTGGATGTATGTATCTACCTGGTACGCGGGCTGAATAGATGCAATGGCGGAAATAATGTGAAATACGGTTGGATGTTCTATTAATATGCACGATAGTGTCGTTGCTGGGAGAAGTAAAGTTTTGGTACTGACATCAAATCTTTTTAGTGAGATTTAAAGTGGTGTAAAACTTTTCGTAGTTTCAAATCATCTTTAAACTACTTTGGAAGATTGTTGTTGCTGAAAGTTAGATGCGATAGTCGAAAAAGTGACAAAAAGTTTAAGTTATTGCTGGTGCCTTAGGAACGTGATCTAGTTGTGATTGCTTTTCCTTAATATTAATTCAAGGTGGTGGAAAATGTTTTAAAAGAAATCAAAGTGCCTGGAAAAAGAGGTTTTTATTTCTGAAAACAATTTTATGAAAATTTGTTTCCTGATTATACTTCTTTTCAAAGTGCTCTCAGGATCAGAAAATGTTCGATAGCCCACCTATAAACAGTTTAAGTTGGTCCTTTTCGTAAAGTAAAGTAAAGTTATTCCTACACGCCTTGTTTGTATTCAGAGGTTGGGATCATTTTCTTAAATTTTATTAATTATTTTTATTCTTATCTATTTTCAAATTTATTTTACACATATTTTAAATTACGGTTTCAGTGGTGCTTAAAAAATTATACCACAATAAGAAATAAGCACGCATCATTTAAAAATAAATAGTAAAAATATATACGAGAGTAAGAAAGAAATATCAAATTCCAAATAGGAAGAACAAAATATATGAGCACTTTTGCTTAAAGCTTAATGTAAAAAAACTATTTACAAAAAATTTTGTTACATAGACAAAAATATCCTAGCAATAGCACTGAAACCGTAAATTTGAATTTCAAAAAAGTTTATACTAAAGTATAATATTATGTAGTTTAATTTACAGCATATCATTACAACAAATGTTCTGTTAATATATTTTATTGGTACATGTGTTTTGTTTATTTTTAAAATTTATATGCTTCAAATATGGCAATTAGGGCCTAACACGAAAAACTTGACTGAAAACAACATCAATATAAATACATGCAAATTTATAAATTAATTTTAATGTCAACAATTTTTATTCAGAAATTCGACAAGTTTTACCAACATGCAAAATAATGCAGCTGCACTTAATTTAGCTAAACAAAAACAACAACTGATCAAAAACCAAATAGTTTTTACTACGTGTTACAAGATCAACTGCTTCTTATATTTTAGAGTACAATATGGAACTTTTGATGATTGATTTTCTTTTTTTAAACTGTGTAGGGCTGTTTGTGTCCTGTCAGCCTTGAAATTGTTAGTAGACATTTTAATCATATTGAATATTGAGCGAAATCTACACATATTTGACTGTCTATTTTTCATGACACACGAACAATAGATGTAGGTTTACACTACGCACGTTACACTTGTATGTACAGATGTATCCCTGAGGTCGCACTTGTATACATATACATATATGTGCCTTTCTTCGAAGATCAGTCTTTATACTAGCTCTAATGTGCTACAGTTTCTTTTCATTTACAACCGAGAGACAGAACCTAGTTTAAGAATCCACAAAGTAAGTAAGGGCAGCTCAGATTCCAAAGTTTGTGAGTTGGGCCTCTCTTTGAATTCTGAGATCCAACTAAGCTCCTGACATTTGAGTTTGAATTTTATTGAATTGCCCTTTAATTTATTTAAATCTTAATATTAGATTTATATAAGTTATAAGACAATAAAAAGAAAAAAGTTAAAATATATGATAATTTTACAAACCTTTATATCTGCTGCGAATGATTCAAAGCCCAAACAGTGTATGCTTTGCCTAGAAATGAATGCAAATTAAGTCTCGGCTTAACAGCAAGAAGTTATTTAAATTTAATCTAATTATTTTAAATATTAATATCATATCATGCCCCTAATCCGAAATCTTATATATTTATATCACGCTGAGCAGACAACTAAAAAAATAAACCACTACCCTTGTTCTCATTATACTGTGCTCGTTACTAGCTTACATTACAAGCAAATAATATCTAAACTACACAATCTTCAACACTAACAAATTATACCCCTGACAACCATAGTATGATGATAATTGCACAGTCCCAAGGCAGCCTTTCACCAATAATGATTTCGAAAGTACAACAAACTTTCCCTGACGGAAAATACCAGGCACAATTGATTCTCTCTTCTCCTTCTAATGGACATTTTCGCATACATATGTCACAAATGCCTAAAATTCACATGATATTTCATTTCTTTCGTGTAAATTTATCACATCGGGAAATTGAAGTCGCACGAAATGGCCATAAAGTGTTGACTATGATCTTTGTATTTTGTCTATTTAGTGCTAGATGAGAAATTGTATGAAATCGCCCTCGTTGGCCGTTGCGAGTATTTTGTGGCTGATTTCATACGGGATGTAGGAGTCACATATAGCTTTCTGGTACTCAGAAGAGTAAATATGTAGCTGATTATTTTCATGAAAAATGGCTGGAAAAGTAGTTTCATGCTTAAAACGTCAAAAATAAGTCTAGCAAAAGATAGCGCCCAGTGTGGGTTTCCTCCTTGAAAATTTGCTTTTAATTTTTAATGATCAAGTTTCCATTTTCAAAATTTCTTTCACAAGGATATTACTCATATATATTTTAATGTATCTCAAAATGGGTAATTTTTATTTTTACGTATTCTATGGGCTTTTGTCAAAATCAGATTAATCGCCAATAAACAAATTCAACTAGTGGCACCACTAACAACTAGTGATACCACTCTCTCTCCTACACTAGTACGTATCATGTCCAAAAATGCAATGTTCATACACCAGACCCTAGTTACTAATCATATGAATTTATAGGTTTGCCCCAGTGCACGGTTCCCAATCCACTATCTACTTGAAACCTCTTCGCCTCAGTCACTCTTCTTTCTAATCCGTACTGACGGCCATCTCGGCCGTCATAGCAAACAATAACAAAACTCTCAACATTTATCATTCACTTATGACATATTTATGATATCCTTTTTCGATGATGGCGAAATGTCACGAGACGATTTGATAACATCCTGTCCCGAGGAGAACGATAGATTTTCCAGGATACGCTTCGGTCGACACGATATCAAAACATGGTGAATTGGGTGGACGTAGTCCTTTGGCTAGTTCGCGTTCATTTCACTGTCTACGCTACACACGCAGTCTGCTTGGACTCTATGCGGTGATGTGACGAAACGAATCGTTTCGGGGGTGTATGATAGTTGTTCCAAGCAAGACTAGTACATACAACGACAGGACGTTTGGGTGTAACCGTGGAGAGATAAAATAACTGGATAATGAGGAAATTTATGATGTGATATTTATTAGTGTGATGAAAAATTTGAGAGACTTAGGAATGTCTGCAAAGTTTTTTTCACTTTTCGGTGTTGATGGAATTTATTTTTTTGAGAATTGATGGGGGATGGTAGTTGGAGAGGAAATAAATTGAGCAAAAGTGCTTCGGTTTTATGAAGGGTGCAAATGATTTTGGTCCGAATCGGAAATCAATCGACGCCAAAAACGATAGGAAAAATGAAAGCGAATGGTCTATTTATTTGTCAAATGTCCGATCCTAAATTAAAATTTACTTTGTTTCAATTGAATGCAATTTAAAAAAATGATTTGTTTTTTCGACCTCATAGATTATAATAAAGAAGGCTAGAGGAAAAATGACACATCCATGTTTTTAGCAACTTATACTAATTTTCCTTAGTAGCCTGAATAACCGAGTGAGATGAGATGTGAGAAAAATAGGAGAACATTTAAGAGAAAAGGTCATTTTATTGACATTAAATTGGAAAGAATTGCAGATACACTTCAGACGGTTACACCAATTGAGAAGAACACACAGAACATTTCTAATAAAATTACTGTCGATTGCAGATCTGATAACTCGGAACAGTTTTAAATCATCAGGACGGTTAAGAAAAGGAATTCATAACGGAATGGAGCTCGTAGAAAAAAATTAAAAATATATGTAATGGACCAAGGAGACACCCATGTAGAACATCACCCGAAAGATAACAGCTGGAAGAAGAATGGCTGTTAATAGTTACTTTACACTCGCGAATACCACGATAAAAAGAAAGCCAAGAGAGGAGTTAAACGTCAAATCCAAACTGTCTGACTTTATCTCCCCGACTTTATCCCCTAAAACATAAGAACGGAGCTCAGTAGATACAAATATATCAGGAGAGGAAGTTAGGAGAGAATACCACCATTCAAGTTGCGTCTCGTGTAAAATTGCAACAAGAAGTTTAGGAAAAAGAAAGAACAAAGTACTATGGAAAGCTGATTATGCAATTTGAAACCGGAATATTGAAATCACTGCTAATTATTGATAGGTAGGTTTGGTTAGGTTAGTGAACAGGGCTGCCGGAAACGCAGCCAACATTAGGCCAACAGTTTGGGCCCATTTGCCACCCTAATAGACAATCACACGCATTCACACTTACTGCCATGGCACTGGCGGGATTCAAACCCGCAGGCCCCGTAGCACGCCGCTTTTCGGCCTGACGCCTTAGCGAGCAGAGCTACCGGGCCCCCTATTGATAGGTAATAAGGCTACAAAATGTGAAGGTAAAAAGTTAGCTCAACATTATACTTTCCGCAAACAGCACAAAAACGGCTAAAAAATAATGTCTGCGGAGTGGACTATTAAGTGAAGGCTGTAAAGAAAATAAATGATAACCACCGTTAATTCACTGGAGTGGAAGGATAAAAATTACAATTT
This sequence comes from Nemotelus nigrinus, assembly GCA_947369275.1. Lineage (NCBI taxonomy): Eukaryota > Metazoa > Arthropoda > Insecta > Diptera > Stratiomyidae > Nemotelus > Nemotelus nigrinus. Next base: position 42,820,087 of record OX376375.1, read on the forward strand.
GAAATTTCACAAATTTCCTATTATGCTTTTAGGCACTTAGCTTCCGAACAAGGGTTAAACTTTCCAAAACAATATCATATTCAAGCTAGAAACATTATAGTTTTTCACATTATTGTACAATAAAGGGGTCTCTAGAAACTCATTTATAAAAAAAGGGAAGTTTAAAAGATAGTGCTCCAAGAAATAGTTTTATCCGATATAGAACAATCACGATCTACTAGAAAAAACCTAGTGCATAAGAAGGTCGTCTGAGAGTCAGGCTTCCGTGAGGTAAGTAATTCAATCTAAGACAAGCAAAGAGTTAAAAATTATAGGTTGGAGCTTCAACCTCAAACCAAGACGTTTTGAAAATACAAGGAAATTTTGTAGTTTTTGGAATTAAGGTTGGCACATGTGTTTTCCTTATTCATTGAAAATTTGAACGAGGTCTTCGTTTGAATCTTTTGAATTCAAAACTGGAGTCCAATGATTCCTTTTATCAGCAGTGGTGGTAATTTTAAAAGAACTTTCCATTTTTCTAGAGAGGTTGTCAGGAATGAGTTTTGTGCAGTAGAGAACGGCAGATGCGAGTTCAAGTTTAAGATAGATTGTCAACTGCCACAATATTTATCTCATATGTGAGACTCGTCCTGAAGACTTACAGAGAAGGCATACTAGCAATTAACGGTGGGGCAGAATGTATCTGATGTTATGTTTGTTGACGCAACATCAAACTGATATCGTGCAGGCATCGCAGGTAGCAAAAATCACCGAATGTAACGAGCTGAGCAATTGATGTTGTACATCAGGTGCTTGTTGCAGCATTAGCTAGAGATAGAGCAGACTGCCGAGAGAAGCCAATTGGCATTGATTATTTGGTGGCTGGTGCTGTACTGTCTTTACCCTGACCGCATAGTTCTGCATCCGCGAACGAGAGATATCTGAAAGCAGAGGATCTGAAGAAACTATCAATGGCTATAATGGAATCCTCATCCTGCGTTCTTTGTGATGACCCGAAAGGCTACAATTTTCGCTTCAACTTCTTTACTTGTGGTCAAAGCATCAACTTTGACAAAGAAAATGTAGTCGGGAGGCATTAGACGACATGGTGTGTTTTTTAGATTTTTAGCAGAAACAAGGCACATCTGAGTCATGGTTTAAAATTGCATCGGTACATTTGTTTGGCCGAAATTGCAAGTTTGCGCGTGGAAAGGTGAAAGGAGAAGTATTATTCATGTCCAGGCAGTCAATTCCAGTTCAAAGTGAGATGCTGTCAAAGTTTCAAAAGTAATAATAATAAACCGCATGACAAGAATAGTATCACCACACACGAAGAGTGAGTAAAAAATTGATGATTAGTGCCAGCACAAAGCATTTAATATCTTCAGCGAAACTATGAAAATGGATAAAGCAATACATGACAAAAAGGATCAGAGATCGAAGCACTCAAAATAACGGTTCAAAGTAACAACTTGAACGCGCGGAATAGCAAAAAAGTAGCAAAAAATAAACTACGCTAATTACTCGGTTTTGAACAATTTGATCTTTCCACTATTATACAAAATACGGATTATGCTTTGTGAATGCGAACTTCGCTTGAAGATTAAAAATGTAACGTACACGGACAAAAGATTGGCTTTTGATTTAACTAAGCAGCTTATTTCAAAAGTATGTAAAACAGAATATGTCGCAACAAGAAAACAGATAGCATTTTAATTAACTCAGGCTAACGGCCCAAAAATCACAGCTCAAAATCGTGATAATACTTTAAATATGTAGTTTTTTTAAAAAAATATAATGCGGGTAGATTAGAATGCATTAATGACTTATTAATTATCGATTTAATATTAGAGTCATATTCAAGGTCCAGACATCATATTTAATTACAGTATCATTTCAGTAGATATTCTTCAAGTATCGTCTAAAGTATTGTCAATAGTTTGATTTAGCCGGAAAAAAATTAGTTTCATTTAAAACAGTAACCAAAGAAAATCACAAGTTGACTTTTTCAACAACTTCAAAACATTACCTTATTTTGTTATCGATGTTACAAGTCAAAATTTTTAAATATAATTTATTCAAAATAAAGTTAAAAATTCGCAAATATTTATGTATTTATGGATTCACCTAAATTAATTAAATTTTAATAAAAATCCTACATGAGCACTGGAAACACAAAAAATCCTAGTGCGATTTCAATTCGATGGGTCTTCTGAAGATTTTAGTTGAAAGCGGTATCATACCAATGCAATGGGGCTGCTGCAGCAGCAAGTGTCCTTCAATGAATTGCATGGAATATTTACTTCGTGGCGGAAAGATTCTCACACCAGACTCTGGTTTCAGTTTGAATCTGACAACAAGCCAGTCAATTTTCAGTATTTATTCGCTATCAGTAGTATTATGGTACCTGATGGGTGATTGGAGTCGAAAACCTCGGGATTCGCAAGAAAACCCACAGGGGACCAGTCAAAGATCATCCATACAGAGCCCGAGTCAAAACGCACGTAATGCAAATGGAGCACCAAGAGCTGCATCAGACAACCGTGGTAGCCGCAGACCATCTGCTGGAAGAGAAGGTCCCATGGCTATTGTATCAGAACAGACCAGTAAAGATGCCTTTCAGCAGACAGAAAGCGAAACACCATCTAGATATTCTGACCATCTAGAGACCATCGACTTGCAAGAATCGACTTCAAAAGCGGGGTCAACATCGTCACTGTGCTTACCAGATAGTCGTGGAATGCAAGTAATAAGTCTATGCCCTCACTGTGGAAAGTACCACACCCTTAGTCAACACTACTTGCTGTATCCAGGAAGCGGTGATATTGACTAACAATGTGAACTTTCAAAATCAGCTCTTAACAGGTTTATGCGTTTCCAGTACCTCAAAATGTAATCGAATCTTGTTTTGCACCGGGCGCGGAAAGGACACAGTCAGTGAAGTTTGACAAAGGTGACTCAAACATTAAAAAAATTGGAAATGAAGCAGAAACGAAACTTGACAATAAAAGTGAAACTGTGGCAATGGATAAAGAAGTTCAACTAGAAATCAATGCTAAAAAATCCGAAAGGGCTTTGAACTTTTCAAGTCCCGTAATACTATCGTCTGCATTGAAATCAACACCAAAGAGAAAGAAAGGTAATTGTCGTGCTAGCAACAGAGGCTTGTGAGCCAATGCCAATTCAAACCGGATTTCCAATTTAGACTTGATAACTGCACCTAAAAAGGTGCCAAGAGTCTCTTTCAACCTGGAAAAGAAATACCACACCTATTTTAAGTAGGGGAAACGCATGATTAAACAGGGTATCTTCAGTGTAAACTGAGGTTAGAGTTAAGGTTCTAGATGAGTATAATTGTCACGAAAGAAGGCAATCTATTGTAAGGTCACAGACACATGAGTGTTTCGAAAACGATCAGCATTTGGTTTTCTATGTGTAGGATTCTTTTCATTTTATCGAAATGTCAACTTGCAATTGAATCAAAATTTTTGGGAAATGGTCGAAAACTGTATTGCTAGAAAGTTTATATCGTAAGCCGGCAAGCGAAACAATCTCTAAAACAAAGGTGATAGCGATTTTTCGGATGTTGTCAGAGAATAATCTTAAAACCATTGTATTTTTCATGGTGGAATCTAAAGCTGTTTAAGCTTAAGCTGTGTATCTTTGGTCTGTTTCATTTTCAATGATTGACTTATTTATTTTTGAAAACTAAGATTTTATATAACTTAAAAAGCGATAATTATTCAGGCATAGTTGCTTTGACTAAGTCTTGGTATGACGCTCTTTGTGTCGGTCTAGAATTAGTTTAAGCAATAGTTCTTTATGTCTACGATTTTGTTCCAAAAAGAATTTTTGAACCATTGGCCCAAAAATGATTATGAATCGAAAATGTTCGATTGAGTTTTGCATTCGACAAAACATAGACTTAACATATATCAATGTAACATCTGCTGTATTCTATATTTTATAAAAAGTGAATTTATTTAAATAAAATTAAATAAAAGTTCAAACTGAAAACCAAATGTTTTCGTTTTTGATTTAAATTTGATTTACTGACTTTTTTTCTTTATAGGGTTTCAGGAAGAATCAGTTGAAAAACTGAAATAATAATTATATGAACCAATAGATATGCTTGAAACTTGATTCGGCTTAAGGGAAAAGAAAAGACCGCCATCTGGCAAGAGGGCTCGTTTATCTGCCTCTTTGAAGTTACACGCTATATTTCCTGAATAATCGGAAATGTTTTAAAGCTTCATTTGTAAGGATGTGATTTTTTTTTTGATTTACATGTGTATTTTTAGGAGAGAATAGATTAAATAAAATATTTTCAAAAAATGTAGAAGTTACGGCTCTCCATTTTTACACCTTGATATGTTTTTTTGGCTTCTTTGAATATTGTCTATTAAAATGCCTTTATTTTTGTATGATAGTACTGAGCTCAGTCAAATCTTTGAATCTAGTTGTTCCAACCGATGTTTTCAAACAATAAAAACTTGCTTCATTTAAAAAAGAGGTTTTCAGATATCTAATTCTATTTACTAAACAATCGTAGCCTATGCTGTGGAAAGTTATACACGTCTTACTTAGGACAATCTTTTTGTTTAAAGTACTGTATGTTCTGTATTCAAAGCGATACCTTGCCTCTGCCAACATGATTTTGTATATATGAAAAATGTTTGGTCAACGTGCACTTAGGACTTAAAATTGTGTTTGTTCAAAGAAAAAAAGAAATCACGGCATTTTGTGGTCCTAAAATTAAGATGTTTTTTTTCAAAAAAGCCTTAAGATTTAAATTTCAAAAATTATTAATGGGAGAAACATAACACAACAGAACTCCAGTAACATGTTGTTAGCTTTTTGTGTGAAATAATGTCACGGTACGGCAGAAAATAAAAACAGCCGACACAAGAAGCCATTCAAGCAACTATTACCACTGTAAATAAAACTACAGCCTTCCATCAACTTATCAATTTTCTACTATCAAAGTTTTTGAAGAATGCCAAAAATTCTTTCGCTATAATACTTTTGCCTTGACGAATCAAATCAAGGATTTTATCCCATCTTTTGGGAATCTCTCAACTTAATCTAAGAGAAATGCTTCCTTTGTCTCTTTTCGTTTGGTTAGTACACCGTATTATAATGGTAATAATTAACAAAGCCACTTTTGATCCCGATTCACTTTTCCTAACAGAAACTAATCTTAAGTCCGGCCATCATTTAGCCGTGAACGATTACAAAATTATCCGTAAGGACATCTTCCTCAGATGATCGAAATCCCAATAGCTAAGAAGGAGTATCATTAAAAGGCGGATTAAAACACAAAGTCATTTCATCCCAGGACTTACGGTAATTGATGCGATTCGCATTAGCTTTCAAATAAGGAAACTATGTTGCGTTTGCAGGTATCTATGTCCATCTCCAATTTATAGGTTGTGAACTGATTCAGGATTTGAACATGAACCTAGTGACAGATCAGGTCTAGTCATCCTCAGGAGTCATTTCCATGCAGTCATGGAAGGAATCAAACCGAGGGGATAATGCTTATGGAATGGCAATGCTAATGAAACAATGAAACAATGAATACCTGTCTTTCCATAAGCCCTAATCTTTCGTCGCTTTTCATTGGTTTTTGACTTTTTACTCGGGTCTTTGTGCTGAGTCAGCTCCATATCATAGTGCGGCAAACCTTGCGCCGCTGAACCCGACCATTAGTTGTGCAAGTAGCAACTGTGCAAGTAGCGGAAAATGATTCAAGCCTCTTCATTCCTTACGTTTGGGGCGATTGGGACTAAATCGATGCTGGTGTTGAATCTCAAATTCAAAATCTTCGTCTAAACAGTTCAGTAAATATGTCATCATCATCGATGGCGCGGCAGCTCAAGTCGGGCTTTGGCCTCCAGTAACGTTCGCCTCCAATCGTCTCGATCCTGCGACCTGGTTCTCCAATTATTGAGCCCCAGTATTGACCTGCTGTCTGCGTCTTTCGTGTCTTCCCAACGTTTCCTCGGCTTACCAACTGGACGCTTCCCTTGTGCTCTACCTTTCAACGTTCTTTTAGGTAGTCTATTGGCCTCCATCCTCTCGACGTGGCCAGCCCATTGTAACTTTCGTAATTTAATGCATTTGGATACAGTTGTGTTGTCATATATATGTTACAACTCATTGTTGTATCGCATTCTCCACTCTGTCCCTTCTATGGGGCCAAAAATTCGTCGTAGCACTTTACGCTCAAATACGTCCAGAGCCTTTTCGGAGTCCGTAGTCAAAGTCGAGGCATCGCTTCCATAGAGAAGCACAGGTTTAATGAGTGTTTTGTATATGCGAAGCTTATTATTCCTGTGCACGTTCATAGACTTGATAATGGGGAGTGTGGAATAGTACGCCTTGTTTGTTGCATTTATTCGTCTAAAAATTTCGACCTTTTCACTGCTTGCATTATCAAGGTGGACTCCTAAGTAGATGAAGTTATCTACATTCTCGATGTTGTAGTCTCCTGAGGTCAAGTTTTGTCTGATTGGCGCCATTTTTCTTGTTTGGGTCATTAATTTGATTTTATCTTTGTTGACCCGTAGATTTATTTTCCTTGCTTCAGACTCCAAACTTAGGAAAGCTTCCTTTGCTTCTGATATGGTCCGTGCCATAATGTTGACGTCATCGGCGAATGCTACTATTTGCGTGGACTTGAACAGTAGTGTGCCTGTTGTATCAGCTGGTATTTTTCTGATGACGTGTTTCAGAGCAAGATTAAATAGCTTCAGTAAATATGTGCTCCCAGGAAGTTGAAGAGACTCTTGATATGCTCAATCATATTCATTCTTCAGTCATTTATAGTTTAGTTATCGGAAGAAAATCGACAAAATTTGCCTTTTATGATTTAGGGCACGATATAATTCAGCTCTATAAAAGGTGAATCTTTAAGACAACGTCGTACTCGCATCTACAACAGATTTAGCAATACAAGCCCCAATGCCGTGCTACTAGAACAAAGAAGCCGATGCCACCTTTGTATTGAACCTTTCATCGAAAAAAAAGTCCTCAGGAGAATCTACAACTTTTAATTTTTAGTTTTAAATTTAAAATAAAACGTTCTTTTTTGTTTCGTTCAACACTTTTGTGTTCTCTTTGTTTCTCGTCTCAGCATTGGATATTTAGCCACTACTTGGAAGCGTGCAAAAATATTCTCGATCTCCAGAATATCAGGATTTTGCAATGTGTTTAACGCTCGTACAAAATCTCTGCTCTTAAATTTGGGAGAAATATTCAGAAGGGTAAGTAAAAGATGGTTAAACCATTCTTTAATGAGAGCCAAATTATCCCCAGCAGGCAATTTGCGAAAAAAACCAACAATAGTTATACAAAGAGAAGTCGAATTTAGCACCCAGAAAAAAAGGATTATAGATCTACAACAGGTTCTCGACTCCATAGGGATTGAGACTCTACGGTGTAATATATGATCAATGTTGGTTTCAATTGTTGAATCAATAATATTGTAGACAGTTTCTTCCGTAGCAGTAAGGCATTCGCCAGCTTTAACGAGGCTGCCTTGCAGGAGTTTTCGATTGCGCTAGGTACAGCCTCACCTATGGACCGATTCTGTTGAATATTCCCGACACAACCCACTTTTTCCCAGCGGGCTTAGAATACATGACTTGAAGTGGGGCCTGCAAGTAAATGCTTACAAAAGTCACTGCGTTTTTCAAAAAGTGGCTGTTTTTTTTTGGCTTCTTTTAGCTTAAATTGAAGTTTTTTGCGCATTTTTGAATCCGGCGTTTCTTTTGGATTTAATGTATTTCAACAACATCCAATTTTAATTTCTATTACAAAAATTGATCGTTCCCCCAAATTTATGGGCTCGAAACAATCAATTCTTGCTTTAAAATTTACATCCTGCTCAACTATTCATCCATCCAGTTTCCACCTCAGCTGCTGCAGGCTAGAACTCAACTTTTGCCGAGCAAGCATCGTTTTAAAACGTCGATTATGACACTTTGTCATGACTTTTTATCACATGTCTGTAAAGCAGTATTTTAAATGAAAAAATAACATACAATTTTAAATATTTTCCAGTTTGGTTTTAATGAAAACATAAAATAACTAAATTCATCGTCCAAAAGCTTTATGTCTCAATATTTTTTTTAACAGAAAATCAATTGTTCCAGTACTCGTTCTATTCAAATAGCTCCAGATGTTTTCATTCTTTAGCAATATATTTGGCGGTGAACCAACTATCACCAAATCATCATCGAATCAATCCAGAACAACCAACTACATTGCGAGTAATGTTTTAACGACATTTGCTCCAAAATCGTATTCGCGAAAGATTTTGCCATCTGGGAATTTCGTCTTTTTTTCAGCTTTTACGGTTGCTGTTATGACATGGTACGTCTGGACTGGTAATATTATGGCAGACCAGAAAAAACTGAAAAAACGACGAAACAAAGACTTACAAACGCATTTACAATCTCAAAGTAATATTTATTGTAATGCTGAAGAAAAACCTACGGGCCGACCATCGCAAGATTGTAAGTTATTGTTTGGATGGTCTTTTGATTTTGATTTCTTATGGTCATTGTAGGCAATTGTGACTTTCTTTATTTGCCAGTCAATGTCGGCATGAAATAAGTCGTTGTATAGAAGTATTGCATTTATTAATAAGCAAAGAACGGTTGACTAGATTAATAACTTGATTATTGCCTGGAAATTAACTTAGTAGATGATGGTTTGCTCCAATCGTTATTTTTTCAGTCATCCATGCTATGAGAGGCAGCCAGTCAAAGTTTGAACCGAGCAATAAAATATGAATGGACAACATCGCATGTATACAATCTGCTGCGTTGTTTTCATGCTTTGATTTGAAAGCCGCTGTGGCTGAAACTTTAGCTACTTGCCTTTTTTCGGATTCTGAAGCCGGCTGGAGACCTATGAAAAAAAAAACTACAGCGAGTTACGTTCTTATGTTAATGTTTGATATATAAATGATTGAAATATGATTTTACCTCAAAGATTTTACATCATCTGGAATTTCAGTATTTAAATTTAAATAGCATTAATAAATTAGTAATGTGCACTGGTGAAATTGTGTTTTCTTAGGTTCAAATAGCTTACATTTCGCTTAGAATTCAGTAGAAAGGTTGACCAAAAGTGGCCAAACAACCCATCAGATGAGTATTAGACATGACAAAGTTTGCAGCAAACCATAACTGTGAATTTAATTTTGATCCGATGAATGCATTCAAAGCTTTCAGGGCTCAAAACTACCACCCGAAAAAAGTTTAGAATTTAAGAAATTAAGAAATTTGTTACTTATTCGCAGCTTTAATCTACATTCAACCTTCGTACTAGAGCCAACAGGAATTTAAAGTCAAATTCAGTCCTATGCAGCCGCCCGTTATTTTTACCCATTCAAGATGCTGTTAGTTACACTCAAAACAATTTTGGTTGAATTTTACCCTTAGAATAGTAGGAAACTGGTTTCCTACTATTAAAGATGTAAATTTATAAAAGTGCGTAAAAAGAATATTTTTTTTTTACGACCAAATAGTGTAATTTTACCATTAAATAATTATGCAATTTTATGGCTTTGGCGCAAAGGTGAATAGCAAATTAGTAAATTTACACTCTTTTTGTTTCAATTTACAAAAAAGCTGTGTATTATTCAGCTGATATGACGTAAAAGCAAAAAATGCACATCGAATGTGTAAAAAAGATTGTAATTCATTATTTTAAACGAAAAAATGAATATATTTCCTATTATCAAAGTATTAATTATAGACCCACTTTTTAGAGTGTATATGTATGATATTTTCAGATTACCAGCCGAGAATGCCTAGATTCAGTATTCATTGATTAGTTATATATAGTGTCAGAATTTGCAAGACAGGCAAATAAAATTTAAGTGAACTTGAAGTTGATAGTGCTGGAGTAAATCAATTAAGTTATCGACAAGGTCTGAAGAAATCTTGAGCCGAAGCAAATTAATCTATGAGTGGTTGTCTACAGGGAAGGAACTAAACCAGGAAAGAAACTTATTTTTGCAGATTTGTTGTTCAGAGCAGTTTCGCCATACTAAGCTCAATCATTTTATCCAATATATAAAATATCATCCCCCACTGAGGGCTGAAAAAAATTAATTCCAATTAAATTTGAAATAAACAATTTTATTGGCCTCTTTTCAAGCCAATCGCTAACCAGAGTCTGTGTTACAATTACTTTTCATTTAATTCCTTAAGTCCATCCTTCACTTGAAGTTCAAATAAGCCAGTTCAGTTTCTAAACATAAATTGTAGCATCTTTGGCTTAATACAGCTGACAATTCTGTAAGAAAGGCAAAATTTCTTCTACGAGTAATGGCTTTAAAAAACTGTACTGTTCTTAAAATTTCACACATTTTTTTTAGCTTACATTTCGATGGACAATTTTTCTTTTTGTCTTGTCTGTACTGAGCAGCTTAGCATGCCAACATCATTTCATCCACTTTAACATTGTTTATCACATTTTTGGATGTAATGAGACGACCTGGTCACTCAGCGTCTGGATATTCACCATTGTTTAATTTTTTGCTCGTGAAGGAGTCAAAGCGACAGAAATATATCGCGGGTTTTCTGCAAAGTTTGGAGATCGAACACTGTTAGGAACTCGTGTGTTTACTTGGCATAAAGAGTTGAAGAAAGGACGGAAACGAGTGGAAAATCAAAAAAACGACGGCCAGAAATCACAATCGAAAACATTTGAGAGGCGCCAGACAGAAGAGGATAGATGAATCGAAGAATCTGAAGCATCTGAAGTTACAGAGAAAATAGGAATAAGTTATGAAAGTGGTCAAGCGATCATAGCAAATAACTTAGAGTTCCGTAAAGTGAGTGTCCGACGAGACTCTCACCTTTTGGCCGAAGATCGGAAGTTGAGAAATTTTGAGTTTTGTTGCCAACTTTTCGCAAGAGTTGCTGAAGAATTCGATGCATTTTTGAGTCGGATCGTCACCGAGTCGAAGAAAAATATAGTGGCGGAAAAAAAAAGAGGCAGCTCCAGTGCAAGCCAAGACTCGACCATCATTTGGCAAGGTCTTCGCAACAGTTTTCTTCGTTAATACAGCTCAACAAAATTATTTTTTTTTGGTGCCCTGGATGTCTTTACGGATTTCTAAAATTTTAGGTACACAGTTTACGAATATACTCATGAAAGTAGTGAATTGGCTCTGGTTTTTATGATATTGATGTATTCATAATATTAAAAATAATAAATTATCTTCTCGTAACACGAATTGATAACAAGTGTTTCGTTTCTGGTTAAAATCCGTTTTCTGGGAATTTTTTCGCGCATACGGAAACTACGTGATTGTGCCAGTGACCTTGCACTTCGTGAACCCGCCAAAAAATTCATTTATTTAAAAGATTCGAGGGCGCACGACTCGCATTTGGGTAAGTTACTAGTATAAGGTTTAAAAGTGTATTTTATTTATTGAATTTTGATTCGAATACTATTTTTTTTTGTCTGTAGAAACATGAGCTCATCGCGAAGAAAATGCAGACATAGCCCTGATGTATTTTTCTACATTTGTGGTGCTTGCAAATCAACAAAACAGACACGAAATATCAAAGACTTTGTGAAAGATGTTTATACTTTTTATACTACATATTGAAAAACAAGATTAATCATGGGTGCCGCATAAAGTTTGTAAATCATGCGTTGCATCTTTACGTTTGTGGAAGAAAGGAGAGCGCCACGGGCTAGATTTTGGTATCCCTATGATGATCTTGATGGAGCCCAAAAATAATTTTGATGATTGCTATTTTTGTGTTAAGGTTTTAATCGAAATAAAACGTGAAAATATCCAGCTTTGCAGTCCACAAAATGGCCTATCTGGCACAATGAAGATCTTTCTCGACCCATTTATGCCTCAAAAGTAGTTCGTATGCCCTCAGAATCTATGGTGTTACCAAACTCATAGCATCCAATCCAATCTACTAGTGGAAGTGAATATGAAGGTGAAACATCATCTCAAAAGGTGCTCAGTCATTTAATACGAGACTTAAATTTATCAAAACAAGTATCAGAGCTTCTTGCTTCAGTATTAAAAGAAAAGAATTTAATAAAACCAAATGTAACAATTACAGCATACCGAACAAAAGAAAGTGCAATTTTACCTTTTTTCAGTAAAAATGAAGAACTTGTCTACTGTAAAAATAGGCGCGTTTTTTTTTTGCTCCCCTTATCCACAACAGAACAATGCTTATCAGTGCAGACGCATTGGAAACAACAAAAACTCCTGCTTTGCATAGGGGGGTTGTTGTTGTTTCCAATGTGTCTACAGCTCAGTGCTGCCATATTAGGTATTTTAATCCTAGATTTAGGGATATTTTAAAGACTTCAGGGGACAAACAGGGGGAAAAAATATTCAGGGTTTTGTTTAGGGTGTTCTGAAACTTGATAATGCATTTTTCCGGAACAGATGTTTCGATAAATAATAATTTCGAAATACGTCATGTCCACCTTTTTCTGATATAAGAAAATGTAAAATATCAATCTTTCATCATACCAATAAGCGGATATTGGTGATGCTGTTTCAAAATTGATATTTCTACCTTACCGATTGACGACAGAGGCCGCGATTGCCGTACCCTATGTCTCTATCTATTCAGCTGAGTGACCTATTCACTTTTTCGTAGGTACTATTTACAATACGCTGTCATCAAATCCATAATGGGATCATTTAACCGCCCTCGCTCTACCATTGTTTGATGTGCATTGCATTTAACACGGGGATATCCCAAAATATCGGAATAAGTCATATTCGTTTCTCCAAGCTCGCTTATTAATTAATCAACTGATAAAATATGCCCATGGTACTGTCTAACTGTCTCTCGCGACTCTGTCGATAATAAACCTTTAGGAACTAATTTTTTCTGAGTGAAAACTTAACACACCCAGGAAAAAATTAGTCCCAAAAGATAAGGATGAGTGGGGGAAAGTTTCACCTCACCTTAAAAAAGTTTGCTTCATATGACGAAAGTCTTACACATACAAAAATTTATATTTAAACAACCTGGTTTTTGAGAATCCCGAAAAATTTCCCGGAAATGACGTCACTATGGCTACTTAGGGTATTTTCAGGGATAAATAGGAATTGTCTGGGGGTAAGCCGCAGCGCCTATCTGGCAGCACTGCTACAGCTTATAGCATTGTTCTGTTATAGATGTTAACACGCCTAATATTGCTCAGTTACTTCTAGATACGGGGTTAAGACAGTACAAATCTACTGATTGGTGACTCTTTCTTGATAGCTGTAAAAAGAGTTTAAAATGCTTTCCATTGCACAATGGAAATCAGCTTGCATCAATCCCAATTGCCCATTTCACAAAACTCAAAGAAGAATATCAGAATATTAGATTGGTTTTACAAAAAATTAACTACTACATACATCACCGGCCGGTTTGTGTTGGCTTGAAAATGGTAAACTTTTTACTTGTTCAACAAAGTGGATACACAAAACACCCCTGTTTTATTTGTATGTGGGAAATAGAGCTTGGCAAATTCACTGGGAACAAGATGTGTGGCTTTTGAGAGAATCCTTAATTGATGGTAAAGCTAATGTAATAAATGAGCCTTTGTTAAGTAGAGAAAAAATCACACTTCCCCCTCTCCACATCAAGTTAGGTATGATGAAACAGTTCGTCAATGCGCTGGACAAGAACGAAGAATGCTTTAAATACATTTGTCAAATATTTACTAAGTTAAGTATGGAGAAGTTGAAAGCTGGAATAATCGATTAACCCTAGAATGATACCGATGGGTAAATTTTACTCACATAGGGTATACATTTCGTCGCGCACCAGCCAGTTGGCCACTCCGACTGCCATAAGGCTAGAAGCTACATAATCTTTTTATGTTTAATGATAATGTACATAATACTATTAATAAAAAATACATTAATGATAATGTACATAATACTATTGTTGCCATCTTTTTAGTAAAAACATGTGCCTAAAATCATCCAAAAATTTACCGTACCATTCCACGGTTAATAAAAGACACAAAATTCTTGGAAGGGTTTTGTGTTGATTGTATAATTTTTTCGGGTAACTATAAAGAACCAAATTGTAGAAAAATGTGCAAAAGATGTTGGAGTGCTTCAAGATTTTAGGAGCAAATATGAGCATAAAGCTACACTCTTTTCACAGTCACCTGGATAGATTTCCTAACAACCTAAGAAATTACAGTGAGAAGCAGGGAGAACGCTTCCACCAAGAGTTCAAAGTAATGGAGGAAAGGTATCAGGGTAAGTGGGATTATTAGAGAGAGTTTGATTATTAGAGAGAGTTTGTCCGAAAAAAATTACAAAAGCAAATCTTATAAGAATTGTTTCTCTGAAGTATAACATGATTTTTGGTATTATTTTTTTCTCATTTTAATTCGGTGTAAATCAACAAAGTACTAAAACAAAACATTAAGTAATATTTTTCAATTTTCAATAATTTTTCAATTATGGAATGTATTTGCTTTATTTTCTCATTTTTTCATAGTGTAACAAGAAAATGAGGATTAAAAAAAACTAAAGCCATTATTCGAAAAACATTCATAGTTTCATAAATTGTTGGTATGAGTTTACTTAAAATTATAAAACTACTGTCGACCAGTGTAATCGAAGCACTTTGTTCACTGATTCTTTTGATTCATAACAACGGCGGGTCTCTGCAGCTCTGACAGTGTCAAAACTTAACGAAATGTACAAGACGCTGAAAGACGCTGAAACGCTGAAAGTGAACGAAAGCTTCACTCAATTGGTGTCGATTGGTTAATTTGTCCATAATAGACTTATCGGAACGAATTTGATAGAAAAATTTTGTAATCTGATATTCACACTTAAAATTCCATTAAATAAATGCCTGCTTCTACGAGACCAATAACGATCTATACTTTTAAATTTTGCGGCGTTTCGAACTGCAAACGATTTTTATAGGCGATATTTTGGCGATGTCAAATTTGATTTAAGTGGTGTACAAACCTATTCGTAGTTCACTTCAGAGCTTGAACTGGACGAAACTTGACGAAACCGAGCAAGAAGTATATTGTCAATTGACTTCTATGTACTCTAACATCCACTTAAGTCAATTTAAGCTCATTTAATTCCATTAGAGTTCAGCCTTTAGACCTATCGCTTGGTTATTTCCATTTGTTTGGGCTACTTAAAGAAACAATAAGAAAGCAGCGATTCAAGGATGATATAGGAGTGAAGTTATTTGCTCCTCCCACCAACAACTTCATTCTGCGATACTATTTTAAAACAAAAAATAAATCCAATTTATGTTTGGTCCATCCTCGTAATTAACATTTAGTTTTTCAAAGAGAGGTTTATGGTTACAGTTTTATTTTCGAACGCACTATTTACTCAAAATAACAGAAATATTAATTTAGATTAATTTTCATAAATTGTTTGAAAAAAAAATTAATCTGAGTTTTCGTTTCAATTGAATCAGTCTTGATTAAGTAAGCATCGTTTTGAAATGTCAGTTATGATATGAAAACATGATTTTTACAACTTGACTTTGACTGCAAAACCGTATTTTAAGTGAAAAAATAACATATAGTTTTAAGTATTTTACCGTTAGGTTTTACAAAATTCGCAAAAGTTTAAGATAATGAAATAAAATAAGTAAATTCATTGTCCGAAAGATTTTCGTCCTAATATTTTTTTTTATAAATCAATTGTTCCAGTACTCGTTCTTTAGAACTTGCTCCAAATGTTTTCATTCTTTAACAATATATTTAGCGGTGCACCAACTATTAACAAATCATCGAATCAATCCGGAGCAACAAAAGTTATCGTGAGCAGTGTCTTTTCAACATTTGCTCCAAAGTCGTGTTCACGAAAGTTTTTGCCGTCTGGAAATTTCGTCCTTTTTTCAGCTTTTACGGTTGCTGTGATGACGTGGTATGTCTGGACTGGCACTATTATGATAAATCAGAGAAAACTGAAAAAGCGACGAAATAAAATTATACAAACGCGTATACAACCTGAAAGTAACCAACCGGAGAGTAGCCGACCATTGCAGGATGATTGTGAGTAGCCGTTTGAGTTGTGTTTTGATTACAGTTGACTATATAAATATTGATTGTCTTCTTAAAATTTATTTAAGTTAAGCTAAGTTCATTCAATGGATATTATTGTTTCAGTTGATGAAGACAAAGTCATGTTTGGTGTGCAAGGCAAGCAGTCACAGTTTCTTCCCAGAAATAATGAATAAATGGACAGCATCGCATGTATATAATTTGCTGAATTGTTTTCATGCTATGATTCGAAGAGCACTATCGCTGATATCTTGCCTCTTTGATTCTTAAAGCTAGCTGGAAATAATGAAAAGTGATACCAAATAGAACGAGTCCAGTTTTAAGTAAATGTTTTATATCCAAACGGCTGTTATACGATTTTACTACAAAAGTTTTATGTTTTTAAAATTTTTAAATATAAGTTGCAATAATAAATTGATCATTTTTGGCATTGAAATTGTGTTTTATTGGATTAAAGGACTGTGAACACATTTTATATATCTCCTTACACCAAAAGGAGACGCCTTCTCACATTAAAGGGAACACAACAGATTTGTTATGGCTGTTATACATAATCTGGCTAAAAATTTTAATGATTTCATTGAAAGATGAAAAATACTTTTCAGTTTTGGAATTTGATTGCACGGCTCTAACACAAAACACAAACTTTTGATTATATATTTCCTGATAAGAGGTTGTCAACTCTAAAGGATGCAGATTCAAAATAAGGCTTAAATGCTCCAATTAGTCAATATATCTACGATATATTTTCAAAAAAAAAAAAAAAACGATGAATTGTTTTCCCAGCTGCGAAGATTTTTTGCTGATAAGCTACATGCCACAAGCCTGCAGCAACGAATGCGTGGCAGTGGGTTTACTGCCGCATTAGCGGCATGGAAGATGCATGCAGGCGTATATCAAGCGTAAAAAGCCTAGAATGCTGCTATGAAGCGACGACACAGTGGACAGTTGGGTTTGTATTTTTTCTTAGATTATGTTTTCGCTCGTAAACTATTGTGACGTCAGCGTTTAACTCGTAAGCCGACCGAAAATCCTGGGCTTGATTGCAGTGTAGTTACCGAGTTTATGATCTTTATTGACGGCTGTAGTGCAATGCCTCCTTAAAAATTGAATAGCTGTTGCTACTCGTTATGTGTTTTGTATTGCAGCTTTGAAGAAATCTTTGGCTACATGTCCTTCCCCACAACTACAACACAGCTTTGGTTGGTCCTGCAAGTTTTTAAAACTATTTCCCTTGTGTCTAAATTAGAGGCATTTGAAACACTTTTTCGTAGAAATCTGATCTCAAGAGGGATTTTTTATTACTGTGATGAAATTAAAATGTTGAACCCAAACTGTTATAGAGTTGCAAAAAATTATATATATATATATATATATATATATATATATATATATATATATATATATATATATACATATATATATATATATATTTTTTTTTTTTTATAGTTACTCTTCATTTTTCCATATTATTTTTTTGCTCTTAGACAATCCAACTGATTGAAGAACATCTGGCCATTTAAGTTGACTCTAGTTAGGACTTTCTTTATCACCTTTCTTTATTTATTTGGAATTCCAGGGCTAGTATATATTAAGTGGGTTTTTTTGTTGCCCCTCTATCCAGAATAGAACAGAATAGATATAATAATAGTTTTATCGCCACATTCAAAATTACAGTTCACAGATAAATTACAAGACGAAAAAAGAACAGTTGGCCTTTCTACAATGAGCATAGTTCGTGCTATAGAAAGAGAGCCTGTATTTTCAACAATATTTTTACAAGTTATACTAGTTAATGCATTATACTAAGTATTTGACACATTGTTTTAGAATTCGTACAGCAATTTTAATAATACACTTAGAAAACTGGCATTGGCATATTACTAATTAAAAAAAATTCACTCTACAATATTATTTCCCTGGATTTACATTTTCACAGCTTTTTGAAAAGCATGGCAATTCGTTATCTTACATATGTTGGCTGGTAAGCTATTAAAAAGTCATGGAGAGAGTCTACATAAGACGCATGATTTCCAGCAGTTGTAGTTAAGTGCCTTGTTTCTTGAAGTGCTCTGCGATTTTGTAAAAGCGTTGAGTGACCTGTATTTAATTCAAAGGGAAATTCACGAAGGTGGTTGTGTATATACAAGCATTTTAAATTTATAACTGTTGGATATTTAAAGGATATTGAATTCAGAATAAAGAAATTGAGTAGGGTATCGTATTGGTTTTTAAGCAGATTTTTATAATTTTTTTTTATGCAAAGTTATCAGCAGTCGTAAGGTACTGGTAGCTAAACCTCCCCAACTGACTAATGCATACTCTACTATGGACTGAAAAAGTGCGAGAAACACCATCCTCAATTGATTTATAGATAGCATAGTTCGTAGTTCTACAAATTTATAAATAGTTTTCCTTATTCGACCGCAGACAAAGCAAATGTGCTTATCCCAACGTAAATGTTGATCTATTACTACACCAAGGTATTTCACGGTTGGGTTAACTGGAAGCGGAGAGCAATTGAACTTATTTGGGGAGCTTGAGTGTTTGTGCATGAAAACCCTAGAAGCCTCCTGCGGTAATCCTAATAAATTCAAGGAAAACGGAACCAACAAAGATTTTTTTTACATTGATACTGACTTTATTCATCTCTAACCAACGGGATATTGTACTAACACCGTCATTAGCTATTTCAGTTACTTCGTTCCCATTGTTGCCTCAAAAAAGGGCAACCGTATCATCAGCGAATGCATAAAGAGGACAATTTGCTATTTTTGATTCCAATAGATCGTTGATGTATATCAAAAATAGAATTGGACCCAAGACTGTTCCTTGTGGAATCCCAATAATTACACCAAGGCTGGAGCTAATATGGTCATCTATGCGTACTGACTGGGTTCTACCATGCAAGTAGCTTCTGAAAATATTCAGTGCTATTCCTCTTATCGCCATCCTCTCCATTTTTACTAATATCAAATGATGATCTACCGTGTCGAAAGCCTTTTGAAAATCAAGAAATATTCCTTAATAGCTCACCCTTTTACCCAGCTCTGAAACTAATGTTTGGGTCGCCTTGTAAATTGCGTCTTCTGTCGAACTTGATTCTCCAAAGCCATATTAGACATTTGAGAGAAGCTTTAGCTCTTCCAAATACCTTGCAAGTCTAATTTTTATTGCTTTTTCGAATACTTTTGAAAGGCATGACAATAGACATATAGGCCGGTAATTGTTTAGACTTGAGCTCTCACCCCCTTTATGGATAGGCACTATCAAAGCATGTTTTAGTTGAGATGGGAAATGGCCCTGGCTAAAACAAAAATGTATAATGTGCGTCAACGGCCTAGATATTAATGCAGAATTTTCATGTAGATGTTTTGATTGTATACCGTTAATACCAGGAGCAGTGTTTGGTTTACAATGGAGAATAAGCCGATTTATCTCTTCTTCAGAAACTGGATATAATAATAAAGTGGTGTGAGCTGTAGGCAGCAAAGGCTGATAAGCAGCTGAAGGAATAAGGGATGTTATTTTATACCCAAATGTTGAAAAATGCTTGTTGAATTCTTCTGAAATTTTCGATTTGTTATCATTTGGGATTAATTCGATGTCTTGATGGGATTATTAATGTTCGATGTCTTGATGGGATTATTAAAACTTATCATATCTCGTTTTACGCTTGTAACCAGGGCTGTGGAGTCGGAGTCGTGGCTTTATACATTTAAAGCGGAGTCGGAGTCGCGTTCGACTCCAACTCCGCTTTAAATATAAAGGGACACGACTCCGGCTCTACAGCCCTGCTTGTAACCTCATTAATTAGATCGAACATTTTTCTAATATTATTGCTATTACTTTCAAATTGGATTCTATATTGCTCAGATTTAATTATGCGAAGCAGATATTTCAACTTATTTCTAATAGCGAATGTACTTTTCTCTCAAAGCTATGTTGAAGGGTTGCTTTGATAGCTTTTGAGCAAGTTTATCTCTATCTCTAATGGATTTAAGTAGCCCATTTGGCATCCATGGTTTCAGCTTTTTGAAATTATTTCTATTCATAGTAAGACCATTTGTGCTACTCTGTATACAAGTCAAAAGTTTATTGAAAAAAACCATAAAGGATGCTTCTGGATTTGTCTCAGAGTACACATCATTTCATGCTTCAATTTCCAGATTGGTTTTAGGTTCAGTAGAATTAATGGTTTTTTTAGGTTCCTTGGCTGAACATTGATAAGTCTTTCTGCGATGCCTCGAGAATGTAACTTTAGATAAGGTCATAAAATGGTCTGTTATAAAAGGTTAACAAATTGCTGACTTAAAAGCATATTCTTTATAACATTTGGCAAAAATATGATCAACACAAGATTGCCGCGTAATAGTTGCCCGTATACATCCGTACAGGTAGTTGATGAAACCATATGATGAAAAACTCCTGTCGAAAAATTCATCAAAGCCTTTAACATAGCTTTTAATTAAAGAGTAAGTATTTTCTATGTTATTAATATTACTTAAAATATTATTAGCTATCATTACAGCAAATTTTTTTTTTGTTAGTTAATACAATATCATTGATATTTGTTATTGCAATTGCATTTGAGTTTTCATCTCTTCTCACAAATACTCGACCTTGTTTTACCCATACAAATTTAAAATGTTTTTGTTTTGCCACTTGTTTTGCTTCTCGCAGGAGCTGCGCAGTCGATGGAATAAGATGGTCCCCAATAAATATACGACCATCTCTTAGCTGACTCCCTACATTAGTTGCTGCTAAACCAGGGCCATTGTTCCTCTCACGCACTTGCGATTTAAAAGCTTCGATATAATTATCTTTAACTGTTGTTTTTGTGAAGCTAAAAATTATCGCGGGAGACTCGGATTTAGAGCCCTTGACGCGATAAGCATTCTTTATATCATTTTCGCATACTTCCTATCCAATACATTTAGACACACTTCTAATGATTGCATTGATGTTTCCTCTTGGTGTAACTTTAATGCCATTGATAAGCCCATTGTTTCGCCGCATTTAATAATGTAGATTTTTGTTTTGTGCGACAAGTGTCTGGACTTGCTGTTTGAGCGAATCATTTCCACTTCTAAGCGACTGGATCTGCTGTAGCAGTTGATCAAATTTGCCGGTATATTCATCGACTTTGTCTGACATGAATTGGATTGATTTTGTGACTTCAGTAATATTCAGCTCCACTTTTAGATGGTGTGCCAATTTCGCTACTGCTTCATCGCTGATGTTGAACACCTCCGTTGTCTCAGCATTCCTTTTATATGTTTGCGGTGTATCTATTACAGACTGGTTTCGAATGATTCTAGTCGGTGTATTTGCATTTTCACCTCGTTTGTTTCCCGATATTTTGCAGTGCGGGCATTTCCAGTTAGCTTTGGTAGCCTGCGATTGTTTTTTGGAATTTCTGACCGCAATTCCGACACATAAGTGATGGTAAATACGGGGACAGGTGGTGCAAACAATTTTTTCAGTTTGGATTAATTTATTGCCACACGAGTCACAGTTCATGATTCCAAATATGATTGTAACATTTTCTGATATAATACTTCACTTTCACTTGTGCACTTGCTACCGGTACAAAACAGACTCCTGTACCAAGGAATTCACTAGTACAAAAATTCTATTGGACAAAGGTAGTTCACGTGCTGAGCTATAGAATGTGCTGATAGAAAAAAGAAAACCTCACGAGAAGTTGTCTTTTTTGCTGTGAGGTGGCTTTGGTTTTTCAAGGTTATATTGAATGTTTTGGTAGTTAGGAAATTATATAATAATGTGTCGAAAGTTAGAAGAGGTAATTTTCTGTTAGTTATTTTTCTATTTTCTATCGATTGTGGTAGTTTATATTCGTTATTTTCTCCTTTTATTTTCAACTGTTTTGTGCTACCACAGCAAATACAGCAACTTATGTGAGTCTTAGCAAATTCACTGCTGTTTTTGTACTCGATCGTTGTTTCTGCGGCATAGTTTTATTCTGTTCTGTATCGGAGCAAAACAACGCACAGCAAAAAAGACAACTTCTCATGATCTTTTCTATTTTCTATATCAGCACATTCTATAGTTCAGCAAGTGAACTACAAATGAGAAATATAATTTCTGTACTAGTGAATTCATTGGAGGAGGAGTGTTGTTGTTTTCAGGAGTGTTGTTGTTTTCAATGCGTAAACTCTATTCTCCGCTGGATGGAGGAGCAAAATAACGCGCCTAATATATCATTCATTTTCATCGAGTGGACATTGCTTTGAAACGTCAACTATGATATTCAGTCATGATTTTTACGACTTGACTGAAAGCATTTTAAATAAAAACTTTAACTTATAACTTAAAAAAATTTACCGTTTGGTTTTATAAAAGTATAGAATTCTCAAAAATTTTACTAAAATAATTAAATTCGTGTAAAAGTTTTCTGTGCAAATTAAAAAAAAAAAAACAAAAACCGTCCTACTTCTCGTACTCTTTAACACGCTCCTGATGTTTTCATTCTTTAGTGATGATAAATGTGGCGGTGGAACAACTGTCACCAAATCATCATCGAATCAGTCCGGGCCAACAAAGGTCATCGTGAGAAAAGTCTTTTCGACATTTGTTCCGAAATCATGTTCTCGAAAGCTTTTGCCGTCTGGGAATTTCGTGCTATTTACAGTTTTCACGGTTGCCGTGATGACTTGGTATGTTTTGACCGGCAATAATATGCGAGCACACAGAAACCGACGAAGCCCGAAACCTGACTCAAGTACACAAACTAGCCCAAAACCCGAGCCAGGTATTCGTGAAAGTAAAGGAGGTAGCACTCCCGAACAAGATGGAGCTAGTACTCCCGCACAAGATGGAGCTGGTACTCCTCCAAATGAAGGGGAGAATCCTGCCACCCAATCCCCGGAAAATGATTGTGAGTGGCCTTTTGAGTGGCCTTTTGATTTCGGGCCGTTGAGTCCACCGTAGGCAATGATCAAATTGTTTGTTTTTTTGTCAATTTCAATTTAAAATAAGTCAAATTGTAGAAGTATTGAATTAATTAATAAACTAATTACGATTGACTAGATAAACAGTTTGATTATTGTCTACAAATTAGTTTGAGCTGAGATGATTTGGTACAATGGTTACTTTTTCAGTTGATGAAGACAAGATCATGTTTTCTGTTGAAGGCGGAGAGTCACAGTTTCTACTCGACAATAAAAGCTGAACGGACAGCATTGGACATAGGTACCGATTTTTGTTAATGTGAAGAGGAATATAACTGAAATTTTGCTACTATGCTTTCGTAGGTTTCTGGAGCCAACTGGATGACTCTGAACCGACAAACCAAATACAATGAGTTAAGTTTTAATTTTAATGTTTTATTTCTAAACGGCTGTAGTGCAATTTTATATTTAATGAAATTTTAGTATTTAAATTTAAATTTAAATAGCAATAATAAAATGATCATGTTAAGCGGTAAAATTGTGATTTGTAAGATTCAAAATAGAAGAGAAAAAGCTCACGCGCATAGAAACAGCTAGAAACTTATGAATTCAAGTTATGGTGGTGGAAAAATTTTGAGGACTAATGCCCCCAAAAGTTTTAAAACTGATTGTTTTTCATTAATTTTTAATTATTTCTATATATATTTTTATTTTTCAATTATTTTGTTGGAGTTTCCAGTATATGCCAGATAAATATAGCTATCTTATTTCCAAACATCAGCAAACGAGTGCAATGATAAGAATGTTAATATATTTTTTATGTTTCAAATAGTTTCTGATAAACAGTTTGTACGTGCGAGATCTTCTGAGCGTATATATAATGTCAATGTACTAAATACATATTTATATTGTTATCTATAGAATAACCCAACTGCTTGAATTGGTCATTATTCTGTCTTATTAACATTTCATTTATGGTATTATTGGCGCTAAAGATATCAAACACATCTTCAGCTTCCGTATTTAATAGGGTAAACAAATTTGTGGTTTATATAATCAATTTAGTTGTAGTTTTCTATTAGTTTATCCTCTCTTGTCTATGGAAGCTTTGTATTTTTTACTGAGTATTATAATGAGTATTGCCACACCACTACTATGATTCAAATCTCAATTTTTGTACACTTCATTAAAGTAACTAACAAGATTGGCATTTTGATAATCCTTTATCAAATTTAAGTTACAATTATGTCTTTTTTATACGAGGGTGGGGTGAAAAGTTCGCAGTCTGAGCCCGAAATGCTGCCAGAAAAATTACTTGATAGCATAATCCGTGACAAGCTTGCAGGGAAAATTTCAAATTGATTGGGTTTTTAGTATTCGTTTCGTAGCCTACTGATTAAGTTGTGTCGAGTGCTTAAGTGAAATTGGAAGAGTCGGAAAAACGTGTAGTTATTATATATTTTCATTTGAAAGGCCTAAAACCACTTCAAATTATAGAAGAAATAGATTCAACACTGGGAGACTCTTTTCCATCGTATTCAACTGAGAGACAGTGGATTTCCGAATTTAAGGGGGAAATACATGTAAAATCGAAAAAAAATCGCTAATTTCAGATTGATTTAAAATATATATATTGTTCATTCAGAAAATATTTAATATTAAATCCTTAACGTACATGTCCCACAGTAAATGAAAATATTTTTTTAATAATTATTCAACACAAAATGGCGGCGATGCGAGCGAATGCAAAAAACACATCAAAAACTGCCTCGTACAACTTAAAGCCTTTTCCGGGGAACTTGCAACAGTCAGAGAGAAAAAAATATGCTAATGAAATATATAATTCATAGGTAAACCAATAAAATTTATTTTAAAAAATTAAATTTTTACATTAATTTTAGATTAAACATAAAAATCGATTATTTTTAAAAAAAATCACGCTTTAAACATTA
The DNA here is from genome assembly GCA_947369275.1 of Nemotelus nigrinus. Classification (NCBI taxonomy): domain Eukaryota; kingdom Metazoa; phylum Arthropoda; class Insecta; order Diptera; family Stratiomyidae; genus Nemotelus; species Nemotelus nigrinus. The sequence continues at coordinate 42,844,997 of OX376375.1, forward strand.
ATAAACAAATCGTTTTTCTGACAGTACAATAACATTTAAGTTCAACGAGGAGATAATACTCTTTTGTAGATGTGGTATAAATTTGAGCCGGATCGGTTTAATATTTTTTGAGATATTTTGTACGGCAGTTGAAAAAGTACTACTTTGAGAAAAACGCGTTTAAAGTTTCAAAGCTCCACCGACCTGGGGAACGCTGCGCTGCCTATAACTGACTATAACTCGAGAAATACTACGAATATCGCTTCAAAACTTTTTTTGGTATATTTCAAGAGCATTTCAAACATTTTGATGTAATAAAAAAATCGATTTTTTATATAGCAGTTACATGTATTTTCCCCCTTAAGCTTAAGAAATGATCGAAAAAATTCATAAAATCATAATAAAGGACCGCACATTGAAAGTGAGTGAGATAGCTGAGACTACTGAGATATCAGTTGAACGTGTGCGCAGTATTTTGCATGATCATTTGTGCATGAATAAGCTCTGTGCGAGGTAGGTACCACGTTTACTAACGCTCGAAAAAAAATTGAACAGGAAAACTGTTTTGACCGCGAATTTGGCACTCTACAAATGAAATCCTAGTAATTTTTTGCAAAGCTGTAATATATAGATGAGACTTTGGCTCACGATTACACGGCCAAGACGAAACAACAATCAAAACAATTAACTGGAGCAGACGAATCGAGCACAAAAAAGGCAAAAACAACTTTTTCGGCGAACAAGGCTATGGTGATTGTTTATTGGGATGCAAAAGGAATTATCTTCATTGATTACCTTCAGAAGGGCTGTTGCAGTGTCTGAAGGATGTGGTAAAAACAAAACGACCTCATTTGGACGGGAAACAAAATTTATTTTGCCACGACAACGCATCCGCCTATACCTCGGCTGTTGCGTTGGCTAATATAAACCAACTGAAATTCGAAGTGCTAACCCGTCCAGCATGTTTACCAAATTTAGCCCCTTGTGACTATCATCTGTTTATCAATCTTAAAAAATTGCTTGGATGCAAAATGGAGGTTAGGATTAATGGAAATTATGTAGAAAAATAAAATAAAAATAACTGACAAACGTTTTTTTTTCTTATCAGGCCGGAAACACTAACACCCCACCCTCGTATATGCAGTTATATAATTTTGATTTAATTATCTGGTCGTCAGTTTTAGATAGCATAAATTCCAGGTGCCGAAAAATAAGCTAGTTGACGAAGTGTAACCGTGTTTCTGCAAAAAAAGGTGAGTTCTTGACTTTATGTTGTCGGATTAATGTATTATTTCTTTAAATTTAATTTCTAGCAATTAATTTTTCTTTGTCACTTATGCCAGTCAGACGGATTAGAGGAAACAAAATCCTCCAATTACTTTCACTCCAATCAAACTAGCAAATTTCATACATCATTTCAGCCACAAATGGGGGATCCGCATTGCCGTTTTCACCTTTAAAGAGTGCAGAGAAATTTTCTGCTGCAACAGAATCAGTGCAGGAATAGTGGGCAAAAGGCTTAATAGGGATTAGTCGGGAAAAGGGTTGAAGGTTGGAGGATAAGATTTCTTTTGGGTAATCCTACTGATGTTTGGATACAGCTTTGAACCCAGTTCACTGTTGTGTTTTTTTGTTTGTTCAGAAGTGCTCTTTTTTGGGCCATAATAAAGAAACTGATCACATTCACGATGGCTTTCGCATGCTTGTATTTATCGTTAATGACATTAAGCTACTGCTTTGTGATATACATATTTTTCTCGCCCGAGCTCGAAGAACCTCAATATTTTAGATTAGATTATTAGATTCTTGATTGGCAAAAGATAAGCTACTAATACTCAACACAACAATGAACATTGAAACCGAAGAAGCTATTATTAACACCATATATATTTACTAAGATAGTTTTTCAATATAAGAGCCCAAGTTTTCAAGTTTTCTAGCCTTAGGCATCGAACACAATTCTAGCATCACAACTCTATCTGACATTCATATGTTTTTCTTTTTTGACAATTCGATTTGCCTACAAGTGTTTTTTGTATGTTGCGAAAAGTATGTGGAAAGAAGTATATTTATGTAAGTGTATCCACAGAGGTTTACAGGAATTTGTGTGTTTTTGTGTTCTTTGGTGGAGTGCTATTTTTCGCGTTTGTCACATTGAAAATTGCGTCATTCAAATGTTTTGAATGTGTCAAATGTTCATTCAAAACATTTGACAACTGAAACACTGGGTAATGCCATGTTTTTGAAGATGCTTCGAATGATCACGACGCATCTGTACCAATTTCATAATTGAAATCGCATTTCGCCCAGTACCTGGGGTAACCTGTACATGGAAACTACTATGGGTCTTATTTTCTCTCTGGTTATGAAAAAATAGATGAGATTTTTCGAAGAAAAAAGTAACATTCTTTTCGGCAAAGCAAGGAACTACTGCGGCTTTGAGGTGATCGTTTACTGCTGGTCGCTTTTGAGTTAGAAAAGAAGGGGAAATGGCTGCTATAAGGTTAGTTTGGTTAATAGGAGAGGGCTATCGCCTGCTAGTTCTTGAAAGCTGTGAAAACCAAAAATCTACGTCTCTGTTAGAATACGGCTGTGGCTCCATTAATTTGAATCGTACCACATGCCTGATATTTTCACGCGTATTGCTGCTTAGCATGCACATCTAGTGATGAACCGATCCAGGGGCATCAGTGTCAAAATCATTTACAACCCGACATGAGCCTAGATACTTGTGCAAATTTTTCCTTGCAGTCTTCTAAGCTCCTTAAAATTGGTGCTGGTGTCTGCTGATTTTCACCCGACCGCTCCATACACCAAAAAAAAGCTTCACAACACATGTGCATGCACAGATTTAAGTCGTCAGGTGCTTGAATCAGTAAATCCGCACGCAAAAACCTTACTTATTTAGTACTTCACGTTTACTCCCCAGCTCAGTTTCATGTCTAGTATAAAGCCCAAATATTTTACACTTTCAATGTTTCCCATGCTATTTTGTTGATTGTAGGTGTGGCAAAAGCGGACATCTTGTTTTTTCAAGTTAAGAGTACAAGCCCGATTTTTGCTAGCTTCGACCTAAGACCGGCTTTTTTGACTCAGATTTGGATCTGGTCCAGCGCTGATTGCATAACGTTTGACAAAGATTGAGCAAACGTACCTGTTATAAAGATCACAATGTCATTGGCACAGCAAACCGCCTCAAAACCACTGTCCTTTTAATTTACCAGTATTCCGTTGACTGTCAGTACCAAAATAGGGGTGATATGATCCTCCTTTGTGGTGCTCCTGTTTCAAAATTTTGTTCACTTTGGCCCAGAAAAATAAGCTTCGATTTGCTGCTTTCACTCCTGATCGCTCCTTCCAGCATGAATTCTGTTTGCTATAAAGATTTTTCTATAGTACCAGTAACTTTATGTTATACCTTCTCTTCTGATCTGCCCATCAAATACGCGTGTTAGTTACCACAGAGTCCCGTGACACCTATTGAGATTTTGATGTGCAAGTCTACCAGACTCTACTTTTTTGAGCACGCTACGGTTATTCATTCAACCTGCTTGGTTCCGGGGTGAAGACCACTCTAGCTTTTGCCGGGTACTACCCCAAGGTAGTAGCAATATACTGCGGAATAGGGATGATGATGACGGAACATGTGATGATGGAGATAGGTGGAGCTTCGGCTTAGAAGCGGAAAATTTGTTTTTGGACTCAGCTTTTCCTTTAAAACTAAATGGAGTTGCTGCTGTAGCAGTTTTGTGAGGAAAATTTGCTCTATAAGCATTGGTTTTGACCATTGAGACGTTTTTGAATGCTGATGAGAAGGATTCGTTTGAAGGTGACAACGTTTGCTTGAACGTGTGAACGTTTGCTTTTAATGAACATAAATGAATCCATGAAAAGGTCAACGTCATTTCTAATGCATTTTTTCGCACTAAAACTTTTTTTTTGTTTCATTCAGGTAATCGTTTTAATAATCGTGATGGAAATTAGTCACTTAATTTGGCTATTTAACTTTCGTGTACGACAATGTCGCCTCATTTTACATATCTTTACATCCAGAAATGCAAGATCAAATTTCAAAATTATTAGAAATCACTTTCTTTGCTTTCTTTGCAGTGGTGTATTATATGCCACAAGTAACTCGCAAAATGAAGTTTATTCCAAAATGTCTATCCATTTCTTTAACTACGAATGCAATCATCGGATCATTGGATCCTGCCATCAAATTTTCATATAATGAAAACGAAAAACAAGTGTTTTATTTTCCTTGATTCAAAACTCTTGCGAGGAGCGATCCTGGAATCTTCCTCTCCTATGAAATATAAAGCAGACATTAGGCGTGTTTTTTTGTTCCTCTATCCAGTAGAGAATAGGATATACGCATTGGAAACAACAACACTCCTGCACCAGTGAATTCACTAGTACAGAAATTGTATTCGTCATAGGTAGTTCACGTGCTGAAGTATAGAATGTGCTGATAGAAAAAAGAAACGCTCATACGAAGTTGTCTTTTTTCTGTGAGATGGCTTTGGTTTTTTGAAGGTTAAGTTGAATATTTTGGTAGTTAGTAAATTAAAAAAAGCTCGCATAATGTGTAGAAAGTTAAAAGAGATAATTTTCTGTTAGTCCTTTTGCTATTTTCTATCGATTGTGGTAGTGTATATTCGTTATTTTCTCCCTTTATTTTTAGCTGTTGAGTGGTACCACAGCAAATACAGCCACCTATGTCAGTCTTAGCGAAAGCATCAGCTGTTTTGTGATGGATCGTTTTTTTGCGTCATTGTTCTATTCTGTTCTGTATCGGAGCAAAAAAAACACGCCTATTGAATCCAAGTAGTATATTACTTTTGGTACAGGTTGGTTGAAAACCTACACATTTTTCTTACATTTCTTTGGAAAACAGTCATTCCCACGGTTGCGATGCGCGAGATTTTTGAAAAAAATTTTCTGCTTTAGAAAATTTATTTATTTGCTTTAAAATTGTCTCTTGGAGAGTATTGAAAAAACATACAGATTTAAGTATGTAAAAAATTTCAAATGCTACCAAAAAGAATATATAATGGTTTGAATGCTGTATTTTATAGGGGTAGATTAAAAAAATTTCATCAAATATGCTGTTTAAGAAATCTTCAATTGATACACGATTTCATTTTAACCTCATTTTATGTTCAAATGACAACTATATTAAAACATTACTCTGTATTCTGAAACCATTATAATTGTCACATCATTACGATTCATTTCTCCAACCAGACCGAAATGAACTCATTTCAGTTCTTATTCATTTCCACTAGCCAACCATTACCTTCCATTGAAAATTTCAATTCATTTTAAAACCAGTCATGCGACTCTCTACTAAACCATTCATTTCTCTCCGTAACCAGCTCACAACGAGCTCACTTAAGGAACTATAATATACAACCCTTTCGGTCGACCGGAGCTTAAACGGGTCCATTTAATAGTGCTTGAGCTCTACTATATCAGCAATGAGGTAATAACTATTGCACTCCATCAATGGATTTAGTACAGCCAAAACCCTGTAAACCAAGAAAGCTAATCTTTAAATTCACATTACTCTCCCAAGATGACCACAAAATCGACAATTTATTCACTACAACATTTCGCTCGTTTAGTGGTCGTATCTATGACAAGTAGAAAGGATATCAAAGGAGAGAAAAAAATAAAATGATTGCAGAAACTGTTTACACTTGGCCGACCGTACACATCTCTTTGGGATTTCTTTGGTAAGTTGCCGCCATTCTTCCGTCTGACTGCAATGGAATGGGGCTGGTTGGGAGGAGCCACTTTTCTCACATAATTTACACTGGATCACATTCATCAGTAAATTGCTCCGTTTAATGGTGTATTTTGCGCACCGTTAATTTCGTCTCCAGACGGTAGCGATGGTGTCGACTATAGTAATCGGTTCTTGGTTTACCGCAATATGGCCCATAAAATTTCCAAATCACTTTCGAAAAGAAAGAGCTGCACATTGAAAAGTGTATAAATGGAAATTTTATTGGAGATGGTATGGAAATTACTGGACTTGGAAGTTGTTTGTTTTGAATGACTTTGAGTGATGATTAGCGTGGAATTTGCTTTTTCCTCTATTTTGAGGAATAACAGGTATGTTTGCATGGTATATTTCAAGTTTTGTGGTATGACCAGTGCTGGTGAAAAACCCACTTTAGTTTTTAAAAATATCAAACTTCTGTGTTAAACCCTGGAGATTTTTCTTTTGTGCTTAAAAACCAACGTCAACTTGGTCTAACTTTCACTCGAAAACTTCCGAAACTGGTCATCACTCTTTGAAAAATTCAAAACTTTCATCTCGACATGAGGTCAAAAGACTCAATCTAGGCCACTTCCTACAACTACTTCCGCTCCATGGGATACCAAAAATTCAAAACTTTTCACCATCACTGTGTTCACACTTTCCCAACAGTTCTATACACTCGAAATCACTTCGATTCCGCTGAACGGTTTTCGAATGAGTTTCCTGCCAAATTGCCAAGGCCTTTTGTTACGTTTGGCACCACATCGGCAACAAACTACTGTTTGTGTTGTTTACGAGATTAACAGAATTCAATTTTCAGAACATGTGTATATGGTAAATTCTTTTGGCACACTGCCGTCTGTTGTTCAATTTCGATGTCTGGTAGGGAATCCGTATGGTGTTAGGACGAGAGTATTGAGTGCGCAGGACTGAGTTTTCTGGTAGATCTCTTTGTGAGCTCTTGGTGACATTGATGGTGAAAAACGATTTTCCATTCTAAGAGACTTTGGAATCAAAAGAGTTTCTGCTGAAAGCTTGCCGTCAGTGGCTGCAGTTTTTCCGAAGAAGTCTGATGCTGAAATTAAAGAGAATCTCAGAGAGAGTGTCAGAAGCAACTCCATGGAAAACAGGCAAATAATTTTTTCGGTTGTCTCGTGTATAATCAGTACGTACTTTAGGCAAATTAGTTTAGTTCGAATCTAACCTCAGTCGTCGGAAGTTCCATAATTTTTCTAACGCTCAGGGCCAAAAAAACTTTAGGCCTACGCGGTCTTATCGCCAGGTAGCAAGTCTGTTGCTCGAAAGGACTTTAGTTTGCAAATGTTTAGTCGAAAATATAGCTTATTGGCGGTCAGTCAGATTGAAAAATGGGTTGTCCTTGGTGCGTCCGGTTTCACTAGTCAGTAGAGTCTTTGGTGATTTGAATAGTGCGGTGACAAAGTGGATAACAATACGGTGGTGGCTCGTTCTATGCTCGATTTCGCTATAAACGGCACGCTCTTTCCGGAAATAATTTAATCTAATTTCATCCTGCGGCGATGATTTCTCATTGTGTGACGCAAAACAGTTGTAGATTGGCGGTCTCGTTTCAAATCAATGCGTTCCCTGACTAATGGGTGACTTTGCTCCGTTGCGTTAGCGGTCACAACTCACACGATTGTGGCAATTTCGGGGTCAGATTTGGAGGATTGAGTGCTGGCGACACTTCATAAAAACCAAAACTAGATCGCGTGCGAGTTACCTATAAAAACCAAACGGGTTTCGAACGAGTCATAGAGAATAATTGAAGAAACGCAACCGGGGACGCTAGATGCTAACGAAGTAGAAGTTGCAGGAAGTATGAAGGAATCCTCGCTCACTGGGAACCATCGAGAATAGAAACGTCTTTCATCGCGTTACACTTCATTTGATTGGCCATAGATTGTTGGCTGCCACCTGGCCGTCGTTGAACCCAAGGATGGCCTCATTTCTAGCGATAGCACCTACCACAAGGGTAGCTGCGGCGTTTTAGTGCGGTATAACGCCGGAACTTTACTGATTTTTTTCTCTTGTTATTTGGCTTAAGCAAAGAGGCGTCTCATTTCTTTTTTTCGCTTCTATTAATTTTTATTTTTATGACTTTCGGCAAGCTGGTTACTTTAAACGCGGGTTTCGTTTTGCTTCTGTTGCCTTCACAGGAGCTTTGAAGACGACTTCAAAAACAAATTTCACAGAGGTCAAGGTGAATCATAAACAATCGTTTCAAGAGTGAGAAAGATCAGACACAGTTGTATCCTCAGTGCTTTTAATTAAACTCTCATTGCCGAATTCGCGCTAATAGTGGTGCTCTAAAATCTCTACTATCGTTAATTGCCATGGTTTCGGGAGAAGAATAGAAGAAAAGGGCTGAAAATGTTATCTGCTTGTTGTGCTACTGTAATCATCCTTTGTGACAGCCTGCAACTGTGTTATCTACCGTGAATGGCTGCTGTCGCGTAGATTGAAGCGAGTTGATAGAATTCGTGGAAAATAAACGGAGGGTTTCCAATCAATTTATTTTTGCCTGAAGGGTAATTTAATGAACGAAGCAGTGAGAGGATCTGTTGATTGTTCAAACGTTGGCTACAAACCAGTATTTTAAATGGTTTTTCCGTAAAGAAGGGTCAGCGAAACACAAGCGATCTGATACGTAGGAAGCATGTTTGGTGCCATATATCGTAGAGGATGGATTAGCGTGCTGATGATTACGATGACAATTCTCGTAGTGCATTCGGACGATAATAGCGAGGAGATCGATATCAGGGAGAATTGTAAGTAGATAAATAATTTCAAAGTTCCGAAAGTTAATTGAAAAACAAATGAGATATTATATTAAGTTACTTTCAGCCTGCTAGTTTTAATTTACAATTCGAGTCCTCTACATCGATGGTCTCTTTAATCCTATAAATTATCTACTCGCAAACTAACTTTTTTCAAAACATGACTAAAAGTAGGTACGCAAAGCATATCAACTGATCGAAAATAATTCTTCGTGTCCGAAACTTTTTTTTGCTCTCGAACTGCGTTGAGGAGTTTTTCAAGTCAAAAGTGCTTTCTTCCGTAAAAAAAAGTATCAGATCTAATCGGATAAATCTAAAATTCGTGTTATTTTTTCTTTCGAAGGATCCAAATAAACTCTCGTTCTGCAACTCACTTGGGCACTCTACGATGTCCTTTTTATGAAATCCTGTCACAAAGTCAATAAGTTGGGTTTGTGACCTGTTTTGTTGTCCATTACGAATTCATGTTCCCTGTCCTGAAGTTCGTTCAGTATCAAATCAACAGCTGACATTCGCATTAAAAACATGCCCAGGTCAAACCAGCGCTAAAGATAGTATCTTCGCGACCAGTTATTCGTTCTCGTCGGAATGAGGGCTGCTACTTATGTGCATTTGATCCCAATACTTTGTACGGTGTGATGGTCGTTTAGCTTTTAATTTATTAATAATTGAAATCATTTACGTCATTCATATGTGATGTGTGCTGATGTTGTCATTTTGGTATCGTGAATGTTACCTGGGCTCGTGGCTTGAATTTCCGAATTAGTCGGAACCGGATGGAATCTAGTTAAATGGTTGCTTATAGTCAGTGTATATAGCTCTAAATAAAGATATTGCCCTATTAGATACATCATGCTGGAATTTGTCTTGGTCTTTTGGCTTCCGTTTGAGAATTATTTGGTGGTTGGTCGATTGATAGCTAAATAAATTTTTGATGTGAGGGTGTAAGTACAAGTAGGTTTGATTGATAGAGGAAGTTTGAAGAAATAAGCTCATACAATTCATTAGAAAAGTAGTATTACTTTGGGATTTTCACGCAAATGATGTTTATTTGAGTTTTATCAATAAAACTAAAAAGAAAAGAACCAGTGTCCAGCGTGGGATGATGAATGAAGTAACTGACTTTGATTTGAGCATAGACAAAATGCTCGGGTCACGGTTATTTGGTTGGTTGTGTATTACAGCCTTACCTTAGTAACTCTATTGTTGAAAACATTTTCAAAATCCAATACAAATACAACATTTAATGCTGTTGATGTTAAGGGAAATTTATCAAAAACTGAGGAAACTATAAAGACGGAAATCTATTATTTTTTATAATTTTGTATTGTCATTATTTTTCAAATTGATTTGAAACATCAATATGCTGTTGATTATTTCTCTTTTCACCGCTTCACACCGACGTTTCTTTGTATTGTCATTATTTTTCAAATTGATTTGAAACATCAATATGCTGTTGATTATTTCTCTTTTCACCGCTTCACACCGACGTTTCTTTGAATAAATTCTGTATTTTGGACGCTGATCCCTTGACTGTGCGATAAATAATTTTGATCCGATTAGAGACGATGAAATCATTTTTCGATGGTAACTAGACTTTGAGTTTTTCTAAAGTAGAATTGTTTAGAAGACTGTTTGTCTTATCATTTTATAGGAATGATTTTTTTTGGACAACTTTTTACAATTTTTTTCCCGAGAGAGGGAGGAATAATTTACAACCTCTTGTTACTTTTACGTCGTTAAATGATATCATCAATATCCTATCAAAGATCAATAGCTTCAAAAATACTCAATTTGATAAATAATTTTATAAAGATAGTAACAGTTATACAACCAAATATAAGATACTATTTTCCACAGTATAAACTAATAATTTAGTGCTATCGGTTTAGTACCGGTTTTAATATGGTTTTGGAAAACAGCCAAATGTTGTTTACAGAAATTTGAATTGTCTTACGTGAGATCAGTAAGAATTTTAAATGCAAGCTTCTTGCTTAAATAAAATCCAAAGCATTTACTGTCCTTGGAGTTCCAGTCAGTAGGGCTGGCCTTTAGTATTATAGGAAGACGAAACATTTCGGTTTTCTGAAATCATAAGAGAAATCCGGCTTCTCTCTTACTGGATATGGTTTTGATCTTTCATTGTGAGAAATATTCTAAAACGGTAATAAATTCATGTTCTAAATTTGTTTTTATGCCATTTGTCCTAACGTTTGACAATATCATAAATATGTTGTCTACAAAAAAGCGAATAGTACAATTAGTTATCGTTTGAATATCGCTGACAAATAGGTTAAACAAAATTGGGCTAAATACAGAGCCTTTTGGGACTACCGCTGTTATTTCCGGTTACACATCTGCTGTATTACACAAACTATACCTATACGGGTACACATGATGCATTTTTAACCTTCCAGTTATCTTTTTTGAGGCTTATTTGCTTGAACGTAATAAAGTGAAGCTCGAATTCATAAGTCAGCTCGATCTTTAGCTGCAGCGTCCATTTGGTTTGTAGTTTTTCCGTCTCTGTCTCACTATGATGATGAACCTGATGGCCTTGATTGCAAACAGTACCCCAACGAGCGTTCATGGAACAAAATATCGATGTGCCAAAAACTAGAATCCACTCCAAATTCATTATTAAAGAAGTTTAGTCACTATATACATCTTCGGTAATGAATCAAAACTTTTTATTTTCCTGAACGTCACATAATTAAAGCACAACGAAGCGCTGATGATTTGTCTTCTTTGTTGAAATTGACATCGCCGGCCTTATCAAAGTTCATTGAAACTGAACGATCACCAATTTTTTGTGAAAATGAATTTTGGGTAAAATATTGCACATTCCTTGATGCTATTGATTGAATTTTTTCTGAACTGAACTCAAAAATTCACTGTTTAATTTTCGATGAATCATATTAATTGCTTTTACATTTACTTTGCGAAACCATTATTACATGAATAATATCAGAAAGAGCATCCAGGAAGAAACATTAAGCCGTTAATAGTTCATATTAATTTCGAGTTGTAGCCACCATAAAAAATTATAATATGCATGAACTGTATCATTAATACGGAAAACCAGCTCTGAAAGCAATACGCAAAAAAAAATATTAAATGAATAAAATTCAACTTTGCTTATTACTCGTCACGTTTCAACTATATACATGAGATTATTAACGACGATTGATTATTGGTTACATTCATGTGCTGGAAAGTGCAGATACAATTATGAGAAACTGCACGGAACTTGCTGTTTGAACCATGCACGCAACTGAATTACAGATTTTTTGACAGAATGAATTGATCGTGTTGATTTATACTTTATTCGGCATAGTTTCGGTGCGATAAAATTCTGAAGGTGACATTTTATGAATGTTCATCGTGAATTCTCTTTGCGTTGTTGGTTAGCTTATTGCAATGTAAATGACAGTTAATGATATATTGCGCAGATATTTTTTTGGAAACATTCCTTTCAGTGTCAATCATATATAATTGAAATTGATTGCATTGAATAAACATGAGCTAATGGTCAAAAAATGTTCAGTTTTGATTGAAGTTATTGAAGTATGTTTTTAATACTTATGCAAATTTTATCGTTCTGTTATAGTTATGAAAATAATTTTGAATGCCATCGGCATTTCTGTTGTTCAATTCACGAATTTTGACATTAAAGTAACATTTTTCATCACAACCGGCAAATTATTTGCTATAAGTGTCTTAGAACATAAAAGTCTGAGATTTTAAAAATACCAATTTTCGTTCAAGTTTTCATTGCAATCAACACTTAAGCTAAGCGTTTTTACAACTTGTTACAGTTAATTCGAAGTTTGTTCGCAGTTTTTTTTTTGCTTGCCAAATATTTCTTCATGTTAGTGCGTCTTTTCTATAATATCTTGTACTGGATCATATTTTTAAAATGATTATTTGCTACAAGCATTCATAGTAGCTTAGTAATCGAAATAACAATATTTGAAAGTCATAAAACTCGTGCACAAAATATATTTTATGTGTGTGTTGCATTGAAATGTCATATTTTTATACTACCGATTAGCGAAAGCATTTGACAGGGAAATAATACGAAAATTCACTATTATTGTAAAAATATGACTGGTATGAAAAAAAACGTGATTTAAAGTAAAATGTCAAAAAACGTAAACAATATCTTTAAAAAAAAACTTTAAATAACTTTTTTTTTAACTTTTTATACGAAATTGAGAGTTTCGAAGTGTCAACGAAATATTTAACCCTTTTAATCCGGAATGTTTCTTCTTTTTCGTTTTGGTATCACTTTCAGGGGCATCGCTACTCAAGTTCCGGCGTTAGTCAGCTAGCATTGACGAATTCTATGAGCCGCAGTATCTCTTTTCCAATGTCGATATGTTTTGATGGAATCATTCGCCATATTTGTCACTTACATCACCGCACTTAAAAAGGAAAAAAAACCAAAATGAGGGAGAAGAAAATTAATTTTTAGGATCATATCACAACCCAACGCTGATAGTTTTGTGGGAGATTGCTCACAAGCTCAATATAATTTTCAAATATCCTATTGTACAAATGAACGACTGCCTTAAATTACTCATTCGTTTCTGTAAAATCGGTAATACTGAATCAAAGTTCTGGTCCATCAGCATTATTCTCATTTGAGAGCCGATAAATATTTGTTCTTTTTAATTTGGCGTCGCTTAGACACGGAAATTTATTTCGCAGGTATTTAAACATTAATTGTTTTTAATGGGTACCAATTTTTTCCTAGCTTGTAAAAAAATATTTTAATAAAAAACCCGATTTTTCCTTTCGAAGCTAGATATATTGAATTTTGTGGCAAATGTCGATATTTCGAGGGTAATCTGCCCTCTTCTTCAGTGTCTATCGGTCTAATCTTAATCTAACTTATGTATGTTATTTATAGAGCTTACTTTTAAAGTATTGACTTATCCTAATTACCAACTTATTGTCTATTAATTACTTTACTTAAATACATTTAACGATCTATGTTAATTACATTTTCCTCCTTACTATCAAATGAATGTTCAAATTAACCTGAACAATGGTGATGCACAGTTTCCTTGGTCTGTGTTTAGTCTTCTATTCATTGGGGTTTCCCATATGTACAGGCTTCCGTATGCATCCAGTTTTCGTACCTGCTGTACCCTTTAATTCGATGATTCACCAGCTTTTAACAGTGCCCATGGATCAGGAAAGTTTTAACTCAGAAGTTAAATATATTAAAGATTCGGCGAGAAAAAATGGGTTTGACCAGAGGATAATTGGAAATCTTGTCAAAAAGAAAAAGTATAGAACACAGCGTGACCTTTTGACGACTCTCTTTACTCAGGAAAAACAAAAAACAACCATAAGAGTTCCAATTATTTTTTTTTGTCAATATTCAAAAAAGTTCGGGAACTTCTTGAACGCTTTGATATTAGCAGCTCCAACCAGTAAAACTAAAAAATTAGGTACCATACTATGTCACGTGAAAGACAAAAATGATAAAAAATAAAAATGTGGAGTTTATAAAATTACCTGCCCAGAATGCGACAAAATATACATCGGTCAAAGTATTTCGCTACAAAACACGTTATATATATATATATATATATATATATATATATATATATATATATATATATATATATATGTATATATATATATATATATATATATATATATATATATATATATATATATATATATATATATATATATATATATATATATATATATTTACAGTTTTAATTATATATTTTAAGTTTTTTGTTGAGAAATTATCTCACAAAACTATAAAAAAAAACACTTGTAACGCGTTTGTCTAATTTAGTAGTTGCTAAGCCACAGACTAAACTAACAGAAAAGTTTGAATACAACAGCGTCATGGGTTCGTCCCTTTTACACAATTGACGTAACTTTAGTGGCAAAATTGTACTGCAAAGAAATTCTTCTAAATGGTGCCACTGTAAATCAATCTTCATGTGTTTATACAAAATATAATGTATAAATTATTCATTATTATGTAATTGTAATGTGCAATTGAATTGAATATTATATCAAAATATAATTTACGTCATTTAAGCTTCACAAAATATGATCTTATATTCGAACTAAAGGCATTTTATATGATTGATTGTTTCCATAATCTGACGTTAGGGGGCGGTAGGCGCGAACCGGGTGCCGGCCGTTACGCTTCGAAACTGTAACTGGTCTAGCTCCTAAACGACTTCTGCGCCCATTATGAAACTTGGCAAGGATTATCTACACACTATTAGCAATTTTTTTAAAAATTTTTTTAAAAATATTAAATGGTTGAACTTTGTGAAATTCAAGTTTCAAAAATTTAAAAATATTTTTTCCCAAAAAAAAAAACATTTTAAATACTCAAAAATGCATTTAATAAGCCCATTATATGAAGCATAAACTTGAGTGCTTTATTTAATTAATAGCTAATTTATTAAATTGGATAATTTGATTCGAAATAGCGTATACCTGCTGGTTGGTCAAATTTTTAAAGGCTTAATACTGTAAAAACATTTTGCATCTGGATCGAGAACATATCGTCGCTGTGAAATCAAACCGGCATATCTGCAAAAATTGAGTTTTTGAGTTTTTGGTATCAAAAAATTCCTTATTTTCCCCTCTATTTTTATGTCGCACCGGCATATCGTAAAGTTGAATAAAAACCCGTCTAATGGTGTTTTGCCGCTTTGCATTCACGTGGAAATAGCCCACATGCGAAAACTTTAAAGCGCTCTAGTGAAGAATGTGTATTTTGCAGATATGCCGGTTTGATTTCACAGCGACGATATATAGGTATAACGTAATCAAATATTACTAAGATCGAAAACCTCAAAATTTTTTACCTGTCGGCTTCACGTGAAATGCCCTACTGTTATTTGCCTTTCGTAGTTTGCTACGCACGGTGTGCATGTGGCCTCATCAGAAAGTACTCCCAACTATATAATAGCACCAAATGCAATATCCGGCTCGCTCAATTACTACAAATGGTGGAACGCGGCTACGAATCGTCAGAGTCTAGAGGAAAAGGCATCATAGACTTATGTAGGCTGTAGAACCATCTCTCTAGCAGGAGGTTCCGAATCGCAGTCAGCTCCCACCATCCTCGAATGTACTGCACCATTTTGGCGAGTTTCCTTCTGGCCAAGTTTGGAGAATCTTGTGGTGAGCACACAAGCCAAACAAGGCTCGTCATTACGTTTTCAACCATATATTAATTGCGGTCGGTAACCTAGCTGTCAGAGCATTGGGGCGAGAAGTGTCAAAGAACTAAGAAAAATTATTTACACAGGTGAAGTGCATTTCAGTAAGCCAATACGTTTCACACCAGTCCAAGGCAATTTGCATGGATCATTTTAGTATGAGATTGCATGGATCATTTTAGTATGAGAAACGTCTTTTATAACACTCGAAACCTAGTACTACTGCGATAGATTCGGGTTGCGTTAATATCAAATATCTATGGAAAAAACTTCGTCGACTGGAGTTAGTTTTTATGAATGATCAGAAAAATGTGTCTTGAAGGCGTGTCATCGCACTATATTCAGGGGGATGGTAAAGTATTGTAAGATTTAATATCATGTTCTGTTCTGATACTTCTGATAGATGAAAAGTGTCAATTATATGTCGATGAAACAACTTATCTAATATTATGGGAATTTTCCTGCTTCAGGCATTTCTACATGTTTTAATATTATATGTTGCTTATCAGTGCATTTGCCTAGTAAGAAGGAGAATATTATACACGATATAGCTCAAGCACCTTGAGCTATTTGCGTATTGTAATTTTTCAAACAATTTGTAAGCAGTAATAATATCACAAAAATTCCATTTGTGAATATCTGTTTTGGACCATCAAAATATTATTGAGACTTTTGGCGCATCGATTGTTGTTCGCCACTCTAAGAATGAGTTAGTGCACAAAATCACATTCATCGCATCTCATTTATCTTTTCGGGTGCTTACTAAATAAACGGATGATTTTGAATTAATGTTGAAATGTTAAACATCTGAAATCAAAAATTTTATAAGCAAACCCACCCCCAAGGTGGGTAAAGTTTACTAACTTCAACCGCTACTTGATTTGGTTTTTTATCAGTAAAAGAAAAATCAGGCTGCCACGGGAAATATTTGAATTTAACATATGTGGTAGGCAGAGTACATTATATTCAATTATTGACTTATCCCTCAATTATTCTTGGTGGCCATCAACTAATGTATTCACCATGTCATTTTAAGAAACCTTTCTATATCAACATTCTTGAATTCATTTCATTTATTACCAGGAATTGATGATAGAGACATTAATAATAATGTTTACAACATATCTTATCATTCAAATTAATTCGTATATCTGCAGTTGGAATGGAAAAGCAGTCTTACCTAATGGCATTTGAATAAGGTATGATGCTATTATGAAGCTCTTCATGAAGTTCAAACCAGGGAAATTTTCAGAACTTCTTTCCAGAATTTTCTAGAGAGTTTTGTTTTTCTGGAAAGAAAATTGATATTTTTACACATAATTGATGTGTGTAGTTTGAAAACAGAATTAATGATGATATTTTGACATTGAAATGTTTTTTATTTAGCTTCGGGCATATGTACGAACGAGGTAAATATTATGTGTTTTTAAATTGTTGTTCTCTCTACTATGTTATTGATTGTTGAGTTATTTTTCAAATTAAATATATGTACGACAAAATATCTCCCATTTACAAAAAACAGTAATGATAGTTGTAAAAAGTAAAATAATCCCACGACAAATTTTTTTTAAGGTTTAACACTTTTTAGAAATGATAAGGCTAAGGGTTCTCAATCAAAGGACCTTGAGTGCGATAAACACAACATAAAGCAGTCACCTGGCAAAAGTGTCTATCACTCTTTATAGGTGTGCATCTGCACGGAAATCAATAGCAAGAAGATTTATTGTTTTTAGAAACAAAGAAGTTTGAGGCAGCCCTAACATCTGAAAACACCTCAATTTGACTCTGAATGTATTTTCACCAGTCCAAAGTAACAAAACTGTTGTGCTTTACTGTCTGTCTAAAACGGTTATGCTTCACTGTCTGCCTAATAAGAAAAACCACGAAAATCCACAACTGGGCTCACCAATGACGTACACATGACAAATGTATTATTCTTGCCCTTATCCTCAACAATTTGCGTGACAAAAAAGCTTGGTTGTTGAGCTGAATAGGTAAACTTTATTAATAGAAAAAGAACGGGCTGGAAGCAGTTTTTACTTCTGATCTTATTTTCAATCTTTTGTTTTGGCGCAGCGATAATTGAAAGGATGTAGATCAAGTAGCTAACACTCTTGTCAGCACTCTCAGTTTTCCAGCTAGGCCAGTGTGCATCTCTTCTAAAACCAAAAAAAAACCCAAAGCCCTTTTGGTGGAATATGAAAATTTGCACCCTTTGGACAGAATACAAGAAAAAATTTAGCTACGCAAACATATCTAATGTTTGATCAATGTATAAAAACATTTAAGGTTTGAAAAGAACTTAAAAAAAGGCTTATGTGACAATATAAAAAGTTTTTATGTGCTACTTAAGGCTTAAAAGTGTATTCAGAAACCTGACAGCAGCACGACAATTTCGTGCACGATTGCACTGACTCTCCTTATGGACTTTTATTCCTTTGCTTGATTCCCCCCATTTTCTGAAGGAATACGGCCCAGCATTAACTTCTCGGCGCTTTTAGTATCTTAAATTTTCAATTGAGGTTGGCTATAAGCTCTTTTTAATTTTTTTTTTTAATTTACTTATTTATTCATTTTCAGTTTCAAAACAAAATGATTACTACAAAAAAATACATTTTTAAAAGGAATTAATCGGTCGCATAAGCCGACACTTGAACATTGTAACAGTTTGCATAAGCCGACACTTGAACATTGCAAAAATGTCACGTTTGTTCAACTGTAATTTCAGTTTTAATAACAAAAATTCAGAGTTTACGTTCCAAATGAGTAACTTCTCTATAAATAGAGCTTTGAATTTCCGGGCTCTGATGGCATTTTTTTTGCTGAGCCCCAGCAATTAACTCTATTCAACAAATATGAAATAAACAAGTTGAAATTGAAAAAATCCCATTACTAATTTCCACTGCTCATAATAAATAATTTTTAAAATATATTAGAAATTTTTCTCATAATCTTTGGTTTCAATTCAATACTCTAAAAGTATATGATTGGTTTTCTTGTATATGGTTAAAACAAAATAAATCCCTTTCCAAAAACTTGAAAATATTTTTAAGCCTCTGAGTTTTGTTGGATACGTTCTGCAAAGTTCTTATTCATCAATGAAAATATATGAAATCAATAAACAGTTTTAATTCTCACAAAATCTTACGAGCTGTTTACGGTTACAAAAAAAATATCTTCTGAAATATTTTTTTATTATTATTTTTAACAAGTTTATTTGATTTGAATTATTTTTTTTAGCATGAATTCTCTCTTTTGTGTATCTAGAATGCCACATTTCAAAGAATTTTTTTATAATCATCTGCTGCTAATTGACTTTAAACTATTAAGTTTAAACCTTTCCCTCAGAAGATAAAATACACTTTTTTCTTCTTGATATTTGGACTATATAATAAATATAACATAATTTAAAAAAAATTCAAAATTTTGGGAAAAAAATTCCTGGTTTTTTCATTCACTCGACACGCATCCACTATTCACTTAATCATTAACATTGACAATGCAATTCGAGCAATGCCTCATCAAATCCGTTACAATCACGCTTTCTGCACACAAGAAAGAGCCCTCTCAAATTTCGAAACTCTCTAAACGTGTAGCCTGGCATTTAAAAGCTACCAATTCAATTCACCTTGTGGCCTCGATAATAATTCAATTCAACCCTCTTTATTATTTCATGGAAAACGCACCGTTTTGACGGGGAAAATGATTTTAGATGCTCATTTATGAACACAGGCCGAACTGGTGAGATAATAATGATGATCGGTTCGGCATAGAATGCGTGATGCCACCGAGGGTTGCCTGAAATCAGCGGTCCTGCAAGCAGGCTCAAATGATTATGTAAAACAATTAACCAGTCACTCGGTTAGTTTCTGCTACCATGCCATTGCTACTTGGCAACGGTTGTAGTGGCGCATGGTAAACGATGAATTATCCGGTGTATATGATTAAATTTCCGCAATTAACATTATCATAATGTGGTAGGCCATCACATCGTATTGAATACGTTTTGAAAAGAGTGGCTTTTAGATTTTCATAGCGATGGCGCAACGCTATAAAACGAGCCGAATGACTAATAGTTCATATTATTTTGCTTAAAGCGTTAATTAATTTATTCGAAATGTTAGTTCAGCGGTACGCTATGGAATTTATCGAATCAACGAACTGCAAACAATTACATTTAATATGATTAGTAGAGGTATGATTATCTAGAGGTACAAACATTATAGTTGAACTAATCTCGAATGTATTTGTGCTCAATTATATTTGATGATAATTATAGAAAAATACTTTATTTAGCTGTCGAGTTGTTATTTTTTGTTTACAGGAGACTGGTTGCATAATTTAATTATTCAAATATTGTAAATTTTATTAGACACGCAATGAAAATTTTCCTTGTGAGTACATAATTCACAGTACAAAAATTCAAATGAGTACATGTTGCTTTGAAAAATTACATTCAATTTAATTGAAATTCAAGAGCAATTATAAAACGATGAGCTTGGTGCAACCAATCAAATTAAATTTCCGCATCTCATCAAATGTTTCGTCCCATGAACTTTCGAATTACTGATTTTATCATTTAGTTGAGTGTTAAACAAACGGACAGTTTTTGTCGGGTAATGTTGAAATTGTGAGAAACAGCTCAACCACATTGGATGAAAAAAGGTCAAATAATATTTTTCAAGCTCCCAAAATATTTTCAATAGACTTGTCTTGTGATATAACCTTAGCAAGAATAGATCATCTGAGCTAAGTTGGGTTCATTTGAATAAAAATAATTCTTTACCTATTTAATTGAAATACTTGGTATTTTTTTGCGTGTCGATCAAGAGCTTGTTACAGTAGCGAGCATTGAGAACAACAGCACCTGATTCAGGGTTGTTGTTGTTTTCAATGCTACACGGTGAAAAATATTCGGATAAAATTGATCTTCACAATGGTGTACTATTATGTATCCTAATATTCGTATAGATTATATATGTTGACGTTGGATAAAATTGTTCTATCCTATTTTGGAATAACTTTTGTACGAGTTTCGTATAAACGGGTGGTTTATACCAAGATCGGATAATATTTATCATAAATTCATATTAAAAATTCATAAAAAATAAAACGAGAATTACTTTTGCGTCGCAAGACGTAAAGTTCGTATTTAAAGTTTGTAAGTGAACTGCATTGAACGCAAAAATTTACTCGGGAGTGTTTTCGTGAAACGGATTGTTTAGAATTACTTTTGCGTCGCAAGTCGTGCAATTAGCATTTCGAGTTTGTAAGTGGAGTTAGTTTGAAGTGTTTATTAAAGTGTTTATTCAAGTTATTTGTGAAAATTATTTGGTAGCCATAAGGAACAACTTTAATCACTACAGGAATATTGTTAAACTTTGATTTTGGTGAATAAAGTATATATGAATAAAATCTATCGAGTTTTTTTTTCAAATAATAAAACAAATAATCGTTTTCCATCTCACAGTACATAATTGAATTTAATGCTCGAAAGTTTTACTTGGTGTACTAAGTCAAGTGTTTTTATAACACCTACATCCCGCAAAAATAATTCCAATTTGATTCTGCTTTCGGAGGCTGGTTCCGCAAAACGATCGAGTTTCCCGTATCAATATTCTCGGCTTTGATAAGCTTTGATGATATACGTTGTCTATGCTGATTTATAGACAAGAAGGCAACCATGATCACATTCAATAACCTTTACAAGTAAAATTATATCGATGGATATAAGTCGGAGATGTTAAAATTTGTCACAACTAGCGTAAATACAAATTAAATGATTTCCAACTGCAAGTGGTCACGCCAGTCAAGTATGCACTGTGCTCTGGTGTCTGATGAGAATCAGTGCATGCTTTTGAAACCACTTTGTCAAAATAGAATTTTCAATGTAGATTAAAATTTTTAATGTAAATAAAAAGTTGTTCAATTTTAATCATCCCGCAAAAATAATTCCAGCCTACTTTTATCTTTGAATGCATAAATATTCAATTGTTTTCATTCTTTTTTCATCATAATGGATAGTTGTTTCCAATATATACATTCATAATAAAAAGGAGGGAAAAAACCAGAATAAGATTTTGGGTTAAATGATTTTGGGTTTTTGAAAATGGGATAAATTTATCGTGTGACCTCGAAATTAGAATAATATATTTCTTATTCTAAATGGTGTACATTTAATAACAATGTGGTGTATTCATTTATATGCGATTCGGATACCGTTTATAAGAGCGTCTTATTCAATTTATATGAATAATTGGTATCGGTTTTATCTTGTCAGATAAAATTTTTCTTATCAGATTAAATTGTTTGATCTTAAACAAACTTATTGAATTGATACTAACTTTCGTTTGGACCTATATGCATTCCAAAATTTATCAAATTTATCCGAAAATTTCTAACCGTGTACCTACACTAACCAGCTTTTGATAGGGACGCAAAAAAACGCATCTAATATAACATAAGCTAAGATATCGTCACTGTGGCTCATCAGACGTCAAGACCTTCAGTTTCTCACAACAAATTCATTCTTCCAAAACTACACAGAAGAAAATTTAGTCTTTCCTTAAACATATTTTATCAATTATTGTTGAAAAAATTTAATGGAAAGGAGAAAAAAATATTATGCAAAAAGTTTTTTTTTGTCGACTAGCTTCAAAAATTTATTTAAATAAATAAATTATTTGTTTCTGGACACAATAAGCCCAGTGTAGAAGTTGCTTAGAAATTATTTATTTTTGTTTCATAGATATCATAAAAAATTTCATAAGGCCGGACTATCATTTCACCGCAAAAAATATTTGTCAAAGTACAATGTGAACTGTTTGGATCAGTCATCTATTTCAAGCGTTTTGAATCTTGGAGTAATTCATCTAAATACCATATAATCTCATGTGAATTTTTCGCTTGTTGCTTCCATTATAAGTTTAAGATGAAAATGTTTTTGGAATTTGTCTTGCTCTGAATCGAACCTTTTTGTAGATGTTTACAAACAAATTATATACATTCAAATAAATGGTTCAGATCCTGAAATAATCTGGTTCAAAATATGCCAAAACATTCCGTTATAACTTACCAAACCGTCTAAGCAAGCATTTCTCATCAAAGCAAACCCTTTTTCCTTTCGAATCGACACACATAATCGCTGACTTAAAGCTTTAATGAATTTATCCGATTGAAAATTCAGTTTCAAGACTGTACCTTCTTTGCCGTATTCAATTCCAGTTAAGTCTGACTACGAGCTTGTTACAAGGCAGTCAATCAATTGGAATACAATCCGAAAAGTTTCACAAATAAACTTTTCTAGGCTTATCAAACAGCTTTAACGTAAACTGAACTGGCTAAATTAAATAAGAACTCTAGGTAATACTAAATTCCTTTAGATGCCGAAAATGTTCTTGTAATTGTACGGTAGGTTTTCGATACGCCAAGTAAAATGCCAGACACGTGTTTTGTCTCATGAGACGTCAGGGACCTTGGATGTTGAGGCTCGGATTTCGAAGGCAGGATTTTTCGTTGAAAAAAATGGTGGTAATTCGATGAGAGCTGAAATTCGAAAATGATGATGCCTGTAATGTGGAAACATCACTGGCATTAGAGTTTGCTGGCATTTTGGACGTTTTGTTGAGATTTGATTGTCTGTTGCGTTTTGTTAATTTTGTGGTACGTAAGGAAGAGTATGTGCGATCTGGGAAAGTTGAAATTCAATGAATCTTTTTTCTTTTAAAGAGCTAAGAATATGAAGTTGGCAGGGAGATTTGACTACAATGAGAAAAACGGATGCAATCTGTCTTTCAGATATGTTAATAAATTAGCAATCAAACAAATGTATTTTAGAATTGCTGAAATAATGTAATGGAATGTACGGGAAACTCCCTTACATAATTAATACTACAAGAAATCGTATCGATATCAATAAACAACAATCAATCTTTGAATAAATTTGGGAAACCGAGAAATAGTTTACCAAGATTCGAGATGTATAGGCTTTGTTCATTTCTGAAGAAGCAGTTTATTAATAGACAAATTTTTTTGATGAAATCATATTGATTTAATGGCAAAGTATGATTGTGTTGTTGTAATCATGGAAATTTGTCATTGTTTCGATTTGATTCATTGTGAAAGCCTATTGATTTATTTTAAGTTTCTGCTGATTTTTAACGGTTACTTTAATGTGCGGACCAAAAGTAGGCTGAATGAAGTATAAACTAAAATGCAATTGAATTGAATCTTTTAATCGATAATAAACACATTTAAATTTTTGTGACTTTTTTAAACATTTTAATGACAAAATAAAGTGCATTAAATTAAATTTCACAGCATTGCTCAATAAATCTTCTTTAAGGCAAATTTCGTGAACCGTAAATTTTATTCATAGGCTGAATATAGAAGGCAAAGGGTCCATTGATTATATGCATACCTGCGCTTAAATTGTTGCAATGAAGCCTCATACAACTTTCACCAAAAATTATATTAGATTAAGATTTAGGTCACATTAGGCTAAGTTAATTATAATTAGTCTTAGGTTAGCTTGTAGTGCAAGGAAGATTCTAAGCGAGCTATCACCCAGAAAACCCTAGTAAATGTAAAAGCTGAGTAGTATTATTAGTGTGTAAGATTTAAAAAATTCAATTTATTTATTTCCAAAAAATAAATAAAAAAAAACGACAAGAGCCAACAAGCTGCATCCGAAAAATTTTCAAATCTCAGGAAATTTAAAAATTGGTTTCTTATTTTTATTGCAAATGCTTTGCATATGAGTATGTAATTTCAAGCATCTGTTGGAGGAATATTTACGAAAATGGCTGAAAATGGAAAATGCAGCAAAGCAAAATATATACCAAATCTGCTTCACGTTAAGTTAAACCCAACCAGTAAATTTCGTTTCGATTGAATCACTTCGCTGGAAGTTATACGGGTGAAAAGAATTTTAGGGTTACCACCCTCAAAACTTTTCAAATTTTTAAAACGTTAATATTTGTTGTTAATTTTCATTGCAGGATGGTTCCCATTTGCAAATCTAATGATATAATCACTTAGTAAAGAAATTCAAAAAAATACAAAAATGGTCATAGCTGGCAGTTCTTTCATGATTCTTGTACGAAATTTCTACGACATTTGGTTCACATTAAGGTCCATTGAATGGATGAACTTCGTTTTGATTTTTACACTGGAACAGAAGTCATAGGGAAAAAGCTGTATTTTTCTGAGCAAGTTTGCAAGATTTAGGAGACAAAAATCACCATAGCTGGCAACTCTATTCTAATTTTTCAACCAAATTTTCACCGAATGTTATCTTAAGTAATTACAAATACTGTGAATTTCGATTAAATGTGATGGCTGAATCGGAAGTTATAGGCCAAAAAGCTGTTTTTTTCTCAGCGATTTTTCAAGATGGTACCACTGCTACAGGGTTGCCCGCATTTCAAAATCACTTCTATCAAACTTGGTCCTAGCTAATGCCAACATGTCCTGTAAATTTCATTATGCTCGGATTATCCGGTCATCAGTTCTCGTGAACAGAAATTTCGAGTGCTGATAATAGAGGTAATTTGGTGATGGGCTGCCGTTCTTGTGCAAATCGGAAGTTCGAAAATTTCAACTTGACATGAAGGATAAAAGATAAAATTTATCAAAGATTTGAAATTTTTATCAAAAATAAATAATTTTTCAGGAAGGTTTTTTTTTTCAGCAAATCAAAATTTTCTAAAAATTTCTTGCCTACTTTTAGGCACGCTGCACCCACACACGGCTCAAAATTTCCAATTCTTGATCATAAACAAGCTTAAAACACAATTAGTTTTCATTCCCAAATATTTATTTTAACAAAAATTTACACTGCTTGGAATTATAGGAGTACCTGAAAATTCACTAAAACGCTCGCCGCCGCCAAAAGATTTAGGATATCTGAATTCTAGCAAATCATGGACCTACCTACTATATACATCTACGTCCTCCGTACTATATACATCTACGTCCTACGTCGTCCTCCACTCCATATATATATATATATATATATATATATATATATATATATATATATATATATATATATATATATATATATATATATATATATATATATATATATATATATATATATATATATATATATATATATATATATATATATATATATATATAAAGAAATATGAATTTTCGGCGAAACGAGTTTAATACTAATTTTCTTCGAAAATTAGCAAAAATTCAATACAGGTCAAAATTTATGTAAGAGAAAGTTCAAGTCATTAATAAAAATAAAGAACGAAGTGGGCACTAGATGAGATCTGTGAAGTAAAACTAAAGTTAGAAGTACTGGCTAAGACTAATGAATTAGAATTATTGATACGAGTAATCAATCTCAAGTACAATATTATAGCTAATCAAAATAAAGGTCGTGAATACCCATGTTGCAAAATTAACAAATTAAGATTACTTTCATCAAAAACTTTTCTGAAATCTGTAGATATTGTAAGATCTTCTGAATTAGTGATTTAGAAAAACTAGCACATATAAGAAGAGATTACAAGATTATTAGCGGCAGATTTACACAACAGTGCAAAACCCATTTTAATTGTATACAAATATATAAATCGGAATAAATATGAATCAAGAAAGAGATATTGTTGGAATGTTGTTTCCTGGGAGTAAGGTTAGGCAATAACATCAACAGGTTGACCATAATATAAAAACTGTTTTTTTTTATTAAATTCTTATCTCAAGGTTCTTTGTTGATACATTTTACTACTTTACAAATAAGTTGGGATTCGCTCTAAATTACTAGTTTGCCATAAGCTCACAAACGCTGGACTTGAAAGCCAATTCGCCACCTCCCAAAAACCAATTTTTCACCTAGTTATACTGAAATCGCCCAACAATCTTTCTGGTCGCATGGACTACTAGAACTAGAAACAAAAACTAAAAACTAGAAACACCGTTATCATCATCAAAGAAAAGTTTAAATACTACTGTTATATGACTTCTGCATTTTTAGAATTCAAATTTATCTGACCACACATACCCTCGTATTCCCTCGTAGCTTTTTGTTGGTAGTATCTTCATTGGTATCATAAAAAAACATTGTTTTTGACCTAGTTCCATATAATTCCTTGCTTGAAGTGGGTGCCGATTGACAGAAGCCTGCTGACAGATACACTTGCGCACAAAAGAGGTACGTTGTGATGATATGTTTCCTTACTTCCTTTTAATTTTTTTATTGGTTCTGGAGCCCACTCATTTTTCGTTGTCGTGTTTACATCTCTTGTGCCTGTAGGTTCAAAGTTTACGATGCATACTTCGTATATTTGAAGATATTATTAATTCGTCTTTTTAGTTCATCGAAATTTATATTTTGTGGAGACTAAAATCTGATCAACTTATCCCATTTTTTCGCTCCAGTTGTTAGTTGAAATAGTTTTTTTTCTAGCCGATCGTGTAAATTTCCATCTCTGCGTGCTCACATCCTGATTTTAGAGTAAACACATACCATCTTCCTCAGCAGGCGTTGAATTAGGTTTGTAGATTCAATTGCTTCAAAGCAGACAATCATGATCCAAATGCGTCTTTTGATTTGCTTTGAAATTTGATTCCTTTGAATGCTTTTACATTATACATCTTTCTATTTTGTCACTTTTTGTTTCAATTAACTTCTCCCGCGATTCTAATAATTCTAATAATTCAAACAAACCTATGTGGAAAAATTTATCCACCGCAATTAATTTAATATAAAACGGCTTTCTATACTTGAAGATGCTTATAGGAGGTGAATATAAAAAGCGCATCCAAATTGTTCATTTTTTTTTACTTTTGAAACATTAAAAATTCTTTGAAATCATCAGTTTAAATCCTTTTTGGGTATTTTTTTCGATTCGGCTGTGAATTTTTTGCACGAGACATAATCTTCATTTGTTCTTCACCCGACACTAGAGCTAGTAAATTTATTCAATCGTTTCAATGTGCTCAATTTAAAATGCTCCCACAAGTTTAGTCATATATTTCCTGCCTTGAATTGCCTCCCAACTTCCTTGTTACTTGCTTTTAACAGATAATTCAAATATACGTTCAATGAATATAGACTTGGAATTGTTGAAGAGCATCAAGAATTTGTCTAAAGTTATTCTTTGTACGTGAACAAATTTCGTTTGCTTCACAAACTTCATAGCAAAAAAACTGGTTTTGTGACTTGACGCAGACATAATTTAAACTGCCTTCTCTAAGTCTTTTGATCTTATTAAGCACAATAACTTCTTTGTAGGCTGCAAAATGTTGGATTCTTTTCAACTTTAAATCGATGATTTTAGTGTTACTGGTCTGCCCATATCTGCTGGATTAATATTTCTTGGATCTTTTTGGCAATTTACTTGTTTTCCATAATGCTCCATTCTCAACTCATACCTGCTGTTATTTTATGTAGACAATCGGCCACCCCCTTTTTTCGTCTGAATATTTTTTTGTTGGCCAACGACCTTAAACGAATCTCCGTGTCTGATTTAAGTGAGCAAATTAGTGTACAACCAGGGTCTCCAAAACCAGTACAGTTTTTAAATTCCAGGATTACGGAATCATAAATTGAAAATCCCCGAATTCCGTGATAGAAAACTAACGAAATAAGGCAAGTTTCTAGTAAACAGACTATATTATATAATAGCGGCACATATGCGCCAGATTTATTTATAAAATATAGCAATAAGTAGGCTATGAACTGTTTTGGAATTTTAAATAAATAACTTGAATCATATACTCGTATGGTGAAAAATTTCTGTTATCCAATAAAAATTATTTTGCGCCATAAACTACACAAAACATTTACAGTATGAAGACAAAAACGAAAGCCAAATTACTGCTCTTAAAATTGAGAAACATCGTAATGACTAAAATAGAAAAAAATCTTCCAGGATTTATTTTGGGAGTAAGTTCGAAGCAATAGCAAAACATCCAAAGTTTCATCTCCAAGTCTGCTTCTGAGCTTATTTCCGATGTAGAGAATGCCGGTTCTGGCAAAAAAATGCGGAGGATGACGTCAAAAATGATGTGGTGATATGATGACGTCAGCGATTGTCGGCCCGCGCATGACGTAAGTTCAACTGGGCTGTTTATCAGCTCAACCGGGCTGCATTATCAGTTCGAAGACCACCGCCACGCTATGCGCAGGTCGATAATCGCTGATGTCATTCTCCACATCATTTATATCGTAATCCTTCTTCCTTATTTTTGCGCCAGAACCGGCACTCTCTACCTACTAACGCGGCGGTAAAAATTCTTTCTGATTCGATACTTGGTGGTGGGACGGTAATTAAATATTTGTACGCCTGCTCCAAATTATGTCCACGGTTGCCACCACTTTATAAAAGATTCATTTCCTTTCACAATGTTTTTAAGCAAATCAGCATATTTCAGCATTGCACAGTCAATTGTTTTCATATGTTGATCTATATCTAATTGGAGCTCGTTCTCTGGCGCCAATTGATGACTACCGTGTCTCGATTTAATACGGATATATAGATTCAACATGCATCTTTCAACTGGGTTCTCCTCATTACTTTGGCAACTGGGCAGTGGGTTGAACGACTGTATAATTGAAGCTATTTTTTTTAGTATTTGTGTTGCTGGCTTTTGAAAGTAGAGTTTCAAATTTATTTGATAGATGTTCATAGGCGCTATGTGGATTCTGGAGATAGTCTAGAATACCAGATGACGAAGCACACTGACGCTCTTTTATTCGGTTAAATATTGAGATTTTCATAGCGTTGGCAAGAATGGACTGTCTTTCTCCTAATCGTCCAAATAAAAATTTTAACGAATCATTAGCAGTGAAATCAAAATCATTTGCTTCTAATAGATCAACTAATGAATAGTGTAGGTCTATTAACGCCTTCTGTATGCTCTTTCCGAAAATGAAAAACCGTTCAAGCATTGTCAAGAGACTATTCCACTTTGTTTTGCAATATATCTGTGAAACAAGTAAAGATATGTTATGTACTTACGATGCAGTATTGATTTCACAAATTACGTGTCTAAATTGCATTTAGAACACAAAGCCACACTACTCAAAAGTTACAAGATAAGCTCGTACTTGTGTCTTCAATATGAAAAAAAGATATGATAATAAGTCGGTAAACAATCCTTTTTCATAACGTGATGATTTTTTCTGAGTATTTATGCACTTACTACTAATTCTTATTTATTACTGTTTCATGATATCGCATCTTTTAAATTTAAGTAGAGCAATAAATGTGTAGATTCATTTAGTCTCCCTTCGGCTGGAATTTTATGATTGCTTGGGTTTTTTGTCAACTGGGTTCTATCTTCCTAAAAAAGGGAAAATAATAGCTTTCGTGGAAGATTATATTGTTTCTTGTTGAGTTGGATGGCCATTTAGAAAGAAATAGTTAGGTCCAAAAACGTCGTCAGCACGTAGTGACGTAACTCAAAACTCTTGGAACAATTGAACTATGAGCTTTGCTGGTTCGTCAGAAATTCTTAAATGCGACATACATGATCCAGCGGCAGTTTACCAATTACGCTTGACTTTTCTCAAATTCCATACGTAAATATAAAAAAAAAAACTCAGGAAAAAACTGATAGTTGAAATTTTCTTTTTTAGTACCCCAAAAATCAATAATTGAACTTATCTGGTATAAATTGATTATTTTCATCGGTGCTTTTAATATTTTTGTAAACTTCAGTAACTCTATCCATTCAGTGTTGGGCTATTTTTCGTTGACTGAAACCTAGATGCAAATTAAAATTTCAACTTCACATTGCTTCTCAAGTCGTTTCATCTAATCTACAATTTTTTCTTTTATTTCACTTTCAAAAGTTAGTGTTTTGACGACCTGAGTCACGAACATAGGATTTCGATTTTTTATTACATGCAGCCAATGCACTTTATGACCAGAGCTATGAGCGCGGGATTTCATTTTTCCCGCGTTTGCTGACCTGTACCGCTCAAATTAGATAAAAGCAGCATCACTTGTACTATGTATCTGCTAGAAAAGAGCAGTCAAAATAATTACGTAGAAGCCGTTTTGAGTAGTCAGAAGACGGTAAAAGTCATTTCATAGGCCACGAAAGCTATGGTGACCGTTTTTTTTAGTTTTCGAGATAAAAATTAGTGGAATATCTGAAAAAACCAGTTACAGGGATATATTTCAAAATCAAGGAAAAATAGCCTCAGTTGGCAATGAAAATGTTTTCATCAAGACAATACATCAGCTCATGCTTCAATGAAAGCAATGGGAAATATAAATAAATTGGGCCACAATTTGCTTTCTACTGACCAAATTTTCCAGATTTGGCCTCATTGTAAATTATAGTTCGGTTAAAAATTTAGCTTGCATTTCAGAAAAGTAATCTTTGTTCCCCTGATTATTCATTTTGTCCCGTAGAAAATAGCATTGAGAATATTTCCTCCCTAAAAACACCAAAGACTCTCGAAATTCCTCGATTTTAGGCGAAAAATCCTCCAATCTGATAATAGTGAGTAGGCCAATATTAATGCAAAGAGTGAATTTCCGGTTGCGAAATCTAAGATAGAATTACAAGCTGATTAATTTTGGTTCTTTTTTCTAATACATATATACAACCATTAAATAATCCGTTTGTTATAGTCCTGCCGCGATCATAAGTGAAATATGTTTAAATTTGGTAGATATTGGATTTTTCGCGGAAGAAAATCATTTAAATCTTTTCACCTCCCTATAACTTCCGGCCCAGTCATCGAATTGAAACGATATTCATACAGTCAATAAGCATGAAACAAGTGCTTTCTAGAGTTTTGTTGGTGCTCCTGTTGAAGAGTTGCCAGCACGAGCAATTTTTCTCATTTCTACCAAAAGATGCTACAAATAAATATTCATCCCCAAAACACCATACTTTAAAAATAAGACTTAAGGTTCATTTTCCCAAATTTTAATTTTTTTTCGAGTGGTAATCCTCAAAATCTGTTCATCATTATAGCTTTTGATCCTGTTTCAACATCGAATTCAACGTGAAAATTTGATATCATTTTGATGTCTGTGCTGGCGAAGCAATGCTATCACCAATCATTTTATCGATATTGTGCCAAAAAATACTGCTATTAAATTTTCATATGATAACAATGTCTAATTGAAACAAGTAGCAACTGTTTCTAAAGTATTGAAATTTTTAGCGGGTAGCAATTATCAAATACTTTCACACCTTAAATTTCTAACACAGTTGTCGCACCACGAATTTGACCAGCGTGCACTGAAAAACGCTGTTACACACTAAGTCCTATCAAGCATATTCAATCTGTAGCGAAATCTATACAATTCCTCCAGTTTTCTTCGAAAATCTGTCTTTCTGCTACATGCTATGTTCTAAAGGTCTTGTTACTTAAAATCGTTTTTGTGTTAAGAGCTAGCTAAACGTTACTGAAATGACAATAATATTTAAGTAATATTTCGAATATTTCTCTTGAATTCAAAAACGAAACTCATAGAGCATGATTTTTCAAATTTCAAAATTAATTATTTCAAAATACATATGGTGATGTATCAAATCTTCATTAAACAGTTTTCTTCCTTTCAGACGATATCGACGGTCACAATACTCACGAAATCGAACATTTAGAAGACATTCGAGAAGACCAATCGACAAATTCGATTCCGGAAAAAGGTAAGTTAAACCTGATTTTCTCTTACAATGGAAATTGTATTCTGCATTTTTTAAGAAACTGTTCAACACAGAAATCCAACAATTTTCTTGGATATTTTACTAAATTTCACAACAAAAAATTCGATTAGATCACGTGTAATCGACTTCGATCGAATCTAATGCCTGATTTTAGGAAAATAGCTAGATGTTGAATTATTTTGAGAGCGAAACTTAAATATATCATATTTTGAAAACGTTCAAAGCACCACAATTGAATACCTTTAATGATCGGAATTTAATTTTTCTCATTTCAATATGAAATATATCCCACACTGGGCGCTAGTCTTCAAACCTGTCCCAACAAATTTTGTAGACCTTTTTGGATATACCAGAAATACGGAAACTGGTGATTGTTATCAAAATGCAAAATATTGCATGATATCAGTACGAAGCAGTCAGATATACTACGTGTCTATTGATTTTGTATTTGTTTTTATATAATAGGCGTGTTTTTTTGCTCCTCTATCCAGTAGAGAATAGGATATATGCATTGGAAACAAGAACAATCTTATCCCAGTGAATTCACTAGTACATAAATTCTATTCCTCATTTGTAGTTCACGTGTTGAAGTGTAGAATGTGCTGATGGAAAAAAGAAAAGCTCATGAGAAGTTATTTTTCTTCTGTGAGGTGGCTTTGGGTTTTTCATGGTTATGTTGAATGTTTTGGTAGCTAGGAAATTAGAAAAAGCACTCATAATGTATAGAAAGCTAAAAGAAATAATTTTCTGTTAGTTCTTTTTCTATTTTCTATCGATTGTGGTAGTGTATATTCGTTATTTTCTTTCTTTATTTTCAGCGGTTGTGTGGTACCACAGCAAATGCAGCAACCTATGTCAGTCTTAGCGAAAGCACTGTTGTTTTATAGATCGTTGTTTTTGTGGCATAGTTCTATTCTGCTCTGTACCGGAGCAAAAAAACGCGCCTAATAATTGTATAATTTTCCACCGACGTATGAACTGTATGGCATCCATGTAAAAAAGCCTGGTGTTTTTTTTTTAATTTTTGTGCTATTTTTCGAGTTAATGCGATATAATTTCATTCAACGCATACTGCATTTTTCCTCGATTGCTGATTGATTGATTCGTAGAAAACTGTTAATTAAAAGTAGAAATTAATATCCTATTATGTGATTTCCGAATGCTAAACGTCAATTCAAAAAATCCTGAGCAAATAATGTAAAATTTCTTAGAAATGAAGAACAACGCGTTCAATTATCTAAAATATTCACCGGAAAATTCATTACATTCATCTGGGTGACGTGTACTAAATGCGCTTCCGCTT
Organism: Nemotelus nigrinus; assembly: GCA_947369275.1. Taxonomy (NCBI): domain Eukaryota; kingdom Metazoa; phylum Arthropoda; class Insecta; order Diptera; family Stratiomyidae; genus Nemotelus; species Nemotelus nigrinus. The sequence continues at coordinate 42,878,720 of OX376375.1, forward strand.
TATATGAATCGATTGAAAATCCATTTCTGTTCTCTTCACATATCCCAAGAACTGTTTTCTTCTCATTTCAACTCATATACGTTTTTTATCACTATCTTGAAGATTGCTGGATGATGTTCCACCTGGTGTGCACCTTTATATATTTAAATTGATTACAGAATATCTCACAGCTGGTGGTAGTCTGTTCCCTGGAATCGACAGGATTGCTGTTCTCACCGATATCGATTGACGCTTCACAATCGAAGTATCTATCTAGGCGCAGATGATTGCTTTCTACACACATACACACATTCACTCTTCCATCAGCGGAATCTGCATCTACGGCATTCCGATCACCTGCTCCTCCTGCCGTGAGCTTACCGATTCGGGAACAGATTTGACTATATCCTGTCGTTGTCGATCCAAGCACAATGTAAAGTTTGCATTTTGCATGAGACGTCTTTGTTTCAGATAAAAAATTTAAAAATACACGAACACGAACATGTTGCGATAGACAAGTTCCTCCATTGTTCGTTTCCGGAACGATTTGTTCAGTCTGCGATGTTTTGGGATATGTGTTCTGAGAGGTTATTTGTGAAGCGTTAGCAAAAGGTTGAGTGCGACGGCAGATAAAGACTAACGGGCAGTTATTGCTGGATGAACGTGAATGAAGTTGGCAGCAGTACATTATTCTTGTAAATCTTGTTGCAACAATGAATATTTCGAATAGGTATGTTTGAATTGTTTTCAACTGAAACGTTCCCGTTCTTTGCCAGGTTGGCCGATTAGGATGCTGTGTATGTTAATTTAATACTTGCACTTGGATTAGCAATTATTGCAAATTAGGTTTTTTTAAAACTGCAGCAAATCTTTAGCATCGAAAGTTAGCCAAAAATTGCAAATCTTCACAGAAAGGAGTTTTGAGTTGTATAGTGAGTTTCAACAAATCGTTTTACATCCGAAAAAAAAGTTCTTGCCTCAATATTCAAAACTTTTTCACGACAAACTGGCGGTTTCCAAAACCTTTTCATTTAAATCATTGATGAAAATAAATAAAAAACTCTAATCATTTTTTCCAATTTATTATTTCCTGCAACTCTTCTACACTTCTTCTCGAGATACATCTCTACCATTCCCAAACCCCCTACAACAGATCTTGTGGAAAAATTTCACAATATTTTGTCGAGAAAATTAAATTAAGTTTCATGACACAAAAATTGATCTAGTAAAAATTGTACATAGTTGTTCCTATAATTTTTCCTGTAAACTTACATCCTGCACTGAGAGTGTATAGGTACCACTCTCAGTTTCGGTTTGGTTGAAAAAGTTGAAGTTTGCCGGATCTGAAAATCGACTGCATCTGAAACTGGCTCCGGGCATGAGGAAGCATTAAAAGTTTTCTTCTAGCGATTTTCTTTCAACAGTCGTTTATACATTGCCTTTTCGTGCATCTCACTCACAACCCTCAAGGCCCTAGCTCGCCGCCAGTATATATAGACTCCGACATGAACCTGCTTCCATATAATGTTCAAATGAACTGAACAGTCGCATGTTATGTATGAAGAATCGTTTACACACTGGTTCGGTCCTCGGTTGATTTCATTTACGCTTCCTGTACGGACTGCTATCTTGCTGTGCTCGAAGTAGAAGGATATTTTAATTAGCCATTTCGATAAAGTTTAATTAGAGAGTGAATACAGGAAGGAAGTATGAGTTTGTAATTATAATGGAAACTTATTAGATAATTTTGGTGTGGCAGAGAGCTTGAAGAGCGGGAAAGTGAAGGGTGTTGGTGTAAGTAGGAAGAAAAAATCCAGTGAATAGAAAAATGGGAAAAAGTAATAGTTTTGTAAGGATTTCATTGGGATCGAAGGAATTCAAGGGATATGAAAAGTATTATGTTGTTTTTTCTATTCATTTTGCTGTAAATTATAGGAATTGGCTGGTAGCTTTTAGTTTCCATATTAAAGGAAATGGTTTTTTCCTGTACAAAGTAGTGAAGTTTGTATGTGGTTGAAATTTTATTTTATATGTGATATGGAAAAAAGTAAGGCAGTATGAAAAATTATTAGGAAGTAATATGATGTGGAAATTAAATTTTATAGTTGCAAATTGTATATTCTCAACTATTTTTGTTGAGCTCTGTGGTAACGGTTTTTTAATTATTAATCTAATGTAACTTAGGTTAGGTATTACTGGCTGACACAAAGCCATAAGGGCCACTATTGGTCCGTTATTTTACCAGATTAGAAAACCTGGAGATAAAAATATTCAGTCCAAGTGGCCATCAAAGGCCCCAGACCATTGTGTGAACTGAAAGATACTTACCAAAGCAGTGCTATTTGGTTTTCCCAAAAAAAAAACAAAAAATGCTGAATTGCTTACGAGACTCCCGGCTCTGAACACTTGATACAGGTGTTGCTGATTAGGAGTTGCAGTTTCGTGGCACGTGCTGCTACAAAACAGTGGCCAATAATAATTCCGATCAGTTTTTTGCAGCCAGTCCGCTTTAATTCGAGCAAACATTGAATAGCTGCGATATCGTATGAACACCACATAATTTTGGTTTCTCTGCAGGTCTAAGTTGCACACTTTCTGGACATCGCAACTTGCATCATATTCTAGTCAGTCAAGCATTTGATCATTTGAGAAGTAGCTGAGATGTTTGTATTTTGATCAATGCCTTCCCCATAAAATTCTGAATCTTTTGTTGCTGCCTAGCCTGTTCATGATCTAAATACAGTAAAGAAAGCACATCCTGTCTGTGAAAATATTGATCGCAGCACATGTAGTATCTTTGATATATATCAGTTCTGTGACTTTTTGTACCGCGAAGACCTCCACGTGAAAAATACTATAACGATTAGGAAGCCTGAAAGCTGCGTCTATACCACGATCTGCAGAGTATGCTGCACTTTTGTCGGGATTAGTTCAAATTTAAATCAAATCGCTCAGTCAATTTCATTTTAATTCAATATCTGTATTGACAGTTATAGCGGTGAAAATACTCTGAGAGCTAGCAACCGCAAAATTCGAAAAAATTTCTAAAATGGTTGCTTATTTTCATGACAAAGTCATTATTATTTAAAAAATCTAACAACTCTTATTTAAAAAATGGCATATACTAATAAAATCAGCAGCCCTGTCCGAATTTCACTACGAAAAATCTACTGGATCTGACCGAAAATAAGATTGAGCTACTGCATGAATTTCTTAGTAATCTCATGACTGCATCTGAAACTATTTGCCGTAAAACTTTTATTTTGTTGAAAGTTATTTCAAAATAACCACAGTTAAAAGGTGGCATATTCATCAAACTTGAAGAAGTTTCCCTATTGACTATATAGTGAAATATCATTTTCTATAGCTGAATTCGTCAATCTCAAGCTCTGAGGCTAGAGTAAACAAGATTCTGCAGTTACAAAATGTAGCAATTGTGCTAACAACCATACTGCTAGCTAAAGTGGTTGCCCAGTATTTCAATTTCTGAGAATAAAGACGATATCATCTCAAAACCACGCGCAACAGGCTCTGAAAATTGCAACTAATAGACCAGTTTCCATGCCGGAGACTCTTGCACCCTCATCACATCTTGCACCCTCAAAGCACCTCTAGCAGCGAGTTTTCTCCTATTATGTCAACGCTCTCAGACAATATGAATCAATTCATGACGACAAAGAGTAACATTATGCAAGAATAACTTAAAAACCAAAACATATTGCTCCAATTTCTTATAAACAGGAAATGAGTTCATTCAAGATCTCCTATTGGAATGCGAATGGCATTGTCCAGCATAAAGCGAAAATAGCCTGCTTTACATCAACCCACAACGTTGATGTCTTTTTCATATCAGAAACTCACCTCACGGAATAAAATAATAAACTCAACATCCCAGGCTACACCTTTTACGACATCAAACGCCCAGTTGGCAAGGCTAGAAGCGGGTCTGCAATACTCATTAAAAAACATCAATATTTGGAAAAACTCAGTGAAAAGGACATCCAAGCGATATCCATTTGTCTACGTGAACACCCGAGTGATATTGTAATTTCATCCATCTACTGTCCATTGAGGCACAACATTTCAAAGAAAATTTTCGAGAAATTCTTCTCAGCGCTGAGAACCAAATAGTGGAAAGTTATACCGTCGATGTCGACTCCATTTCTACTATCTCAGTGATTATAGAATTGGGTATACAAGTAAGTTTTAAAGGATTGTCAACAGAAGGCACCAGTCGTCTTTAAGCATACCGGACCATGTTTCAGCATATATCATGTCGAGCGTCATCATTTAAAAACATTTTACACTATGTGTTATTTCATCAAAGTGTAAATAACATATTTTTTACGTGTGACGATTACGTCAGTTTTTTGCCTAAAAAAACTCCATTCGCGGGAAGCATTGATATTTTGCTTCTATCTGAAGAAAAGTGCAGCAGAAAGCAATTGGCTGCTGTGTGAGTCTTACAGAGAGCATGCTCTATCAATTTTAACTTGTAAAGACTAGTTTCGACGTTTCAAAAGTGATGATTTTGACACAACCAACAAAGAGCGCGAAGAAAGGTCATCAATGTTTGTAGACACCGGATTGAAGGTAATTTTGGACAAAGCCCTATGCCATACCCAAGAGAATCTACGGCAATATTAGTCGTGACTCAAAAAGCCATTTCGTTGCTACTTAAAGCCATGGGTATTGTCGAGAAGGTTAGCAAACTGAGTTTCTCATGACCTCGAACGAAGAGATATCAAACGGCGTGTCACTGTTTGCGAAATGTTCCTTCAACGGTACAAAGTGAAGTCATTTTTGCATCGCATTATCACCGGTGATGAAAAATGGATTCAGTGCGACAATCCAAAGCGCAGGAAGACGTATTTTAAGCGCGGCGAACCTGGACCATCGACGCCCAAGCTAAATATCTATGCCAGCAAGGTAATGTTCAGCATTTGGTGGGATCGTGTACTACGAGCTTCTGAAAAGTGGTCAGACGATCGACGGAGCTGTCTACAGACAACAACTGATGCGGTTGAAGCGAGCAATTGCGGAAACACGGCAGGAATGGGCAACCAGACATGTGTCATCGATCTTCCACCATGACAATGCTCGGCCGCATGTCGCGGAAGTTGTCAAAATTTATCTCGATGGTACTGGCTGGGAAGTCCTAACTCATATGTTTTACGGCACAGACATTGCACAATCAGACTACAATTTATTCCGGTTGATACAGAACGACCTTACGAGTGTACGCTTCACTTCAGTTGAAATTAAAAAACAAAATGAATTCATGCGGAATCCATGTATTACCAAAAAAGTGGGGAAAAATCATAGCTAGCGATGGGCAATACGTTGAATAAAACACATTGTACTTTTTTGCACAATAAAGTTTTAAAATCGAGAATAAAATCCTTTCAAACTTTCTTGTGCACCCAATACATTCTCGCAGAAGCTAAATCACACGATTTCGATCATCTGAATCATTTGAGGCCAAATCTTTCACAAATCTATCTGATTTACGCTACATTTGACTCGGCTTTTGTCATTCCAAATCAACCAGATTTTGGAGAGTCCAAATCAAGTGCTATTGTGTATTCTCACTCTGCTGAATTTATTTCAGCGCAAGTAGAATTCCATCCGTGAGAGGTTAAGTTCGTTTGAATAGATTTTTATTCGATATTCGTTCCAAAATGGAGGAAATTTTTGTATTCAATCGCCTGATTTCGTTGCCAGCTCGAGACCTACCTGATTTGATAAAGCGAACGTACTATAAAAGGCCTTATCTTACTTACTTACTTTTGCAATCCTGTGGTTCACCCAAAAAAACAAGTAATCAAAGAAATTTATGTAATTTATCCAACATTTTCGAATCAATGCGTTTTTAAAGCTACAACGAAACAATTCCACGATTCAAAACAAATATTCTTATGAGTTATAAAATTGCCTAGAACTTGACCATTTAATATCATACCAAAGCTTATAGTTTTCATGCAACCATTATCAGCCAATTCATCAATTCACTATTAGTTCCATCATCTCTATTCCACACTGTCTCTTTTCTTTAATCAAACACCAGTTGGCATCGCACGCATAATTTTTCCAATCGACTCAACCACCCACTGGTATTTAAATAATTTTCCAAACATGCCTGGTCTATTCATTGTCTGTCTGATACTTAGCCCAAACGCAGTAAGCCACATCTGCCACATTGATTTCATTTCGCTTATATAACCTATTTAATTTATTAACGAAATAATTTCACTTTTACTTTTTCATTTCTTCTTCAGATCTACCGAAATTCGGTGAACCCTTACAAAACGTTACAATTCCAGTCGGACGTGAGGCAATTCTGCAATGTCTTGTCGACAATCTACAAACGTACAAGGTAAGCAAGATATTCTAGACAACGCAGTTCCAGGTCTAGTAGTAGTAGTAATACTAGACGTATTCGTTGTTGTTGTTGTTACATATATTCTTGGTATTATGTTTTTTTCTTATCGTGAGTAAGGTTTCAGAATAATATTGGCAATGTACATATGAAAATGACGTGAAAATGATATTGACGATGACATTCATTGCTCGACTACCATAGTTATGAGCGTAATATGTTGTTTCCATAAATATATCGTTATATCCTTGATTGGAACTCGTTTTCGATGTGAGGGTTTAGGAAATGAAAAATAAGGTGTACAAATTTTTCATAAATGAAATGATTCGGAAATGATTGGGAAGTGAACACAAACTGTTTTTGGAGAATCATGTTTCATAATGATATAATTTGTGCTTTGCAATAAATGCTTGTATGGCTAAAAATAATACAAAAAATAACAGATATGATATTGAATACTTAACACAAACGAGATCATTACTAGAAAAATATGAAATTATCATTTTAAGTGTATAAGATTAACCAAAAAACTAAGAAAATTAGATATAAAAATATGCGCCCAGCGTGGGTAGCTTTTAAGTTTTCTTAGTGTTTAAGTTTGAAACAGCCTGAAAGTGCAAACTAGAAGGCAATATTTTTTAAATTATTGTCAATATGAGATAACTGTTTTTTTACCAAGCGATACTGTTATATCATTTATGCCAAGGAAAATACTGGCGAAAACAAAAACAAGACATTCAAAACATGTTTTTCACGATGTTCTTATGCCTGAATTTTATACTCTCTTGCAGATTGCATGGCTTCGTGTCGACACACAAACAATACTAACGATACAAAATCACGTTATCACCAAGAATCATCGAATGAGTATTACTCACGCCGAGAAACGTGCCTGGATATTGAAAATCAAAGATGTTAAGGAAACTGACAAGGGATGGTACATGTGTCAAATAAATACGGACCCGATGAAAAGTCAAGTGGGATATTTAGACGTTGTCGGTAAGTATGTATGTCAGCACATATGAATGTGTGAATTTATGTTTTGAACAAATAGAAAAGGAGCTTTTGAAATAACATAGAGGCAGGATAGAGGATTGTTGAATGGAAAATATAGAAATATCCTTTAAACTGGGACATAGAACTGAATTGAATATGGTTTATTTTTCGATAGATAGTATCGGTATTGACCGGAGGATACTATGTCATATCGTTTTAAAACTGCCGTTTTTTTCTCTCTGACATTTAGGCATTCAGAGAGGCATTCAATCAATTTAATTTCGCAACGGAAATGTGTCAATTGAGAGAAATATGTCAGAATATTTGGGATTCCAAGAGAAAATATGTCGAAAATCTGATTGATTTTCATGTGTTGATCTGTGAAATGAAAAGAAACTGTCTTTTGACATGTTTCAGTGTGGAAGAAAATGTATAGCAAAAAGTGTAAGAAGCGTTACACTTTAACTAACAATGCTTTTCATAATTCTCGTTGATATCTATATTAAATTAAAAAAATTTTAAAACAAATTAAAATTAATAAATCAAGCGTTGTCAATACTTTTGTACGAAGAATCTTCCTGCTTGTTACAATCATCGACGTTCCCATAGGTAAACCATTATAGCAATAACATATAAACATTTAAAAAAGTTTTTCTTTGTGATAGTAATCTGCTGATTTTTTTGAAAATATTAGAATCAAAATTTTTTCAAAGATTTCTTAGTTACGTTCATAAGCTACAAACACATTCTATTCCAAACCGGTGCACCAAATTTTGTTTGAAAGCTCAGCAAAATCAATGTTATTCAGATGCATCCATCAAACACTTATTCGAAACTGACCATTTTCAATTCACTCCATGCAATTACTAATCTCCAATATACCAACAGCACTAGCAACGATTCATCATAAAATCTGCTATAATTTTGCACCTTTCTATTTTCCCAAATGACCAACATATCATCTTTCCTCGCAAAATATCAAAATAAACCTCTTGACCATTGTGCTGGAAAAAACGGCTACAAACATACGTTACCGTTATTTATTCTCAATACACACGGAAAATCCATAAGCGGATTAGTAGTTAAAAGGAGCAAACATAAAGTGTAGCTCATTCGCTTCGCTCCCGTTTCATTCCATTCTATTCGATGCCATGTCGAGACATCGTATGTATGAGTGAGCATTGCTTGCTGGTGTACTTATCATTCAATATAGATGGAAGCGTACGAGCGTTCGTGCGATCTCGCATCTTACCGAGCAAAAGATAAAACTTTTTGATTTACAGCAAATGAAACTCGGAGATTGTTACTAAATCTGAAGTGTCTGTACGAGTATGACGCGGATACAGACATGATCTGATCCCTTGTAGCGGCACCCCGTTCCATTAGCAACACCCCAACAGTTGCGTCGTCATGACCAACTTTATGATACCGATATGCAAAGAACGGCATTAGTGCAATGCAAGAGGTCGTCCTTGTTCCTGATTCAAGTTCAACTGAATATTGGATAGAACAACTGGATTCACCAGCTGCACTGGAATCTAACTAGCGTCGTTGCTACCGGTCCTGTTTCTGTTCTATATCTCATCTGCTATTCCAACAAATGTCTCGAAGGGATTTCAAGCTGTAAATTAGGAGAGATGTACATGACATTTTAAATGAGGAGCTCAGTTTGAGTCAAGGTGGAAATGTTCTTCATTTCACAGTCGAATCTCAAATTTTCGAAATTAAACCTGATATCGCAGGCACAAGGATACTCATAGCTACTAGGAAAGTATTTACTTTCAAACGAAGAATAATCACTTTTATAGTCGTTCATTTTATATTGACATCTTCTCATCTATATTCACGCTCATTCTTTTATCCCGTTCAATTTTTAATGAGAACCAAATGCCAATTTTAGTTACTAGCAACAGTTTTTGTCACGAACGTTCTGCCGTCGTGTGAATCGAATCGACCGACGACGACGTGAGTGAGAAGCAAGTGGATCCCATTCGTTTCGGGCGATTGGTATTCAAGCAGGATAACGATCTCTTGATATCCATAACGGAAAAACGATGACAAAACCATATCCATCGATGTATCCTTTTGCTCGTTTCGCGCCCCTCATGTATGCATTCGAATTTGTCAGAACGAACTAGTATTGTAAACTAGCAACCGATATGCGCTCAATTCTACTGTCGTACGATTCCCTATTGTATATATACATATATGGAAATGGAAAGATGATGGTATGAATTATGGATCAGCTGGATGGAATCATTTTGTTCTCAATTAGTGCATCGTACAGTTTTCAAATTGCAAAAGGAAAATCGGAATTAATTTGGTACGATGAAATTACTGGAAAATGAAGGTACTTTTAAATGGATTCGATTGACTGCTGGAAGCTCATAATTTGATAGTACTACCTATCTGTTTGCATAGAATGGCATTGTCAATAATTGAAAATGGACTTGAATAGTTTAATTTATTTAAATGTGTTGAAAAAAGAAAGAGAGAAAAAAGGACATATTGTTCGAGTCAAATGAATTAAATAGTGGGAATTAGTAAATTTTATAATAATCCAAGGCATAAAAAAATTGTTTTTTAAATGCGAGTAACACTATTTTTCCAGGTATTTTGGTTTGAAAAATCATCCAAGGCAAATGCACTCAGAGCTGGTTCTGTTTGTTTATGATGAATTGGAATAATAAATCATGGTCTGCATTATGCACTCTATCTTCTTGTATGTCTACAAAATATTTTTGTTCCAACTTTTGTCGTTTTTTTTTCCATCGAATATGTGAACTTTTTACAAATTAGTACTACATTAGTACTAAAATCACATTGACCCTATAATCCATATTATAAATGAATATTAGTAATAACATTTTAGGGTTATATTTTAAATGTCCCCATAATTTTTTCGAAAAAACTTAGTTTGCAAAATGAATTCAAAACGTGTTAAAAATTTTTAACTCTAAGTGTACGAGTAGAAAGTGTAAGAAAGAATCGGAAAAATTTGAAAATATTTGAATTGAGATAGCTTTTAATAGAGCTATCAAATGTTTATTACATGTTAGTAACCCTGTAGCTACGGCAGACAATGAAAGTCAAAACTTTCAAATCATCGACTCTCCTGATAAATTCTAGCTTTTTAAAAAAACCACAACTTGTATATAAGTCCTATGCTTTGTCTGCATAGCCAAAGTGAAACTTTTGAAATTCTACATATATCGGGCAAGAACGGAATCCCAACCCCACTTTAGCTGTGTTTGTAGCATTATAAACTTCTGTTCACGAGAACTCATGACCCGATAATCAAATACAACTGAAATTCACAGAATGTATTGGTTTTATGTAGGACCAGGTTTGATAGAAGCAATTTTTAAATGTGGGCAACTCTGCGCCAGTGGTGCTATTTTAAAAAATCACTAAGAAAAAACTGCGTTTTGCCCTTAGAATTCTGATTCAGTCACTAGATTTTAATCAAATTCACAAATTAGCTGAACCTTATTTTAAGCCACGTTAGATTGAAATGTGGTTGTTAGCCTAGGTTGGAGCTGCCAGTTAAGATAATTCCGGTGTCTTGAGTTTTGAAAATTCGCTCAGGAAAATAAAACTTTGTGCCCCTATAGATTCCAGTGCAGTTATGAAATTGAAACGAAATTATTGTCGGCAATATTCAGTATTAATTTGGTTCAAAAACCATGATAGGGTTGCCAGCTATGATTTCTTTTGTATTTTTGGCCATATCTCTAGTAAGTAAATTTTTCATAGAACTTTTAAATCGTAATGATCTTGTAGTGACAATAAAGAGTAAATATTAATATTACGAAAATTTGAAAACTTTTTTACAGTGAAAATAAGTAACCAATGCTAAACATTTTTAAGTTCTTCAAATTTTTCGGATGGCTACTCCAATTAGCTTTCTATGCCTGTAACTATCTTTGAAGTTATCGGATAAAAACTAGATTAACTGCTTGATTTTGTCGTGAAGGAGCTGTGATTGACTTTTAGTTGCAGTACTATTGAAGTGTTGCAAGCAATGAGTATATTCTTCATTTGTGCCACAGAAGATGAGGTCTTTGCCGATTTCAGCTAATGCAAGCGTATTCAGGATTAAGAGGTACAAGTGAAATGTATAAAGAGCTTATGTCTCGTAGGCTATGAAATTCTTTGGCACGTCTTTTGATAAAGCCTAGCTGTTTATTTGGACGGGAAAGTATTTAATTTTTTTTTTAAGTGAACACTGAGAAAACACATAGCACCAGACGCTATAATTTATAGACTTCTGGCACCATGTACATAGCCGATTTAGGGATTGTGATAAAATATAGCGCCACACGCCATAATACATGGCGAAAAGTACATAGGCCTACACGCCATGTACTATAGTCTTCCACGCCATGTACATGGCGTGGCGGACTATATTACATGGCGTGGAGAACTGTAGTGCATGGCGTGGAGGACTATAGTACATGGCGTGGAGGACTATAGTGCATGGCGTGGAGGCCTATAGTGCATGGCGTGGAGGACTATAGTACATGGCGTGGAGGACTATAGTACATGGCGTGAAGGACTATAGTACATGGCGTGAAGGACTATAGTACATGGCGTGGATGACTATAGTACATTGCGTGGAAGACTATAGTACATGGCGTGGAAGACTATAGTACATGGCGTGGAAGACTATAGTACTTGGCGTGGAAGACTATAGTACATTGAAGAAGCAAATCAGTCAAAACAGTGCTACTTACCATAAATGAGCACACAGAGAAGTTACTTGCTTGCAACAAACAGGCGCTGGCTGTATTTAGAGTCGCCGAAGGAGCCATTCAATAATATGCGCCCTTAGCCGATTGAGAATGTTGTCGATCTATCGACGATACTCAAGTATCACTTGCTGACATTTATAGATCCCCTCACACAGTATGGCTGCGAGTTATAATTGGAGTGCCATGAGCCATATTACATGGCTCATGGCACTATGTAATATGGCGTGTGGGGCCATAATTTCTGCGCCATGTAATTATGGCGCTGGGAGCTATACTGCATGGCTCAGGGCACTATGTGCATAGCGTGTGGCACCATAAATGCTGCGCCATGTTACATGGGGCCACGCGCTATGTAGATTCTGACATTATGGCGCTGGGAGCCATATTGCATGGCTCAGAGTACTATGTACATGGCGTATGGGACCATAAATAATGCGCTATGTTACATGGCTCTGGGCGCTATGTGGATTTTTTTCAGTGAAGCGACGCTTTTCATCTAAGATAACACCGAGGTCAATAATGTTAAAAAATTATTGCCGAGGAAGTACGTATTGTGTGTGACCATGCATTTTCGGGAAAAACAAATAAACCGGCACTTATCAATATTCAGAGAGAACTTGTTTACATTGCACAAATGATCAAGCAAATCAAGCTTGGATTGGAGAAAGAGGGCATCAGATTTAGATTCAATGGTCTGATAAACTTTGAGATCATCTGCATAAAGTAAATGATGTATGTTTGCAAGGACGTCAGATAAGTCGGTAATAAATATATTTGAAAAAGATGGGCCAAGATGGCTACCTTTTGGCAAGACCGAATTTCTGAAACTTTAGAGTTAAGGTAGAATGGTCAACTCTACCAAACGCCTTACTGAAGTCAGTGTAGACTGCGTCAATATGATATCCTTTCTCAATTTTACACAGAACATCTGAGAATAGGACTGTCAAATACGTGGTAGTTGAGCGACCTTTTCTAAAGCAATGTTTGTGCTCGTTCAGATGAGAGCCAACGAGCGGTGATAGTTTATCGTAGACCACTGTTTCGAAAAGTTAATAATTTCCGATGCAGCGTCAATCACCATTCTATAATATGGGTGTGACATATGAAAGCTTCCAACAGGATGGGAAAATTTGAAACGAAAGTGATCTATGAAAGAAAGTATGCAAGGGAGTCATAAACTGCTTTACACACTCCCACAAGAAGGTTGGAGGAAGAAAATTTAAAAAAGCTTTACGTATTTCATCACGTGAGATTTCATAATGATTGACAAAAGCTCTTAGAGCTGAATCAGAGGAAGGAAAATGTGAGTTTGATGGGTCTGATGCGTTAAAAACTTTTTGGAAACTATCTGCGAATAAGTCACATATCTCTTTCACTTTGTAATCGTTTAAATGAAAATCAGCTTCGAGAATCCTTTCCAACCATTCACGTTAGCAGAATGAGGAATTCCTTTCGCAAAAATGAATTTTTGTTTCCTGAAGTCGCCAATTTGGAGAACGTGCGGTTATTGTGTAGAATTTTGTTCGTTCTTTTTATTTTTTGTAAACGATTCTGCCAATCATTTTGAGACCAAAAAGCACCGAATTCGTAAATGGGGGTTTTGCAGTTGAGATTTGACATTGTTCTTTATTTGAATTGATCGTTATTTTCTGGAGACAAATTTTCTCTCAGACGTGCTCCGATCAAGATACAATCCCTACTTTATGATCAAAGTCTTGTTATTGAGCATCATCGTTGATAATTCGTTCCATCAGTTGAAATTTTAGACAACACCATGATTGTGTCAGGTTTTTTTGGTTATATTTGTCGGTCTGATCGAAATTAATTGAATTGGTTTATTGTACATTATATCTTTATAAGTTTTTTTTTATAATTGGCGAAGAGTATAGAAAGATGTTTGTGTCGGCTATCATGTTAATCATTCCATGCAATGAGGAAATACAATTGTTCTGATTAGCAGGTGATAATAGTCCTCAAACTGAGCTTTGTAAAAAGTATCGATTTGGGTTTTCTCCAAATCTAGGTGAAGTTTCACTATAATCGTGTTAAAAACTTCAAACCCTCTGATAAGGTTTGATCCTACACTTGATTTAATAAACATTGATGTTTTCTTTTTGTTGCTAGATGGAAGTTTTTATTATTGAGTTTCTTTCAAATCGCCTTTATATACAATATTTTTAAGAATCTGCTTTGATTAGTCATTATTAGATCTAAACACTATAATCCATTTTATGCTCGTTTATTTTAATTATACTGTACTCTGGGCATTTGTAGATATTCTGGACGGTTTATTACTAAATTGTAGCACTTTATTTTAGCATTTATGTGCTTGGTGGCTATCAGCACATTTAATACAAATGTTCTTTTTTTGTAACAAGTTAATGCTTTATGGTAAAACGATTGGCATTTTTAGCATCTCATGACATAATGGTTCTCGACAACAAAATGCGTCCTAAAATTGATCAACAAGTACTGGCTCACCAATCATTCAAACAGTCATCTGCTGACTTCAAAAAATGCTCTCCACTTGCTAAATTTTCGAGCATGCCTTGTATGCACGATCTCCAAAATATTGTTGTAAGTTAATCGAATGCTTTTATTTTTTCATTTCTTCTATTAGTTCTTTTGTTGAATATTTTTTTTCGAGCTCCTTGATTATTAACCGGTTAAGTTTTTATTTTGGTATTTCCAGCACTGTGTTTGCCTGAAATGTGCTTTTGTATTTATTTTAATAAAATTTTCAAGTTCTCCAATGAATTTTATTTTATCAGTTTTGCAATGACATAGTGTATCACGTGCGCTTGGTTTTATTTTATTTTCGGATACTGGATAGTTGTTCACGATCCTGCTCTTTCTTAGATTTGATTATTATGCTTTTATTATATTTTTAAACTTTGGTGCTTTAAGTTGACTTATCGTGTCTGCGTAGGAAGGCTTTTTGTGCTCTTTACTTGAATCATTCTTGATATAATCCAGCTTTTCCTTCATTTGTAGTCTCGGTTTTTCTTAAAAAAGCATCGCATATCCTACAAAACCACTTCACTTTATTGCTTAATTGTATGATATTAACATATTTTTGGGGGTTAATGTTGGTACAGGCAAGAGCACAAGTGGTTATTCTCCACAACCTTCCAACCCAAGTTGTTATCCTCCAGTTAGTGGCGTCGGTTATGCTTGGTAGCAATGATTTTTCGCTGTAAGCTGAACAATTTTTGGTAATTATCCCAGAAAAAAACACAAATTTTAAAAACAATTGGCCGAAAAATAAAGAAAAAATTAGCCGAAAGCCATATAAAAATTTTTAGAGAAAACCAGTTACTATTCCATAAAAATTTGCAGTAGACACTTTAGCAGGAAAATAGAAGAAATATCACTGAGATTCGGAATCGCGCTGAACAGAAAAAACACTTTAATATACACTACACATGCCAAAGCAAAGTTCGTAAATTTTCTAAGCCTGTTTCCAATTTTGAAAGATCACCTGATCGGACACACGTTCAATTGCTTTGATATTAGAATTTCATTCTGTATGATTTGTTTTATTATTTTTTTTTTAATTTTTCATAATTTTCCAATTTTGTGTTTCCACAAATTTTCAGAAATAGTATTCTAACGCCGGATTTGCGTATTTCATTTCGCTACAGACTTACTCTTTGTATACATTTTAATGTCCTGAAAATTATAGGCATCCTGAACTTCTAAAAAAATCTAGCTGAGCATTTTACTGCTATATTTATGTTAATGTATGAGCAAAGTAATTTTCATGTTAATTTTCTTCAAAAGCCAGCTATAACATAATATATAGAAAACAATAATTAGTATTGCTGAATTACTTAGAATTTTCCAGAAGAATTTTCCTAGAAGTTTCAAACTTTCAAAAACACCTAAGTGATAATTAGGTTTTGATACGAGCAAGATGTTTTTTCAAATAAGATTATACTATTTTAAGTGTCAAAGCTTTTAATTTTCTTGATACGTTTATAAATATTTGCTTCTATATTCTATAACTGAACGACCTCAAAAGTGTTCACACAATTTTCCACTTTTTTCAATGAAAATGATTCCATTCATCACTTTCTCTGATCAATAACTTTCCCTTTATTCCACAACCAACTCAATTCAAACCATTTCACTCCGACAAAACGCTTCACTAAACCATCACTATTCTCTCAAAATTCTATTCAAATATTTTGAAAGCGCTGTGGTACTTTCACTGCAACCGTTGTACGTAAATTACACGACTAAATTCACGTTTAAGTTAACATTTACTCTCATACTAGCCAAGTACCATTGTCCTGATTGCTTTTCTCGTTCCGCGGCAATCCCAAAATGGCCAATGGCCGTCAATTGAGCGATTTTCGTAGGTAGGAAAATGTTAAAATCCAATCAAGTCGTCCGTACAGGTCTTGATGGGTGAAATTTCAATTCGAACCATTGAACACGCTTATCGACCTCGAAGAACATTGTGTTGATAGTGAATAGGGACACTATGCCGAATTGAAGCCATAAAGTCCCCGAAGGTTCCTTTTTCGTATAAGTACGCGATTAAATGTGAGGTGGTTTGTCCTTTCGATTTTATTAGATGGCAGTTCGAGAACTCTTTGACTCTTCAAAATTCAAATCATGTGTACTTCTTCTGACCTTTGTGAAGCAATAGCAGTTTTTAGAAGGCAATTAGAATTTTCACAAAAAGGAGTCGAGGTTTTATCAAAAATATTATAAAGTTTCTATTTTCGAATAATATCATTATGTCCAGGTCTCTTCATGGTCTTACAACTGCTTAGCATTTTTTCAAAGACACATTAATCCACCACTTTCATTCACCTCATTTAACCCATTAGTTCAACTCTCCTTATATGTACAAACGCAAAAAATCCAACTTTCTAGTGCATTTAATGTCTGTTTAGAATTATTATTACATTTCCAGACGACAATCCAATTCCATCCTATCGATGCAAATAGCTTTGAATGGCTCGCGGAGACTGAAAGTGTCTTTCTACCTGTTTTTTTTTCTTAAGTAGCCAACGGGCTGACAAACGGTCGGTCGGTGATTCTTCAAAAGGACACCATTCTCCAACTGTATGAATGAATGAGCGAATGAATGGAGCAACATTATTCTTTCGATACTAGTAGCGTCGTCGCTGCTTTTACCATTGCTATTCGTGTCCTTTTCGAACGTTTTTGCGCTAGAATGTTTGTTATCGATAAGCTGTAATAAATTTTTCACAGAAGAAAATGGAAGATGGTGGGCTGCTTGGCGGAACGAACAAAGGCGAGTGGTTGTAACGCGAGAAAAGAATTGATAGTGAATCGTAATGGAGCCCTTTTGTGACATAATGACTGTATTTTAGAAAGTAGAATAGTAGAGGTATGGTTGTTGAGAAGACAGATAGTAGTTATCAGTTTTTTTAAAACAGTGAATTGATGTTACCGTAGTGAAAAATTTATTTAGAGGAATAAAAAAAAATTGTGTATTGTGGTTTTTTAGAGGAATTGATGTAAAACAAATTTTATATGCTTCACACAGTTAAAAAAAGATTGCCACACAGTCAAACTAGTCACCCAAAATAAGTTTGGTACTATTTTCATCATTATTGAAATATATTCTCGTTCACAGCCAAGTGATTTCCTAAGATGATTTAAGCGCCCAGTGTGGGCCCATATTTGTAATTGTACTAAACAAAATCTGTTTAAATTTTCGAAAAAGCTAAATTCAGAATTTAAATATATTTAATCTAAAATTTTTGGTAGTATTTTTTTGCTCGACTTCTTGTTACTTTTTTAGGGCGCAAAGAGTAGATTAAAAATGAACTTCGCAGGGAATGTGTTTCCATTGCTAATGAGTCTATAAACATAGGCATCACAACGAAATTAGCGATCGCAGAACAAAATTTCCATGCATGTTCAATTCCAAACTTAAAGCTTGTTTCCTAATTAATTTCCAAGTATTTTCTCAAAGGAGTAGAGTCTTTGAAATCATGCAACATTCAACATTTTCCGTAAAATCTTGAGCGTTGAGAGATTACATGCTGATTCACACTCACACAAATCATATATTTTACTATAATTGAAGCTGCGATCATTTCCTTTGGACAATTAGTATGTGTCGTATCAGTATGATATTCTTTTTGCACAAATAAATTTCACAACCCCTTTTATACTTCGAAATATATAATACTTTAAATATGCAATCGACGAATCGGACAATTTCGGAAATTTTTGGTGCGAAATTGAATCCCATTTTGCATATTCACTTTTCACTTCATAAAATAATTATTTGTGTAATGTCAATTTTTATTCCCTCATGACTTGTAAAACCAGTTGTTATTTAAAAAAATTAACGCGAATATATACTGAGCTAGTGAACGATTTCATGTCCTGAGTAGAAGCAATAGCAGCAAAACTGAAAAAAATTGGTATTAGAGCATTAAAATGTAATTTTCAAGTTTCATAGATACAAATATCAGAATTTTTCATATGAATTTACAAAATTATTTTCTGTTTGGAAAAATTATAACTTCATTGAAAACAACTAGTTTTCTCTTGAGAATTTATCTTGTGCAGGGAAAGTATTTTTGAAAAATTTAAAAAAATAAACAAATAATGTATACACAATACCAAGTCACTTTCTATCGTAAATGAAATTTTGATTAAAAATTGACTTGTGAGAAAAACCACAAAGCATATGGCAATTTCAATTTAACAAATTTCATAATCGGAGGAATCGTTGTCATTCGACAATTTGAAACAATCTTTGCTGACCAAAATTGGTTTCGGATTTCCATAAAAAATTGCAATTTCCATATTTTATGCTGAACAAAAGTTTCCAAACAGCCGTTTTTTGAATAAGAGAATCATTAAAATAAAGCCAAAAAAAATATTAATTTTAATATCTTAGAAAAATAAATATTCAGCTTTAAGCTACAAAATATCAAAAAATAACATAAACAAAATAATCAAAATCAAGGTTTACTGATTGTCAAAATTAATTTTAACCACGAATCATCGCGAAAAATACTGGGCATATTAATGCTGGGTAAAACTGCACGTGCATGATTTTTTATGAACTCAGTAGCTACGACAGGCACATAAAGTCATAATATCATTCGGGTTGCGGTTCTGGCCTCCGTTAACAGGTTTTTTCCATTGGTCTTGATCGCGAGCCGATGTCATCCAATTGGGCACCCCTAAACTCCGAGCGTCCTGGTCAATGATATCCCTCCAGCGCAGACTAGGTCTCGAACGCTGTCGTCTGCCGTAAAATCTGCCACAAATAGTTTTCCGAGCAGGATCCACTTCGCTCATTCGAGCTAAGTGTGCTGCCCACCGGAGTCTACTGAGCTATATCTTAATAATTACATCTGCTTGTAAGTAGATAGCGTACAGCTCATGGTTGTAGCGTCTCCGGAATCGCCTTTCTTCACATATGGGGCAAACGAACGCGGCTGAGGGGTCAAAGAGCCTTTGGCTGAGCACCAAAGTCTCGGATCCATACGTGAGTAGTGACAAGACGCTGGTCTTTTACAGCAAAAGCTTTGATGTTCGGATGGAATTTCGGGATTTAAAGAGACTTCACAGACTGTAGTAGGATTTGCTGGACTTGAGCAGCCGCCCGCGTATTTCTCCCCTAATGTTGTCATCGGCTGCTACGATTGAACCAAGGTAGTTGAAAGATGGCACTACTTCAAATTTACACTCAACTACCTTAAAAGTTTGACCAGCTCTAGGAATTCTTCCTGCAGATGCTGCTAACATTTACTTAGTATCTCCATTTATGTGCAGCCCCAATTTTCGTGCCGTTCACTCGATCTGGATGAAAGATTCTCGTACAGCTGGTTCTGATAAGGCATAAGTCAGTATCTGCGCTGACGTCCCTTCCGTTGACGTGCCAAAGTCTCGATTGCTTTCTCCAACGCCAGTTTGAGAAGGAGGCAGCTCATTGAAAATGTTGAACGGTCTAGATAGCAAGCCGGTTATTTTAGCTTGGTTTGTTACATTCGTCATGATCAACCTACCCAATCGTGTCAGTTTGTTTAGGATGCCGAATTCTCTCATGGCTTTAAACAGTTATATGATAGAAGCTTTTGTATGATCCTGTCCGAAGCGCAAACCCAAGCCACTCTGGTGAAACAGGGACCTGTGTTATCGAACAAGACAAGTACAAGAACTCTTCAACTTAGCCAAAGTAGCTGATTGCTGGAAATGGAGGATGTCCTTAGGCTCTATAAGTCGGAAATCAAGAAAGCCAATTGAGCTCCTGAAAGGAGCTGTGTGATAGAGTTGTACAATTCCCCAGGTCCAAATGGACTTCTACCAGCCTTCCTTCAAAAGACAGGTATGCTCACCGTTTTTTGGCTTATACAAATTAAAGCCACGTGTCTGCAGTCACTTTACCTGTCCCCAAGACAGGTAAAGTGAGCCATGTGTATCCGTAGGACTACAGGCCAATTAGCCTGACTTCCTTCCTCCTTAAAGTTTTTGAAAGATTACTATACCTCTTTATTAAACAAAGACTTGGATCTCAAGCTCTATCGAGAGCCCATAACGAGTACATGAAAAGGAAATCCGAAAAAAACGGATATAATAGTCCTCAAAATAGAAAAGGCACTCCATTACAAAGAGTATGATTTGGGAGCTTTTCTAGACATTGAAGGCGCCATCAATAATGTGCATACAATAGCCATTACGAAGGTCCACACAAGCACACCACAAGTAGTAGTTCTATCCCTTCTCTTGTGGAATTCTACTTGAGGAAGGTTTGAAAACAATGGACTCGCAGTTATGGCCTATGCTGATAACATTGCGAACTTAGTCCCGGGTAGGTTTCCGCATACCCTCTGCCAGCTCAAAGAGTATACTCTGGGGCTGGTTGAGGAGTTGGCGAATACCGTGGGCCTTGGCATCAATCCATAAAAGACGGATCTTGTACTCTTAACAAGGAAGTACAATACTCCTGAATTAGACCCTATCAGGTTGGACAACGCCACGTACAGTCTCAAGTCATAAACTTAGTACTTGGGTCTTATTCTGGTCAACAAGCTTACATGGTAGGCGAATTTAGAGGAAAAAGCTAAGCGGGAAAGCAACAGAATTTATGCCAGCAAGTGCAGTATTTATGGTCACATGTGCTATATGCAAAGTACTTTCAATTATAAAATATAGCTCCAGGGGCCAAAAGTAGGTTCTAGTGAAAGGAGCAGAGCATCCCAGGATGAAACCGGGCAAACGAGAGGCCTTAGCAGTTATACACGCAATGCGTTGGTCAAATATGAGCTTTGGATCACAAAACACACCAAGGTCTTTAAAATTGTCAACAGTAGTAATAGAAGCTTCACACAGAGCGTAGAAATATACTAAGGGTGGTATATTATGCGTATAGGACATTTGATGAGACTTTGTTATGTTCAAAGTTAGTGAATTTTTAGAGCACAAGTCGAGTACAAAATCGTTTATGGAGTTGGAAGCAGTCGTCGGCAGATTCAATTGCTCTGAAAACCTTGAAATAGTCGGCAAACAAGAAGCAGGGATAATGAATAAAGGAAAAAAGATCATGTATAAAGACTAGGAATAATAATGAGCTAAGAATGGAGCCTTGAAGAGCTCTGGAAACCGGACAGAAAATGAAGGAAGTGACAAGACACAATGAAGTAGAAGAAGCACAGAAACTATATGATGAAAACTAAAACAAAAGAAAACCAGACACCCCATAGCTTCGAAGCTTTTCAAGAATGACTAAGTGATCAACAGGATCAAAATCGTTTTAGAAGTGTATACCGCATCCACTTGTTTCTATTGGTCTAAACCTGAATCAACCAAGTTAGTGAAAGATACAAGATGAAAGGTGGTAGATCTACCTGTGATGAAACCATGCTGTTCAGGAGCAAGGAAAGGATAGAAGGGAGGAAGCAGCTTGTTTTAAATAATTCTTTCAAGACCTTACCAAAATAAGGAAGGAGGGAAATGGGATGGTAGCTGGAAATGCAGCTTCAGGCGCCAGACTTGTGAATAGGTGAAACATAGGCAGATTTCCAACTGAATGGGAAAGAACCGGAGAAAAGGCTGCGAGTAAATATAGTAGACAAAGGAACACACGAGGACGATGGATGTGACTTGGCCAACAGGTTTCGGATACTGTCAGAACTACAACAGACATTAGGATCAAGACACACGATTCAATATCTAGGGGATCGGTGTAAATGAAAGAGAGGGAAGATGAAGCATTATAAGGAACACATGGCAACCCGGCACCTTAGTAAAGTATGTACTCGTCATGTTATGTACTACACTCAAAAAAAATTTGGTTGAATTTTAGCCTTATAATAGTAGAAACTGGTTTCCTACTATTAAAGATGTAAATTTACAAAGGTGCGTAAAAAGAATATTTTTGTTACGACCAAATCGTGTAATTTTACCCTAAAAATGATGCAATTTTATGGCTTTGGCGCAAAGGTGAATAGCAAACTAGTAAATTTACAGTCTTTTTGCTTCAATTTACAAAAAGCTGTGTTTTATTCAGCTGATATGACGTAAAAGCAAAAAATACACATCGAATGTGTAAAAGAATTTGTGATTCGTTATTTTAAACGAAAAAATGAATATATTTCCTATTATCAAAGTATTAATTATAGACCCACTTTTTAGAGTGTAGGATGATGAATTTTTCTATTCTTCGTTAGTTTCATTCCACTTCGGGCTAATTTTGGCTAATTGTGCACTTAAGTTACGCAATACCAGTACTCAAATTAATAAAATCGAGTCGACCAGTTGCTCATTTCCTTCAAAAAAAGGCTTCTTCCACACATTTTCAAGATTTGTAGAAGGTGTAGAATTTGTTTTTTTCCTGGAAATTTTCTCCACTACTGAATTTTATCGTTATTTTGGAATATAGTTTTATTTTATAGGTTTTAAAAATGTTTATGGTGTAATGAAATATTAGACGAATTCCATCGTTTTCGTGAAACATTGTTTTCCGTTGAAAATGTATGTAAAGTATTTTGTAAAAGATCTTTAAATAAACTACTAATGCTATTATAAGCTAACATCCATATGACAGAACCATAAACCATGATTTTATTCTTGAAGCTGTTAAAAGACAAGCTGTAAAAAGACTTTATTTCATGTTCAATTTATTTATCAAATCCGTCGAAAAAATATCTCTAGATGCATCAAAATCCAGTATTCTATGAAACACAGTGGTAGAACGAATGTTTTAAATGGCTTCAATTTAATTCTTTACTTTAAATTCTGACGACCTGAAGGATTACAAACTTGCCACTGAAACTCCAAACTACTTTATTGACCATAATTTATGTGCATTTTAATTAGCTAAAAGTTTTCAGCATTCCACATCATCACCTGTCTCTGGGCTTTCTATTCGCTCCTTCATATTATCATTTGCCTGATTTCAGACAAATTCAAATAATTCCTAGCAATTTAAATATTTTTCACTCCTTTTTAGTTCCACCTGATATTCTCGACTATCCGACTAGTACAGACATGGTCGTGAGAGAGGGTAGCAATGTGACGTTACGATGTGCAGCGACCGGATCACCGCCACCGACAATTACATGGCGACGAGAAGGCAACGAACAAATTACATTGCCGTCCGGCGAAGAAGGTTTGATATTGTTTTTATTTTCTGGTAGTTTTTATGCAAATGATTCGAACGGAATGCCGATACCATGAAATGTACAGGTCTAACCGTAGTAAAGATGTGGTGTAACTTGCTTTGTTGTTGCGCCAGTGGTCTATTCGTAGTCCCAGATTAAATTTAAAGCGAGGTGCAAATGGAGCGTGAATGTAAATGTTGCATGTTCAGAGGTTGGAAATGACCGTTGGCTGTTTTCTAGATAGAACTTTCGAGAGAAATTTTTGTCTCCAGCATCAATTTTAAAGATTTATTTAATAATGAACTTTACTGATTTTGCGAGTTATTTGCAACAAAATTTAAAAATTCAGAACATTTAAAAACCTATTTTGTACTCGTTCACAGTTATCAGCTTTAACGGATCAGTTCTTACAATCGCTCGAGTGAATCGCCTGAGCATGGGAGCATACTTATGCATCGCAAGCAACGGTATTCCGCCAACAGTCAGCAAACGAGTTATGCTAATTGTCCACTGTAAGTACCACTCATTCAGATGCACTGTGCAATTCAGACATCATTATTTCCTGAACGTAGACTCCGTCCTTAGCCCATATGTGTGCCATTCGATTGAAGGAAAAAGCACCACTCCATCTACCACAAACCAGCATGACCAAGCGAACAGTTTACTGTCGTATTACCCAGCAGGAACCGAACACTCGAACGAACGAGTCATTTGAACGCGGACGTGAATGAACCGTAATTAAATTGTGGCGAATCAATCGGACGGTTAACGTTCGTTTCGGCAAGCTGGTCGGTTGGTAGAGGATGGCTAAGAGAAATCACAGTCTCATTTGAATTAACACAAAGATTTTACATCGACCTGCTCGCCAGTAGCAGTCGAACACAATTTCTCTCTCTGATATCCTTGTTTTCTCGTTTCACAGTTCCGCCAATGATCTGGATCCAGAATCAATTAGTCGGCGCTGCGATCGGGCAAACAATTACGCTGGAATGTCAATCAGAAGCGTTCCCTAAATCGATTAATTACTGGATGAAAAATGATACAATCATCGTACCAGGTGGGTATCTACGTCTTTCAGTATCTATAAGTCAGCATGAACAGATGCTCGGCCAGTTTGGCCGTCGTATTTAAATCGAGGTAGGTCAGGATCACTTGGTCCTGAGCGCAATCATCCGTCTATCGAATCCACTTTACTTTGTATTCATTCGCTTACTCAGTTACTGTTGCTGAAAGATCTGACAGACGAGCATGAGAGTTTGCTTTGTCCTGTCAGTACCTTGTAGACGATGGCTTTTGCCATTTATCCTGTCCAGGTTTGCAAGAGCTGTATTGTGTAGTTGCAAAAGCAAAAAGTAATTTGCATGACTTAAAGCAGTGTTGGTTTGTCGTTTCAGGTGACCGATTTGTGCCCGAAGCAATCGAGAAAGGATACAAAGTCGTCATGCGAATAACGGTAAAGAATGTGGACATCGGAGATTTCGGTTCGTATAAGTGTGTTGCGAAGAATTCATTGGGCGATACGGATGGAGCAATTAAGTTATATCGTGAGTAGATTATTTGTTGTGGGCTCACCATTAGTAATGGATGATTTTTTGTGTGTAGTTTGTGAGATTCAA
This sequence comes from Nemotelus nigrinus, assembly GCA_947369275.1. NCBI lineage: Eukaryota > Metazoa > Arthropoda > Insecta > Diptera > Stratiomyidae > Nemotelus > Nemotelus nigrinus. Next base: position 42,904,053 of record OX376375.1, read on the forward strand.
GATGTTTTAATTTAAAAAATTGAAACAAAAATGAAATCGTATTGAGATATATTAACAGAAAAAAATGTTCCACTTGTAAATCCAGTTCACCTCGCCTAAGACTATAATTTTTCGACTATTGAGCTCTTATGACATTCAAACATTCTTTTCAAGATAACCTTTTCTCCGGGCGAAAAAATTAAATTTACTATACCTTGTAGTCCACACTGGGCGCTAAAATATTTACAGATAATACGGAAATTCTTAGTAGCGATGTGGCCAAAAACAACTCAAAACCTATATTTTCATTCAGTTTTCAACCAAACAAGTTCATTTTATTGGAAAAATGTTGGCGTAATCTTCATTATAGGAGCAAAAAACTAGTCTTACTTGATGTTCTGTGTTTTAAAACGTCTAGTCCCACTAGAATGTAAGTTTTTTGCTACAGTTGAAAATTTTAAATGAACTGTCTCACGAGGCTGCTTGCTACGCGTTTAAAATTAAGGTCAAAACTGAATTTGAGTTATTTATATTACGCTAGATTGATAATTGAAATTGAACGTAAAATTTTGTGCAAACAACGGACTCAGCAACGTGTTTCCCTATTCATGGTTAATTTTACTATGACAAAAATAATGGAATCAATAACAATGGCTCAGCCAACTCTACACATCTATTGAATTCGAAATTACAAAATCAATATTAAAATTCATCCCTGATCACGATTCCCACTCCCTTAACTACACATTTCTCAAATGCTCTCCGTTTGACCTCATTCCACAATTCTACGATTTCGTAATCTATAATCATTATAGTCGAACGTGTGCGCACCGAATTCCATTAAACTTAATTTGCCATGAAACATTAGCAACAGCCATAATTTCTGGTTTTGTTTGCAGATAGTACCCACATGTTAGTGCCGAATTAATCCGCGATATAATACCCCTCAAAAACTAAAAGCATCCGATCTGCAATCCCAGTGAAAATTTCAACCCAGTTATCTCATGCCATCGAACCAACAACAAACATTTGGAACAACTTTGCCATGATTTTCTATACCGATTCCATTTCGCAATTGCATTTTCCCATCTTCCGAAAAAAGGCATGTTATGCATAACAATAGATATCGACCCGGGTCCGAAATAAAACCTGGCGGTTTCGCCGAATGCAATGCAAGCCGTGCTCTGCTGGTGCAATTTATAGAAACAACAAGTTGAATATCTAAATGTCTTGCTCGACGAGCCCGGGGACTATTCGGTTCGTTCGTATGGCAATGAATATCCTCTTGTGGCGCACAAGGTGCGAAACTGTAAGTATGGATATCCGGACTACAATTTTATGGTTCCTCGTGATCTTTTTCGTTCCACCCAGGGCGGATTATGAAGAGATGCTCGCGAAAAGGATGACTTGGAAAAGCAGAAACATTCGAGTGCAAATTGGCGACGTGGTTTTTTTCGATGATCATTTGTTCGTGAATTTGCGACAAGAACGAAAAACGAATCGCATTCAACTTTCCAAATGACTAAACGAAGAATGGTTCATGATTTTTTACCACAAGTCGGAATATCGATGACAGCAAAAGTCATGCATAGAATTGAAATACATTCACAAAAATAATATGCACGATGCTCAAGTCGCAATCTTGCATAGCAATGACATTGATTGGATAAATTTATAAAATCTGTTCTCAGAAAATTTTTATGTAAATAGCCGAGAACGATAAAGTTGGTATAAATAATTTATCGAAATTGAGTTGGTTTTTGTAGTTGCCGAATTCTTATGATTTGTAGATGTCTCAAATTAAAGACGCCAAATTTTAATTCAAAATTAAACATAATTCAAGCTGACAACTTGACAATTTAAACATTAGCTCTAATTACTGGAGCTTTTTAAATGTTTGATAAGTTTTTGAAGAATTTTCACATCGATGTCACTATATTGATATAAATAATGTTGCTTTTATAATAATCGTATCAAAAAATAGTTTATGTTAAATATTTAGAAATAAACGGTAAAAAATCAAAAGACTCCATTCGTTGCATTAGAAATATGTGCAAAAATAAAGCCAATTTTCAAGGAAATAATAATAAGCTAGTGATGTGATGTCTTGCCTTCAATCAACGAAAAACAAATGACGATAGTTATTCATGAAGTAATGAACTTAATATATTTATCTGCAGATATGATTTTGACATCTTGGTTATTACAGAATTGCCATTTAAAGTAGCGAAGGCTAGACAAAGAGGTGAAAACTATGTACCGTAAGATTTCATCATTCTCGTTGTTTTATGTCGACGACTGGATTACTCTGCTAGATCCTTCTAAAAATACTATAACAGCAACTGACCTTTAAAAATAATATCAATATAAAATCCAAAATGAACAAGTCACACGTCTGACTAGAATTTGTACTATGAAAAGGGTTGGAGTCGAAAAATTCACCGACCGCTTGATAACATCACTAAAATGGTACTTAACTGCTGAGACATTTATTCAATTTCAATTTATTGTTTCTCATTGGCTCTAATTCACATTGGTAGTTGAGATTCTAATGTACTATAATTATTTAAATTATTAATAAGTAAATCATAAAATAAGTACATTTTAAGCTTTGTTTTGATACAATATTAAACAAAATGAACCTGCTCCAAATTATTCAAATAACGAGTTGAAGTGTTTACTTCCGGTTTTACATAGGAAAAAAAATTGTTTTTCAAATCTAATTTCAAAATTAATAACAACCATTCATTTTCTATACCAATCATTATAATTTATGTTTTTCCGATTTTTTTTCGAATCTCAGAATCGGCTTCCAAAAAAACCTTTCATCAATTTTGTCAATTATTCAAAAGCCCATATTTCGGCAACTAAACCTCATAGAAAAAACAAATTGCGTACCCACGTTCATATTCTCTAAAAGTACCATTATGCACATTTTGAACCAAATCCAGAGCCTCTACTTTTTTTTCGTTGTCCGCTTCACGTGAAATGCCCCACATATAATTCAGTGTAGATGCGGCTGGGAGATGTAATACAATAAAATCTAAATTTTTTAATGATTTTTCGTAGTCGGTCTTTGATCAAATCGATTCTAGTAACTTCATGTAGTGCCCTAGTAGGGAACCACAAAGGAAGATCAAGCATAATTTTTCTAACTTTTTCTCTCTGTAACAACGAGCTGTTTGTCGATATTTAATGGTAAAATAGTCTGGTACCGTTTACCTAAAGATTTTTTTAGATTCAACCATGTTTTGGATGCCTTGTATAAGCTCTCAAAATTTCAATGCCATTCTTTCTTAGCGCCAATTGAAAGACTTTTACCTGATATCTATGAGCCTTTGTAGACGAGATCCCAAATTGGGACTAGCAGTATACCCAATTCTGTGAGCTTGCAGCCAATTTCCATGCATGTGTGTGCGAAATGTGTACATGCACGGAATTCCCTCATGTCTTTCCTCGGTCTGGCTTACATACATATAGATTGGGGTTTGTTTTCAATATGGTGGCTGCTAGCAATCGCCGTTTTCCTTGCATGCACACGCTCACATGAAGTGAACAGCGATCGTCAGTAGCAGCCATATTAAAAATTTCCTTGCATATGCACGCTCATACAAAGTGAACAACGATCACCAGAAACAGCCATATTGGAAATCTCGTTGCATGTACATGGTCACATGAAGCGAACAGCCTTGATCAGAAGCCGCCATATTGAAAACTTCCTTGTAAGTACACAAAACTAACGTGTGCACACAAATACAATCATGTTTAGCGCAAGCTCAACAAATCGGGTGTACTCCAAATCTCAATTTGGGATCTCGTGTAAAAAGGCTCTTTGTTGAGATCATTAAACATTTTTTTGTTTTGAGGATTTCTGTTTCTTTGCCAACACCTTCTAGCTTGCTTACGCTTTCTTATGAGGATTTGCAATTGAAGTGGAAATACCGACCGGGACATTGGCTAATCCACTTTCACATAGGCCAATCCACTAATCCACATTGGCTAATCCACTTCTTAATCTACTTCAAAGTGGATTTAGATAAATCAATCCATGTTGTCTACCCGTACCGGATTGATTTGGATTAGTTGATCCGATCTGGAAATATTTTCGGATCGGATTGACTTTGGCAATAAAAACCCTGATTCGGGGGACTGAGGAATCAAAAAAGAAAAGGACCACTTAAGCTCTTTCATGTATGGGAATTTCCAATGCGTTTGATCACCATTGTAGAAATGACTGAATTGTATTCGTTCGATCCAGTCAAATCGAAAACCTAGTTTGACTTCTCTCACATTTAGAATTCAATCCAAGTCAGTCCAAGTCGATCCGGTTTGTATACTATTGTCTCAGAAGTGATTTAGGATAGCTGCGTGTTGAATGTGGAAGTTTTTAGCAGCATATAGGTTACGTTATTGATGAAAGCTGCTGAGAACGCGGCCAGGATTAGGCCACCAGTTTGGGCCCATTTGCCACTCTCATAGATAATCACACGCATTCACACTTACAGCCATGGCACTGGTAAGATTTGAATCCGCAGGCGCCGTAGCATGCCGCTTTTCGGCCTGATGCGTTAGCGAGCAGAGCTACCGGGCCCCCCCTTAACAGCATATAAATAATGTAGAATTTTTACCCACTCGTTTGATTTCAAACAGCCTTAAAAAGAGTGCCTACAGTTGAAATTTCCCGAGATAATAACGTTGTTTTTCGTGATTGTCAGCGTATTTAAATTTCACTTAAAAGACTTAGTTTTACCACAATTGGAAAAACTTCCAAGAAAATAAGCTACAACGATATTCATGGGGCTTTGATCGTTGAATTTTGTATGAACGGCGATGTTCTCAACAATCTCAGTTTTTATGTAGACCCGATTCGACTCGATGTTCTTTTTGATCATTAATATCACGCCTCTAAAGCAAGCTATGTCGTTTTTTAATATCTATCGGAAGGTTTGAGCCATATTTCAGTTATTGAAACTATTTTTAAATTACAATTAAGTATAAAATTATTTAATTCAATAAATTTACTTTTGATACTATGTGCATTCCAGGCTGTGATTTTTAAACTATTGTAACTATCCATATTAACCGTAAATGTACTTAATTGCTTGTTTAGCTCCTCAGCTCAATCAAAAGCTAGTTGGTGAGATTTAGTAGCCCATCATGAGAATACGCATTCAAAGCTGATGCTGGATCTGGTGCTGATGCCGCAGTTTTCCAGGTCACAGTCTGTTCTATGATACCAACCGTGCAGCCTGGAAGCGGCGCAAAGCATTATTTGTAATGGGGGTCACGACACAAGTGATGTTGACTTGTTTTGGCAAACTTTGCTTTCAGCTGCATGTATTCCAAACGCTTGGGACATCGGTCATCTGAGGGGCATTGTTAGACCCACAGTTTACAGACTGAATCGAGGTTTTTGTGCAATCTATGGTCCAATGCTCTCCGGTACATACACCAAACTTTACTTTCGTGTGGTAGTTAGAATGATCATGTCCAAAAATTTGTCACCATTGGAATTGCGTAATTTGGCCTAAAAATTTTCTGTAGTGGTCAAATTTGACTATCGTGTGAAAAAATGATCGGATTACGTGTAGCTCTTTTAGAGTAGTTGAACCTTTTCTTCTAAGTAAATCAAATAATTTATATGACTATCGTAACGTAAAACGATTAGTTTCATGTCTCACGTTGTTCTTGATATATCCTTGAAAACAATTATTTTCAAGGTCAAACAACATTAAACCCAAGAAAATATTTCACTAGAAACGGAAAATAAAATATGAGTTACAATAATTATGACACCTGATACGCTTAACTTTTGGAATAAATAATAGTGTCCTTGAAATTATGAACCACTGTTATGAAATTCATTTTGTTTTCGTGTCACGTTTCAAAATGTCAATTGTCAATACCAAAACAGCCTACGTTCATTAAAATCAAACAAAACCCTCTGAAATTTCCCAAATTTCACTACTAATATCTCAATGTCAGACACATGATTAACATTTCCCATGAACATTTCTCCATTTAGCTCTTCGCCGCTTTACTGCATTGACTTTCTGCCTACTGAGCAGAAAATCACACACCAAAGCCAACGCAACTTATAAAGATCACTTCGAAATCAATTTATTTATATGAACCTTCAGAACACCCACCCTATAGACCACCTTCAGACCTGGAATTTATACGCACTTATATAAATCCTACATCGAACATCATTCACGGTTCGTTGGATATAAATAATCACCACCTGAACAGCCACGTCCAGGACGTTGTCGGCACTTCTATTTCTGGTATAGTTTGGAGAAAAAGCAAAACAGACCAAACGAACTAATAAACACACAATAAATTTTTTGTTAGATCGCTCACATGGAAAATAATAATTTATATCTTGTATTTTTTCATACGAAAAAAACAACTTTTCTATATATTGCCATGAACGATATCGGTTCGAGCGGAATTGAAACGCTACGCGATGGCTTGTAACAGGGTGTAAAAGAGCAAATACCGACAAATATGAGTGAATAACACTATGGATTTTCATGATATATTCTATTCGGTGTATATTTTTTTTCCGCCCTCTCGCTAGAGCTCACTGTACGACCTCAGTCAGAAATTCTTCGCGATTTGATGTAGGATACTTATGATTGTGGGTGTGAATGTGAACGTATGAATGCGGGATTTTTTTCGCAGAGAGCATATGGTATAAGAGTAGAAGTGAAAATCTCATAAATTGCAGATTGCAGGGAAAACAAAATTTACGCTCGATGATTCCAATTAGGTGCACTAGGTAACGTCAAGTTGAACTGTGTGAAATATGGTGGGTGGTTGGGTTTGTAGCTTTATTGTTTTATTCTTATTCTGCACGGGAATACAAAATATCTATGATCTGACAGGAGCAATGAAACTCATTAGACTCTTTCTTTTCACTGAATTAGAAGGAGTATTAATTTACTGTCACTGGGATGAAACCAATTAAACGTTAGTAAGCTAATGACCCACTCAGGGCGTTGAATTTATTTATAGAATTTAAAGAATAGTTTAATATCGCAAACTCATAAAACATTATTTTCATCTTAATGGACTTTTCTCGAACAAAATCATTTTTAATAATTAAGATACATATTCTCATCTGCAAGTGATAAGACTTCTACATAATTTCATTGAATATTCACACTCAAGTTCATCCTTTCAAAATCAGCAAAACGTAATACAATAATTTGAAACACTTCAAACCATCCCCGATAGACTCAAACCATGCGTAAAAATAATGAATGTAGAAGCATCAGACCGAATATCTGCATGTTTACAATAAATAAAATCTTCACTGCAGGTATGCATGGGTTTTATTGCTTCGTATGCAGCTGGGATTGCATTCAATGTGAAAAATTCGGCTAGCGAGAATTTTCCATAGTTGCATGAGATTGGGATACAAAAAACAGCCATTTTATTTCCGCTCTAAGTTTCAGTTGGTGGTCTGTATAGGTTTGTCTAGCTAACTAGAATCTGTGATTTTTTAACTTGTTATATAAATTTTTTTGGAGTGGAAAATTTACAATAGTCCTTGAAATTTATATGGTCTGAATTTCCGGGCATATACAAATTGAATAGGACACTTGGTCCACTTTTGAGCAAGTTTTTCGATGTGAGTTTGTTTGGCTTAGTGGTAAGAGCGTAAATGATTTTTTTTTTCTATAAAAAACAAATAAAAAACATTTAAGTTGAGAATTCCCAAACTTTTTTCAAATATTTCTGGGCAAAGTGCTAAATTTCCTTATTGGAAGTTTTTTGATGCCTTGTTGCCAAAGAAAGTTGTTCCCTCTAAATTGTTATAGTTTTGATGGAATTTTAATCACAAGGTGTACCAAGAATATATTTTCTCTCACCAAATGTAGTATCTGCCATCTTTAGCTGTCATAATAAGTTCATAAAGTATTTAACTTCAGAATAAACCATTTTTTATATATATCTTTCACCTCTGCTCCATCTACACCTGCTACTAGTATCCAACAAACTTACCTTCTTTTCCATTCAACATCATATTTCTCCAGTTCGCTACTTTTTCTTCCAATTGACCTTTCCCGTTCACTCAAATAAATCAACCGCAAAGCATCCGCTTGTTTTATCCTATCATTTTAACACGCCACTGGCACATAAGAGCTTAACGTTTCTCTCATTACTTTCACCCACATACCGCCGTCATTCAAAGTGTCATAACGTTACTATTCTCGCCGTGTTACTACAAAAGAATGAAGTTTTCCTTGTCGTTTTTTTTTAAAAAGTTCCTAGAAATATAATAATCCTTCACTTTGCTCACACACTCTTCTTGTTTTTTCTTTCTTTTTCATCTTCCTCATATAATATTTCCTGCTTCCGCGCCGGCCGCGCTTTTCACAAATCGCCTTTAAACAAACCGATCGTTTTCTGCACTATTTTGCCTGTTTGCAATGAATATGTGTGCGCCTGTTCCGTGTCCTATCATCTGATACGACGACAATAATGGGGTGCAACGATGCAACGTAATCACAATCCTTACCACAACGCGACAATATAATGGATAAATATACACGTAGATATACCACATACAACGCCAATGACAACACTTGCACCGACGGTACCATTAGTGACGGTAGCATCAGTGCAGAAAAGTAGCAGCTACAAAGGTAAGTATCATATGTTTTGTTTTTTGCTACACTACCTGTAAAATGTTTGTTTTGTATGGTAAGAGTTGATGACTATTGAAAAACATAAATGTGAACTTGCTGTCAAATTCGTTTTCAACGATAGACTTGTAGAATACCTCATTAAATTTGGCTCGAAAATATAAATTATCACAGTGTGTCAAGATTCAAAATTAAAATATTGGTATAAATTTTGAAATTTTTCAAAATAATATAGCTTTTTTTATAATAACTGCAAAGGGAATACTATTTTATTATAGTTTCGAATGATTCTAAAGGAAAATATGCGAAAATTTACGTTTTAAAATCAATGATAAATATGCGCCCATTGTGGGCTAGATTCCACTACTATCAAATAAAACAATTGATTCATACGTCAAATCTTCCTGAAAAGTATTCTGATTTTGTTAATTTAATGTCAAAGAAATCAAATGAAAATCGTGATGAGCAGAGAATTTGAAATATCAATCGAAATGCAATCAATTCACCGACGTTCCCTGCGGACGCAGACTGTGCAGATGCAGATACTACACGTTAGATGAGCTTCTTGATGGCTGCATTTTATTCAAGCTTTGCTGAGGTTTTTCAAACGTATACGTTCGGTATTTTTTTAACTTAACAAGAGATAAATTCCTATGAGATTGATTGTCTTGTAAAGTTTTTTCCCGTTAGATATACGAATAGCAAACTGCAATGTATTTTAGAAAAAAATTTGTCTGTGACATAGATAGATAGAAATGAATGTAATACAAATCGTTCAGTTAGATCATATGAAAATGTTTGCTAGACTCAAAGAAAGATTATTGAGAAATGGTGTAGAAATACAGTATACTTTTAAAACGATAGAATAAATATTTAGAGTTCATTAATTTACTATTCACTTTTGTATTTTGATTTTAATCTTACCACTGAACAATTAATTTTACTTGAACATACAGTCTAAAGTCAGTGTCTACACACACATTTTAAGCAATTGAAAATTTGACTTATCAAAAAATTAATTCTGAAGGAAGGTGGAGACCATAATCAACTAATGAAATGCAATTGGTTAAATGTATCGGTATTACCGATTATTGCTTAAATGCACTTGTAAAAAACCTTGAGCTGTCAAAAATATATATATCTGCGGTATAAATTTTACATCAGGTGCCTATAAATATATTTTTGCAGAGAAAAAAAAAATTCAAAAATAATATAGATCAAAGAAACACTCGATATGATTTAGTTACTCTTGTGTATTTTTACTATAAAAACCCATTAATTTAATTTGTTTCGTATTTCAATGCGGCTATATCAACGAAATTTTCTAGAACATGAAGTGCAGAGAAAATTTCGTCAGATGTGGCCTACTGGTCCTAGACGTACTAACTTAGACTAGTCGACAGTTTAATGCTTGAGATGAAAAATGTTCAATATCCTCCCTTTTTTCCAAAAATGTGGCTGATTGTGAAACCGTTCTGGAATATTCTCGTCTGTATTCTCTACTACCTGTTCACATACTTCTGAAAAAATATAGCCCTCTAGACAACATTTTCTTGTAATGAGTTCGATTTAGATATGTTGTTTTTCACTTTTTGTGAATACTGCGCTGCGGAAACAGTTTGCGATGATTAATTAATAAATTAACAAGAAGAATTTCTTTGGATATGTTGTATTTGTGGAAGTTTCTCTGCTTAATCCTTTGGCGATGATGATGCTTCAAACTTTTCATCACTCCTTAGCTCTTTGGCTGTAATTTAGATAGCGTATTCAGTGGTAAAAATGCAACCCAAATTGTTTTCAAATCACATCGAAGAACTTGAGGATGCAGTCGACAGTTTTCTTTCATATATCGATTACTCGAAGTATAATAAGTTTGTTTCCAATCATATTGGTTGCAATCATTACAGTAATCCAGCCCTTACTCTTTATTCTTCAATTATAACATATATATCTCCTATAAAATTAAATATTCTATCAAGTGCAAATTCATAAAATAGACCGAGTTCGTCTGCATTAAAACTATCGTTAGGATAATATCCATCGAACAGCTTTGGAAGCATATAATTTGATAGTTTTAACGTTCGGTTTTTAATGTGGCAACACTTTAGCCAGCAAAAACTGAAACTGATAGCAAAAAAAAACTAATATGTACCTACCATGCAAAATTTAATTCTTTTTACGGAATCAGATCTTTTCCACAGTTCTATTTATTGATTTCAAATTTTAGAGCCAGCCATAACTTCGCTCGAATTTGATACCAAGTTCCGCAGAAATTTCAAGGCTTTTTCCAAAATTAAAAATCCCGTCATTGGTAATAATTGGTGTGATAATTCCTCACGTCGTCGAATTGAATCAATCATTGCTTTCTCTGTTTCTGAGAAAATTAATATCATAAATCTTTTCCGGCTTAAAACTGCAGCCGAATCTTTACCAGTTTTTAACATTTTTTCATTATTAATATTTTGGTTCCAATTCGTTTATAGATTTGAAGCAGTTTAGGTTCCATACTGAACCAAAAATATTTCGTTTTCGAAGTTCTGGTTTAATGTTAGTATCTTTGGGTCTTTTTGCCTCAAATATTTTGAGCATATCAGAAAAATTTCGAATTTTTGATAATTTCATCATAGAAAATATAAATAGACAGTAAAAAGTGAGTATATAATTAATTCATTGAAACAAGAAAAAAAATTCATTTTAAACAAGTAGGTTCGAATTCAAAACTTTTTGTAAAACAAAGCTACATATATAAATTTGCTTTATCGGTGTTTGCATTTACATCCCTCTGTAAACGGCTTCATTTGCTAAAATTGGACTATTAAAACACTATAATTTGTGCCAGATTGAACGAGCTTTTGTGATCATTCGTTAGTAGTAGCAATTATGTGCACAGCATCTTCTGTTTAGTAATATAGTAGGTTTTTTTCGTGTTATAAATGTAGAAGACGAGCTGTATTCAAATTTAGTTAGAAAATTTAGTTAGATAATCTGTGACGTATAATGTTCTTAGTTGTAAAAGACAAAACACTCGGAGCCATGGCTTAGTAGCTCTTATATACAAAAGCAGCGAAATAAACTGTATCAAAAAACTAACATCAATGTAAGCGATGTCATCAAGGGTACATATAATGAATAAGCACTAGATAATTTAACCAAACCCCGCGAAGTTTAAGAGCTACGAGAATATAATGGCCAAAAATATAATTTACAATCCGAATAACTTCTTTGATTTGAAATACCAAATATGTCACGACTTTTTTGACGACCATTTTCAGGAACTTGCGATGGCTCACATTATGCGTCATTTTGCCAAACCCAGACATCAGCTTATATACCTGACTGATGTGACCACTTGCAGTAGGAGATTATTAATTTTTATTTTATACACAATGAGCTGATGTCTAATGAGAATCAGTGCATACTGTCGAAACCACTTAGTTAAAAAATAATTTCAAGGTTATTCTGCTTTCAGATGTTTATTCCGCATAACGATCGAGTTTCCCGTATCAATTATTCTCTGCTTTGAGAAGCTTTATAGACGATATACGTTGTTTATGCTGATTTAAAAACAAGAAGGGAACCGTGATCACAAATTAGCAACTTTTATCGACATATAGCTTAAGATAGGGGTTACGGTTGGCTTGGAAAATGGAGGATTTGAAGGACAATTCGAAAATAGATGGAGAATAAAAATTACTTATGGTATTAAATATCATGCAGCATCTATTTATCGGCTCATTAGCTGCGTAAATAGTGGTATGTGGATATTCCTTAAGTAAACGAGTGAAACTGATGTTCCTTACAGGGATATTTAAAACCATTTTACTATTCAGGAATGCAACTCTGATAACGCTTCTAATTACGTTGAATGTGAAGCAGGCCGAAATCATCTTTCTTCTGAGTGCAAGTGTCAATAAGTTTAAATGACCTAGTCGAAACTCATAAGGAAGAAATGTTTTAAAATTGTAGTTCTCTCAAGGCGAAAAATAAGAACTGCCTTTGTACGGACTCGGGTATGTTACTGTGGGTTTCAAAAGCCGGTTTCTAGCAAATGGAGGCATATTCGAGAATAGGGCGTACAAGTGAGATGTATAAGGATCTTATGACCCACAGGTTACGAAATTCCTTAACACGTATTTTGATGAAACCTAGCTGTTTGTTTACTCGGGAAAGTATTTTATCATAATGCAAGGAGGCGCGGAGTTTCTCATCCAAGATAACACCAAGATCAACAACGTTTTCAACTTGAGCTAACAAATCATTGCCAAAGAAGTACGTGTTATGTGAGACCATGCATTTTGGGAAAAAGCTTATACTCTGGCACTTAGCTATGTTGAGAGAAAGCTTGTTTGATCAAGATAATCGAGGCTGCATTGGAAAACAAGAGTGCATCGGATTTAGATTTCATGATGTGATAGACTTTGAGATCGTCTGCATAAAGTAGATATCAGATAGGTCAAAAATAAATACATAAAAAAGAAGTATTTTTCGATATAAGTCCTTGAAATTTTACAAACTGTATTCGATTGCGAAGGTAGGAAGTCAGCCAGCTAAGTAAAAATCCGGCAAGTCCATATTTTTGAAGCTTTAAAGTTAAGGTCGGCTGGTCAATTCTATCAAAAGCTTTACTGAAGTCTGTATAGACGGAGTCAATTTGGTACCCTTTCTCCAATTTACACAGAACGTCTGAGATTAGGACTGTCAAATTCGTGGTAGTTGAGCGACTTTTTCTAAAACCATGTTGTTGCTCGTTCAGACGGGAGTCAGAAAGTGGAGAAAGTTTCAAAACCGATGATAAGATGGCAATTCCCCTTTAATTTCCGATGCAGCGTCTATCACCTTTTTTGAAGATGGGTATGACATACGAAAGTTTCCAACCGGATGGAAAAATTCCAAATGAAAGTGATCTGTTGAAACAAATATGCAAGGGAGTTAAAAGCTGCTCTACACACTTGCGCAAGAAAGTTGGAGGAAGAAGATCGGGTCCAGGACTTTTATTGGAGTTGAATCCCAAAATAACTTAAAGTATTTCATCACGCAAAATTTCTAAGTGGCTGACCAAAGCTGTTGGAGCAGAATGAGAGAAAGAAAAGCGTGCCCCTGTACAACATTAACGATATAATAAAGCACAACATTAATGATATAATAAAGCACAACATAACGATATAATAAATTTATTACACTGTGGAAAATTTATTTTTCCAGCACTATTATCACTTTGCGTCGCAACACATCAAAGATCATCCATTGACATTATAATTACCTCAGATACTGTCTGCAATATAGAAGAGGGGCACCAAAATGATAGCATCTATACTGATTTTAGCAAAGCCTTTGACCATAACAATCTATAATTCAAATTAAAGAAGTCTGGCATCTTGGTAATCCTGCTTAGTCGGTTCGAAAAACAAAACGAAATCAGTTCGTAAAATATCATATCTTATTTTCAAAAATAATTCTTGTGCTCTTGCGAGTACACCAAGGCAGCCACCAAAAATCACATGGGTTCAATCTGTTCATTTCAAACACATAAGATGTTTTATTTAACATTCCACACTTCACAGACGAGCTGAAGATGTATCACACTTAGATTGTCTCAAAGAGAAACTGTTATCCTTTGCAAAATGGTATGACTAGGAGAAAAGAAAGAATGAAAAATCCAGAAAAAAGGGATTGGATTGGAGTACATATTTTCTAAATAAGCATAACCACCATACTGTTTATGGGAACAGAAAGCCAATTAAGACTGACTTCTCCAAAGCAGTAATATGTACCAAATCAGATTCCCAAACAAACTACGAGTCTCCTTCTTCAATTGGTAATTGCGATTAATTTAATTTAGTTTAAGATAATATTGTTTGCTGTTGATACGCTCTATGTCGGTCATCCACCAGCTACTTCAACGGTTTTTTTTTCACTTTCAAACTTATTAAATTTATTTATCAGTGTTTTTTATAAAACTATACTCTTCTTATTTTAAATATTTAGTTACATTAATGTTTATCGTTTATTAACGAACAACGGCTAATTCTTCGCAACTTCACTGATCAAACGTTTATTTCTACTTAACTTTTAATCAACTGCGCAAAATATGTGGTTGCGATCACTTTCATTTTCATAAAAACTCAGAATTACATTATTGATTTTCAAATACGGTTTTTAGTTTGAATCTACAAACACTGATAATTGCATTCCATCTTAAATGAAATGTGGCATTGGATCCGTAATTAGCTTGTGGTCAGTTGATTGTAATGGGTGGCGTGTGCTGAAAAACTCTCTATGTGCTTTCTTCTTCATTCAACCGCGTTTCAAAAAAAGAAAACTTTTGGTTTCCAAAAACATCCTGCACAATCATCTTATGAAAAATAGATATAGTGATAAAATTTAATTATAAATAAAGTTGTATTATAGTTTCATTGGCCCTGTCGATTTTAATTACTACTCAATTTTTAAATGCAACATTTAAGTATTGTGGCCTATTTTGAGTGTCTTTAAACAGTTTGCAGTCAAGCAAGCATATTTGCTGTCGAAAAATATCTTTTCAATTTTTTGACATCTTTATATGGGTAAAAGCATCTTTTACTCAACTGCATTTCAAAAGAAAGAGCAGCACTTGAGTCTTTTATAAAGAATCTTTTGGAAATTTCGCTTAAGCTTTACTCCAATTTTAAACCATCTGCAATCAGGACAGTGCATTTATTGATGCATTCTCTCTCGAATATCTTCTCTACTCTCAAATACCTAACCTAATTCTTCAACTAACACGCAAATTTTCATATGAAAATTTCATTTGTTGCACCAGCAAAACAGTATGCCAGTCGGCACTCAAACTACGCCGAAAACCTAATTAATTTGTTTGATGCTTTGAACTTGCTCCAATTGCATTTTTTCGCTCGCTGCAACCAAACGGAATTCAGTTTAATGAAAATAAAATAACGGACACATTTTTTTCTCGTCATGCAGATAAATTCTTTGACGTGCAACAACAACAAAATATATTTTACCGCAAACCTGCCACGCTTCGAGTTTGTGACGAAATGAGGTCGACAGTGTCTAGAGTCCTGTCTATTTCTGTCAAACACAGCACCGTCGGCAAACTAATACACCAGCACTTGAGTGCATAGTGGATAACCGAATGAAAATTGGGAACAAATGAGTGAAATGACTAATTATGTTGTGCTGGGATACAATTTGCCTGCATAATTTTTTCAGATACTTTATGCTAGAGGTTTTTATGCCATAAGAGTTGATGCATTTAGTGATGATGGCCTAGTATATACATATTTTGGTGAAATCTATGTTCTAAAACTTATGTCACCACCATCTTAATTGTTTTGTTTAGATCTGGTGCGTTTTCAGTGAATTTTAGACGGTTAAATCTTTCTGAAGATTCTGTCAACGAGCATATTATTGACTCTAATCTTTTGAATATTCATATTCTTTTTATATTCAGCTATAGCGAATCTGAAATAATTTGAAGAAAAAATGTACATATTGACTCACACATAGTTTATTTTGACACCCTTTCTGACGTCTACAATAAGATTTTTCTCAGGAACGCAAACATTTCAAAACTTCCAGCAAATATTGCCACATTCCCGAGCAGAAAATAGGAGAAAAGCATTTAAACTTTCTCAAACTACAAGCAAGCACAAAAAGGACATTTTATTTAGTCACGTGTCCTCTATGCAATAAAAACGTTTCATTTGTTGCCGAGAGGACAGTTAGTTGACATAAATTATAGACTAGATGAAGAGTGATGACACTACAAGAAAATTTACTCAGAACAAATGAAAATTTGGGACTCCATTTGAGTAGTTAGGCGAAGCCTCGAAGACTGAACTGAGAGCACGCATAGCACTCACAGCAAAAAGCATGGCGAACTGTATTTCTTTTAAAAACGTGCATACTCCACTCCCTCGAATTCCCTCTCAAACACACACAATTATCATGAATACAACAAACGACATTTAAAACATTCCGTTGGGCTAATTCAAAGGAAAACACAACCGTCAGGATCTGTTGTTGAGCAGCACCCGAACTTTCCCATCGACAACGAATCGAGTTTTATGGTCGAACTTTTATTACTGTTGGACAACTTAACTGTCAGCACGAACATACGGACCTATTCTCTGTCCTTTATATTGTGCACACGCAAAGTTCACAGACTGTTATTCCTCATTCGGAAAATTGTTTCCTCATTAGCGAGAAAATGAAATCCTGTTTGCTGTCATCATTCCCGTCAGGAAAAAAAGTTTTCAATGCTTGATTTTCAATGTGCTGTGAAATTTGATATCAAAATATCTACGCAAAATTTCTTGTTTTGAAATCGTCGTGGCTACGCAGAAATATATTTGTAAACATTCCTAGCGAGCGGAGGTGGCCAGAACTGAGCCTGTTCAAGTGGAATTTGCATTCGAAGCTATTTATCGTTGTTTTGATTTTGTTGGGAGGCAGGATGAAGCGAGGCGAATCTGAAATTTTTAATGAATCATATTTTATGATGTGATTTCGTGAAAGAAGTTGTGAGGAAACACACGATTTTATTTATTGTTTTTTCGAAAGTTGTTGGGGAGAGTTATTTGGAAAATGTATATTTTTTAAATATTAATAGAAAACATACTGAATCAAAAATAGCGCCCAGCGTGGGATCTATAAGGTGAATTTTCAGAAAAAAAAAGTCGAGTAAAGTTTCCGAGAGCGTTTGAAACAAACTGATACCATTTAATAATATTATCCTTACTCTTTTCGTTCATCTTTGACCGGATTAGATATCGAATGGATGTTTTGGTTAAATTATGGGCTTTAAAATTCTGTAAGATTATCTGATGAGCCAATATAGTTGTCATAAATTGCAAGTAAATGTGGCTGAAAATTCAACCGTCATGTTCAACAAAAAATAACAACAGAAAACATTTTGGAACCACTCTTTGCTCAGAGATGTTGTTATTATACATGAAATAATTGATTTCAAAATGATATTGTTAAATAAACGGTAAATATACAGCTTTAGATGCTCACAAAAAATAATGAAAATATATCATTGCCGGAAAACCCAGTACCGAGAATGTGATATGTCACACAACACAATCAGCTGTAATCACCGCAATTACTGGTAATTATTAAGTGGTAATTATGATAACGTCTGATATGCATCACCTGAAGTATGCAATCATTAGTGTTGCCACATACGTCTTGTGGTACGACCGAGCCGAAGTGAAGGGAGTCGCCACTATCGCTTCGATGCTTTTGTCGCTGCTTCGGAATTGTATTATTAACTTTAAACCCTAGTTATATAAATGGCCAAATAGGTACCGTTACTACTGTGTGCGAAATGGCAAATCGTGGTAAAGACCAGCCACCGCAGCACCGAAATAAGACCATATGAAGTGGTCAGATATTTAATAATTTTGCTGGAGGCCCCTGACTAGATCACCAAAGCTAAAAAGAAACATGAAAGCGACAAACAGCAATCTAGTGCCATGTTGGATACAAAAAACAAAACAATAAATATGTTGATTGTTTTTTCTTCCTATCGTTAAAAAAGAAAGATTTTTACTTCATTATTTAATTTTGATAGTAAACAAGTCTATTTTTCTCTCTTTCTTGAATCTTTTCTATACTAAATATTATCTATATATATATATGTGAATTAAATTTTTCTCTTGATTTTCTCATCATTTTTTCAATAACATATTTATTAATTTTCGAAAAACTTTCACTTTGTCGGAAAACTAATATTTCTTCAGTGGATTTTTCTTTGGATTGCCTTATCCGATTGAGCTGCAATTTTCAAAAGATCTTAGCTTTCATTTTTTTAGGGTTTTTTAAAAGTAGCAACCAAATTTCTTGAGATCTTTGGTGATAGCTCGAGTTGATTGGCATCCCGCGCGAAAAAAAAAATGTTACGCTTTTTGCTCCATAGCTTCCAAAGCGGTCATAAAATTATTACAAAATTCACACAGACGTAGATCTTAATAAAAGTTAAATTTGGAAGTATTTAGCTGTGAAATTAGGGTCGAACTGTTCGCTAGGGAAATTTTATGCAGCGCCAGATTTTTTATTTCGAAAACTGAAATTGTCGGGGGTGGAAACTCTAAAAAATCTTGTGCTACTATCAAGTATATTGGAAGTTAATTCACCCTTGATGGGCAGAAAATTTAGTATATGTACATCCAGCAGTGGTGATAGCAAAATGTTTGCATTTTTGTTATTTTTGTACCAACAGATCCAAACATTTGTTATGACAAACATCAACAATTAAAATAAGTACTATCATATGAATGATTCAATTTTTGGAAATTGCTATCCTTGTAACGTTTAATGTTATTATCGGATAAAAAATAAATTTCACTTCTCTATTATGAATTCCTCAACTTTTCTTCGAAAATCAGTCCTTTAAGCGATTATTTTGTGAAAAAATAAAAAAAAAACATGTTGTAAATTGAAAAACATTTAGTACCAAAAAGAGAATTTTTCTACACAATAATGAATTTGCTGCAAATGCCAAACGTTTTACGAAACGGGGTATGATTAGTATTATTGTATTTGATCACTTGTTACAGGAATATATTTCTTCTAAATATTGCGGAAAATAGCTTATCCTTGTAGACGCAACAACATTCGAATATTTAAGTATTCTATTCTAGGCCAAATCCAGTTACAAATTCAAAATGTTACAATAGAGTCTGTATTTTCTGTGCGGAATAATTATATTTCGCGCCCCAAAAATCCAGACATAAGCCACATTTGTGGGGACGGCTTAATCTTGGAAAAATTTAAAAAAGCCGGGCAAAAAAGAAGAATACAAAAATTTTCAAATAAAACAACCCATTAAGGGTGAATATTCCTGAAATTATCAACTTTTATATTGTGACACTGCTATACACGAAATTCTTCATAAACACCACCTGATCTAGAGTGACAGAATTGTGATTTCAAAAATCAGACTTTGGCACATAATTTATTTTTGATCCTTTCCTGAGTCTACTTCATTCTGTTTGTATGCGTGGGGAACTCTACCTATCAATGTTCTGGAGCGTGTATTTTCCTGAGTTTGTCGTAGTCGCCTCACGCGCAACATTGGGAAATGGAGCAAATGACCTGACAACAGCCCATCGCAGGTTCTCTAATCATCACCAATGTAGGAAGAATAGTATCAATAGGGTTGCTCTGAAGCTTAAGCTTATAGTGAATATAAATGTGTAGTGTTGTGTTGAATGATGCGCTTAAAAAAGTAAGTCTCGAAAGAGGTGAAAATAAATTGAAACCAGTTCATTTGCTTCCGAACAATATTGCTTCATCAAATGCTGCTACGTTTTCAAATGTCTTGAAATTTCTCAAAAGTTTTCTCATAAAAAGTTTCATAAAGTGGTGTAAAAGTAAAGCAATCCCACGACAACCCTTGTACGGGTCTAGGGGTTGAAGCTGGTAGAGAGCATCATTACAATTTTTTTAATCATTGTGGATACGAGTGTGAAGTGATTAGTTCCACGACTCACTTTACCCCTGATTTAAATCAGGTACCTAATCAGAGCTAAGTGAACTCAAAAGCTTGGTGCGTGGACCCTCGTCCGAATCTGGATTCAAATCAGGGACCCCACACGCAAGGATCCAGTGCTCTACCCACTTGGTGTGGCAAGTTACTAATTTCAGACCTGTTTGCTTCGATCGACCCAGGAACCTCTTGATGGCCCGTCTGAGACGATGTTTTGAGTTTCCTTTTGAAAAAACTGTAATTTCAAGCTCCAGCAAATCAATCTACCTAAGATATACTGCAGTCTCGTATAAGGCTTGCATGGTCCATAATGATGGTGGAAAGCAGCTCTTTGGTATTTTTTCTGAACCTATTTAGCTCTCTCCACTGCAGCCAAGCATTTAAGTCTTGCAGACGAAAAAAGGTTTGGGTACTCTTCGCCATCATCTTCCTTTTGAAACATGACACGATCGATACCGGTGGGAAAAACATCATCCTACATGAAAATTTTTCAGAAGAAATCGAAATAAACTAACACTTATGCTAGAATCAGTAGTCTTCTAAAGTCTAAGAAGGCGTTATTAGCGACGTTTGCCAAAGGGAACGATCATTTACCTTTCAATGGATCTGCACAGGACCTACCCATACCAAACAGCATCACTGCGCAATGGCATAGTAAAAGCACAATCTTTTCCTTAGATTCCGTATTCAGCGGTATCTGCCAGAAGGATCTTTAACATGCAGGCTCGCTGAGAATTTGCCGGCATTCCGACAAGCCAATAGTTCTTTTATAAGAGGTGTGTTTTTTGAAGCTACCTCATTCAGAGGTCTGGCAAGGGTAACCGTTGAGCTCTAAGCGCTCATACTTTCGTTGATTAATAAAACCAGCAGAATTTAGAGTATTCGATTATTGTCCTGACTGAATACTAGGGACCGACTTTCATGAGATATCATTTCGCGAACCTTGTTGAGTTCTCTGAACCTTGTTTACGCGGATGAGTTAAGCAATGGAAATTTAAAAGCTCAAAGCTTATTGGAGTTTGTCAAAACCAAATTCGATTGAAACCTGCCCCCAGTATAATAGGCTCATCACAATACAGCGTTTTCCACTGCGGCAAACCAGTGGGCTGCGGCAAAGTGCTGTCAAAAATTAGAAAGCACTGTTTTGTATGGTAACGCGCACAATGGCTGCGGCCGAATTTGCGGCAGCGGCAGAATTTGCCAAATTTCTAATTTTGCCGCACCGCTAGCGGTGATACCTACCATAGGTTGGCATCACCACTAGGTTGAATTAAGAGCTGTTTCACACGAGACACTCGGTGTCCGGCCACTGTGTCTCTAGCCACTGCCGGGGCATAGAAATAAATGAGAGCATACACACAGAGCCACAGTGTCACTATTCTATACAAAAACAGTGGCTGAGGATTCAGTGGCCGAACACCGAGTGTCTCGTGTGAAACGGGCTTAACTCTGCTTGAATTAGGTTGAATGGTCTGGTGGAATAGACAAGCGATGGCTGATGTGTATTGTGATAAGCCAACCTAATCTTCGTACAACAGGATTTAGCAATACAAAAGAAAAAAAAAAGAATTTGGTTGGTGCCTTGGTTGCATTGACAGCGACATTGTCGCTGCATTGTGATTCACCAAATTCAACTGCGGCATTGCAAACATAACCTATAAACGAGACATTGAACAGGCGCATATGAATAGTATCACGACAAGTTGAGATAATCAGTTTGATCTAACGAATCAAGCTATGAACATCCAATTATTTATTGGATAGTAAGTTTTGTGTGCTTAAATGCTTTCGATAATTTTAATTAGTTTAAAATAGTTAGAATAGAAAATATATTTTTCAGTTGACATAAATATTTATCCTTGAATCATTATCCGTTTGGCAATTCCTCACTTTTTTCTTTTTTATGTGGTGCTTAAGTGTTATACCGTGATTGTGCTGTAGGAAGAAGGTGCTTTGCTCACCCGATTGAACTGCTCGGCTGAGTTAAAGCACGCAAAGAAAAGTTTCCACTAAATAAAATATACTTGAAATAAATTATCCGTTAAATAAAGTATACTATAATCTAATTATGCCTATTATCCTATATTTTACAATTTCAAATATAAATCATAATCATCTATTCTATCAATTTTCAGATGCCAGAACCCATCAAAAACCATCAGTGGAAATTCTACCAGTCTCGAAAAATGAAGTCGTTGTTGGAGCAACATCAAGTCTCTGGAATTCACCGGATTCGAACAAAGATCGCAGCAAAGACCGAAGTACGTACATTTCCATTAGTTCAATCCTTTACATTCATATTCTTTTTTAAGCACTATTAAAGCACGAACGTAACCCACTTGTTGCATATTGACTGGCAAACAACCGTATTTATTCATTCACTCGAACATCTCAAACGGTTTCATTGCCTATCCCTTCCATTAGCATTCAATAAATTTAAGTAAAAAAAAAATCGCGACTTTTTCACATGCTCATGAAAAACAAGCAAAAACTTGCTTCGAAAATCGGAATGTACTTTTCGAGGACAAAATGTTTATCCTTGACTCTCAACCAAGCAAACCATTCATTGCAATGAAAACGAGGCTTTTATTCGATTCGAAAGTAGGTGGCCTGGCAAAAGAATGGACTTCTTTTGTCCGCATTCGTACCCTCAGTTGTGAATATATCCTTGAGGGCAAAACAACCCAACCCGTTGCCACGGTAATATATTCACACTGACTGCCACACAGCAAGCAAAAGAATATTCCTATGGGAGCTTTTCATATCTTGTTCAATTGCTCTTTGACATTGAGCGTAGACAATAGGTGGAAAAACAAATAAAAGTCGCTTCAAATCCCCATCGAAATTTTCCGCTATGAAGGCTATCGAGTTTCTGACCTTACATTGAAGTAAGATTCTTAAAATGATCACGTGCTTTTTAGGCCGCTGTTTTCGAGAGATGCAAAAAAACTGATCATGCCTTGAAACTATCACTTTTAAGCGCATCGCCATCGGCAACGTTCACCATCTCACCGAAACAGTGACGCAGCAGTTTCAAAGCTCTGACCTTTTCTTGTTTCTAGTCCCATAGCCAGCAGCACATATACATTTCTCAGCCAGATCCAATCGTATGTATGTTTTCGGGGTGTGATTTGACTTTATTTTTTTCGGGTCCCGCTGAAAGGCAATGTTCACTTTTCTGCTGCCCTAGCTTTCCTTTAGATATTTAGTTCAATACTCATATGTCTTGATTTTTCGCACAGTAAATGGCTCGCAATAAAAGAATTTCTCTGGAGAAGTAGCTAGGACAGTACACTATGATGCGACAACCAAATAGTGACGACAAAGTGAGACAGGCTTAGTTTTTTTAATCCTTATACAGATAAATGACTCGTTAAGAAAGTAACGCTTCTGGGCACTATACATGCAAGTGGTATGTGAGACTTGTGAGTTTTGAACGCTCCTGGCTCTTTTTACTATTCTCCTGCATGCCGCAGTTGATTTATGATGGTTCTTTTTTCGTTCCAAACACATAAGAAAAAGGACGAATGTTTCCTTTTTTTGCGCCCAATGTGGGGATGACAGACATCCAGTAGGTTAAAGGATATGTGTTGAATGGGTGAAAATTATGTGCGAATGGATGTCAACGGATAACAATGATTTTGGTAGCACATTCAGTGTGTGCCGGATTGTTTTAAGTGAAGAAACTGTTCAAGTTCAGCTCGTTGGTTCTTTTATGGCTTTTCGGGTGCTTGTAATGCATCAAATGAAATGGATTGATATTTTTGTTTTGATATTTTTTTAGTGCTAGTTGCGTACGAGAGTATTATGGTGTAGACGTTGGATAATGATAATGGTTCAAAGAAGAAGAATATAATTGGAATTGTTTTTGCGGGATGATTAATATTGAAAAAAAATTTATTTATTTTGAAAATGTTTATTTGACAAAGTGGTTTTGAAAGTATACACTGATTCTCATTAGACCCCAGCTCACAGTGCATTCTTGACTGATGTGACCACTTGCAGTTGGAAATCATCACTTGTTAGTTAAGCTAGTTGTGTCAACATCTCCGACCGATATATTTTACTTGTAAAGGTTATTGAATTGTGATCATGGTTCCCTTCTTGTCTATATGTTCTGTAGCAGATATAATTTAAATTTGTTTAGCATGAATTATTTCAGGGTGGTTTGTTGAAAGTAATGTTACAGATAATAGTGATCTTGA
The DNA here is from genome assembly GCA_947369275.1 of Nemotelus nigrinus. Taxonomy (NCBI): domain Eukaryota; kingdom Metazoa; phylum Arthropoda; class Insecta; order Diptera; family Stratiomyidae; genus Nemotelus; species Nemotelus nigrinus. The sequence continues at coordinate 42,928,388 of OX376375.1, forward strand.
TTAAAAGATTTATTTAAATATTTCCAATAAAACTTAGTTGTTGAAAAAATATTTTTTTGGCTATGTTATATTTTGACAATGTAAAGTCTAGTACTGTGTTCGATTTCACGTGAAATTTTCATTTAAAATTTCACGTAAAATTTGTTTCGCCGAAAATTCGGTAAAGCAAGAGTTGTACTCAGTTTGTAGCATGAAAAATTGCATGGAAGCTGCTTTCGCTTTGAGAATGCAAACGGCATTGACACATGTCTCCAATCATTTCACGCCAATTTAGTTTGTGAAGTTCGTTCTTTCGTGCTAAAAAGTGACATTTGGTGTTTGAATTTTAAATTTGAAGTGTGCAAATGTCTTTTCAATAAGAAAATCAATCGAAAATTGAAGTTTTTGACATTTTGTCCGTCACGAATGAGCAGTGCCTGTGCTTTTCTCCATTGCCAAAATGTTCACTCGGAAGAATGAACAGATAATAGAAACATGTCAAACTTTAGCCTCACGATTAACTCAGTACCAGCGTAAAGACACAAAAGAAGCCTGCAGTCTATTTCTGAGCCACTGTACACTGCGCTTAAGCGGTGTGTTGCAATCAAGTGATTTCATCGTTCGACCAGTAAGCTTGCTTCCTTCGACGGAAAGGTTTCCCTTGGGACATGAAGCCATCGCTTGCAATGCGAATCCACATCAGTGTGCTCGTATTAGTAGCATCCTCTTTTAAGGGTCTCTAAGCGTTAATGGAAAAAACGTTTTTCTTCCAAGACCACGTTTCATCTCACGCCTTTCAGCCAAGCGTTTTCCAGAAGCAGCGGTGCAGCCTGTGTCAACTGTCAGCAATGTGAAAGGTGCAATAGTAGTGGTTATTTTTTTTTTAGTCTTCCATCACCCTTCAATCAATGTCAAAGGCCACCAGTCTATGTGAAGTCATGGTGACATCAGGAAATTGGTTTGAAAACCCCGTGCTTTCGGTAGGTTGGCGTTGATCTCGTGACTAGCACCAACAGGTCCAGCCTCAGCCGTGTCTCTACTATACGCAGTCTGTGAGCGTTTTCAATGGGCATGCTCCACTCCAAAGCTCTATCATTATAACGCCGTTGATGTTACGGAGAGTGTCTATCAGTGAAACTGGGCCTTAATTGGGTAATTCAGATCCCTCCGTACCCTTTGGCATTCGAAAATCATGTAAACAAGTTTCCCCTTCTGTATGGCTGAATGATTAGGACAATCTGAACCGTGTTTTTGCAAACAAGCTGCATGAAGAGGTTGTCAGTTACTCTGTAATGCTGCCTTGGATAACCGTCACTTTCTCTATTGCTGCATTTTCTTGGCGTTAAGTGCATTTTCAAACAAGTGCTCGAATCTATGATGTATTTTGGGCTATCCAAACCATAATTCTCGACCGCCAGTACGATCTGGGTCTTCACAGTAGCTCCTCGGGTGATCACGTTTTATATATGTACTTCATCTTTGAGGTTATACGCACTAACAGGTTTAGCCGTGGGATTTCTGGTTCTCCCAAAACTTTTTCTAGACCTTTCATTTATCTTTCAAGTCATAATTTTGTTGTCGCTATATAAAAGCTCTGTTTTTGATTAAGTTTGCAAATAATTTTGACCGTTATTACTGCTTTTGTAAATGCAACAAAATATCGTACTTAGCTTCACCATTCAAACTATCATCTTTACGTCTGTAAAAAAATGTCTTCAAGGTGTTCAGGTGTTCAGGTGTTCAGGTTTTCACCCTTGTAAGATCATGTAGAAAAAAAAGAGTTTTTTTTTATTTATTTTATTCTTCTTGCTATTATTTCCTATTCTAAACACACGACATAATATTTAAATCTTTCAGATCCAGATCACAATAACTATCGCAGTGATGCTCCAAGTTCACCACATCAACGCGAAGCGGATCATTTAACCGATCACGAAAAATCATCTTCGAGTCACATGAAAACTTCAACATTCTGCATCCTGATATCTGCAATTCTATTTCACACAAAGATCCTAATGTAGCAGCTGTTTTTGTCAGAATCATAAAATTTTGCTAGGAAATGCTAGAAAAATAGGCCATAGACCGCTTAGATATTATGAAGAATAAAAATTAATTGAAATAAAATAAAATACAAGTGAATGAAAACGAAATAAAAAATTTATTAATAAATAAGTATATAAAGAACTAGTTTATTTCTTTATTGCTCACTATTAAATGGAACCTCTAAAACATTTGAACGTGCTTGGGAAAAAAAATTGCGAAGGAAAACAACTAAAGAAAATTTTCAAAGTCAATCTTGCACTAGATGTCTTACAAATTTTAAAATAATTTCATGTTCAACACTATTTGCTTATGATTGTTTAGACAAAGTCAGCAATCTAGCATGAAAAATTTTGAGTTTTAGTCAAAGACATAAGAGTAAAAAATTAAAATTAAAACTATAAAATAAATTGTTACAATTCATGTGAAAATTGTATAAAAAACAACTTTTGTAATGTAAAATTCTAAAATAAACTGAAAATATAGTGAATAAACTAAAATAACTGTGACCTAGTTAAATGAAAATTTATAAAAGATTGAATTCAAATAAATATTTATATACAAGAAGGGAATATTATTTCATCATAAGTTGAGGCCACTTGTATAAAGACTGCAGAGTTAAATGAATTTTAAAATTTTAAATCTGCTTGCTTGAAATATAAAACAGAATTGCATCGATGCGAGTAAGAGTGATTTATTTTAGGCTTAAGAACGAACATAAAACAAGAAAATTGATTCTGAGAGAAAAAACTAAATTGAATCTCTAATACTATCAGAAGATTTGTTTTTTCGGTAAAAATTTTGGTTTAAAAATAAAGTCTTGAAATTATGAAGGTAGAAACCAAACTGCATCATAATTAATGTAACTAATAAAAATAGACATAAAAAGCATACAAAATTGGATTGGGGGAGTACTTGAAACTAAATGAAAGAGAAAAAATTAATGGTTTTTCGTCAATTTCACTAAAAAAAGCTAATTGAATGAGTTTCGAATCCATCGAGAGTGCTTATTTGTATCTTGGAATAGATCTAATAAAAAAAAAACAAATATGTAAGAAAAAGTCAAAAATTGTTGTTAATTGATTAAACAAAAAAATTTTTCTTAATCAATTAATATAGTTAAGTAATTAAAAAATATGTTTTGATTAAAATAAAGTGAAGAGCTTTTTCGTAAGTTTGTCCATCAAGCGAGACAAACTATAATAAATATTAGATGCATGAATGATGAATAAAATATACATAAAAAGCTGATATGAAGCAAATTTATTTAATTACTACTTGTAAAGTAATTTAACGATATGAAAATATGTGAAATTCCTAAAAATTATTTGAAAGGAGCTATAATTGTAAAAGAAATAAATTATTATGGGAAAATGTATAAAATTAAAGAAATGCTGAAAGTGATAATCTACTATTTTTTTATTATTATAAATGAATTTTGTAAATACTTTTAAGATCCTACGTCTTGATTAGTAGGACGTGACGCAATTTTTCCGATTTTCCACTAGAAGAAGTATTTTGTCAAATTATGTCAAATATCTTTGGTATCGCACCCCACTGAACAACAAAACTTCATGTCTAAATTGCAGTTTCTGTCATTACTCACAATATGAATTATTTTGTCTCAAGCGGAGGTAAGTTGAAATTCGAAAAACATTTCTTCCAAGAGGTTCCAATACGAAAATATACAGTATCGTTTCTTCAACCCTCATATTCAGATATACTTCTTGGCTATTTTCTTCTATCTCAAGTTTTATTTCTAGCTAAAAACGAAAATCAAAATCATTCGAACAATGCTAAGATTTTATTTCGCCAAAATATTTTAGAGAAAATGTACAGAAACATACAGCCAAAGTTAGCAATATGTTTATTTATTCTCACTTATTTACTCAATTATCGAGAGAGGTTGTCTTACAAAGAAACCACATTTACCAGCCTTAAACCGATAATACATTGAGGTTAAGACTAGTTTAGGTGTTCTACGGAACAATTGAAATTTTTTTCTGGTCTGATATCTGTATTCTGACAGCTTTTTGTGCTATCACTCGTGACATTGACAGTTTGAGTTGACTTTGACGAAACGCCAGTCGTACTGTTTTGTCCACCACTGTCGAAACCAGGTCAGAATAATAGCTTTGAAATTAAAAATAGCTCCTGGCTCCGCTTCTTAACAGGATCAGCTACTTTGCTCTGGATAAATAGTAAGTAAAGTCACATGTAGAGTGGATGTATGTGAGTAAAACTGTTCCTTTCGGTTTTTGAAACCGAATTTGATCATTTTCAGCCATTTCTATTCAATATGGTGATTTAATAAAATTTCAAAGCTGGCATTGGTGGTTAAAATTATTTCAGAGCCTGCTAGTGTAGAAACGCAGAATTCTCCGTTCCAACATGTCAGCTTCTGCTATTGCAGACAGATAATCTAAGATGGGGATGTATATGTGAGAATTGTCCGAATCAATGTCTTATAGTAAATGAGTTCTCGTGTCGCCATTAAAATACTCTTCGCGAAAAATGTCTGATGCGCTGGAACGCGTAATTTTATATCTTTGATTCTACGTCAACTTATAAGAGCTGGAGTAATTTTAGATGTTCCGAATGAAAAAGCGACCTTTTTTCCATGTTACAAATAGTTTGTGTTCCTCGAAGGTTGGATGGTCGTCTCAACAAATATAGCTGAATTTTGTTCCTATTCAGATAGACTTTTCATTCATAAAATATTATCTTAGAATGGTCAAATAATCTTATAGGCTCTTTGTAGCTTTAAGCGGGTCGATGAAAAAACATGACCAATGACAGAACCTTGTGGTACTTCTGATGTCACAGGTCCTTGAATTGAATTTGCTTCATTGACACCAAAATTAGGAGTGTTTTGCTGATTGAGATGCAACACGATCTGATCGAGCAAGTATAAGACTGTGTACTGGGTCCCATGCCTGCATCTAAAGCCAAATTGATAGCCAGGTATAATATTACCGAGCAGACAGCAAGCGCAAATCATTTCCAATCAAATTTTTTCCAACAAACTCCCCAAATTAAGAAGCAGAGATTGGGCATAAATTGCTCACCACATTTTTTTTGTCTTTTTTGCAGATGAGAACAAAGCGAAGAAAACAGCTGTGGAATGCAAATTGCTGAACGAATATTTTCTGCCTGAATCCCGGCCACCACATTCACAACTGTAGGTTAGATGGCTTTTTTGAACACAGTTCACGCAATCAGACTGTACGCTGGTAAATTTTGAACATTTGCTACGACTGTGACTCTTTAGGTACTTCACATAATGGTGGACGATGGCGCAATTGTCTGTAACATGTTCAAAATTTCGATAGTGCTTACATAACGACCTCTCCTTATTTCGATTTTTTCCTACGTTAATTTTACCCACAGCATGGATTGCATTTTGAAAACAGCAAGCTTGTGGGAGGCTCAAACTCCAAAAGAAAAAGTCCCAAATTGGGGCCAAAGTAATCAGTCCAAACATATTTTCACATATCTCTGTCCTTATTTGTAAGGAATTGCGCTAATAACTTCAACTTTAGGTCAGTTTGTTTCACTATTAGTTCACTGTGGATTTCTCCTGGTTCAATAACCCTATTTAGGCCACAAATGACGATGAACTTGATTTTTTCTGAGACGACGGCTGTCTTCATGCCTTTTCATAATGCTCTAGGGAGAAATATACACTCAGAAAAATTTCACCCCTTAACAAAGTGTTCATCACTTTAAATCAAAAGTCAATCACTTTAAATCAAAAGTTGAAATCACTTTGAAATAAAAAGCGAATCTTATTTGAATTCCACTTTATTATAAAAATTTTATTTTTAAATCAAAATTTTTCATCATTGAATTAAAAAGAAACGTATATGGCGCCAAATCATATTTGAACATTGACTCGCAGCTGTACTTGAGAATGATCCCTTCGTCGCTACAGTCTGATAAACTTGATCGTATCCGGCTTGTTGAGCGCCGTATGTCGCTGTGTAGCCCGCCGGAGCTACAGGGTAGACCGTGTCAGCTGTTTTAGCCCTATATTGCATTCCGTCGTATGTAAAACTGCAGTAATTGCTAGCAGCAATTTTTTACATGGTCTAACACAAGAAATCGCATGGAAAACATAATAAGAACTATAAATAGTTATTTATGATTCAATATAACTTGCGCGAACGTCACGAGTCACCAATTAGGAAGATTTCGCTGTTCTCTCATTAAAAATAAACTTTTGTATTAAAATAAAACTTTGATAAATTAAAATGGAAAACGTGTTGACTTACAAAAAATATATTGCAACATAATTTCTGTGTTACAATAACTTTTAATGACATTTTCTTTAGCCTACTTTGTGTATAATTTTTTTTGTGTGTTGGAGTGCAAAGTGTTTGTACTTTGTGGATGTGCATTTGTGGGCGTGTAATGATGTGTTCCCACAATATAATTTGTACATAACATTTTCAGTAATTTCAGCTCCTACCTATTTTCAATAATTTCAGCCCCTGCTTTTCCAGGCGTTTCGAATTCACCTTTTGTCGACTATTTTTATGAGTTCGTTTAATGAGCCATCCTCAGCAATTTTCAATGATATTAAACTCTAGAGAATGCAACGGCCAATCTAAAACGACAATGTTTTTTTTAAACCATATGTTTGCTCTTCTGGTATTGTAAATAGCAGCCTGATCCCGTACAGCTATCCACTCTATGTTTCTTATGACTTCATCTATATCAACCGTTACTTCTTGAACCATCCTTATGTACTTTTTCTATCTGATTTTTGTTGTAGAATTCTAAGGCCTATCATTCCGTGATACCACATGTCTGCTCAAATCTCAACGGGTACTTTTCCGCTATATTGATGGTTTAACAATTTTATCTGCTTCCGAAGGTCATGGAAATAATACGTATACCATCTAATGGATACTCTTTTTTTTCGTTTATTAATTTTACCTTCTGCTATTCGCCTTGTCACTGGTGGTCATTCTGAGCGAATTTCAACCGTGCTGCGTGTTGTTTCTACGGTAAAACTGAATTCTGTACCAAACGAAGTGTGTCAACGTTGCGTTTTGCTTTGGGATCCTCCTTACGGTACACACGCTCACAAAAACCCCAAATTTATCTTCAATTTGGCGTGCGGTCAGCAAAGAAATGAATATGGTTCTCGAAAATTTTGGGGTTTTTCGATCAGTAGTTACAGTTTTAGTTCTACATCTAAATGTTTTTTTCTCATTTTACCGGATCACAAAAAAATACATAACTTTAGCACTTCGTCCATTTTTTCAACTAGAGTCTCCCGTCTCGAGTCTTCTTCCCCAAATTTTTGTAATTTTTCCAATGTTTTCACTTGACAGATGATTTTTCCTGCTGAGGAATTTGATTGATTTTTCCTGCTGAGGATTTTCCCAGCTGAGGAACTATCTGGAATATTTCACCTAAATATTACTGATTCATAATTCCTGAAAATTCTGATATATAAAAGGTGAACTATATCAGTTGATGGGCAGTATATGTACTTTTGTTTTGGTTAAACTGGTTCACTGCAATGAGGAACTGGGTTGGCTAATCCAATTAGTTATTGGCCATCGGACTCGATAGCACCCGTTTGGTGGGTTTGATCATAAATAAACTTTTAACACTTATGGGCCATTTAGACAAGCGTCCATGCGTCCGCGCGTCCAAGCGTTTTTAGATTACACGAGTCAAGTCAACTCAAATCCAGTTTTTTGAAGGCGGAGCTAAGGCGATAAGTGGATAGATTTTACACGCTTATGATTATGTTTTTTTGCTCCGTACAAATATATTGGTAACAGAAAGTTGTATGTATTTATCCATATGAGTATATATACCTACATATATATGTTTGTGTCTAGATATTCAGATGCATTCAATTTGTTTTCGTAATAGTCATGCACGTAAGGATGCAAAATATATATTATCCACATTATTATATAAGAAAATAATCATCCACAAAACATATATTTAAATGATCACCAACGATTCATCCGCATATGCCACTGAGCGAAAGAAATCATTTTAAAATGTATTGTACATGAATCAGCATACTCCACCTCCTTCGCTTTAGACCCGCCTATATAAACAAAATCAAATTGACTCGTGTAAGCAAAACACGCTAGATCGCATGGACGCGTGGACGCATGGACGCCAATGTAAATGGCCCATTATAGACAACACAAATTGCGTCTCAACAGCGCGCTGATATGACATACACTTACGACGCAATGATTCACGTATGGTCAATTCCAGAGAAAGACCGTCCTTTGGAGAAAAATAAATCACTTTGCAGTTCTCCGGCTACAACCTTCCACCACAAGAGACAATACAACAATGCCGGTAAATGTACAGCCATTCTAAAAAATATCGAAGGATCCTGGTCAATCCTATAAGAACTAAATCTGAAACTACCACCAATTCTGGGAAAACTCTAAGTACACTTTATACCTTCTAGCTAGATAGTTTCATATTAAAGGCTCGCAGAAACTATTTTCGAAACTTTTAATACTTCAAAAAAGGCGATGCAGAAATCAGATTAATTAATTTGAGAAAACATAGCTACTGTATATTGCAAATATTTCTGCTAAAATTGAAATAGAAATGTAATTTTATTTGTCGAATTTTTCTCAAATTTTTTGAAAGCGAAATTGGATTCAAAATGGGTTTAGCTATGCAAACTCAAAGAGATAAATTATCAAAAAAGCATTTTTACTCGATCTGTTTAATACTTTTAAGCCAATATTTACATCTAGATGTAAGTAAATATCTTCTTTTTCTTACGCATTTGCATTCCTGATTTTTCTGAAGCATTGAAACTCATCATTATATATTTGTTTAATTTAAAATAAATTGATTTATTACCTGAATATAATTTCAAGCAACAAATAAATCACAAGCTTTTATGTGAAGTGATTAGATATATCATGAGCTAATATGAAAAACTCTACCACCAACAACACAACTACTATACACATTAGTCTACGAATCAAAAAAACTTTCAAACACAACTCAATGAAAATGTTTACTATCATTTAAGTACTTCATCTAAACTCTTTTTCGTTTCGTTCATATTAAGCTTCGTACTTGTTTTTCAATCGATTCATGCAAAAACACTAATATTCTACCGAAAGCTACAAAACTGCATCAAACTGCATCGAAACTATCAAGTTTCAATGCGAAAAACCAAAGGAATAATCAACGATCGTCCATCCTTCTTCCGGTTCAACTTCACAACATGCTACGGAAAAACTTTGAATAAAATCACCACCCCGAGCTATTCCAAGCTAGTACGGTACAACACAATGGTGAAATTCTGAGCTCCAAAAACCTTTACAACTCGTTCAAAACTACTTTAATTAATTTGCTTTGGAACATCATTTCCGCTTCTATTCAATGTAATGCCGGATCGGGTTGGATGGGGGGTAGTTGGCGGGAAGTAAAGGCTCCCCAACTGCTCTCGACTGCTGAATGAAATGTTGTTGAGTAGCCAGGAGGTGATAGATACTACCAATATTCGCACACTTTCAAAGCGAAATAGCGCTAGTAACTATAGTTCGTATACATACAAGAGGGTAAGTTTTAAACGTTACCGAACTGCTTGCGGATTTATTTACAGCACAACAAGGGTCGTAGCAAAAGAAACGATCCCAACTGGGACTCAAACTCATATTGGACAAAGCCTGACGCTGCTGGCGTCTGGTTTACCATCTAACACTCAGCGGTTAGCTTCTTTAGATGATTGTTGCCTTTGTGCAAGTACCATGTCCGTCGGCGATGCCCAGTCGACATTGATTCTGTAAGACCAGGTGCAGTTGCAAACATCACGTTCATTCACTGTGCTTTGTGTCGGTTGCCTACCTCTTTGACTTGTTCATTTTCGTTTGACGGTCGCATATTTCCCAGCGGTGGAAAATCCTACTTTTCACAGATCCTGGCAACCACACTGGGCGCAAACTGCATAAAGAAGGATTACTGTGCCGCTGTTCAGTGCTGGGCGGAATGAAGTGGAGAATTGCACCTGCTTTAGATTTACCTTGAGTGCTCACCCTTACGCGGGTCGCAATAAATTGCATACCTTAACTGCTCCTGTACATCGACGAAGCTACAAAAACGCATATCTTTGCATACTTCCGTTCCGAAGAAAAACCCTTAATCCATTAAAATCCGAACGATTGCCTGACCGTGCTTCTGCTGCCGACATCTTTTGCCTCACGCCAGTCAGGTCATTGCAGGGGCGGCTGTAACGGTGGCTGCCAATAAATAAGGACCTAGTCGAGGCTCAGGTATTGTGTACATCAACTGGTACGTGAAAAATTTCCAGCGAGAACTTCTGTGCTGAATCAGTTGTTGATTGGCATCCTGGTTGCGCCACGTCCTCACCAGTTTTTTCTTATCGTTTTTCTGCTAAACTACTTTTTGTCGGCTATTTGCAGAAACTCACGTATTTCGGGTGTAAATTTCAAGAGCGAGAACGGCCACAGCCCATTGGCAAGGGTGTTGATGACGACTACGTCGCCATCGTTGGCGTAGTTGGCGTGACGGCTCAAGTCGTGCGAATTAGCAAAGCCTCGCCGCATCGTCGTGGCAGGTGGAAAAGCTGAGAAGAAAATGAGATTGCCTCATTTTCTGCATAGAGTTTTTCCAGGCGCTTTCGGTTCTTTGACGGAGATGAACGAAAAAATTTGTAAATGCTTTAAGCATTTTCACAAACAGTTAACTATTATTTTTTCTTCTGTGTTTGTTCGATGTGGTGCGGCTGTTATGCAGAGTAGTGAGATGAGAGCTACGTCTGGGAGTTTTTGATGGAAATTTTTTTTTATTCTGGTTTGTTTGGCTATGGTAAGTATGTATAAGATAGAAATAAACGGGCAAATCAGAAAGTTTGCTTGAAACGATTTATTTTTAATTTGATGGTTTTTTGAAGTTATTGTTAAGTTTTAAAATATAAGCATTTGAGTATTGTAAGTAGTTTAACTGAAACTGTTTAAGACAATCGATTAAACCGGTTGCTTTTGTGAGCTATTGAGTGGAACATTTTATACTTCCTGCGATGTATTGCAATCTGTGCGAAAAATAGACTACTTGTCTGTTGTTTTGTTTCGCATACTGAACTTCGATAATTTTTAGCAAGCAAAAAACTGATCTCACTCTAAAAAAGTCAAATATGAGAGTCATGAACCTATCTAATTCAAATAGCATGCATTTATCTTCGTACATTGAAAAGTATTACAAACGTACTCTTGATTAGTTTTGGATATTAGCGAAGAATAATAAATTAGATTTCTACTCAAAAGCCTTAGTACTACATCTATGACCAAAATCAAGTAAATTCTAAGCAAACGTTTAGCCTTTAAGTCAACAAGTTACAAATATATAAATGTATTTTTACTTGAAAACAATTGTATAAATTAGCTTCATTCCGTATCTTCCATGATATATTGTGGCTGCTTAAAGTTATTTTTCTTGCTCAAACGATCAAAAAAGTAACGAAGTATATTTTGAATTATATTTTTATGCATCATGGTTTTTCAGTTCATTAGCATAAATCGTTGTGTTTGGAATATGATGGGAATATTTTGTTATAATTGTGGCTTCTATTATGACTGTGCTCCACCATGATTTCATATTCTACTGGAAACGGCTATTAACATTTCATTTATGTTTGTTGTTTTTACGATATTTATTTACACGATGTATTTAGAAGGCAATGGCAAAGCGGAATAGATCGGGTATGTTGATTCAGGTGGCATCAACGTAATAAATTAAATAGTATAGGCTATATAACCAATGACGGAATATTTAGGTATAGAGTGGCTTAAACAATTTTCATTCATATTGTTAATAATGTACAGGTCCAGACTAATAACGGGAAAGTCAAAATGTTCTAAAACCGTCACTAACTATAACTGTCACCATTGAAGGAGAAAATCTACTAGAGTCCTTGAATTTGGGCTTTCTGGAAGTCAAAGTCAACCATTTAATTATAAGACCCTGATATTATGTAAATTGTAGCAGTCAGGGCAAATTAAGTCTCGCTGTCTTGATTGGTAAACGGTTGGGAGCATCCCGTGACTGCCTTGATTAAGAAATAAAAATGTCAAGTACATACTACTTTCAAACAGAGATTTTCTTAAGTTGTCGTAAAGGAAGATGTGAGAACAATCGCACCATATCTAAGTGTATATTATGTGATAGTGGCGACTGTCATAAGGAACTTCAAAAATAAATCGTTCTTGTAGTTGCTTCAATCAAAAATATCAAAATTTATTATCCCAAGAAAAGTATTGTAAATAATAGTCCAAATAGCTTTAGTCTTTTCGATTTGAACTGAAATAAGATGACCAAGAGCTATACCAAAGAAACTGCCAAAGTGTTCACGAGAGTTCCACAAATAGGAAGACTTTCTCTAAGTGCACCTTTCCGTCACTTAAAACTCTATTAATGTTTGAGACTCCAGTTTTTGATAAAAAAAAACAAAAGATCCCAAATAAATTACTTACTCTTAAAACTTTCGTAGATGATGAGATAGATGTCTGGGTTTAACTTCTACAATGCTTAATATTTCAACTTTCTCTATAACAAATAAACTATGCGTGAGAACAGCGAACTACTGAAGCTTAATAAAAATAATAGGCTCTTGTAAAACGAAGTTCTACAATCCTTGCGGAGTGCGAAGTTTGCTAGTCATTGTTTGCCTAACTTTATAACCGATACATCTTAAGCTTGTCGCACACTATTCCGTCACGACACGATACGACATAGAAAAATGTCGTACGACAGTCGGTAGACCAACGCACACTATACCGAACCGACCGACACATCAGTTTGTGACAAGTATTCAGAAAATGCATTATGTTTCATGCAATGGAAAATGTGTATTGTTACAAATTAAAAAAATTATAAAACTGAAATTAATTGTAATTTCTTCCCATCTATTTGTCTTCTTTTGTGTGTTGTCGTAAATTTTTGAGCTTATTTCATACAATTTTTTCCACAGAGTGGCGTAAAAGTTTCTGCTCTTTGATATGAAAAATCAACGCGATAAATTAATGGGAAAAAGCTATCTTTCCAAATTTTGAATCCCTCTTCTATTTTTCTTAAACTTACATCGCTTTAATTAATTCAGTGATGATACCAAAATAATGACTATTGTTGTTTAAGAGTCGGTAAAACAGGTACCAAAATTCAAAGAGGATTAATATATCGAACTTTTTATAAAACCTGAAAAACTGGAATTCTTCAGCGCATGGTAAATAATGGCATAATGATAAATATTCAATTTTATGTGAATGTTTCAAAAAACGAATTTTAGACTGTGTTGAAAACGAAAGAGGGCATAATTCATACTAATTATATATTATGTTGCTTCAAGTGTGTTAAATGTTGTACAGGAAATACTAAAGACAGAAACTTTTGCGCCACCCAGTAGTTTCTGGCCAAAATTTTACGACCATTACAATTTCTATATTTTTTTTTTATATCAAACTGCTTAACGACAACTGATGCTTATCATGAATTGTTCAGAAAAAATCAATACAATGGAAAGTGTGTAATGTGAAGGATTTAAAAAAATTAAAATTGAAATTTTCTCAGCAAATTCTTCTCATATATTTTCCTTCTTTTGTGATATATTGTAACTTTTTGAACTTATTTCATACAGCGCTTTCTATTTTCTGGCCAAAAAAAAATACTTCATCCATTTCCAATTCGTATTTTTTTTTTTTAAATATCAAACTGCCGAACGACAACTGATGCTTATCATAAAATCTATGAAGCTATATGAAAGCCCGCACACTTAACCGACACGACACGCTACAACGACGTACATCATTTGTCGGATTGGATTGAATTTGAACATCCCAAACGACAAAATTTTTTTGCTGTCCTGTCGTGTCGTGACGTGTTGGTCAAGTGTGCGGGCGTTCATACAGTTACATACAATTTATTCTGACAGATTTTTGTCGTGTCGTGTTGTGACGTGTCGTGTCGGAATAGTGTGCGATATGCTTAACCCTCAGACGTCAGGACTCTTGCGAACATCCGAATATTAAATAGCTTTAATGCTCCATATCATAAGCTCTGAGAAATTACTAATCAGCTTCCTTTCTTAACATCTTCAGTTACCTCTGAAACAAAGAAGTAGGAGTATTAGAAAACTTTGGCTATGTATTTAGTGAAATCTATCGTTCAATCTTGCCTTGTTTCCCATTTGTAACAATTGCATACTATATGCCTCTTTTCCTTACTACGTCTCAGAAATTAACAGTGAAGTAAATGTCATTCTCTCTTCTTTCAAGGGCTTATTATGCTATGAAAGCAATGATATTACATCTCTAACTGACAACGATACAGCCTGCACTTTGTGAAGTAATCTCTAGCCTTATTCATGTAGAATTGTTTCACTTGTGGCAAACAAAGAACAGGGAAATAGGGTTCTGAAAATAGTCCTTGGCTCGAATTTGATCTAGGATTTATGGACTAAAATATCGGTAATATCAGTACTAAATACTAAAATCGTCTTTATACAAACAAAGATTTTAATAAGCTGAGGCGAGCGAATAAACTCTTACACATAGAATCCGCTTAAAAGACTGATTTTGCCAGAACATTAAAATTTTGGAATGTACACCGAAATTGTGATGACGGAATCTCGCAGCATAAAACTGTGGAGAACTTTCATGTAATGCTTCACGTCAAAATCAACCGTCGTTGTAAATTTACAGAGATAAAAGTTACAGGAATAGAAAAATGTTTAGGGTTGCCATTCAAAAAATTTAAAAACTTATCAAATTTAAGCATTTGTTATTATACATGTACATTTACGAATGCAATTGCCCACACTGGGCGCGAATACATTCGAAACCGGCAGACTATCAGATTGAACATCTTTCGCAGTGATATTCATACCGATTTTTAAACTTTTTCCTTTGGTATGATTCAGTATCTCATTCTTTTGTAATGGCTTGACCTTCAATCGGTAAAACCATAAAATCAAAAATTAAAGTTATTAGAAACACGAAAAAAATTGCTAAAATTTCGAATCTTCTATCACTTCAGCTAGCAGCAGCTAGCCATTTATTTCGACAGAATATGATGCTTTTAATTTGCAGAATATGGAAAATTGGTCAAACAAAACTGCTTTTATCATGAAAGGGCAAAAACAAAAAAAGAAAAGAAAGTTACGTGGTAGCAAACTATAACTAAACATTTATATATCCATACAAATATAGGTTTATCGAATGAACATATATACGTACAAATATATACACAAAAAACGAAGCAACCCTTCGCTGGGGAAGGTTGCTCAAATACATTTCACGAATCCACCACTCAATTTATTAGGCTACTTATGTAGCCACCACTCGTGGAGCTATTAGCGACCGCTACCACGAGGGGTGCGAGGTGAGTAGGATCGCGGCACTGGTACAAATGATTGTGCGCGAGGGTTAAGTCTTGGCGACTCTACATTGCCGACCTGTGTAGTGAATTTTTCGAATGCTGACAATATAAATGGCAAAATGCAAAAGTACCGAGCAAACGACACAAACCCTCTACCTAACAATTATGTTAAATCTTCGACATGGAAGAGGTGACCACGGAAATCACCGCACGATACGCCACGATGGACTCTCTGATGCGCGCTCCTTAGCAATATAGCCGGCGTACACGACACTCGTAACGCTCGCATGTTCACCTTCACCATCTCATGCACGACCGACAACAAAATACACTCACCTGGACGGATACCCCCTGAGTCGTGAATTGCTGCCTTAAAGAAACGTTAGCCAATTGAATTTACAGGCACTCATAGCAAGGTCGCAGATACGTCATTCGGCCATCTGAAAGATAGAGCTTGACCATGAAAAATCGGGTCTTTGTTATAGCCCGTCCAGACAACAGCTACTTAAGTATCCGGATACATAAGTATTGTCCACACTGCAGCGACACTTTTCATTGATTTTCATGGCAAGAGTAAAATGTATCTGCAGATCTCGCTGCAGTGTGGACAATACTTATGTATCCGGATACTTAAGTAGCTGTAGTCTGGACGGGCTATTAGAACGAAAGAAGACGCACTTACCTGACTTCGGCTACTTGGAAGCTGCAAAAGCCAACACTACCCGGCAGCTGTTGCCAACATGCCTGTGATATATACATGCATATGTGTACACAAATACATCTGAAAGCGACATTATTAGATATATGCATCGAAAACTAGAAAGTTTCAAGACCTTGTTTTGCAAAAAAAATAACTTCCAACGATCGTTTTGTGGGATCATTTAAGCTGACTCTTCCAGCGGCTCATAGTGTTGCTGATCACAATGACTTTTGGCCCACTGGTATTCTAATCAAAGCCTTAGAACATCATCGGCATCCGGTAAGTTTTTGGGAAGGTCGGACTTGAGCTCCAGTCAACCAAGCAACTTAAATCGTATTGACTGGACTTTACATACAAACTATTATTTCTAGTACCAAAATGTTCATGGTCTTAGAACTAAACTGAGTTTTTCTAAGCTTTCAGCCTTATTTTCCTCCGATAATATTCTTTGTTCAACGGAAATTTGCGGCTTCTGATATCCGTTTATTGATTCCTTCAATGTGCACTCTGTGGATTTGTTGCACCCTTTCCTGTTGAATGTGTTACAGCCCGAGTTCCTCTATTACATGACACCTGCCTACTACTTATTACAGTGTATATACTTTGTAATAATTCCGCATTTTCATATGAATGTTTGTAAAGTGAACTGTTGTTACGGATTAAATATTTGGTTAATGTTTTTAAATGGTAAATATAGAGGAGAGTCACTTGTGGTCCGATTACAGATTTCGTTTGCTCTACTTCACCAACGGTTTGTTTGAAAACTAAAAAATAACTGTTCATTAATAATGTTGTTGCCAAATTCAATTTAATACTGTGATGTTTGAATAGATTTTTGGAATTCAGTAAGCTAAAAAAAAAAGTCAGTTGTTGAAAATTTGAGTTAAAAAAAAATGTAGTTTTTGAGGCAGTTGAGTTAGAGAGTGAGTCGAGGAGGGTTCGATCAAGAATAATTGAGTTGAGTTAGAGAGTGAGTCGAGGAGGGTTCGATCAAGAATAATTGAGTTGAGTTAGAGAGCGAGTCGAGGAGGGTTCGATCAAGAATAATTGTATTTAATACAATTGTGCTGAATCAAAAAGAAAAAGGTGGATGTTTACAAGAATCGTTAATTTGGAACCAGATAGGCAATAAAATAACACCTGGTGACGAGTCCAGTAACGCAGCGGTGTGACCAAACCGATTATTTACCAATTTATTTGGTCATTCAAATCATCACCATCGGGAGATTTTCACACAATAGTGGATAGCGACAGCGAATATCATCTCGTTAATTGGCATTTGTTTGCAGCGACATTTGCTCTGGATTTAAGGTAGAGTTGCAGCGACATTTGCTCTGGACTTAAGTTGAAGAAAAGGAAGTGGGAACGTTGCTGGAGAACAGAATAAGCAAGCATCTCGAGGCCTTTTCTTTTCTCTTGTACGACCACAATGGTCGGCTTTATCCAGTGACTGTATTTTCAAGATTTCTTCCTTGTAAGCACGAAGAACGAAGAACCGAATAAGCAAGCATCTCGAACGAAGTACGAGTTTTGGATCGACGGACTGCATCCAGAGGGGGCCCCCACAGGTAGTTGTTTGTTTGTTTCTATTATTATTATATTGTTACAAGGTTGATTTTGCATGAATAATATTGTGTAATGTAATTCAAACGAATCGTTGGTGAATTTAATTGATTGCTTGATAAAAGGAAAGTGACTCTCCAGACAGTGAAGAAAAAAAAGTGACTCTCCCTAGAGTAGAGTATTTGGTTAGAGTAGAGTATTTGGTTCTCGTAGGTAAACAAAAAAAAATATATATAGATACATTTTTCCCTCATTATCCGTGAGGCTACGTCTCGTTCCGTAGCCGAGGGAACGCAATAGAAATTGAACGAGTGGCGCTGTTCTTTACCACGACCGTCTTCGGCTGTGGTCGGGCAAAATCTTCGAGCGTTCCCCGCGGTATTGCGTGACACTGTCCAATTATATTTCTGCCAACTTTTTCCATTCTTTTGTGGTTATCTGCGGTGACTTTAACCTTCCGTCCATTCAATGAGATATGACATATTTGACAATCATGTCCAGAAATGCATATTCCATTTCTCTCTTCTCGTTCCTCTCTTGCTGTTCTATGTCGCAATTCAATTCTATTTCAAATACTAACAATCGTCTTTTGGACCTTGCCCTCTGCAACATTCCCTCCAATGATACCTTTCTCTCCTCCTCTATCTCTCCTTACGTTGACACTGATCCATATCATCCTCCACTCGCAATAAATTTCAAACTTGCTCATCCACTTCGAAAAAAGAGTTTCTTATCAACTTTTCAACTTTTTCAAAACTGATCATTTGATTCCATTAATTGGTATACTTTCTTTGATGGGCTAGGCGAAGATGCTGGCTTTTCAGCTTATTACGCTTTAATTTCCAACTTAATATCTATCTACACTCCTACGACACGCTCCCGTAAATTTTCTAGTCCACCTTGCTTCCCTATTGATTTGTATATTGCTCTTCGCAAGAAAGAACAGGCACGCTTGGTGCACTTGCGTAGATCCCTCGGATGATTCGCTTCAAAATTTCCGCAAATACCGAATAAAGGCGAAAAAAAACTGTTGAAACAGCTAAGCGGAGATACTTTGCATACGTAGAGTCATCCTGCCTTACTAATAATCCAAACACTTACCGAAACACTTACCGGATAGCTTTTCGTTTAATAGTGATATCGCCTCTTTGCCCCCAGACATTTGTGAGTTATTGCTACCTTCTTTTTCTCAACCTTTGGATCCTCAAACCCATCCAATCTTCTCAACAGCAAGACACAATCATCTTCAGTTTTTTGTTTTGATTTCATTACGACCGTCCCCTTTGAAATAGAAGCTTTAATATCCCTTTTAGACCCCTATAGCCAGCAAGGGTCCTGATGGTATTTTCCGTGTATATTTGTTAAGTTTCTAACTTCATCTTTAAGTGTTCCTCTTTCTATTTTTTTTAACCTAAGCTTGTTTACTGGTGTTTTTCCTTCTGTATGGAAAGTTGCAAACGTCTTTCTGATCCTCAAATCAGGGAGCGTTGAAATTGATTTAAATTACTAACATATTTCCCTTCTTTTGAGTTTTCTGAAGTTGCTCAAGCGAATCATCCATAAAATGGCGCCATTAACCATTTGCTCTCCAGGGAGAAACATGAATTTATTCAAGGCCGTTCCATGTCAACAAACTTGGTCTAATTTTTCAACTCCTTTGCTGGTTCATTGGATGCTGCACAACAAGTTGACGTTTTCCGCACGGATTTCACTAAAGCATTTAACAAAGTCGACCTTACTGTGTTGTTGGACAAGCTGCGCGATTTTGGCACATCGAGAATCCTTCATTCCTGGTTCTCCTCCTACATTGTCAACCGTACTTGGCGTGCTGTGTTCAATGATTGCGTTACTTTCTCTCTTCATCCTACATCTGGTGCTCTCCAAGGTTCCATCCTTTGGCCGCTTCTATTCGTATTGTTTATCAATGATTTTCCCAGTTTTTTCAATTCCGTTTCTTTTCTCTACGCTGATGACCGTAGGTAAATATTTGCTCAACAGTGACTCGATATCTGTTAGAATGTGGACCAAACTACAGTGTCCCACACAGACTCACGACTGGTCGAAGTCAGGGGAACGTATCACGAATAAGAGTCACCCAATGTTGGCTTGCATCTGAGATGTGCACGCGTATAAAGATCGTTCAACCTGAAAAACGGCGGTGTGATAAAAACCGGTGGCCAGAGGTTTTGTGGAGAAGAGATCGCCACACGGTAGTAATTTTTGATTTGACGGTGAAACTTGTGACACAAGATTGTAGTATATTCAGGTGCAAACTTCTTTTTGTATTTGGTTTGCTGTGAAAACGAGTGGCACGAGGTTTATTCGAGACAGATACTTTGCTGAAGTAGTTGTAGGATCGGCTGCAAAAAGTATGGCACGAGATTTATTCGATTCAGATACTTCTTCGAATTGGCTGTGACAACGACAAGGCTAGTGCCGTATTGAGTTCTGATTTCAAAATTATTTAAGATAGTGGTAATTTGGAATGTTACTTTAAGATCGTGACACAATTAATTTTCCTTTACCTTTCATTAGTCTATTAATCTATTGTTAAAATTAAGTGATGGGTAACGTAATTTCAAGTTAAAATTAGCGCTGTTTGCGTCGGAAAAGATGTATTAAAAAAAAATGAATATATGTTGTCGTACCCTTGTGAAAACAAATTTGAGTTTCTATCTTTTGAAAGAAGTATAGAAAATAAATAACGGGGTGCTCGGAAAACAGCCCTGTCGGATGGAAAGGAATACGTGTAGCTATATGAACATTTGCCGTTATAGATAGATCGAGAACCATCTTGATGAATCGAAAGCTAGGTAAAATCGTTTGAGGTGGAATTGTGTCAGGGGCTTATTGTATAGTATATAGAAAGTGCTAAGCATTTTGGTCATCAGTATAAACCGTGAACACTCAAAAAGACATCGTATTAAATTTGATTAGAGTGCCTGGTTAGCCGAACCTCACGCGACGGCTCAGGGGCGCCAACGATCCGTCTCGGTGAGTTGGACCTGGACCCAAAGAAGCCTGACCGGAACTCGACCTCCTTTAATCAGGAGGGTAACAGTGGCTAATATATAGTATATATATATATATATATATATATATATATATATATATATATATATATATATATATATATATATATATATATATATATATATATATATATATATATATATATATATATATATATATATATATATATATATACCACTATAAAGTGGCTAATATATTTAAAGAATTTGTATTAAATTTTAAAAGGACCAAAGAGTGATCTTTCTCCAATAAACTTCTTAGCAGTTCTTCGATTTGAATAACAAGAGACTTGAATCACAGTCATTGTTCACGTGTGTGAAGTTTGGTGTGTGGTCACGGTGGATATCGAAACAATAACTAACAATTTTGAGCCGATTTTCCAAACATATCTTTTAACCCTATGTATGTGCTAGGATACATAGGGTCAAAAATGTCCAAATCGGCTCCTATTTGTATTTTAACTATTTTTATTAATCAAATTTTCGCCTTTGTATTAGTTTCAAATTAATCGCCAATTTGCCAATAAATTTTCCAAAAATAAGAAAATTGTATGTAAAAGTTTTTTCTTTAATGCTTAGTAAGGTATATTTTTTTAATAGTTCGTTTTCAAAAATAAACTGCATTATGAAATATAAATTTGCAAAAATAAAAATTAAACACATAAATAGTCTATCTCAAATTAAATTCCTTCATGCAATAAAATGAGTGTACTTTCCACTGACTTTTCCAATCCACGAAATTGAAGTTTTCTCTCAACTTTAAGTTTAGCTTGTGAACAACTTTATTCAGGACACATAGCTAAAGCTTACTTAAGCTTTTGTAAAGCTGAGGTTGCGAACAAACCAATAACAAGGAAACAAAGCTTTATGCTATTCAAAGGCGCATACCAGAATTTAGTCGAGATGCATTTCAAGCTTATGACTGTTATACACATTGTCATTGGAAACTATAATTAAATGGTAGTTTACTTCAAGTAGTAATGTTTAGTTCATATAGGGCATGAATATTTGTTTATCTGGTGCTAAATTTAATTGTTGGCCATCAGATAAAATGGACTTAATGTGATTTCTGGTAAAATACAACTTTAGCATGATATTTTTCTAGTAATCGTTTTTCATAAGCTATGGTTTTTCCACATCTTTCTATCACTATATCAAATATACAATAGTATAGACTACTGAAAATATAACTACTAAAATAAAGCAAAAATTTTAATCTGTAATAATATACCTTTATTTCAATATGAATTATTCACTCCATTATCATAATATATTATATTTGTTTGTGTATTTGGTATCATAGCATTTTATCATATTTAATATAGCTCATATAAACCTATATACAGCTCTTAATGTTCAGAGAATTTTTCTAAAATTATTTTGCTTGTCATTTTAATGATATGTGTGTTTATGTATAGACAATTTATTACAATTTATTTACCTATATTCTTTACTTAGACAATCTTGAACACTTGTCTCTTAGTTGAGTCATGCTATTTTTATACAAACCTTTTGCATTGATCATTTGCCTTGCAGTTAAGCTTAACTGTTTTGAAACTACGCTATTTGTATTAGTGATCATTAAATAGGTTTATTAAATTTAGTTTAAAAATATTTTGCTAGAGTATTTTGTTCCATTTCAATTTTTTTCACATTGGTAATGTGAAATGATGTACATTTTTACCTCTCATTTACATGTAGCATATTTTCGGTAACAGATATTTATAGCAGGAAAAAAAAATATATAGAGATGAATATAAGGATGAATAATGACCTATGAAGAGAGATTAACAGCAAAAATATAATTCTGAGTTTTAACGAAGAATAAGATCACCACTAGTCATATGGCGCTGTGAAACAATGAAGAGAGGCCATCACCATTAAAAATAATTGCAAGATAAATCAGGTATATATAAATAAAATTAGTAAGTTGAAAATTCATTTTAATTTGACAGTGGTTTTTATATTTATACTCGTATTTGATCTTCATATGTTCGCGTGGATGTAGGAAGGCGGAAGAGGAGGAAGACAAAGTAATGGACGCTTTTGATGATCCTGATGAAATAGATCCTATCACTGAGAAAATAAATAAAGACGACATCAGAGCGACTCTGAAGTCGATATGAAGGGTAGAGCTGGCTCAATACAGTTGATTTGCTCTAGAAAAGCAACATACAAGAAAACCAAAAAATGGCCCGTTAATACATTTTTTCTTTTAGAAACTCCCGAATGAACAGCCCTCTCGATTAGTCTACATGGAAAACAAACATATGAAATTCTGCTGTGAAATTGATGAATGTAAATTTGAAATAACAAGGTCTCCCGATAGATTTAAAAAAATTTTAGATCGCTATTTTAAAAAACCACCTTTGTCACCATTTTCGGCATTTATGGAACGAAAAAAAAAAACTAAAGAACATTCGTTGATTCTCTCATTTATAAGAATAGATATCACCAAAGTGTCAACAAATACCTCAATAAAACTTTTTTTGGTAGTAATAAATCAATAAATTGACGAATGGTAATAAATAAATGAAACAAAATGTTAAAAGTTTATGTACATAAATTTTCAAAAAGTTAAACTAAATTAAATTTGATTGAAAATATGAGAAATTACGTTGCACACAAAAAACTCACGAGAGAGTCTCACTTGAGTTTAAGTTCGCTTATCGAGTTAAATCGACGTATTGCACAATGATGCTTGAATTAAAAAAAAAATATTTTCGAAAGTCGTTGCAGATCAACAAATCTTTAAAGGAAAGTAAGCTAATCCAATTAAAAAATTAAATAATTTATATCAAATGTATTGAGTTTAGATATGATGTATTAATATATATTAATTGACATGAAAATTTAAAAATCATTGTGAATGTGGCTTTTAAAGACTGTGGCTTCTGCCCGAAATATCGGTCCGTAAGACGAGTTTGGTTCTGAAAGCTAAAAAAAAACTGAATCAGATTAATCTAACTAAACAAAATGTTGTCATTATTAATTCGTTAGCTTTGGTTAACTGATCAGCACGTAGCACATAATCATGCTAAAGCGACTGGCAAAATTATATAGTTTGCCTCTGCCTACCCAAACAGTAATTACAATAATCATAATCCGAAGACTTTCATTAAACTGTAGACATAATTCCGCTATTAATCGATCATTTCTATAAGAGCAATGCATAATTACGCAAATTTACATTTAGAACTTTACCAGTACAAATTTAAATTAATTCATGGCAGACAGTTATGAAACTAACATAAATATAGCAAACGCAGACCAACTCAAAAGCATGATTCTATCCTATTGACCACTTAAACTAAATCCCTACGTATTCTCATATTTATGTTGTACAAACACTCATATATATATATACTTGTGTATATGTCATGATATCTACATGTTAGTTTATATTCAGTACAATTTCACAAACTTCATCTTATCAACTGGCATTCAATTATCCTATTCATGATCCTATGAATATTTTATCTGGTCTTAGCTTAATTCATACGTAACATTCTATCCTAAAGGCTATTAGCTTACATAACATTTTCAAACAGTTGCCATGATGGCATGAAAGTAAGCTGGTAGTTACATTTCAACATTCACTCTATTGCAATCACTCACAAGATGTTTGTTAAGTTTATCGAACCATTTTTTAGCAATTTATTTTGTGAAACAAACTAGAAATTGTCATTATTTTCTTTACAACTTCTTTTTCAATTTTGGTCGGCAAAGCATGTTCGGTAAGATATTTGAAAGGAATTAAATCTGTCAAATATAAAATTATGACTTCATTTAAATTATTAATAACGGTATGCAAAGCATATGATGCTGCTCGTTATCATTTTGTTAGCAACGTTTTTTTCAACAACGTTTGATTATTTGAACAAATTTGTTCTATACAGTAATTGTACAAATGTAGTTCTATTCTCGCCCACACTGGGTGCACAAATATTTTCACTTGGAAAACTTCAATTACCCGGCTTATAAAAATATTATTTCAGTCGTTTAACACTCTTTTAGACAAATCAAATCTTCAGTCCCTTAGTTGATGGCTGATTTACAATGATTTCATTTATATATGTATATTTATGAGTGTATAATAAATCTATGCCCCCAACTATTATACTGTCTTCTCTACATTATTCAAGATTTTACAAAACGGATGTCTCTGGACTCCATGTCGTAGCTGTAGAGTATATATTCATATTTATACTGTATATATATACACAATCCATTTTGATTCGGACTGCAACAGAGTAGCTCTTTTCTCTTTTTCATTATTTATGATGCAATTTGTCAAACTATCAAAGAGTTTAAAACTAGAATGGCTATATTCAGCAGAAGTGTGTAAATGGTGCTGTGTTCGATTCGACTTGATAACGATGCATCATAGAAATTTTCATCTTGTTCACCAAGCATGATATCTAAAAATAGAGACAGTCATGATGATAGAGTATTGAATATAATCAAGATTATGAAAACTGTTTTTAAATCTTCTTCAAGTTGCTTGTTCTAATATTTCATGCAGTAGCGTAGTAAATGAATATGATTGGTTTAAAGTATTTTAAATCAACATTGAGAAATAAAACTGCAGTTATCCGAAACAACAATTTTATATGATACAATATAGCTTAGTTTTTTTGCAATCAAATGGTTTCATTTTAAGTATATATTTTTAGCTAAATTTTTGGCGATTATAAGAAGCAATCAAAACAAAATATATTTTCGAAAGGAAAGTTTGAAGTTGAGTATCTTAAAAAAAAGCACAATTTATTGTATTTTATTTATATTGGCATTATTGTTGACGTTTCATGTTTTTGTTCTTAAGCCTCCTATTTTTCCACTTTTTATTTTTACTGATTGTCGAAGAAAAATAGTATGTAATATAATAAAAAGATTATCAAAACAAAATGTCAGTGGGTTTTTTTTACGGCATTACTCAATTTAACGGATTTTTTCAAGAAATATTGACGTAATAAGTTGTAAATTGTTTTTATTTCTGATCAAATATCTGCGACTCTTCAGATGCAGTGGATATTTTAATGTATTTCTAGGTACCCCTCTGTTTTTGTGATATTAGAAAATTTGAAAATAATAAATGAAAATAATGAAAGTCTATGCTCTGAACATTATAAACGCTTTGTTTGTTTCACAGAGGTATCAAATCATTATGAAATTTAAATGACATAGTGGTGAAAATAAAAAATATTCTTATTTTGTTTTTGATAAATGTGCAGGTAGCCCTGTAGCCACAGCAGGTACTTAAACATAGATCCTTCAAATAATTGAATCAAATTTTGTTTATTTGTAGAAAATTTTCAAAAATCACACCGGAAATCATCATTTCATCATATTGGAAAGAGACAACCCCAGATTATCAATTTTTTGAGCATTTTTAATTTGAGTTTTCAGAAACTAACGATCCGATAGCCAGAACCAGTTGAAACTAAAAGAATATACTAGTCTTGAACATAATTTCCAAAGCAGCCATCAAATCACAATGAAATTCATGTAATGCTTTGAAATGTATACAATATAAGCCAAATTTGGTAGACTATGGTAATTTTTTAGTAATTTTTTTACCGAGAGATGTTAACAATATTTTTTCAAATGATAATGAATTTGTTGTTTAAGTAAGAAACAAATGTTTCGATTTCAATATTCGCTTCAAAATTGTCCATTCTGATAATTTGGAGTGCAGTTATCGGATCAAAATTCACAGGATAAGTTTGCTTTAGCGTAAGGCACATTTGGTAGTCTTATCTGAGACAAATAAAAGCGCATCAAGAAAATATGTTCGGTGTCCAAAATGCAGAGAACAACAGATAAAAACAATATAAAAAGATATGAACAAAACTGTCAATGACTGGAATTGAGGTACACAAACATGAGCTTCTGAATATAAATCATAATGTTAAACGTTATTTTTAAGGCTACACAATTACTCATTTTCATGACTTCGACATTTTGGTCTCTGAAAAACGCACGGAAAGACAATCTATTATTCAATTTACTACGCCAATCTCATCCGAAAACTCCTCACATATACTCTCCGGTGCAAAATGATAAGATACTCTTCAATTTTTCTCTTTTTCAAAAACTGCAAAGAACGGAAAACCCCAAGTTGCTTTATTATTGCAGTCGAAAAGATCCGTTTTACTTATGATTACATTAAATGTAAAAACCGATGGAAAAAGTAATTGTAATAGCTAGTCACATTATTTCCACAATTTGAGAGAAAAACTTTTGATAAAAATCAGACGCAAAATGAACGAGGTCTTATTTACGGTTTAGGTCAGGATTGGGTTCAAAGGAAAAACACAAATCAGGTTTATTTCGAATAAAATGAAAAGAAGAGATGGTGTTAAAATTATTGATGAGGAGATCCACTAAAATGACTTCCGAATTTCTGCTGAACATTTTCTTTTTCAGCTTGACAATGCGAATATAATTAAAAAATATTTTGCTGAGAATAATATAAATGAGTAACAATGGCCATCAAGATCCCCAGATCTTAATCAAACTGAAAATGTCTGAAGTAAGCTGTCACTTTCTGATTACCGTGGCGGTAGCAATGCCGGACGCTCAGTGAACTAAAGGTTGTCACATGGGGAATTTCCCGCAAAAATATATTAAACACTCTTTTAGAGCTCTACAAGATAGAATGCTGCAAGTGGTAGACATTGGAGGGAAGAATTTTCTCTTTTTGTAGCAGCTAATTATCAAGCAACTTAAAAAATCTAATTAAGGTGAGAATCTTTTTCCTATTGAAATTTCCTATGGAAATTTCCTTCTGAAATTAAAGGTGCTCAGCCTTTTTAATACTTCTTTGGACGCTAATATGATACTACAATTGGACGCCACTCTTAAAATTGAATGCTTTTTTCGTTTACTTAGAGTACGTGTTTGGCCTGAACTTTTCCTCCTACCACAATTTTCAGGAACCTATTCGTATTCTACCAAGTGCAAAGTCATTGATTCTCGCCAGCTGCCCAAAGTAAATGGAACATGTTTTTTCATCCTCCAAGGGCAACTTCATACAATGATGGAGACGACAACTTTCTCCCCTAGTTGATTCCCGTCTGAACGAGCAAAAACATGGCTTTAGAAAAGGTCGCTCAACTACCACAAATTTGACAATCCTAATCTCGTACGTTCTATGTAAAACGGAAAAAAGATACCGAATGGACGCAGTCTACACATACTTCTTTAATGCATTTGACAGAGTTGACCATTCTACCTTAATTCTTAAGCTACAGAAATTCTGTATTTCCGGGTCTTTACTTAGATGACTGACTTCCTACCTTCGCAATTTCAAGGACTTTTATCGAAAAACATTACTGCTACCTCTGGTGTACCACAAGGTAGCCATCTTGGCCCACTTTTTTTCAATATATTTTTTTATGTTTCCAGAAAATGCACGGTCACACACAATACGTACTTCCTCGGCAACAATATGCTAACTCGAGTTGATAGCATTGCTGACCTCGGTTCTATCTTAGATGAAAAACTCCGTTTCACTTTACACTACGATAAAATACTTTCTCGTTCAAACAAAAAACTAGGCTTCATTAAAAGACGTGCTAAAGAATTTCGTAGCCTGTGGATTACAAGATCTTTATTCACTTCACTTGTACGTCCTATTCTTGAATACGCTTGCATTAGCTGGAATCCTGCTTTTGAAACCCACAGTGACAGACTCGAGTCAATACAAAAGCAATTTTTACTTCTTGCCTTGAGAGAACTGTACAGCCCTTACGATTTTAATAGCCTACCCCCATATGAGTTTCGACTGGGTCATTCAAACTTTTTAATATCGGCCTGCTTTACATTCTACGTAATTAGAGGCGCTATTATTGTAGAATTCCTGAATAATAAAATTTTGATAAAAATCCCTGTGAGGAACACCAGGTCCAATCATTTCTTAAAAGAATATTCTCATTCGACCACATATGGAGCTAATGAGCCAGTAAATAGATGATTCTGAGTATTCAACAGTATAAGCAATTTATATTCCCCTACGATTTCCAAATCATCCTTCAAAACTTCTTTTTATCATGCCATCCGTACCTCTAGACCTTAAGCTATTGATTGCTATTTATTAATTTATTTGTTACTTTTTTAACTTGTTTGATTTTACTTTTTCCTTTACTTTACTTTACTTCTCCATTTTATTTTTAATTTGATATTTTATATGTGATTTTGTGCCTTGTTTGGTGAATAAATAAATAAATAAATAAATAATTCAATCTCTATCAGCCTGCGCTTCATCTCTTCAAGCCAAATGAGCTCAGCTAATTCCATATCCTTCCTTATGTAGAATACGAATTCTGCGCTATAAAAATTAGATGAAAAAACAAGGATTCGGATCCGAATATCTAACTATCACGATAAGTTATTATTAAGGCGCGTACACATACAACCAACGAACGGTCAATGACAGTTTGATCGAATCTTGGTCATTGGCCTTGGCGTTGGTCCTGCCGTCTACACAGGAACAGATTCGGACCAATGGCTTGGAGCCAAGGCAATGGATGCGGTTCGGGTTGATTGTCATTGTACACCTAGTGATTGACAGCAATTAAAATGGGGTTGTAAAGTGTAACGCATTTACGGTAGTAGAACGCATTTCGACACCATACAGTATATATGACAATATACAAAAAAAAACAGCCTAGCTCTACATACTACTCGATATTAATGACAGCCAACTCGACCAACCATCCACACTACAACGAAGTCCCAAGGTCAATATATCGCCAACGCTTTGAAGTTACCGCCAGCAGAGCGAACACCAACCAAGGCCAAGGCCAATGTTGGCTCTTCGTACATACTAAGTGAATCCGAGACAACGAATGGCTTGGCCGTTGGTCTTGGTCCTATGTGTACGCGGCTTTAGGCAATGAGAAAAGCACAGCAACTCTCATGAAGAGGTATATCTCTCAGCATTTCCGCATGCAGGCCACATCCAACGACTAAGGTCGCATCGAAGACCTCCATGCACTATTTGATCGATCGACCAGTATTAAAATTTTATTATGTCGGGGAATAAAACAACAGCTATAGATCATGGAAGATAATAAAAAACTCTTTTGGATTTTTTGTAACAAATGAAAATATTAGTATACATAGATTAACGGGTCTAAACTACTAATGTGTTTGTAAAATTACCTTTAAGTTCTTCAATTACATATATTTAAGGTAAATATTTTATGTTAAGTGTATTGACATTCATAACTTAAATCTTAAAGCATATTCACACAGTCAAAACATTATATCTCCTACCCAGCCTTCTTTAACATATAATTATATTCATTCGTTCGTATTTAACTATATATTTATTTAAATGTATGAATATATTCAATTTTATAACGATCTTTTTTAATTTTTCTTATATTCATAACCATTGGAAAAAAAATTCTGCATAAACATTTCATTGTAATACATAAACTTGCCTGACCATGTAATCACACCAAAATAGCATCACCAAGACATTATCTTATAAAACAATGTAAGCAAAACGGGAAATTCACTGCATTTACATATTTGTATCGGCATTCAACATTGTGCTTCAGTCACACGAGTATTCATAACAAGACCTATTTTTATATATCCAATAATATCATTTTTCGATAATATTATGAACTTTTCCATAGATAAGCCCACGCTGGGCGCGCCTTCATACATGCATATAACTTCTTTTTACATATATATCAACTTGTTCGGAATAAAAAGAAATTATTTGATTATGCAATCATGTTCGCAAACGATTTCAATTCAGCGTGTTTTATAAATCACTAGATAAAATTGCGACAGTACCAAGCAAAACAACTGATTCTGTAAAGAAGCATATGAGTGGATTATTTTCATGGTTAACTTGCGATCCATTATGAAGAAGAATTTATATTTGAAAGGCGTAGAAACCCGTTGCAAGATGATTGAGAACAGTATCTACATCATCTTGCATATTTCCAACAATTATTTTTGCGTTTGAAACTAGGTCTACTTTCTGCAAGCAAAAATTATGCAATATTACTGGTATTCAACAGAATTCAGAGCACGTGAAAACACTTTTTCTACTGGGTCAACATATATTTTTCAGTATTCAATCAATTCAGTCAACCTCTAATGCAACCACTGATTTGATATTTGCTTTTGAGATCGTTTACATTTTAATAACAAAGTCATTACCATGTCAAAAGAAGCATACAGACTTTTTGGAAATATTGACTTATACCTCATCAATTCGTCCATCGTATATTTAAAAAAATTCTTTGCGTTTTATTGCACCGTTTAGGTTTCCATCTCAATTACAAGTTCATCAATGGCGGTACTCAGGATAAATATTGCAATCATTCAGACAGTATAAACGTACTAGTTCCCCGAAATGTTTACAAATCATTAAATAATCGCAAAGGCATGTAGGTGATTAAATAAGCATTTCAATTTCAAGGGTGAATGCTGCCACTTTGCCAAATGTATCTCCAAGTGATTGGCATGCGAAGATATTTCAAACAAGGATGAGAGAACGAGAAGTGTGGTAGGACACCGTAAATTGATCTAATTGAAGTTTACATTTCTTTCGAAAAGTTGTGTGTTTATTGAGTTGCTATTCAAAATATTCTTTTATTCTAGAGAAACGCACAAAACTTTCGCAAAATCGATTACAGGCAAGGAATAAAAAATTTCAATTGTTTACCTTTTCGTTTCCCGGGATTTTCTGTCTCATCACCAGTTTCAAGATTTTTCGTTTGATACAGTTCCGATCCTTTTCGATGTTTTCGACCTAAAATTGAAATTGAGTACTTTAAATATTAAAAATAAAAATCAAAAAATATTGAAAAAGCAGAAGAATTCACGCTAAAATTAGCTTTCAATGCTAATTGTTCCATTTAATCTGGCATCTAAGGCTATCAACATCCATTTTGAAAATAACTAGCTAAATCACATGCCCAATATTCATTCCTAACCACTATTTTTCATCTCCTCACCACAAAGCCCTACCGTTAGAGCAAACATAAACAAATTCATCTTTTCGCTGCTCCTTCATTTAAAGATTTTTCCTATGTTTGCCAAAACCAAGTGCGAAAGGTCGTTATTAATACGAAGATGGATTAATAAAATTAAATCTACTTTTCAGTATTTCATCATTCGTTATTTTTTCAGTTCTATTTTTATCCCTCGTTGGTTATGAATTCTATTTGTATAATGATCCTAGTGAATTGCATTACAAATTCGTCGAGGTTAAGTAGAGATGAAATGATTTAGTTTTCGGTTGAGAGAAAAAAAAAGCTGAATTCGAGAAGAATTTTTTTCGGACAAAATAGTAGATGCAAAATAGCCTGGATTGAACTAGATTCTAGATTGTATAAATGTAACTCACCTTTATATCGTCCACTTCCACCATATACGTCCAGCGAGTTGACTGCATTCGGAGGTATTCCTGGAATAAGAGAACGAAAGGGAACCAGGATGAGATTTGAGATAAGATTAAAAGGACTCGTTTTTGCGGACGAAGCGAGAGGACAACGATAGACAAAGTGGAACACAGGATGTGATGCTTTCTTAAT
Organism: Nemotelus nigrinus; assembly: GCA_947369275.1. NCBI lineage: Eukaryota > Metazoa > Arthropoda > Insecta > Diptera > Stratiomyidae > Nemotelus > Nemotelus nigrinus. The sequence goes on from OX376375.1 coordinate 42,960,670, forward strand.
TTCATATTTCAATAATGCAGGATGAATTATTCAGTGTGGGAAATGTGACATGTGACGGGTTGAGAGATGGCAAGTGGCCAGTCTAAGTGGATAAGTGAATGACGTGAAATTGCTATGGTTGACATTTAAAGGACGATAGGTTTGCGTTGCTTTTGAGTTTGGTATTTGAGTTTAGTGTGCAAATAAAACTTATGAAGGGCGATATATTAAACATGTTGATGAAATGAATCAAGTTAGGATTAAATATGCAACTCGAACACATTTGAAAAAATTTTAATTTTGGGGTTTTTATACAAAATGATATTTTTTGACAAGTTTGGGACACCACTTGCTTTTTCACTGAGTGGAAGTTTTTCAATAAAAAATGTTTCATATTCATACTATTGAAGTTCATTTAGAAGTGTCCTTATATCGTCCAAATTTAAAGCCGTAAATGTTTTTCCTATTGTAATGGATTGACAAAATACATAAGAAAAATTAATTTTCAATCTGAGAAAAAGATTACATATAGGTAATTGTGTTTTTTGTAATTATTATAATTTTGAATGTTTAATAAAAAACCGTTTCAGCAATTATTGATGGTTTTTCGAGTTGAATAAATTATTTTCTAAAAATTTAATTATTTTTGAATAAACTTTTGTGAGAAAAAATGCAAGTTCTAATACAATGTAATGGCGCTTAGATAAAGGTTAAGATAGGCAGTTTTTTTCCCTTATTTAAATATTTTTAATTTTTCTTATTTACTTTTTATTCTGTTTTTGTTCGGCTGGATGAGACCTCAGAGTCTGCGCTATCCCCTTGAGTGTTACGAATCTCTGGTGTAATCTCAGGCGTGTGCCACGTTCGTTTAAATCCGTTGTGTATTTTTTTTTTGGTAAGATCACACGAAAAAAATTAGAAGCAAACAATTTGTGAATGTCATTATGCAGGCATTGGTATGGAGTTAAGACGACACACATAAAAAACGAGAAGTGCGGTCACTTACTGAGAGGTTTGACTTCTAACTTTCGGTGGTAACAGCAGTTGCCACCCTATTTGTCGAACGGATTGAATTTTTGGAGGTCAAGCAGAAAGAGCTAGCTTGCAAGAATAATTAGAATAAAAGTGGACGTTGATAATTGATAGTTGAATATTATTGTGAACGAAGATAGAACAAAAGATGACACGTTGTGGAATTAACTCAATAAACCAAAAAGATTCAGTTTTAGGACTCAGTCAAACTAATTATTGTGAAATTTGGGAAAAGATTTGAACGCTGACTTAAACGAAAGAATAAAATAAAAGAAAGAAATGAAAGTTTTATAGTGAGATATCATAATCAATTTAGAAATCAAATAGACAAATTGCGAAACGAGCCTATCATAGAATTCACTCCAAAAGTAACGATCCATAATATTAATACTAAAGTAAGGTTCTATAATTCAGTACGTTTTGGTTTTTTTTTGTATGACAATTTCAATTCTTTGAATTTGGTTTTGTATACAAATAATTTTTTCTTGTTTTTTTTCTGAATTTTTTAGTGTTTGAGTTTCAATTTATAAATATAGAAAAATATGTACTAAGATATAGTTATATTTTTTTTTCAACCCAAGATACATTCCCATATTTAGTTCTTATATTTATGTCTGGTGCTTATTAATTTAGTATTTTGGGATGCATTTCATTGTATTTTCTTTTAAGTGCTCTCATTTGAATAAAAAGGTCTGATTAAAATTTTTGGAGATCCCAATAGAAGACCTTTTCACTATGATTTTGCTCTAAGAAAAAGTTTACTTCTTTCATTTTTATGTTGTTGCTAATAATTGAAGTTTTATTGAATGGGTAAATAATGAATTGAGAACAACTTTTCAGTTTTAATAATGATTGTTGCATGGAATTTTCCGTTCCCTTCCCACTTTGTGTTGGCGCTGTTGTATTATGCTTCCGCGTGCCGTAGCAAAAAGAAATCATCCTGATATAGCTGGCTCGGTAAAGGCACGCAGGGCAAGCAATTGATGATTTTCTTAAAAATGACTATGCTGCACTGACGGCAGCTCGGCAGAACTACGGTGATCGCAACAGTACATCTGTGGGGACCACATGGACACAGTCGCGCGGCAGTACCAATTGCCCGCAATGCATAACCATCGTCAGCAGTACTTAGAAATCAGACTTCTTCTTCAGCAGCCGACCGAGCAGGTCGTGCCGTGAACGCGTTCATTATTTCTGTTCTATCTTTTAGTTTATATAGTAATAAATTGTTTCCTTAGTTTCGTATTATAATCGTGTTTCATTATCCGACAACAAGTAGCGCATTTGCTACACATCCTTTCTCCTACACTCTCCGTTAATAGTGAATTGAAATATATAAAAATATTTCAAAATTCCACATATTTTATTCTTTCCTCAACGTTTCATTAATTTAAAAACCAGCGTGGTTCATTCCATAATAATAATTTCGTACAGATTTGAAGGTCAAATTTTACGTATACCGTCGCAGTGCAGCTGTGGCTGCTTTAGAATTAATTTCCGAATAAAGATTAATTTGACTAGCGTTTACCATTACCAATTAAGGTTGAGCCCAAATTCTCCAGAGACGCTTTGGATATCTCACATTTTTCCAGGGCTAGAAGGTCCAGCTTATAGGTAGTCCCAATATTAATTCTATCAAAGAAACGGAAATCTGCACCTGGATATTTTCAGATTTCACAGTTCAACAGACAACGAACCGTTTGAGCGCTCACTAGTCCACTGGCTGAGCTTCTTGCTTCAGGTTATGTTTAATCGTCTCGAAACTCTGGGATTTAGAACCCTTAGTGCAACCTTTCCTTTAAAATACAAGGTTTTTTTCCCGACTCCTGACTTGATTATTCCTTTTCGGGCCTCTAAGACCAGTACTGTTCTCAGTACAGTTTCTGATCAATTTTCAACATATTTTCCAAATAAACAACCCTGCCATCATCCGTAGGAAGATCAGGGTTAGAGCAACTGATGATTTCTAAAATTTTCTTCGCGCATTTAGACTGACTAGAGATATCTTTGATTTGACATCTGGCCAAAGATATTCCACTTCGGAGATCTTCTGCTTGTAGAAATCGGCCAAGCGTTGCTCTCCACACGCGGCTTACTTGACTCCTTCACACTAACCAACGTCATTTGTCGTTGGCAGAGAACTCAAAATTGTTGTTGCGGCTTACAGCAGACATAGTCAACCTTACTTTCAGCCAGCTGTCTGCAGATATTATTCCATCTCGTTTACTGGCATCGAATAAAGTCAAAATATGGAACTCTTTAGCCATGTTGTTGAAAGTTCGAGTTTGCTCTGAAGCGGGTTCTATTAATTTAGCCTTCTAAAACTTTTCCATTTCGGCTCTTTTCATAGTCGACCTTTGTGTTACTGAGCGAAATCTGCAGATTGGAGCGAAAACAGGAGCGATAAAACGAGTTATCAATTTCAAAGACTTTTCTCCTTGTTGGGTAACGTATCGAATGATATATGTTTTTAGCCTTCTTAGCACTTTGAAGACTAAATTTTCAACTGCGAAAAAATTGAGTGCCTGAAAAGGAAATGGCACTAAAAGTGACATTATCTCCCAAAAACTTGTAAACCTCTCTAGCTCGTACTTCAAGTAGATATCCGAGCACACTTCCAAACAATGAGTTCTTGGTAAAAATCCCATTATCTACATATGTTCGCATATTTACTAGTAAACGATGAGTTCTAGGTAATATTTTCCCCGTTTGTGAGATTACTTTTATAATGTTATTTAATACTTCTCTTATACTATACTTTTTAGCTTCTTCACGAGTGTATCCAGGCTTCGGGTGTCAATAGCAAAGATAGCACCTAAATTTTTCCATTACTTCAATCACTATTGATGTAATATATTGTATCTAGCTACTGATGTGCTGCTGCTGCAAATCATAAATCCATACCATACTTGTTTGTATTTCAAAAGAATGTTCAGATGAGAATGCATGACAAATAATAGAGGGGCTATAGAGCGTCACTACAAATTGTTAGTTTTTTATTAAAATAATTTAATATTAATTAAGCATTAATATTCGTTTGATTCTTACAAACCACAAACGTGTCGATTCTGGATATGGCAACATTTAAGGGAATGACCCTGAGGCCATAGTCAGCCAAGCAAGTAGCAATAAATTATTACTTGACCTAATCCACAATTTATTCCATCCCATCCCGGATCAATTAAAATTGGAAATTCGCGAAAATTCCTAACAGAAAATTTTCATTTACATTTTCAACCTAAAAGTCATTTGCCTATTCTGTATCTCACAGTTGCGCAAACCAATTGAGAGATAAACTTTATAGTGAAGTGCACTGATTCCTTACTCACTGCTAGGGCATGCAATCCCGAGATTTCGGGATCTCGGGATCCCGATACATTTTCGACATTTTCGGGATCCCGATTTTTTTATCGGGACTCCCGAGATTTCGGGATTGATGAGATTCAACCCATTTTGGGAATTAGAAAGCAGAACTTAATACTAAAAGAAATATTGTTTAATGAAAGCAGAGGCGGAAGCCAGTTGTAATAATGAATTACAACTGGTGTATGATTACATGCTTAATATCCCACCAAAAAGAGTACCCGAAATATCTTTTCCAGTAGCTGGATATATGTGCAGCAAAATCAGGTCTAGTTTAAATTTTGAAACTCTTGACGAATTATGATTATCAAGAGCATACTTTCAAAATGAATCAGCAGTTTGAACCAATCGATATTATTACTTATCAAATGTTTCATTGAAAAGCAATATTATTTTGTAATTGATATGTAAACAACTACAAAGAATAATGTATTTTTATTATATTATCGTAACATCCGTTATGCTGATTAAATTTCAATTCGTTTTTAACTAATTTTATAACTAATTATCATGATTATCATTGGCCAAGAAGATAAGAAGAAATTAGATCATAAGATTAATTTAGATGCAATTATAGATTAACGTCCTACTTGCTAGTACCCATGTACATATTGCATGAATTTAACATTATAATGAACTTAGCTTCGGGTTTTATGTATATATAATTGAAATAAAGTTTTAATTGAGTACGAATGAGCTAATATGTCAGTTTAAATTTCCTTAATATAGTTTTTTTTACAAAATCCCGAAATCTCGGGACTATCTCGGGATCCCGAAAATTCTAATCCCGAATTTCGGGATCACTATTTCAATCTCGGGATTAATGCCCTACTCACTGCGGAATCGTGGACGAAAACTCATTGATCAATGCAAGGTCTGCCCCGCAAGTTTTAGCACTGTACCCCCTTTTGAATATTTGACTCGACTTGGCTTTAATGACGTCTTGTGCACGGCATTATTTGTCATTGCTAGTGAACAATTGCACTTCCCCGTCTTTAAGTTCAAGAGGCTTCCAAGTGATACTAGATAGGATGCTACTCGCTCGTGAAGAAAATAGCGAGAAACTGGTCAAATCAACAACAAAAGTTGAACTCAATTCAAGATGATATTTGAACCAGGATTGGTTTCAATGCAGATTGAAAATGACATGATCAAGAAGTGCTGCAAAACACTATCAAAGACATCCAAAGGAACGCACCGGAAAACGTTCTTCAGATCTGGTCTGGTCCGGTGATATTCTACGCGTCTTTTAAGGTGACTTTGTTTGGGTGTTGGAGACGAGGTGAACTTCCTCAACAAAGACGAGGCAGCTGAACGGACTGGGACTTTCCGTCATTAGACCCAACGACAACATTCAGTGAAGCTGTATCATTTTCTGTATAAGAATCGACATAGCATACTAATGCTGCTTGATGTTAATCTGCAGTGATACGAACCTAGTTATGCCCAGGTTATGCTCGTTATACGATGGTAACCAGTGTTTGACAAGGTCAAGCCGTTGCTGTTTCTGATGGTCCAACAAATGAAAGCCAGGGTGCAAAAGCTCTGCATGAATCTCAAGAAAGTGAAGTTGCATTGATACGATACTGAAGAAAAAACCAGTACCCAAATAAATGGGATGGGTCAGAGCTAGAACGACTAAAAACTTTGATTATTAAATTACTCTGATTATTTAATTGCCCCAATGTGCTACTATATTGCACGATACTGTCTGAATTTAATTTTGCATAACATGCAGTCCGGAAGCAGCTCCAGCAAACCAGCAACATATATTTGAACACTAGCAGCACTGTTAAATAGCGCCGTTAATTTTCGTTTCATAAGTACTTTATTCTATCAATTGACAACAGTTACTGACTCCAAGTAACCATCAATACCATAATCACTGCAAGGAATTTGTATATAAAATTACTTCAATTAGCTAATATATCTGCCTTTTAGTATCTCAATCAAATCATTGCTAACATACAGTTCATTGACAAGCGCCTTTAAACAAGAGTACGTGATCCAGTGAGCACGAGTAGATACTACGATAAAGTGGAAAAAACCCTCGAGTAATCGAGAGTCAAACAGAACAGAAGCGACAGGCGATTAAAACATAGCTGGCACGTGAGTTGCCGTGAAAGATGAACAAGAGTCATTATCAGTGTGATGCTTTCTTTCACGCTTCGCTATGCGGGGGAAATGAACTGAAACGGATTGCGTACAGAATGTCAATTAGAACAATTTGATACTGATATGGTAGGAGAAATCGAAGAAGGAAGTAAAGAAAGTGCTCCAAATTAAGGATTTAAAAAAAACTGTTCATGATTTTTTCAGGAATGTTTGAAGAAAGTCAAACCACAGGGTACAAGAATACATTGCAACTGTAAATGTCTTCCTGATAAAATTATTCTAAATTCTTAAAGTAATAACATTTTCTTCTTAAAACTTAGCACTTGATCTCTTTAACTCAGGCGAAATCAAACACTGACTATCGCTACGCTAAGTAGCTAATACAAATTGAGCAAAGCATCCTGTCTCGCACGCCATGTCGTACAAATCCAATCCACTTGAATTCGCTACTAACATCACCTGAATACAAAAAGCCATCATTATCATGTCAAAATCAGTAGTGCTTTTGGTATGCTTGAGGGTTCGACAAAGATAATTATCAACGGAACGGGTTTTCTGCGCTCTCTTAATTAGCATAACACATAATTGTAAGTCGAGAATCGTATTGTGCTAAACGATTTTGTCTGACGCTACTGCTGCTGCTTTTTATTATCATTTTAATGCAAATACATTGAAGGATAAGATTGAAGCGATTTTAAAGTGTGGTACCTTAGAAAAACAGAGTCAATTTCACAATACTTTGGGGGAAGATACTAATTATTAAAGTATTGTTGAGATTTATCTAAAAATGTTATGATGTTTTTGATTAAAAATCAAATTATTATGGAAAAATGTCAGCTAATTTGAATACTTACGGTACAGTTTGATTGTACCATCTGTGTCTCCTAACGAATTCTTCGCCACGCATCGATATGATCCAAATTCAGATGTCGTGACGGAGCTTATTTGAAGTTTCATAACAACTTTGTATTCGTTTTCTTCGGTAATGTTTGTTGTGAATCGTCCACCTGAAAATCGAAGGAAAGTAAGATTTATGTAAATTTATGTACGGACACATGCTCATAGTTCTTTTTATAACAATTTTATTAGTATACATTCATCGAACTTAATTATTTTCTGCTGAAACATCGAGCGCCCAGTGTGGGTCAAGATCAATTATATATTTTCAATCGTGTCGTGGGTTTAGTATAATTTTGAACATTTTAGCTTTAAAAATATTTTTGATAGTTTAACGAATAATATTTAGTTAAAAAACATAATCCAAAGAAATTTTCACAAAATGAAGGTAATATTTTTTTCATAAATTTCAAGCAAGCAATTTTCACATAGAGAGCTTCTTGAGCGGAATTAAACTTGGACAGACAGTTGACGGCCAGAAAGACCATGTAAAGTTTTATTTTCGTAATGACGAATTGGAGCTATAAAAGGCTGATTAGTCATGTGTCCATGCATCCAAACTATTTTTATTCACACCAGATTATTTTTTGGAAGTGAAGCGATAGAGGGCGGGCAGTTCGATTATTAATTCATCTTCCCTCCCGCCTTCTAAAAACAAGTTTTGTGCAAATAAAAATGCTTGGATGCATGGGCTGACGTCTTAACAGCATTTGCGAGTCATTTCATATGATTTAGTTCAATGCCTTTGACAAAATATCAGCCCAATTTTTTCCTCTTAGAAAAAAGAAATATGGCGGAAACATGTTTCCTAGAACTCTGTCAATTTTAAATGTTATTCGCATATTTTTGGTATACCTATATCTAAATGCGAAATGAATGAAACTTCTATTAGTAAAAAAGGCTACATACATACATACGTACGAATGTATGAATGAATGAATGAAATTTCAGTAAAATAATGTTTATGATATTTTTTTGTTAATTACAAATGCAAAAAATCTGGCGATAGTTTGTACCAATGAACTTCACAATTTTTTCAGTGAAATAATGTTTTGAATTTTTTTTATTAATTGCAAATGCAAAAAATCTGCGATATTTTGGACCAATATACTTCACGATTTTTCAATTGTCTGCGTTGAATCTGGCTCCATTTCATATGATGACATAATTTTTTTTACCAATATCTCGACTTTTGAAGGCAAACAATCATAAACGGCTTTTCCAGCTGGGGACCAAATTTGAGCAAACTTCCATCAAACAAAATCTGAGCTAGAAATAGAATCATATTCCGACTGCATATGCAATATGAAAAATCAACTGTTAGACTTCAAGTCAAGCCAACAATTGTCACTTCTATTTCCTAACAGCCAACCAAGTTTCACGAATGTCAATATCCATAAATGTGGAAAAGTCTAACTTCTGCATTCATTTGCCAACGTATTTCTCTGAAATTGCCTCATCCTAATAGCAATCAGTTGCCAATTCACAGTAAATTGATATCCAAATATTCGCAACTTTGCAAAATAGTACCATGTACTGCTAACTGACTCAAATGCCAGAGAATCTACCTGAACTGAATATTCATCGTTAAATCATCACGGACATGGAGAGTGCTCCATCCGCAAAAAAAATAGAGACCAGCGCAGCAAATATTCAAAGAGCGAATAAATCATTTCGAAAGACCAATGGAAATTTTTCAAGCTCATAATTAGATTGAAGCGTTAAATGAATAAACTAAACTAACGAATGAACTACTTTAATTTTAGTGCATTGCAAAGTTGTGGCAACTACATTTGCATACAGATTAGACAGGTATTCCGATGTTACGACGGTACATATACTAGCACTGTTTTTTTTTTTAACATTGCTGCACTGGTATATGTACATACATATGTACATGTGCACAGAAGTTTGTTCTGTCATTGTTTTGACGTGCATTATGTTCGTTGCTTGAAAAATGAATCCGTATGGATATCTCATGATAATAAGTTCTGAATACGAAAAATATGCAAATTTCGAATATTGATCATGGGCTGGCCGACTTGAATAATTTGAGGATTAGGAAAAAGTTTCTTTGGGTTTTTTCACGAATAGTTCCTACGAAAACAAATATTTTCTGACATATTTAATTTGATTTTCAATTGAGGCTGTACTAGACGTGATAATGTGGTATTACATAGAATATATTTGTATAAATGATCATTCAATGTATATCCGTTTTCTTTGAAAATTTTGATATGTAAGAATTAGTTCTGCGAAAATAGCGTGGTGAAAAAGAATCAAGTCGGTGGACATTTGAAAATATGCACTATTTTTTCAATTTGAAAGCTGCAACTAGAAACTGAAAATAAACCATTATGATCCAAAAATTCAAATAAATTAAAACCAACTTGAAAAACAAAATTAGGATAATTTGAATTGCATTTGGTATGATAAGTGACGAAATAAAATTGCACAGCTGACAAGGGGAAAACTGCTGATATAACTTTGAAAAAGTATTTTGAATCATTGTTCAAAATGGAGAGATCAGTTTTGATGATTGGAAATCATTGAAAACCAAAATCAATGCAGCATCAGTAAAGAAAACCATCAGCTAATTCGACGTTTTTGAGAATACTTAACTATTGATGCTTATATCCAAATTTAGGATTCTGATTTCCTCTATTTTTCATAACAGACACTACTATTTTGTTAACTGGCCTTATGCCATTAGTTTCGTTTCAAAATATTGAGAGCTACAGCAACATGCAAAACCATTTCAAACAGTTTATGTTTTCAAAGTTACGATTCCGATATCGATTCTTGTGACCAAATTTGTGAGAACATTACCTGCTAAAGTCTGTTCACCCCTGCATGAGTTGATGCTAGCCATGATCATATTAGGTCATGGTTGCGCTAATTACCTAAAAGTGTTCGCACCGGTATCTTGAGGGTAGGGAATCCAATCCCGGGATCCCGGATTTCTAATCCCGGAATTTTCGGAACCAGAAATTGGTCTGGATTCCGGGGCCAGGAGGCAAGCATAACCGGTAATCAAATTACGGCAAGACTCGAAAAGAACAAATAGAATCCATATTTATGAGAAAGCAATTAGCATGCAGGCTCACATCAAAATGCGTAAAAAATAGAGCAAACAAACCGATGTAACAGTTAACAAGAGAATAAATAAAATAAAAATAAATAAGTAAGGACTGCTTCGCATTTATTGCATTCGTTACTTCGAATGATTTGAGGAAATTAATACTAGCGAATGCATACACAGATTTACCAAAACCCTCAACAACAATCAAAAATAAAAGGTTGTGGGCTATGCAAGTATTTCAGGTGAACGGTTCAGTTTGACGTTTGATGAATGGACCTCGACTGCAAATAGGCGCCATATGAATATTAACATCTACTTAGTAAATTCTTAGTGGAGCTTGGTGCGAGTAAGGATATCAATGAAAGCTGGAAACTACCTAGATATGAGTTTGATGTTTCTCTAGGAAAAGACATTGTTACCATCGTAACTGATGGGTCAAACAAAATGCGAAAAGTATGCAGACTAGTTGATACAGAACAACATATTTGTTTGGCGCATAGCATCCACTTAGCAGTTTGCGATGCTTTCTATAATAAGAAGTCCATTCCAGATTAAAGAGTTGATGAAGCAGCTGATAGTCTGGACGACGACCACAAAGATTTGGACGGTCCTGAATCAGCTTACTACGTTGAACCCAGTCGTTTGCAAGACACACTAGATCTGACGAAGAACATCAGCGCATGCATAAAGAAAGCTCGTAAGGTAGTTTATATTTCAAAAAAGCTCCAACGAAAAATAATAACGATCTTCAAAACTATGTCGAATCCTAGCATGGCATTTAACTGTCTCATTTACTGGATTGTAAAACAAGATGAAATGCTCGAACGGTTTTCCATTTTGAAAAATAGTATACATTAATAGGCCCGCAATATCCAGAGCGATTAAAAGCAACTGAGTTTGATTGCCTTTAGTCGCAGAGATGCAAATTTATGCACTGCTAATACTTCATCAAGATTTTTATTTAGGCTGTTAGGAAAAAAGGTTCCATACTTGTGAATGCTTTGAAAATTGCAATATTGGACCGATTGGAATCCCTACTTGAGGGGTATGTACCTAGCAAAGATACCAACAAGCAATTAGTAAGTATTCGCAAAGAAAGGAGGTCGACAACAGAACAGACAAAGTTTTCTCCTACTTCGTATACTACGTTTGTGAATTTTCTATATAAATAATGTCAACATGACGTTGAATAATATACAGCATCTGTTCACAGGGTCATTTGCTGTATATTCAGTTGAATGATCTTACTATCAAAGTAAGAAGAAGGGACCATACGACTGAAGCAGCCTAGCAGCCCATAAGCTTCGAATGGTATATCGTTTCATATGGTCTCGGTTTTTATTTGCACAGGAAGTTATTTCGTCATATTTGAAAGCGAAGCAAAGCGTGTCACCCAAAATAAAAACGAGGTCTTTAATTTTGTCAACTCGTATTAATAAACTAAACTGCCCCCAAGAAAGAGAGCGCGAACTACTTATGACCTGGTACGAATTACAATTAAGAGAGGTCATGTTAACAGTGTGTGACTGGACAAGCGAGTCAAATTTAGACTGGCAAATAGTGCCGGTTTTGATTGAATGACGACAAATTTTCAGATTATCAGAGTAAAGTAGATGAGATGTATTTGATAAGACTTCTGATTGCTTTGATATGAATAGCAATAAAATAACAAAATCGTAACAATATTTTGCTTTTGGCCGTTTTGATTCGACAGAGTCGTATAAAAACATATTTATTTATTTATTTATTTATTTATTTATTTATTTAATCCCTTGCGCTACAGATATAATTCCAATTACAGCAACAAGAAAGCAAAAATAACAAAAAAAGAAATATGAAAAAGGAAAAAGGAAAAGAAATAACAGAAATAATTCAAGATTAGAAAACTAAAATTAGAAAACTAAAGACTAAAATTAGAAAACTAAAAACTAAAATTAGGACTAAGGTAAGTAGCAAAACTAAAAACTAAAATTAGGACTAAGGTAAGTAGCAATTCAAGGTAACATTTTTAATACATGCTTGAATTGTAAAAAAGATTGAGGGAGAGGACCAAGCTTGAGGGCATTGTGCGTTCTGGGTAGGCGCAGCAAAGGCGAATGGAAGTAGACTTCCGTACGTGCAAAAGGAACAGAGAAAACTTCAGAAGAACGACTTGGACGGCTGGATACCCGTCTGGTTATCTGTGAACCGAGATCCGTCAAAAAAATGCCTTGGCAAAGTTTGAAGAGGAAACACTCATCGAGGAACAACCTCCGTGATTGCAACGAGGACATACGAAGGAGGGAAAGACGAGAGGAGTAGGGACAATAGGGGATATTAAATTTAAAAAGAAGTGAGCGAGTGAATCTGCGCTGAACAGATTCAATAGCATCAGATAAGTATTGAAAGCGCGGAGACCAGATTTGGTACGCATATTCTAGAATACTGCGTACTAAGGAGACATATAAATGAATACAGGAGGAAATGTTGGTAAACATATAGGAAGAACGCAAAACAAATCCAGCAATTCTAGAGGCCCTGGACGTCATATTCATAACGTGAATATCAAATCTTAATTTCGAATCAAACACCACACCCAGGTCTCTAAAATGCTGGACAACTGACAGGGAAATACCAGACAAAGAATAAGAGAACACATGTGGAGTATTTTTATATGCGAAAGACATCTGGTGGCACTTCGAAATGTTCAGAGGCAAAAAGTTGTTTTGACACCAGAGATTAAGAGCAAACAAATCAGCTTGCAACTGGTGAAAGTCGTTCGCGGACCTGATTGCTCTGTATAATTTTAAATCATCCGCATATAAAAGACAAGGAGAGTTGATTACAGAAGGAAGGTCATTGACAAACAAGATAAAAAGTAAGGGGCCAAGAATAGAACCTTGAGGAACCCCGGATGTGGGAAAAATAGGAGAAGAAAAGGAACCATTAAAAGTAACTCTGCAGGGACGACTAAGAAGATAAGAGGAAAACCAGGAGAGGAGGGGACCAAAAACACCAAAACCATTTAGTTTAAGGAGCAGCAGGTTATGGTTCACAGAATCAAAAGCCTTCGAAAAGTCTGTGTAGATTACATCCACTTGATGCTGACAATCGAAGGCAGAGGCTACAAAATTGGTGAACTCCATAAGATTGGTCGATGTAGAGCGACCCTTGAAGAAACCATGCTGCTCAGGAGCAAGTAAGGGCTGTATGGAAGGATAAATTCTATTGTAGACAAGACGTTCAAGGATTTTACTGAAACAGCAGAGGAGGGATATAGGACGATAGTTGGAAACAACGGAAGGATCACCACATTTGAAGATTGGGAAAATATTGGCGGATTTCCATAAAGAAGGGAACACACCAGATGTAAGGCTAATGTTGAAAAGGATAGCTAAAGGAACACAAAGCGAGGATGAGAGGGATTTGACAAGGATATTAGGAATACCATCAGGACCGGAACTGGCATTCGAATTTAAGGTATGCAAAAGGATTTCAACTTCCAAAGGATTGGAACTAAACATAGGTAACGCAGGAGAGGTACGAGAAACAGTGGGAGCTATAGAGGTATTTAGTGGGTTTTTTTTAAAGGAGGAGGAAAAAAAGGCAGCAAACAAATCACAAATAGCCTGAGGAGTGGAAGCAGTAACATCGTCAAGAGACATAGAATCAGGAACTGAAGAATTGGATTTGAGGGAACGGATGTAGGACCAAAAGGATTTAGATTGATTGGAACAGATTGAAGCCTCGATGTTCGAAAAGTAATCACGCATTGCCTGCTTGAGCACTTTTTTAGCGTCAGAACGCAAACTACGGAATTCCTGAAGGTCAGAAGGTGAACCCGTCTTCTTCAGCTTTTCACGAGCTTTATCCTTAGCTTTAAGAGCATCAGAGACTTTCAACGTGAACCAAGGGACATCATTAGGTTTGAGAGGACGTTTAATGGGAGTAAAACGAAAGATAAGGTTAGAAAAGAAAGAGTAGAACTTGGACAATGCACAATCAACATCCAATCCTTTGAAAAATGAAAACCAATTGATAAGACTGATTTCAGAGGACATTTTTTGAAAATCAGCTTTGAAGAAATTGTAACGCTGAAAAGAAGGACATTTATTCTTTGCCTGGAAGTTCAGGTTAACATCAAGCAGGAGAGGAGGGTGATGAGGATCAGATTGCACATAAGCAAAAGGAGCAGGAGAGAGAGAAAGGGAATCTAAAGGAACATTAGTAAGGACTAAGTCGAGGATTCTGTTATTAGTGTTACGAAGGCGGTTAATTTGGGAACAAGAACAAAGTGAAAGAAAGGACGAAGTCACAACAGAGAGGTGGTTGTTGGATAATAAACTAAGGTTTTTGGTATCCCACTCCACAGTGGGCATGTTAAAGTCACCTAAAATTAGGAGGGGAGTTGAAGGAAATCGAGAGAGGATGAAGCTGGAAAGCTCAGCGTAAAAACGATCGTAGGCAGTGACAGACAAGTTACATGGTATATAAACACAGCAGACAAGTAGGTCGGAAGATGGGGAAAGGATAGCAGGTACAACAATACACTCAACAGGAGGAGAAGGAACAAACTCGGCACAGATTGTTCCACGAAGAGTGTTGTGGATGGCAATTAAGACACCTCCGCCATCGGCTTTGCAAGAAGCAACCCGATCACGATCTCTCCGGAAAACAGTATGACATGGAAGGAATTCTCTGTTCGAAATATTGGCATTAAGCCATGTCTCTGTGAAACAGATAATGTGATGTAAGTCTAAAGTAGACGCGAGCAGAACTTCCTTAAGCTTAGTCCTCAAACCACGAACATTCTGGTAGAAGATACAAAGTGAATTAGATCTAGTTAGGCGTGTGAAACTCGTTTGGCGTTGTTCAGAAAATTTTTCCGTTGGCGTTGTTGAAATTCTTTAACAAGGATGCCAGCTGGCCAAAACTCCGGCGCAAGTACGATATTCAAGCC
This sequence comes from Nemotelus nigrinus, assembly GCA_947369275.1. Classification (NCBI taxonomy): domain Eukaryota; kingdom Metazoa; phylum Arthropoda; class Insecta; order Diptera; family Stratiomyidae; genus Nemotelus; species Nemotelus nigrinus. Next base: position 42,976,077 of record OX376375.1, read on the forward strand.
AGCCGATACGATGAAAGAGGCAATAGCTCTATCCGGTAGGTTATCAGGCGTGAGTTTAACACATGATAAGATGCTAGGCGAAAAACCAAGCCTAGATGTGATGAAGTTTGTTATATCCTCTGCAGAAACTCCGTAAGTTACCCGGCTGACGAAAATTTGGAGAGGAGGCAATGCCACAGGTATTGGTGGAGCATCGCACAAAGTAACAACCTGGTTATCAGGAACAGTGACAGGCCCAGACTTATCATCCGAACGCATTTGGATGTTGGGCGCGTGGAGACTAACGACACGAAGCGGCGTTTGTCGCTTACGTTGTGCCTGAGGCTTGGAAAGAGTTTTAGGCTGAACCTGTATACTTGGTGAATTAATTATTTGAAGATCCGTAAGTGGCATCGGCTCCGCAGAAGTACGAACAGGCTGAGCATGATTAGAAGGCTGTTGCAGCTGGACTTGAGTTGAAATTTGCTGCTTCTGACTTCGAGTGCAGATTCCACCAGGAAGAGAAGGCGCAGGACAGAGAGGTGAGGCGGGAGGTACGATCGCATCACTGACAGCTAGCGTATCGTGCGACGCGGAAGTAGATGGACGCTCAGTCAAAGCAAATTTAAGGAGCTTTTCGGTCTCCTTGCGGGAATCCTCAAGCTGCTTATGTAATGCGTTGAAGGAGACCTCAAACGCAGAGCAGTACAATTTTAGAGCAGTACAATTTTCAAGATCTCTGTTGATTGATTCTTGCCTTGCAAGCCCCCAAGCATGTGCTGGACTCAAAAGTTTTCTTTTTTCTAAATTGAGATACTCTTGAAACTCAGCTGCTTGCCAAACTTTTTGGACTATCAGATACATAATTGACTGCTATTTTTAAAAGTTTGACGCATTCACTGGGATTGTGCCGAACTGGTTTTCACTGCAACTAATGCAATAGAATGACAAGGATGCCTTGCCAGGAACATCCTTTTTAAGCTTCGTATAAAAAGAATTATGTTTTCTAGTCTTAGCTGTGGGAGTATCACAACTAACGTCACATCTATTTTTGAGTGGTATATTCTTACTAATTGAAAAATCTTTGAAACTACTGTAGTGCGTTGGCTTAAATTTTTTGTTGAAAATCGCTAATCCGATGTCTTGAAAAGCGATTCTAGTTTATTTCATTCCAGGTTTTACACGCAGAAATATCAATTTTGCCAGGGTTGTTTAAGCTCTTTCTCAAATATATTTGGTGGAAATTTAACGAAAGAATTTTATTTTATTTAAACCATTTCTCTCAATATTTTGTTCTACGAGAAGCACTTTCTCCCTTTTTCCTTTTTCAAGTTTTAGAAGTCGAAAATTCCCACAATATGGGAAAATGCCCACGATCTCATAACACTGCTCAGCATACCATATTCACACATTCCGAGTCATGTTAAGGTATGGTCGGCCGCCGGCCAAAGTTTCAATTCGCATTCCTCTTAGGCCAATGACATTCATGGCGGTTCTGCCGGAGGGACAACCGAGTCGGTATAGTCGTGCATGTAATCAAACTGATCACAAATGAATCAATCACAGATATATTATTCATTTAAATTAACCCCCTTCTCCAACTATCCACAGTTCTCTTCCTCACTACCGTTAACAGCCACGTCAGTTCACTTATTGATTTACCAAGTAAAATATTCCAGCAACTAACTTCCGCCCGATGCACAGAAAATCCTTCCTAAATTTCCCTTATCATAGTACTTTAAGAGTGCGGTAAAATAAAAATTGTTGACGAAAAATATTATTTGTCCTAGGACAATTGTAAAACGAAAATAGTATCTGCTTTATGGTTCACGTGTCCGTCGTTGATGTCGTCAGTATCGACCGACGTGATATTAGCGACCCGTTGATGTCTCAAGGTTTTATTTGGTTTTCCGAGAATCCATTGAATTGTTGCAGGTAGGTAAGCTACAGTCTGCAATATGAGTATCGATTATGCAATGTGACATGGTTTCGACATGACGGCATGCTATGTATGTTCCCATCATCATTCATTCAACTGCAGTCGACGAAGCCGGACATGGTCAATGGCCGGTGTCGTCGATGACGGGGGAAGACAATGACCAGAAGGCTAGTACGTACCTAGATATACATATAACTTTTCTCCCCGGAAACTGTAAAGCGGAAATATACGCTTCGTTTCCAACTTCGACTGAATGACTTGGCTGTATGCGAAAAAATTAATATTTTACTATACAAATGACTACTTTAAGACAACATGCAGGCTTGACTCCTTCGTCTTTGGATCTTTAAGGGAAGAAACAACAGAATTTTCTAGAGAGAAGAAATTTGTCCGAGGGAGTCAAAAAACGATTGCCACAATGTTCGGAGGCACGTATTTAAACAATCATTTTTCCGGGATTACGAGGTCAGAAATTTCCACGAATGACTTTTTTCAAATAATCCTTAAAATACGCTGTTTGAATAAAAAATTTTCCCACGAAAAAACCACTTCATCCTTGAGGCCCCAACAAGGAATATTGGTCAGCAGGTAAATCATCACTAAGCCAAAAACATCCATCACCAAGTTGTCCCGACTGGCTCGAATGAACCAGAATGAAAGCTGTCACGACTATGCATAAAGTCGTGAGTTTTTGAAAATCTATTCGGAACTATTCAAAGCATCGGGAAGCGTGACCCCACCGAAATGCTGGCACTTCCATTATCTCTGCGGCAACCAAGCAGATACTCTTCAATTCACATGTAGCTTGCCTACTGTCCACTTCATGCACGCAAGTGAAGCACCCTTGAGTTGCATTCATCATATATCTTCGCCATATATTATTTCGGACATTGGGACGCCCATGCTGTAGTATCCTGACGTGTATATGCATACATCAGGACGCGCCGATGCTATTTTTCAGAGCCGTAGAACTAAAAGCACGTGTACCCCATTCAATCGGTTCTGCGGTCAGGTCCGTACCTTTCGGTTGGATACTTCCCGGTCAGAAATGTGTTAAATTATCAACAATGCAGCCACCCCTTCCATTCAACCGTACTTGAGTGTTTCGCGAACGTGTCCGCTAGGCAGTAAAATTCACTGAAAAAAAAAACCCAAAAATAATGGTCAAATGGTAGAGCAGTCGAGATGCATCTTCACAATTCATCAATGTGTTAGGACAAGAGCCAACCATGAGTACGTTATGATGAAGAACAGGGAAAAAATACGTTCGTAATGGTGGTGGCAACTCAATTGAAAAATGATGTGTGGTAAGCTTATGGTAATTTATCCAATTAAATATTTATGGATGAGCTACTGCTGGAGAGATTGGTTATTGACAGGATGAAAAGTAATCGATTGGAATAAAATCCCGGTGTATATGATACGGAACTTTAACGAGTACATGTTTTAACGAGGAAATAATACTTTTTATTTTTTTTCCTGGGTCTTTTAATGAAAAAAAATTTCCACTGAACTGTTCGTGAAAACTCAAGTAAAAGATAGTTCACATTAATATTTTTTTTTATAGAATTTTAGTTAACTTTTGGAAGTACTTAGGATATTTATATAGCAATGAAAACTATAAGTAGTATGAATGCACGAATTTTGAAGAGTATTTAAACAGTCTATCAAAGCATTTTCGTTTGTTCTAACATTTTTTTTTATCAATTATCAATGTAACGAATTCCTATAAGTTGGATTACTAAACAGTGATTATTTGACAATACTAAACAAGATTTAGAATCAGTAGATAGAAGATTGAAACAAAGAAAATTAACATGTTCGGTTATGTTTACGTATCCAAGTCCTTTGGCAAAAGCTGGCATCTAAAGCTTGTATTTAAAATGCATACATTCCAATGGCCCATTTCACATATCCAATTGGTCAGATTCTTTTTATAGGGTAGAGTTTTTCCTGTAAGAATAGACAACCACTGCTCCTAACAATGGATTACCTATTTTATTATCATTTCGTAACTTATACCCAGCATTCATCCAAAGACTGCCAATTGCCAGAATATATTTTCTTGTGCTAAGCATTTGCATATTTAATACGATCAGGCTACGAGTTACCGTTATTTCAACCCTACAATACTGTATACATATGCTATTGGAAAAGTTCCAAAAAACTGGCAAACCGCATAAACAAAAGACAACAATATCGAGACAACATAAGTGATCTTTGAATTTTCGAAAGAACTCCGAGTGTTCGAAAAAAACTCCGAATAAAAGGAGAGGAAAAAGGAGAATAAATAGAGTCGTTGTGGTCAAACAGCAGGGATACTTAAAAACAAAGGAGGAAAAATGGGGACCAAAGTTCAGAAAACTTCAAATTTTTTGACATGCAAGTTATGATACAAAGAGTCAAAAACCTCTGAAACAAAACCACAAACTGACATCAACTTAGTGCAGGGAATTGAAGGTTGAGGTGACGTAATTTAAAAGCATTATAATTTTAGTCGTTGTGGAGTGACCCATGAGAAAATCATGCTGCTTGGCAGCAAGAAATTAAAATAAACGCTGTTGCAGATAAAGCGTGTGAGAAGTTAGCAAAAAGAGCAAACAAAAGAAATAAAACTATAGTTTGAAACGGGAAAATATAAGAAGAAAATTAGGAAAATATAAGAAGCTTTCTACGATAACAGAGTGGTACCAGATACTAGGGTAATATACAACACGATATTTTAGAAAACAGAGCAAAAAGAAAAGATGAAACTAATTGCACCAGTATATCGGGAAAACCATCAGGACCAGATCTTACGTTGGAATCTACGTTGAGACAGGTCATGTAAGGGATAATTCTGTAGGAAGCAAATCGGGTAATAAATTTTCAAAGCAAGAATGAATATATCACGAATAGATCGCATGCAGTTTATGAAGTTGTCGCAATAGTACCATCAAAGATTATGGGATCAAGAAATATGAAACTAGATTTTAAGGAACAGACGAAGATGATTTGTGAGCTTTTCATATGAATGCCGACTGTATGTTGTGTGGAAAAGTACAATCTTGTTCAATGATTTATGTAGTAACCTTATTTACTGCGCTCGCTGCATCAAACACAGCTTTCATTTTGAATATTCAGCCAAACAATAAGAAGAGCAATTATATTAACTCCTTCCAGCTTCCCATAAAAAGTAGCCTGGTATTCATCAATAATCAAAATAATCATTCAGGCTCTTTTTATACAAGCTCCATTTGAAACAATACACTTTTTTCAACGTGCAATTCTATCATCCATACATTTTTAAATTATATTGCAAGATTGCTTTGAGTTTCTTCAGCGATTTTGACTTTATGCATTTAATAAATTTAAATGGGTGCCTTAAAGCGGCAATTAAATCTTTGGATAAATAAAAAAATCACACAGACCCAAATAATGCGCTCGATTATATTCGTGGCGTATTTATTTCGAAATTCGCTCACAATGATAACTTTGTGAGACGGTACATTGTCAAGGTGCAAAATCCATGAAGTGTTTTTCCAGCGATCTGATTTTTTAAAGAATTCTCTCTCTCAAACCCCTCATAGCACCCAAGTAATATTGTTTATGTATTAATTAACCATTCGGAAGGAATTCAGAGTGAACAATTCCTCGAACATAAAATAACAGTGAGTAGAATCTTGATTTTGGACCGAATTTGTTTCGGTTTTTTTTTCGGCTCGTTTGGCAAGCACCATTCCGATGGTTCCGATGATCCATAGATCTAAGTCTTCAGACACTCAACTAATAAAAACAAAATTATTCACCACCATTTTCGTTAAGTTCTGTTGATTATTTTAATTCTGGCGTGAATTTACTGTTTCAACTCTGCGCGTTGCTTACACAGCTTAGGCAAAAAGTATCCCTCGAATTGAAAAATTTACTAACTAGATATTTCATTTCTTGTTTTAATATTTCAGACAATCTATTTTGGATAAAGTAATATGGAAAATGATAAGATTATAGAGCGGACGAAAGTGACCGCAATGTGAGCAACGTCGATATTATTGCATTCGCAGTGCTTCGACAGCTCCCACAATTCTTGCTATGGCAGCCAAATTTGAGCAAAATGAGACCGTAAGGGATGTCAGACTTACAGGTAGACTTCGTTCTATATGGGCGAGTGCAAACACCGAACTTCTTAGACAAAGTTTTTTGAACAACCTTGACAACCTTTTGAACATGCCGACGTTCAAATGATTGGACATACTGCGTAGCACGATTTGCCAGATTTTGAAAAAAGATCTGGACCCTTTAGTCTTAAAAAGTTCAGATGGCCCAAAAGCTCTATCGTACTGACCATGCATTGCATTTGGAGCACTGCAGAGCTGTTCTAAATATTACCGGAAATGATTCCCAATTTTCGAAAAATTTAATAAATTTAAATCAGGTTCATTTTCATCCGAGTGAATTTGTGAATAAGCAAAATTGCAGATTTCGGAGCATAACATCGAGGAAAAATTTATGGACAGTACTTCTTTGAAAACGCTGCAAAGGCAAATATTTCTTATCAATAGCTCACAGGCTTCACAGGATCTGAAATATAATAGTCCAGTGGGAATTGCGTAAATTACATATGGCAAACTGCTGCAAGTGATAAATAATGCAATGAAGAGATGCAACTCGTGTATAAGCTCTAAAGATGCACACTAAGCCGATATAATTTTTCACAATTAATGCAAAAATGTGCTGAATCTATAACTCACCCACTTCTTAATTTATTTAATAAATCTTTGTCATCAAGTTCTTTTCCAGTACAGTTGAAATCTTGCTTTGCCGTACCTATCTTCAAATCTGGTGACAAAGCTGATATAAAAAATTATCGTCCTATTTTCATATTATCTGCTTTGCCAATTTCATTTTTGAAAGTCTGGTCACTGATTTTATTACGCCACCAGTCCGACCACTCATTATACAAAATCAGCATGGTTTTTCCGCTAAAAAGTCCACTTCAACTAATCTCATCTCATATTAAAGATATATTTATAAATCCTTTATGGCTTGACTGCAAGTATATTCAGTATACACTGATTTCTCAAAAGCATATGACAAAATTAATTTTGATCATCTTGTAATTAAGCTTTGTAATATCAGTTTTCATGGTCCAATACTACGCTGGCTAAATAGTTATATAAGAGATAGATCCTTAATAGCGAATGATAATAATCATTATTCTCGTCAAGTTTTCCCGACATCAGGTGTTCCGCAAGGTTCTCACCTAGGGCCATTTTTATTTTTGCTGTTCATTAATGATATACATACGATCTTTTAAGATATATGCAGATGACTGCAAAATATTTTATGGCTGATGTAATGACTCTTCAGTCAAATTTGAACAAATTTTACAGGTATATATATATATATATATATATATATATATATATATATATATATATATATATATATATATATATATATATATATATATATATATATATATATATATATATATATTGTTACGGACAGCTGTTTGCCGCCACTCACAGCAATATATATATATATAAAAAAAAAAAACAGTCAGGCGGCGCAATTCGAATGTCATTGCACTCAATTAGTGTTATTGAAATCTAGTGGCATTCGAATTGCATTGCCTGTATAAAACAAAATGAGCGGTTGTTGCTCTGCAAGCATCACCTAAACACTGGGAAAATAACAACAGCAACATTGAAGCGGTGCAGTTCAAATGCAATCAACACCTGAGTGCATTTGAACTGCATTGCTTGATGTTCGGGTGATGCTTGCTTAATAGAGAGATGGATTACGGGAGATGGCGGCAACGGGATCATCAGCTGAAAACTGCACTGGCTGGTTGGCGTGAGTTTTTGCTGGGGACGAGGAGTTTGATTTTGGCGCTGAACCTGGGAAGTTTGGTTTTTTTTTTGTTCAGTTTGATTTTTGGAACGAGGAAGTGGAATTTTGGCGGTTAGCTGAGAAGCAAGCGGACTGAGATTTTTTGCGCGAGGAGAAGATGAAACTGGGTCGCTCAAGTGCCAGACAATAGCGATTACATTCAAATATCTAGCGTTATTGCGGAATTTTTTTACGGGTGGCTGATATCTTGGAGAGTCTCGTTTTTGGCTATTGGGAAGGAGGTGGAGAACTGGAAAAAAAAGTGTGAACGTCTGGAGAATCGAGATTGACGGTGGAGTAAAGACTGTCCGCCTGAGTCGATTGTTAGCTTGATGGAGTTGCTACCGGGGAGTTTCAAAAAGGGGATTTGAAGAAGGCCTGCTGGTGTGTGATGTCTAAGGCGATTTCAAGCCAGACCGGGAAATTGGTGCGATTAAAAAAAATTTTGACGTGATCAAAAGAAATAATTGATTGTTTTGCGGAGTGTCGAGTGAAGGATATTATCTGTGATGAATAAATTTGACATTATGCTATTTTAAAGAAGTGTCTGCGGAGTATATCGTTCAACATACCAAAAAAAAGTACATAGTTCTGTTGCGGGATTGATTGCTGCCGTTATGATATCTAATATATTAAATTACATTCCGTGACATTGTTGCTGGATGGTTTAATCATTAAGTGGCCCATGGATTACCCATAGATAATGTGATTTATATTTATATTCCATTGCTTCTCATCATTAATATGAAACTATTTTCGAAATATTACAAGTTTTGGTTAATTAATGTGCATTAAGTGAATTTGGCTGATAAATTTGAATTGTTGTTGATAGCAAATAAAGTTCCCAGCGGATCCCAGAGACCGGTCGACCGTCGCTCAGGAATCCGGTGAGTGATTTTAGTGTGTATGTATATTTTTCTTATTACTGCTTTCATTTATTAAATTTGAAACCATACATTTCAATTTGAATTGTTCTTAGTATTAGTTGGTTTTTTTAAATTATCAAATTTTAAAATTTTGCTTTGATAATTGGTTAAGTGTATATATATTTATTTGAATTTTTAAATTATAATAATACATTTTTCTTACTTTTCTCGTAACATTTTTTTTTCATTTTTCTTTATTTGAAACGACCACTAAAGCTATGGATATGTAAATTCCTTGGATAGGTTCAGTGAGGCCATGAATGGCAGATGGGCTCCTTTCTTCCCATCCTATTAGTTTCCGTGTTTGTCTGCGTCTGAAATACGTGACTCAGCTAGGGTTTGACCTGCCCCCCAACTACCCACGACAACGGTGACTAGCCGGCACCTTAAGTCACGCGAGAGTAGCAGGTCAAGCTACAATTTATATATATATATATATATATATATATATATATATATATATATATATATATATATATATATATATATAAAATTGTTTGCAGCTCAATTCAGCCAAATGTCAGTACATTGTTTAATATTGTTAGAGACCTAGGAGTCATGTTTGATGCATCCTTAAATTTTACTTACCACATAAATTATATTTCACAGCAGGCGCGTCGAATATTGGGTTTTATTATTAGAAATACACGAGATTTTTATAATATACATGCTCTTATATCATTGTATTTTGCTTTTGTTCAGAGTAAACTGAATTATTGCTCAGTCGTTTGAAATCCTTGTCATAAGACTCATTCGCATACAACTGAGCAAACTCAGCACAAATTTCTACGATTTATGGCTTACAAGCTTCGCATTCCTTGTGAGAACATTGACTATTCTAGCATATTGACTTTGCTAAATATGAATGCACTAGAAGCACACAGGAATTATTTTGATGCGATGTTTTTATTTAAAATAGTTAATGGCATCGCTGATGCACCAGCTATTTTACAGGAGCTTTCATTTAGAATTTCAAACAGACAAAGCAGATCTAACGACCTTTTCCACCTTCTGAGGTGCAGAACAAATTATATGCAGCATTCATCTATAGAACGACTGAAGGTAATAGGAGATTTAGTGTCCTCTTATGTAGATTTATTTGACTTGGGTCAAATCAGTTTAAAAATATTTATGTTTGGTGTACAGGACCCATATATTGCGCTTATTTTTTGGGCATTACTTCAGATATTTTTCTTTTTCGTATTCAGAATGCATATAGCATTTCAGCGATTACAAATTACGTTTATTTAAGCTAGTTTTAAGCTTTATTTTTATTTTTCAGCTGCTAAGAAATTATATTTTAAAGGACATTCGTTCGTTTATTCAAATAAATAAATATCAGGAAGTTAAATTTATTTTTAGCACTTCCTATAGAAAAAATACAATTATTTTTCAGCACTTCCTATAAAAAAAATTGCGTCTAATCTACGGAAAGGGACTTTCTGCACACTCTGCATAAATATAATAGTAGAATGGATAAGGCTATTGTTTAAACATTTCGACGGTATTAGCAGCTCAGATTTTGAAGCAAAGAGTCCAATACGAAGCTGATTATTAAAAGATATATTTTTACATTGTCCTTCTTGGATCCATTGAATTTTCGCCACGAAATAACGAACTTTTCCAGAAAAAAACAGCAAAAAACAAACATTCTTTTTTCAAAAATAAGTTCAAATCAATCACTCACCTTGCGGAACAATTTCACCACGTTCTCTTGTCCAATAGTTTATTGATCTAGGATATGCTTCAGATTGACACTCAAGACTAATATCGTGTCCTTCTACAGCCCCAATTAACTGATTTTGAACTGTTATCATTGGTGGAACTGAAATTCGAAATTCAAAAGAATTTTCAATTGGCTAGTAAAATATGTGAATCAATCAGGAAGAACAAGAATATTAAGGAAAAGGAAACAAATGAAAGGAAATTAAAAGAAAGGAAACAAAAAAATTAATATATTCAAAATAATAAATACATACAAATGAAAATTAATATGCTCGAATGAAATTTTAGAAAATATTCTCGCGGCACAATTGGCATGTTTAAATTTTGGCTTTGTCAACAAGAAATTCGACTTACAATGCACTATTAATATGATTCGTTTACTAACTGATGGTGGAATGCCGTTCGATGCTATACATAAATATGCACCCATATGCTGGCGTTTCACTCTCGGTATGATTAAATTTGATCCTTCAATATTGACGGCTATTGAAAAATGGGAATATCAACCATATAAATTTATTAAAATTAATTTTCTTTTCAAATCCTGTAAATTCTTGAATGAAATGAAATATTTTATCAAATTTTTCATTCAATTAGAAACTGAATAATTTTCCACTCTTTCATCATTCTTCTATATTCATTTTAAAAATTTCAAATTATACTAGTTACATCCATCCTGTTTTAATATCACTTAATCTCATTCATACGAACACATACGCCAAACTATCGGATCATTCACCCCAAAGGGTACATTCAATTGTTCACAATCCAGCGTTGAATGCATGCTGACGATTTTCCCATGACCCGTAATTACAAAATATTGCATGGCATGAAATTGAAGATGGTTTCGTTTTGAAAGGCTAGAAGGTTCGACATTAAAACACAACCGACAGAGGCAAAGCAACAAACCAACAACGATTGCTAGTAGCATTCATTTTTAAAATGCAATGAAAAGGGCACCTAATGCACACGAAAATGGAAAAGAAATGAGAGCTGATTTCAGGCGATTCACAATATTTTCCAAACTCATTCGATGCCTGGACGAAAGCAAGTCACTTGCTAAATGTTGGTTGTTCAGGCGATGAGTATTAGATAGCTTTGGTGGTGGTCGGTAGAGGATATGGAGAAGGAGTTTGTATTTCAGTCCATCATAATGATAGGTCTTAAATTGGTTAAATATTTTATGGCACTCAGAAAGTGACCAATAAATCACTTAAGGGTGGGCTAAAAGAATTTATTTTTAAAAATTGGGAAGAGCATTGGGAAAAATCCATAGCCAAGTGAAACTATTCTTAAGTTTTTTATAAGAGGTTAATGTAATCCAGGGGTTCTAAAAACATATGGAAAAATATGCTTGTTTGAAATATGACTAACGAATAAATGTCTACCGAATACAAACAGCTAAAATGTTGTAAATTATATAATACTATAATACTCTAGCTATGAATGCTAATTATTTTAAATGTAATACGCACTAAAAAGTACTTTGAATTGCTATGAAATTTAGTTGATATCATTGGAAAATTTAATGCTAGTAACAGGTTTTGAATGAAAAGGATAAAATAAATAATATAAGTTTTTTAGATTTTCAAGTAATTTTCAGTAGATAATATTTAAATAATAATATTTTACTTTTAAACATTTTATACGTTATCACAAAAATGTCAATATGGCGTTTGTCGAAAGGAATGTCAAAATGGCCTTTTTCTTAGTTTTTTTTTTTTCAAAATAGATATTTTAGTTTTAGTTTCGATACGAACATTAATGGAAAATTTTGTTTTTAGAAATATTTCAAAGAAGCTGTGTGCTTTTGTTGCATTTTTTGATTCAGACTAATCAACTGAACACCCATTTTGCTGAGAAAAATATAAAATATCTTCATTCTATCATCTAATTGATATTTTTATCAATTAGATTTAAAAATGATGGTTTGTTGTTTTGTGTTCTTCTTACATTGTTTGATAATCACCCTCAAATCCCACCTCCATCCAATTAAGATTTTGACCTCCTAAACATTTGTACAATCTTTCAAATCCCCTACACAAATCATGAATGTTTTCACTTCCGTTCCGACAATGATATATACGTCCATCCCACCCTTACCAACAAAACAGACATCTTTTCATAATCTTCTCCGCCGTACCGTTTGCATTCACTCTACATCTGCTGCGGAAAAAATATCAAAACGGATATAATATTCTAAGGAAATCTACATACACACACTCGCTCACCAGCTTGTCCTAGAACTAGAATAACGCGAGTAGTACACGGATAGTGGTACGTTGTGGTTATACTTACCGTTACTGCCATCTGGAAGCTCTATTAGTTCGCCGCCTTCACGTCTCCAGGTAATGGTTGGCTCGGGCGAGCCGGTTGCAGCACATTTCAGCGTCACATTATTGCCCTCTCGAACTACCATATCCGTACTTGTTGGATAATCCAGGATATCCGGCGGTACTAAAGCAGACGCCACCATCGCGCCAGCAATACGAGTAGAATTGTCCAGGCAAGACGAGACGCGACGAGTCAAATTGCAGTCAGGTGAGCGGCAGTAACGGAACGATGGACAGACGATCAAGTCGATGGTAGTTCAAAGCAGGAACGACGGCGAGGATGCAAGAAGAAAATAAAATTTTTGTAAATTTTTTAAAACATACTTGAAAATTCTTTGCGCCACACTATTAGGTACTCGAAAAGTATCTAGTCGAAGGTAGATAAGGTGGAAAGTACTATTTGGAGCGGATTACAGGAGAGGTGGGGTGAAGGGCTTATGATAGCAAGACAGTTATGTCCACGGGGAGCTGTTGGATACTGAAGGTAAGCAGGGAGCTGTTAGAGGTGAAAGACGAGCACTATGTCTTAGATTGGATGATTCGTTGCGGTTGCATGCAAACTTATTACGAAAACAGGATGTAAAGTAGCTATCTGAACGCTGCAAAGGTAAAATTAAAAGCATACCGAAAGGATTTTTTTCATGACTTATTTACTATCGGTGGTTCTTGTTTATGCTGTTTAAAACTCAAAATATTTTTTCCGTGGAAATATTATTTATCAAAAATTATCAAAAATAGACAAACTACAAATTACAAATAAAATGATTTGATTTTAAAAAGGTTGAAAATGGTAAAAAAAAATGAAAATGGGATTAATAAAATCCAACAAATAGCAGACTAACTCTTCCTAAAATCTATTTTTTTTTTTTAACATTTTACTCTAAATGGTTTTTTGAAACAAAAGGGGGCATAAAAACTATTTTGGCCAATGGCTGGCTAGTAAATAAAAAGTTGTTTGTTTAAAAACTTTGTTTTTTCCTGTTGCCCGTCAATTATTTTAGTGCAATGCTGAAAAAAGTTTTAACAGGAAACATCCAGCTCGTTTTTTTAATGATTTTTTGAAATTGGGCATTGATTGCATTTAAATTGAGACTAATGTTGGTAGAACTATCTTGATACTTATATAACGGTTGTATTTTAACATTGGTCTTATAACGTGGAGCATCTTAGTTCAAAAGAAATGTGAAAATTTAATGTCGAATGCGCGTAAAGTATAGGTGAACGAAGAATGGGATCCAGGCCAGGATTCAGGTACAGTAACATAAGTGTTTAGTATTGACTGAACGGTTTTCGGAACCAGGCATCGAGCAACGATGTGAGCTCATCGGACAAACCCTTTTTTGGTTTGGTTTTTTCGGACAAGAGTTAAAAGACAAGCTCTGTGGCGACGAGTAACAGTTTGACGTTTTTGCGAATATTTCTCACGTAATTGGTTAGTTGATTATATTGGTGATTAATAGACTGTTGGAATAAATCTGTTTCATTTACAAATCTCATACAATTTGGTGCCTCCTGTGAGGATTAATTGATTTGGTATTTGGTGGCTTCGCGCATTAGTGGGTGTGCGAAATCGTGGCACGACATCGATGCCGATTGTTACGCGATCCAGGTTCACAGGCAAGTTTTATGACTGCTCGGTTTTTTAAAAATTTGGCTCTTCGAAAGGAACGCTCCGAGCTTCAATTGGAGGGCGTTGGCACTTGTGCTTTAACATATGCTGGCGGCAGAGCTACGGTGCAGCTGTCGTTGATTCGGGCCGCAACCTTTGGCATGATAATCGACTTTTACATACTAGACAATTACCTCTCCGACTCCAGATAGAAATACTGCTGAGTCATGCTGGGCTGGCTGATCCAACGCTCAGTACCACAGGCAAAATCAGCGCATTTATTGGAGCCGATGTATGTGGTGCCATAATTCAAGAGGGCATTTTATGTGGTTCACTGAACGAACCTTTCGCTCAGGCCACATCCTTTGGCTGGGTGGTGTTTGGCGCAGCATAAGCTAATTCAAAGACATCGACATTGCTGACATCACTGCACTTTCGATGTGATGACCCGGAAAAATGACTTGATGATCTTTTACGCAAATTTTGGGAGATAGGAGAACCGTTGGCGTCATCAGCTCTGATGGATGGTTCTAACTTGTGTGAGGAATTATTCGTGACGACTAATCGTCGGGACATATATGGCAGATAAATTGTTCACATACCGTTCGGCCCGGATGCCTTAGCACTGCGTGGCTCGTAGACAGTTTCGTCGGCTGGGGCAGAGGTTGGCGTCTGACGTTGAGCTGAAAAGAAAAAAATGTAGCGTTCATGGACGAATACATGGCACTTGGACATATGCGTAAAACCAGCAATCAAGCGGCTGATCCATCCCAGGCATATAATAATCCGCATCACGCGGTCATGGCAAAATTCCATGTGGTGTTTAACGCATCGACAAAATGTTCGAATGGCGTTTCATTGAACGACTCTCGATTCAATCAATCAACGCAAACGAACAACGGATTAATTCACGGAATCTGGAATGTACGCTCCCTGAAAAAACCGGGGCCGGGAAGGCCTTCCTTCATCAGGTTGAACAGTATAAACAGAGAATTACTGCAGTCCAGGAAACAAATTGGCTAGACTGCGAGATGAACGAAAAGATATCGCACACAGTTTTTACAAGCGGCAAGCCGTCTTGCCACAAGGAGTTTGGAGTAGCATTCATAGTGAATAAGCAGCTCAAGCCGCACGCAACTGACTTCAAACCCGTGAACGAAAGGCTGTGTACGATTCGATTTAAGCAGCTATTTTTCAACCTATGGCTCGTCAATTTGGACGCTCTCACTGGAGTTAAAGAAGACGTAGTAAAAGACGAGTTAAACTCTCTTCGACTCACTTCCATCAAACGATGTAAAAATGCTGCTGGGAGGCTTTAATGCAAAAGTCGGGAGTGAAAGGTGGCATCGGGAGACCGCTGAAGGACACAGCCTCCAAGAAGAATGCAATGATAACGCCCAACGTCTAATCGACTTCGCCTGCAACAGGAACCTTTTCGTAAGTTCAACTTGGTTTCCACACTGTCGCATTCATAAGCAGACCTGGAAATTTCCAGACGCACATACCGTCAACCAAATCGACCACGTCCTTTTCAGCAAAAGATGGGCGTCAAGTGTGATGGATGTTCGATCGTGTCGCGGAGCTAACTGCGACTCCAATCATCTTCTGATGAAAAAAACTTACCGATGCAGAATATCCTCAGTGCACCAATCGAGATTCAGCCAGTTATTAAGTGCACTTTATCAACTACTGCTGCGAATATGGGAGACTGAGGTGATCCCAGACGATTGGCGCAGAAGCATTATCTGTCCCATACATAAAAAGGGAGATAAATTGCGGTGTGAAAATTACAGAGGTATCTCCTTAGTCTGTATGGCCTACAAAATTCTGGTAAAAACCCTGGAGAGTAGAATTAAAGCATCGCTGAAGAAATTATTAGTGAGCATCAAGGCGGTTTTAGATCTGGTCGCTCCACAATCGACCAGCTCTTCAAGATTAATTTATTTTTGAAAATGTGCTGGGAATACAGCCTCGACGTATACCAAATATTTGTCGACTTAAAACATGCATATGACAGCATCGACCGAGGCGCATTATATAACATCATGCTGCGATTTGGTACACCGACCAAATTAGGGAGACTAATAAAGATGACGAAGACCAACTCCGTCTCGCATGTCCGAATCCAGAACAAAATGACAGATCCTTTCGAAACTCTTAAGCCTGAATTACATTGGCTTGCAGTACTGTGCAGTGCACTGAAATTTAGAATTAATGTAATTGCATGTGGCAATTCACATTAACTGCAGTGCAGTGCAGCGGACTGCACTGCATCATTTAGGCTAATTTCTAAAAAAGCTGCAGACTGCATCAGCTGACATTCGTTTGAGAGTAGTTGACCGGGCAAAAACCATTTAAATTGAGGCGGAAATTCCGTTCCAGGCATTAAATTGTAAATGGACGAAAAACAGATGCAGAAAATCTAAATATCAAACCTCCACAAATTAATTTGACTTTCATTGTCAGAGCACTGCACTGCTTTCAATGTGCTTTGCAATGCATGCACTGCTTTGGCACTGCGCTGCACTGCACTGCATGCCAATGTAATTCAGGCTTTATTGGCCTGAAGCAGGGCGCTGGAATAGCACCGTCGCTCTTCAACCTGGCACTTGAGTTCGCTATTCGGACAATGGATCTGAGCACCAGTGACACGCTGCTCTTTAAGTCGACACAATTGACAGCGTACGCAGATGACATTAACATCATAGCTCGAAAGCTGAGCGATGCAGAAGAGCTTCTGCTAAAACTTGACACTGCAGCAAAGAAAGTTGGATTACGAATCAACGGGCCGAAAACGAAGGTTTTGATGCAATCTAAAACAAGGATGCCAGCGCACTCGTAGCGGACCTTAGCATCAAATTCGTGAGTAGCTTCGTTTACCAAAGTAGCAATCTATCAAATAACGTCAATGAAACTGTCGAAATCAAGCGACGGGTACAAGTAGCAAATAAGACTTTCTTCTTGGTTCTCCCCATTATGAAATCGAAGTATGTGCACAGAAAGACAAAGCTCCGCGTTTATAAAATTATCATAAGACCTGTGCTGTGCTTTGGCTGTGTCAAACTGCAACGTCTTCAGTGGCAAATCATCGAAACGAGCTATGAACGGAAGACGACTCGACGGAGCGAGACTACGAGGACGACCAACAGCTCGTTGGGAGAGGTCAGTTTATGCGGACGCTGAGCAACTACTGCGATTCCAAGACTGGAGGATACGGTTGATTGACCGATATAATTAAAGGACAACGATCTAGGTGGCCAGGGCCTGACGTCGTGCTGTTGTGCCACGATAATGATGATGATGTAATTAATTCGTTGAAGATTAGGTGAATCAAACTAATTATTTTTAGGCACTATTATATTTTCAGTAGGAGCTTTTTTTTCAACAATACTGTAATGATTCAGTAATATCTAAGATTAAACTTCTAAGATAGAAGACAAAATTATTTGCGTTACAGATAAACGATAAATATAAAAGCTGGGTTTTGTTTTCATAAAAAAATATTTATCAAAACCACAGGAACTGTGCATGTCTTGATACTCACAATTTTCAGGCTTAAGCATAGAGTCATTAATAGGTGCGTTTTTTACACTCTTGGGCAGAGTAAGTTAAGGTAAGTTAAGCTCTTTATGACAGAGCTTTAGGTAAATACATTGAATACAACAACAATCGCTCCCGTTGTAACTTCACTGCGGCAGCAATTATTGTTGTATTCAATGTACTTATCTAAAGCTCTGTTATAAAGAGCTTAACTTAACTTAACTTACCCTGCCCAATAGTGCAAAAAAACGCACCTAATATTACATCTCCAACCAATATGCTATTGCCATAGCTATGGCTGCCATGGAAACGTATTGATTCATAATATTGGAAGATCTAGATTGGATAGATACTGTGATGAGTATACTACAACTAAAAACATGAGTGTTATGTTTAAATTGACGTGAAAAGTATCAGTTGGCTCATTTTTATTTCATCAAACTGCATATCACTTATGATAAGATCTTGGAAATGCTGGTAACAAATCTTTTCTTCCGAAACAGTGATCAATCAAATTAAGGAGTTGCAAAAATATTTTGCATCGTATAGTGAATTTTTTCACAACAAAATAATATCAATATGTTAGAATTTGAGTAAAAACAAGATAAAACACAAAGATTTAGGTATGTTTTTTCTTGAAAAGTTAAATGCAAATTTTTTCCGCTTACCTTGATATTTTCAACATAATAAAAAATTTAATAAACTATTCAGCTTTAGTCCGATTTTAAGTTCCAAAGGCGAAGCGATAATGTCATTCAAGAATGTTTTCCATAAATAAACGCAAAGCCATTTTTCATGAAAAATTTTTTCAATCAAACGGTGAAACTAGCCATCAATTTTTTTCTGGATTTCTAAATGATTTTGAATAAAACCGTAAGCACGAACAAATGCTTTACCGACAAATAATCAAAACATTTATTCAACTCATAGCCACTTTTGACGGCCGTCATGAAAAAACGTCATTAATGTCATTTTTTGCGCTATGAGATAGTTTAATACCCCGCAAATCCTTAATAGATCAAGCGAACTACCAGCTTCCTCCTCGTAGTTGGCCGTCTAATGAATATTTAACTACTACTGAATTTTTTTCCTTATGTCATATGTACCTACACATGAATTCCATTTGCAAAAGACTGTAAACACTATTATACCACTACTGTTCACAGCGACCAATAACACATTCTGATTTCTATTTGTCGTCCAGTTTTGTAATGTATGTTTCAACCCACAGACATCTTCTGCTTGCCTGATACAAGAGCAATTACAGTAGCGCCCAACGTGGTATAATTTTGGTATAGTTTCGTGACCAAGTCCATTAAGACGGATTTGCTATTGTTGGGAAATCGGAATGAAAACGTTTTAATATACCCGTAGTATGCTTGTCGCACATTTCTTATGGTAGTTTTCCCCCAATCCTGGATTGGGGTGAACGGATGTGGAGTAAGAATATTACCACAAATTTGCCATCTTTGATTTGATCGAACTTTATGCGATAACGGTCGCTAGCGGAAGCTTAGACGGGACAATTTGCCGAAGAGTGTTGATATGTCTACGTCTTGATGTCACATTAATCAGTGTCTGGTCAGAAAAGAGGAAGTGAGATGGATGGCATGAGTTTTTGGTGCTGGAGTAGTTCATATTGAGTAAAAAGGATTTCATTTCTTGAGGTTGCGAGCAGCATAATTGTTTTGAACATATTTTAAAAATATTTTATTTTGATTTAGTTTTTGTTTTATAGTTTATTGTATGGTGTAATCTTTGGCTGTCAATCTGAGAACTGCTTAAAAACTTCTAGATACTGAACGAACATTATTTCTTGAAAAACAAACCAGTGGACATAAGTGATTTAAAAAAATAAAGGTTTTATTACGCGTTATAAGTGAGCCATTTCTACGAAATCAAAATTAACATTTTCGACGTTAAAAAAATTTCTAGGTCAATTTTTTTTGAATGTATTTAAAGTGAATGATTCAAAATATACGAACCAAATACCAGATTTAAATCAAATTTTAACACAAGCAGCCACATCGAATCATCCCCTAACTATCTTTCACTAAAAAATCTTCATCAATCTTAAAGTAAACTACAAAAACATTCCATTAATGAAAGTCTTAATATATTTTTTCGATTAGTACCTACAACATCCAAATAGCCCATTTGACTTTTCATCGGATCTGTATTGATTTGACACATATACCAGCCCTTATCCGATTCACGAATGTCCTTTATTCTCAGCTGCCACGTTTTATGTTCCGAATATGTTATGGCCACACGAT
This sequence comes from Nemotelus nigrinus, assembly GCA_947369275.1. NCBI lineage: Eukaryota > Metazoa > Arthropoda > Insecta > Diptera > Stratiomyidae > Nemotelus > Nemotelus nigrinus. The sequence continues at coordinate 42,996,275 of OX376375.1, forward strand.
GATTTTTCGTAATGACGTGATTTTGAATTGTTAGAATGGTCTGTGTATCAACACGCAACCATGCAACCTGCAATTGTTCACATAGAATATATGTAAGCGAAAAAAATAAAGGAAAGATTGAAAAGAAAACGAATCAAACAAAATGGAATGGAATATAGAGGCTCTGGGAAGTGGAATCGATATTGAATTTCTCGGAAACTAATGAAAATTTTCGAAATGAATTAATAATGGATGAACCTTGAAATATTTGCGTGTATTTTATGGAAGAGTTTTAAACGGAGCGGAAAATGTAAGCTGAAGAAGAGCAGATAACTGAATGCGATTGGATATTGCATAGAGTATTTGATTGACTGGCCGTAATTCATGTGGATACCTCGAATAGATTTTAAAATTCGCAAAAGGACGAAAAATTAACACACGAGTTTTATATTATATAGAAATGGCTTTGCGATGCTTAAAAAATTGATTCGCCAATCACGATTTTATTGATGATTTGATTATGCGAATGATGTAGTTTTTTGGGTCAAAATAAGTCTCCCTTCGAAAATTTAATATCACAGTGTCTGATGTAATTTACTTGCGAAAAGTTGCATTTAATGAATTTCTATGAAGTTTACCCCAAAGACTTGTACTCCAAACGAGCAATGTAATATCCACTACTACTATTACAGCATCACAATATAATTAGTATCACTTCTGCCAGTATTAATACCGTTCAATGTTAAGATAGGCAATTCTATGGAATTCTCCTTCCGGGATAATTTGCACACATGTATACATACTTTCTCAGGCACATAACGTGTAGCTCATACGGTAACTCGTTCGGGGAACGATTCTAGGCATAATCGTCTTGACACCACATTTCAGCCAGGGACTTCATTACCTCTATGATTATTGGACATAAACCGGAATATATAAATGATATTACCTGTGGGACACAGACCCTAATAACACTAATAAACAAGATTGAATATAATGCCAGAATGCATTAATCACTTACTTTGTACGAGCCAATATCTTGAACAATACATGTTAGTATTGCTTCACGTCCCACGGGCACAGTTACATTCTGGATCGGTGCATTGAATTTCGGATCAGCTGAAATGGTAATGAGGAAGTGATTTAAAATTGTAGATTGAAATTTAAAGTCAGATATTTCTTGTTAATGATTCAAAAAAATGTGATGTAATTAAATAAAAGTTGTAGATATTTTATTCACAAAATTCAACATTTTAATTTATTTGATTATTCGTAAGTCACATTTCATGCTAATTGGCCCGAATACGACTAATTAAATTTAGAGTCTTATGTTTGATTGATATGAATGATGGTATCAAAATCGACAATTCATAAATATTTTACAAATGAAAATGATCACACGTACCATAAATGGCATGGGCATAAGCACATTCGTTTTGATAACAAAGACAAATGAGTTTCTAGCGTTTTAGAAAATTGGGTAAAAATTAAAATGAAAATAATGTATTCAAGTTGTTTTTTTGATAAAAAAAAAGGGCGCATAAACAATGACTAAATAAAAAAACGAAGCATGAAACACATTTTTTTGCAGGAAAATAGGTCGCTTAATTTTTTGGTTCAATATGGTTGGAATTTCATTTGAAGTTACAATCTCTCAATCATTCATCTTTCACCATAGCGGGTTAGGAAAAACTGTACGGAAAGAGCCAGAGGAAGGCAAAAAAGAAGAAGAGCAGAACATACCAACAAACCAAAAAGAAAGGATGGAGAAAGCAACGATTAGGAGTTTCTGCCGAAGTTATGTATAATAAGAGTCAAACCAGAAGAGAGAAATCTATCAAAGGAGATTGCAATACTTTAAAGTATGAAGGGAACTTTTCGTAATGAAAATCAGCATGTCCAAAGAAGAAACCAAGGGAAACGTGTTCCTTACAATGACATCAAAAGCAAATATGCAAAGGCTCAGACCCAAGAATGAGAGTCTAGAGGGCAGACCGCCAAAGAACACAGCAATCATGAATGATGCACAAAAACAGCTAAAATATTCGCAACAGTAAAAGTCTCCGGCAGGTGACCTATAGCGGAGCCTTACACGGTATAAAAAAATATGATCATGCCTTAGAATTTTTTCGAAAACTTCTTACGACCGCCCAAATGGATAGAAAGATAGAAAGAGGCATTGCCTCTCGCTTTCAGAGCATCTTCTACGAAATAATAATTGTAATGATAGATCAACGGCTTAGATAATAAGGGTGAAGATCCTCAAGTTTAAGCCGGGAGAAGCCTGAGGGCTGCAATACGTAGCAATTTTAAAGGATAAGATTATGATATTCGTAGAATGCCAAAATTAAAACCTAAGTTCCTAGTCCTGGAGAATGTTATTCAGAAAACCAATTCCCTGCATCCAGAATAAACAAAAGAACGGTGACGTTTTTACTTCGGTTCCGGGTAAATTCAATTTATATTTTCTAGACCCTTAGAAAGGCGAATACAAATGCACATAACACAGCATGGGGGACTAGAGATGTCATGGTGGAGAGTCACTCTTAAAGTTCCTTCAACCCAGCAATTTAAGTGCAACTACTGCCAGAGTGTAAGATAAGTAATCATAGTGAAGCTAAAGAAGAAGTCGAACGCCCTGAGCGGACCTTACTCACAACTGATTATACAAATCATTTCCTATGAAGACAGTGATTGGGCAATATCTATGAGAATTTTCAAATTACCAGGAAAAGATGAGATCCTGCCGGGTCTGCTATAAAAAGCCATAGGGAAACTGAAAATAATCTTGGTACATATTTTTTGCTACATAAATGCATAATTATTGTAGAGACTGGTGCAGTTTAAACTCATTCCTTAAGGTGGAAACAAATTGGCTGACCTTCTTAAACCGTACAGGCTAATTTAATTTGCCTACCAGAAGGGCAAATCAACTTTATCAGCTTCATATAAGCTAGTCTAAAGAATATAAAAACCATTGGCTGGTAAAGACATCACTCTATGTATTTTTATGGTCACAAAAAGACTCCTTCACAATGCAGCTAATAGAGTTTGTATTGCCAAGGTTTCTTTCACAATGTCGAAACATTGAATTTTTTTTTAATCTTGACCTAAATCATCTTTCATTTTCCATTTTTAGTAGATTATTCAACAGCTATTTCGGCGCACATTTGAGTTTAAACTGGGTACTTTCCTTTGCAGGATATGTTATTCTTTTTTACTCATTTGAAACCATATCCATCTTCCTATTTAACTTTTATTCATTTGGTTTTCTCTTACTAGACTAAATGAGGCTATTTTTCATGAAAATGCCAAAACATTCTCTCCTGCATGTTTTTGCACTCCCAATGAACTTCACTTCATACATAAACGTAAAAATGAAAATAATAATAATGACTTCATAGTAAAAGATTTGGCTACCATAATTTCTAGATATAGTGAGGTAAAGGGATATTCGTTGAATGGAAAATTAAAAACACCTAATTTAAAACGGATAAAAATATTTCGTAGAATTAAATAACTAAAATTGACGACAAAAAGTAAAAAACAAAAATATATAAGGGTGTATTAGACAATGGATTTTGTACTTGTTCGGGACAAGCTAAGTAAGTAAAATTAGCTTAATTCGCATACCATTACTGACTTATTAATATAACTATGTTACTAGATGGTATTTTTGAAGGTCTTTTGATGGCATGCAAACTGTATCAGCAACCAAATGCTCAAGTATTTGCTATATTGTAAAATTTATTTTAAAAATAATTTGAGCCTTAAGCATAGTACTGAGTTCGATTTCACGCGAAATTTTCATACAAAATTTCGCGCGAAATCTGTTTCGGCGAAAATTTCGCTTGAAAATAAGCAAGTTTGGTACTGTGTTCTTCGCATGAAAAGTTGCTTTGAAGTTGCTTTCGCTTTGAAAACATAGATGGCACTGAAACATGTTGTCAATCATTTCACGCCAATTTAGTTTGTGCAGTTCATTCTTTCGAGCGAAAAAGTGACATTTAGTGTTTCAATTTGAAAATCGAGCAGTGCAAATGACTTTCCAATAAGAAAATCGATCGAAAAGTGAAATTCTTGACATTTTATCCGTCAGGAATTAGCAGTGTCTCTGCTTTTCTCCGTTGTCAAAATTTTCGCTCGAAAGAATGACCAGATAATGGAAACATGTCAAAATTTCACGTAAACTCGAACTCAGTACCAGCCTTTAGACAATAACGTGCATGAAACGTGGGGTTCCAAGCACCATTCACTTAGTTTAAAATAAAAAATCCATTAGCTATCGCTAGCAATTAACCACAACCCTAAAACTATCCCAACTACCATGTATCCGAAAAAATACCCATTTCATTTGCCGCTCAATTACGTGTCCGAGTAAAACAAATTCACTCGATATCTCCGTTTGTTGTCACAATTTCCATAATGAATGTTTCTCATAATTGTATGATTTTTTCTCGCAGCATGTACACTAACCAAACAATGTCTCGTGTGACACACGCAACACAATGAACTGAGTGCTATCGATCACATGGATCACATCTGGTTTTATTGTCGTCTCTATTTTTAGATGGCTGAGTGTTGATAGCACACCACTTGGGCAGTAAGCAAAGAAACTCGCCGCCCCCTTTTTGTAGCCACCACAGGGGTCAAATGACCATCAAAAGACCAATATGAGCAACTTGTCAACAAATTAAGATAACGGCGGACGATAGCTAACAATCGTGAAATGCAGAATTCAATTAATGAAAGTCGATGAAAGGATTTTTACCAGCAGGGGAAAGACCCGACCAATAAAAGCAGTTTCCTGACCAGCCAGGGGGACAACAGGCGCGAACCATATGAAAAGGGAGAAAATCAGGTCTTTTGATAGCAAGCAAAATACTATTGAAATCGGCTTATGGTGATGTTTCCTCGAGCTAAGACCGAAACACTCACTGGCAGGAACACGGACTTCTCGAACACGCCAGGATTTATAGTACTATGCAAGGACCTAGACCAAAGGATATGGAGTATGAATCTGCTATGTTTCGATTTATTCATATTGTACATATGTCATGATGCCGTGACTCAAGTCAATAAGAGATGACGACCACTTTTGAGCCCATTTCTTTTTTCGATGACTTAAATAGTAGACGGCTTGGGTAGAGGATAAAATAGGACGTTAACCAAATAAATGTCTATACTGCTATTATTGAAATGTTTGATGATGATGGCATGATAATATGACCAGAACTACATGTTAAATCAATGATTCTAATGAAAATGACATAAAATCTGGCAGTAGGGGATGGGCAATGACGGTACAGTAATAGGCATGTTTTTTTGCTTCCCCGATCCGTAACAGAACAATGCTGTCCAGAACAGTCACATTGGAAACAGCAAGTGGATTTACTGTGACATGAGTTGTTGTTGTTTCCAATGCGTCTGTTCTGGAAAGCATTGTTCTGTTATGAAGAGGGATCAAAAAACACGCCAAATAATAATATAAGGATTTCAGGTAGAAGCTACAAGTTGATTTAAGTAAACTACGGTGAAGGGTGCTAATTTAGAAAAAAAATTACATTTTTTGAATTGTTTCTCATTGCAAGTATTAGAAATAAGTTTAACTATTCAACACAGCAGATGGGATTTGGATAGAGATAATTTCACGTCGAATCAAAGGGTTTGAAGATGAAATCTTCCAACTCAGTATTAAAACCCCACAAGGTTCAATTTTCATATTATTTGATAATACATACTCAATTTATTTCAAACTAATTTTGATATCGGATTCTCATTTTGATCGACGAACGTTGGCAGCAATTATAAAATTGTTCATTGAATATCGGAATTATTCATGCCAATTCAATTTTAAAATTATTGTTTACAAGATAGAAATCATATTTTTGCACCTGAATCATGAAGGAATATTTCAGAAACAGTCTTTGAAAATTTAAATTTATCCTGAAAAGTCAGTACAGATTGTATTTTAGGCGTGAATGTGATAATCATAATGACGCCCAATGTGGGCTTATAGCAAGTGAATTAGAATTAGATTAAAATTATAATTTCTTTGATTTTAAGAATACTAAAATATTTACTTCACGAGCATTTTTATCATTAGAAAAATACTATTAACACAGTAACTGGCATGGTAAAAATTAAATGCTCAAGGCAGTTAAAACAAAAATTCATAAATTATCTTATATGAAAATAAAATATCTTTTATAATGAAAATAAATATGATAATAAAATATCTATAAAATATCTAATGAAATCAAAATTTCATAAAATCATTAAAATTTCCATCCAAACTTTCGATTCTGATACAGCCTATCCATTTCGTTGAAAATTTTCGTGATCCTTCAGCCAAGGGAAAAATCTCTTCCGTCCATTTCATAATAATATCTCTTTCACTCATTCATATGTATATTCAATATTTTCTGTTATTTTTTAATTTTCATCTTGATGATTTCATATCGCTTCATTTGCACACATATTTGAACAGATTCTTACGTAAAATGCACCGTACAGATTGTGACTGGCTGCCACTTGTGTGGTTTGGCTGGTGAGATGCGGTAGTGGTTAAAGTACTTAATGTGAAAAATGTAAATATTATTTTTCCTGAGCTAACCACTCACAAACGATTTGGCACGACCATATGACGGAAGTGAAATGTGTGCGTGCATAAATTTGAACATCGTGAATACAGAGCTTGAGAAGAGTCATTATGGGACGAAAAAATTTATTTTGAGGGTACGAAATAAAAGAAAATGTTGCTATAGAATTTAAAGCTATTTTTTAGTTAGCTTTGTTTTGCAAAAGCTGGTAGTAAAATAATTGTTTGTAATTTGATTTAAATTGAAAACATGCTGAAATATTCAAAGCATAATGTTGCAGTTATCATTTTAGTATCCATGAAAGAAACTTTGAAAAAATTGGTTAAATCACATTGGACATACATTTTCTTTTGCTGAGAAAATTTGGATAACATTTTTTGTTTGTGCAAGGCATTTGATGGATCTAGCACTTAAATTGAATACAAGATTATACTATAACCTGCTAATACGACTCTCCTCAGAGACTTACGTCAACGACCGAAATGCTCGGAAGTGATCATTTATAAGGTAGGTATTGTCTGATCTATGCCAGTTTTGGTCGCACTGTATGTGGTTGCTTGAGATTGTGTGAAAAGTGCGATAAATGGAATCAAAAGATCAAGCTCTGGAGCATTGTATTTCGATATTAGTCTTGAAAAATGATAACAAATAGAAGATCTTGGTTACAAATTTACCGAAACATTTCTTCAAACACCGAGTGCAACAAAAATAATAGCACCGTTGTATGTTTTCATATATCTTTTTACTTGGAATGCGTATTACAAAATACTGATTGCCAAAAATATCGCTATTTCTCAGTTGCTTAAGTCAGTCAGTTGATGAGAGTATTGGTAGCAGAACATCTTTCTAGCATAGAAAAACCTCGAGCGCTTTTCATTCTATGGCAACTCGATAGCCGTAAAAATCACTTCGTACTTGCACGTTATCTGAACGCAAAACATGCTTTCTGGTTGATAACGACAAACAACCTTTGAAGAATATCCTTTGCAAATTGATTTAAACTAACTGACTTGAATTCAAATTCAATATCCATAGCTCTGATTTTGGCCAGAGCTTTCACGTATCTAGACCTTTGTATTGGTGATGCGAGACTAAATTCTGTTTACCTCCAAAAAAAACTACAGACTCTCCCCTGTGATAGTGACTAGTAGGCAATTTCCACGACAATCAGACATTCTTTTGACAATCACTGCATCTTTTCCATGGAGACTAATAAATTCTGACATAATATAAAAAAAATACTGGAATAAGTTCCAAACAAGAATGCTCATAAGGTATCTGCAAATGAATGCACAAAGAATGGCAATTTAGAAACACCCACTTCTAATAATTTTTAGAAAATAAATCGTTGGGGTGTTGATCGATAGGTAGTAGATTTTTAACACGATTTGACTGGGTAAACTCTTCTTCAAGGATACCCAGCTCAATTTTGCGGAAAATTTTGTGAGAAAAATCGAGCATACGTGGCAAAAACTATGTTATCAAATATGGAAAGCTTACTTTGACCAACAACTTTCAGTTACCCGATGATCTTCAGCTAAGCACTATCACCTGGGTTATAGTACGGCTGGGTTGATATGTCAATCATTGATATTTTTCACAGTGAATGAAAAATCACTGGTAGACGCAGTCACTGCATGTTCAAAATCACAGTGAATGAGATCACAGAAAATCACAGGAAATTACCAACAACAAAATCACACCGAAAAATCATAGCGAACAAAATCATTGTAATGGAAAGTCACAGAGCTAAAGAAGAGTGCGATTCTGTTGATATTTAGTTCGCTGTGGTTTGATATTTTAATCGCAGTGATTTTTCGCTATGACCTTGATAACTGTGATTTTGTTTGTTATGATATTATTGTGTTCGGATCGAATTTCATGAATGGTTTTAACTCAGGAGTGCTTGATCCGATCGAACTGAAATTTTCAGGTATTACTGATTTATTTAATTATATATTTAGAATCCATTTCCCAGATAAAAATCCGATTATAAAATGAAAAAGAAATAGATGTACAAAAATTGAAAAAAAAGGCTAGCGCATCAGAACCGCTGGAAAACTGATTTTCGAAAAAATTATCTTTGAGTGGCCGAAAAATGTGTAAAGACGTATTTTACTACTTTGTAGTATCATATCAACCATTTCTTACTCAAAAATAAAAATATCATTTTCTGACAGCATCTCCTGTAACACAAATGATGAAAATGTTCAGTGTTGGCAACATTTTTCCAACGCAGCAGCAATAAGTCTACCATACCATTCTCGTACTTAATCAATCTATCCTCTGAATTTCGTTTTCATTCAAGGATATTATCGAAAATTTCAGCGATTAAACTATGCCTGGGGTTGGCATCAGAAAAATTTCCAAAACTCGGAAAATTTAAACATCGGTTGCTTATTTTATTGTAAATACTTTGCTTATGAATACAAAATGGAAGCATCTGTTGATGCAACATTTACAAAATTGCCTGGTGCTGGCAATCATGTGTTAGCACCATAGCCAAGCATTAACCGAATCTGCTTCACGTTAAATTAAACCCACCCTGTGAATTTTGTTTCAATTGAATGACTGCGCTGGAAGCTATAGGAATAAAACTTTTCACATTTTCAATAACTTAATGTATGTTGTAAATTGTCATTGCAGGGTCAATCCCATTTAAAATGTAATGACAACATCCCTCAGTAAAGAAATACCAAAATATTGCAAAAATTACCATAGCTGGCAGCCCTATTCTAATTTCTACACCAAATTTTTATCAAATGTGGTCTAGAGTAAGGTTCAAACACTGTGTGCATTTTTTTTAAATATGATGGCTGAATCGAAAGCTGTGGTCCAAAAAGATTTTTTTTCTCAGCGATTTTTGAAGATGGCACCACTGCCACAGGGTCGCCCGTATTTCAAAATCACTTCTATCAAACCTGGCCCTTGTTAAAAACAACGTGTGCTGTGAATTACTCGGTGGTCAGTTCTCGTGAACAGAAGTTTTAAGTGCTGAAAATAGAGGTCATTTGGTGACGGGTTGCGGTATTTGTGCAACTTGGAATTTTCAAAATTTTCAATTGACATGGTGGACAAAGGTTAAAACTTATCAATATTTTGCATTTTTGATCAAAGAGCAAAAAAAACAGGTGTTGGTATTTTGATGGAATTTTTTTCAAGTACCTGCCGTAGCTACAGTCTTGAAAAATCACGAGTATAAAGTCTTGGCTAACATTAATACGGTCTGCAAATTTCACGATGAGTCAGTGTCCCTGCCAGAAGTAATGAGAAATCAAAATTTGAAAAAATATCTTTACCTACTTTTAGGCACTCGGCGCCCACACAGGGCTAAAAATTTTCATTTTTTTTTTATCATGAACAAACATAAAACATAACCAGTTTTCATACCTGATTCTTATCTCAAACAAAATTTTACTCCGCACAGAAATATAGGGGTACCTTTAATTTCACTAAAATGCCAGGGTTAAAGATATTTAAAATTTAACAAGTCATGGACCTACTCCTTATAAACATCTATGTTCTCCGAAAATTTCAGCTTAATCAGATTGGCCACTCCAGAGATTACCTCCTTTAATCTTTTTGCTGATACATACAAGTATATATATATATATATATATATATATATATATATATATATATATATATATATATATATATATATATATATATATATATATATATATATTATATATATATATATATATATAAAGGTATTTGAATGAACATTCAATAATCCAAATACGATAAGCTACGAAAATAGTAAAATAAAGTATAGTAAGAAATAGGAACAGAAAAATAATATTAATAATAGAATAATAAAAGTAAAAATCAATAAATAGTAAGTGATCCTAAAATAGTGAAGATGAAAAATTATGAAAACAAATTAGAAAAGAAAATTTTAGCATTAGCAAAATTATAAGCGAACAGGATCTGACAATGTTTGAAAAATATGCCTCTTAAAACTACGGAAAGGTACGGAAAAAGAACTGATGCATATAAGAAGTAAGTATGAGTCACCTTAAAGTAGAGTTATGATAAACGACTTTGCGGCGGAAATTTAAGGAATTTTCAGGGAAGCGCTCATTTCTATGGAGAGAAAAATATATAGCAAGAATGTGAAATAAAAACTGATTATGTTCTATGTTTAGTTATGATAACGCTCGTGATTGTTGGGTGCCTAAAAGTAAGCAAAAAAACTATATTTAATTTCAAGCTGTGAAAGCTTCTGTCAGAAACATCAGATCATGTGTAATTTTTATGAATGCTGTGTGTTCTTGTAGATACGGCAGAAAGAGAAAAATATCTTTGAAATCTTCGAATCCCCCGAGGAATTCTCGTTTTTTGGAAAAAAGTGTAAATAAATGATAAATGGAATGCTTTGCTTACACAGTTAACTTAAAATTTACACAATTCCTCAGTCCACAAGAATGTTAGCTTCACCGAATCGAACAACTAAAAATAGTGTTCGCATCGCAAGCAGTGATGGCCGGATCATCATATCAATATGAAATTCACAGGATTTATTAGTCTTGAGCGGGAAAAGTAATTAACAATAATGTTTAACCCTATGGATGTGGTGCTATCTTGAAATATCGTCAATGGAATGAATAAAGTGTTTTTTTTTAAACACTTTATTTAGATGAAGACAAAAGTCAGCAGGTAGGTTGTTTTTAGGTACAGCCAATTTTGGTAGATTTGGGATTGCAAAATTCGGATACGAAAATGTTGATCATTTTTGCACCAGAAAGCAATCAATTAGCAAATTGTTATCATTATGCAATGACAATAACTAAACTATATTTCGATTTTATGACTTATGAATGTTTATGCGTGTAGTAATCTTAAAATGTGTCAACAACCTTAGGTAACAGCAAAGTTCAATTTCCTTGGATATTTCCACTGCAATGTCCCTCCTCTCTCCATTGAAGATGAAGGATTTAAAAATTGACGAGGATAACACTGTCGCATTTATTAATAAACTTGACAATAGTATAACTCCTAGCCCAGATGTCATACATAATTTAGTTTTAAAATATTGTGTCATCACTACTACCTGTGCTGTCTTATAAGTCCACGGAAATTTGACATGGTCTTTCAAAAAAATTAGCGGAGGACTAGATTTGGGTGTGAACTTTGATAATACTTGCGTGTTGAACAAAATGTCTAAAGTCTCACCGATCCGAGTGCTGCGTTACATTTTATACTGGATCAAAGATCACCAAAAGTGACCTTTCGCAAATATCTCAGTATCGGTCACCTCTGCAGAAAAACAGTGTATGACGAATTTGTAGCTTAGAAAATTTCCCACAAAAAAGATTTCAGAACTTTTTCTTGTAACGATAACCGTTTTGAGATATATATATCTATACAGTTGTAAAAAACAGTATGCTCTCTCTCAACGGCATATTTATATTATCCGACTTTGATTGCGACTTGGAATATTTGTGAGTTCGTTTTCTTATGTTTCAGAGGCCCATAAAAACAAAAGTACAAACGAACATATCTATCACACTCCACGATAGACGGAGAAAAATGTTATAATCCTTTTTCAGAAATTACGAAGATAATGTCAATATCAAGTGGACTTGTCGGTGATGATAAAATAAACTGTCACAATGCTTATGAGGTTGGTCTCATCTCCATTAAAAACCATGATTAGTCAAAAATTCGACTAAAACGTGTTGATAGAGTACTTCCTCTTTTAACAATGTCCAGTTCTATAAAAATTTATAATGAACAAGTACCTCTTGATCTTTTATTACTATTCCAACGCATAAGTATTACAAAAAGATCTGATACCCAGCTTCAAGAATTTTTGGAGTATAAACTAGTCCCATACCTGTTGCCACTCATCGATGAGAATGGAAACCAAAAGACGGCTGTTTATAAATGCTTTGAATCGGTAATTGTTGAATTAGATACCACAAATGTAACATCGGAGAGATTCTTTTACATCGTGCTAAATGGAATAAAGAAGAAACATTTGGTTCAAGTTTTGACACTTTTGTCAATTATGTACAAAGTCATTAGGGTCATAATGTCGGAATTGTATTCGATGGTTAAAACGATAATCAAAAAAATATCAAAGCTACAGAGCAACGTCATCGATATGCAAAAATTTCTTCATCCGTTAATATTCTCTTTGACGGTCCCATGATTGTTCCAACAAGTCAAGAACAATTCCTTGCGAATGCCAACAACAAGTATCAGATCATTTCTACGCTGTATTAAAAATTTGATGCTGCTAATATCAGTGTAAAACAAGCTCAAAATTATGCATCATTGAAACAGCAATCAAAGAATCCGATAAAAGAACTTGTATTGTTGTGGGTGAAGACATAGACTTGTAAGTAATATTGTTGATAAAACCATCTATTTTTTGAAACCTGGAAGATCAAAATTAGAAACAAAAATGTATTCTTCACAAAGTTTAAACCCATATCCAAAGTTTCAAGCTCATATATTATTTTTGCATGCAATGACAAGTTGCGACGCTACTTCAGCAATTTTTAAGAAAGGTAAAATTAATGTATTCATATTATTTGAAAAAACGAGGAATGAATAAACTACGCAGACATTTTTAGGTAGTCTTCGCCAATGGAATTCGTTCTCTCCTGGCTATATATCAAGTTCCAGCATAAGAAGTATCTATTGATACTCACAGGTATTCCACTTTTATAAGATCTACACAGCTCAAAAAACCTGTTCAACTATCTATTCTTCCGCCAATATCTAGTGCTGCTCAGAAACATTTATATCGGGTCCATTACCAAGTTGAAAGATGGCTAGACAACGAGCTCATTCTTGAAGATTGGGTACGGAAGTTCGTGGATACCATTTCGGAGTCAATTCAAACTCTGCTTCCACATGCTCCAGAAATGTTGCTAAATACAATTTTATGTAATTGCCCCAAGGGTTGTAGCTTAAACTGCGGCCGCAAAAAAGTTGAGTTTTATTGTTCACCAGTTTGTGGTAATTTTTATGGTCAGGCGTGCTTAAATATATCACCCGAGATGAATAACCCCAATGATTACGACCATACTGATGATTTAGATCTACCTTGTTCCTGACTGAATCCATGAAAAAAAAGAGAACAGAATAACAAAAAGATGATGAAGAGGAAAACATAAACAAAGAAATAGAGTCCGAAGAGGAATAATTGTTGAAATTAAAAACTCCTGTTCAAAATAAACCAAAAAGAAAATAATTAACAAATTCATAATAATTTATTAAAAAATAAGCATTTTGCAAACAAACAAAAATGTGGATTAGGCCTACTGGGGATACCAAATTAAAATAAACGTACTTTGTACTTTACCTTGAAGGTGGCGCAGAATGAGTTCACGTTTCATTAGAAATATAAAAACTTCCAGTTTATGAGTCAAAATATCTCTAAAACGGTCATAGTTACAAGAAAAAATTATCAAAACTTTTTTGTTGGACATTTTTAAAGCTACAAATTCAGCATACATTCTTTTTCTGTAGAGGTGATCTTTACTGATGTACATATTTATGGTGACCTTTGACTCCGTATAAAATTTAACGCAGCACTCGGATCGATGGGGTTTTTGACATTTTTTCAGCACGCCAGTATCAAGGTTCACACCAAAATCTAGCTTTTCCCTAATTTTTTCGAAGATTCGTTTTTTTTATGTCGAATATCATTGGACTATATGTTTTCAATGTATCCTTGATAACAAGCATCTCTCTTCATTTGCGGAAATACTCCACCGTCACTCTTTGTAAGATCGCGTAGTGTCGTGGAAAGAGCACTGAATGCTATGCGTGGAGTCCCTGGTTCGCATCTAGCTTTAGACGGCAGGTTCAATCAGAGGGCAGGTTCAATCAGAGGCAAAAAGAGTTGTGGATCCAACCACTCTACATTTGCATAGTAATTTTTAGTTCTTATTAATTTTATAATCAGCTTAAGAAGCTTTTTCATCCTAATATGGATGAAAACAACTATTCTGTAAATTATTTTGTATCAAAGTTTCATTTATTTCAAATGAAAGTGGTTTCATTTCAATTTATTTCAACTGCAATAGGTTTCATTTCAATCGAAAAATGATTCGTTTCAATTACAAATTCAAAAACGCTATGAAGATTCTATCATTTTCATAAGTTTTGGAGTTCAAAATTTTCCACATATTTCGCATTATCTTCCTTTATTCAAAATATTTGAGAAAAGCCACCAATTAATTTTGTCACATATAAGGTGATTCGGAAGGTATAGAGTAAATCAATGAAATTTGAAGTAGTCTTACAAAAAGTCCCAGTGATTTTTTTTTTTTCACGGTGTTCCTTTCCACACCCGGACATATTTAATATCCATGTTTTAAGATAAAATCAATAGAGAATTCAAACAAGATATCTTATTGGATATCTTATAAAAATTCTAATAGAATTTCAAAGCTTAGTATTAAACATTCTTCCGTTAAACTATTAATGGGAAATTTCTCCGTAAATTATTCAACCAAACACACTCTACTTTAAGATGAAACACATGTAAAGCTTTTAAATTTGAAGAAACTTGCATGAAAATTAAATATAGTGGACAAGATCTATTTGAAAAATGATATTTATTTAAAAAAAACATTTAAGTTAAATCACTGTTCACTAATTCAAAAAGTAGTCACTAAAAACGAAAAATTATTGACAAATTAGACAAATGATTAAGCTAATCTTCACGATTTATGTAGCTGCTAAAAAAGTAAGACTGATTGGCCCAAAGATTCAATACTTTTTATTGAAAACTCACAAAATAATAAATAATATAATCCAGTTTTCCATCAAGGACAATAAAATTATTCACTTAAAACCCTTATTAAGTTTAACTTAAATAGATGATGATACAAACTCCTGTAGTCTACTAGATTATAGCACTGGGTCCCAGCGGACACCTAGCTCAGATCTTTAAGTTAAATCAGGGGGCTTAAAATCAATTATGGAACTTTCGTAAAAATTTCGACTATGAAAATGGAGCTCCACCAACTTCAAATCCCAACACAACATAGATGGGGTGTAGTAGGACAGCATAAAAAAGCACAAAAAAACACTAGTTAATATTCGATGTTAGTCATTTCATTCATTTTTGGAATGATTTTTCAATTTTGCATTGTACACAGAAATCGCTTATCGCAAGAGAAAATCGGCTTATTGCATTTAATAAAATAAATTGCCTCAATGTCTCACCACCACACTATCATTAACCATTACTCACTAAGCATTGCAATGACCATAAAAACATTCATATTTATTCAGGCTACTCACTAAACTAGAGCAAACTAGTACACATCACATCTTTTAAAAACGTTTAATTAATCTCTATAGGAAAAAATTAATATCTTAATTCCTACTCACCGGCAATTTCACCGCCAGTCAGAATTAACTTTTGACTAACTATAACCACCATCATTACAAATTTATAGAAATCATCTATAAAATTTGTTTGAAATTTTTCATTCATTTTCACGTTTCACTCACATTCAGCGCAAAAGGTAATGATTTATTGCCAGCAATCATTGAGTTTGTTAAAACACTGTTTTCACGTTACAGAATCAGTCACCATAATTTTCATTGAATAGGCTAAAAAAATGGTTTTGATTGGTATAATAAATATTTCTGCACTGAATGCAATTTTATTACGTAATTTTACTTAAATGTTGTACGGGCTCTATTTTAACCCACCCTGTAAACAACTGAAAATTTAATCATTATGAAAAATTAAAATGGTGATACGAATCAAAAAATGATCCCAAAACAATTATGATGAATTTCGAAACACTAAAATATCCATTCAGTCGTATAGATTGCCTTGAATAGCATTGCGCCCAGTGTGGGTTATTTCAGTTGAAAAAATAAAGCGGAAATATGTTATTAATGGAAGTTAAGTAAATATTAAAAAAAAAAATACTTTTCTGATTTATTTAAAGGTCCGAAAAAAATAGAGCATAAAGTTGCAATAATTAGAGCAAATACTAATAACAAACAAAAATGATTTTAATTTGAAGACAAGTGATCTGAAAGCAGTATAAATTTTAATTTATGGGGTTTATGATCAGTCTTAGTATAAATGACGATAGAAAGTTAAATAACGATGGTTATTTAATACTAAGCAAAGTAATGCTCCAAATCTCTCACATTACGTGTGCCAAAGACTGTAACAACTTTATCGATATTCCGAATTATGAACTATGCCAATCGAAAACCACAAAACAATTATCCGCACATAATTAAAACACCACCAACCACACTCTCACATCAGAATTCCATCGGTTAAATCAATTTCACTCGTTCACTTTAAATAAACACAGCAGCTTGTTAATTTTTTATCAAGCCAATTAATCAAGAGACAATTTGTCACTTTATAAACTGTTGATTTATCGAATCATACTGCGCTTTGTAACGGTCTCACGATTCGAACTATTCGAATTCACTGCGAAAGCATTTGTGCATCGAACTCCCCAATTCACTGTCAGATTCTAAAGGACGAATAGAAAAACCATACCGTCCTTGCGACCGCAACAAAACCAACTGAAATCCTGATTCATGAAACAGCTATGAAAAGGCTCGTCACTGTCGCCATCGCCATTCTCAATGCGACCCCGCTTTATAAACGCAACAGCCAACGTCGACCGACTGACTGATAGATAGCAGAGATTTTTCGAACTCGATGCTCGACAAACTAATGCAATATCGTATTTATGTATACGCGGGCAAGCTGACGGAAACACTAGAGCTGCACATTAGAATGTGACGGAAATTTCCCTGATACGGAACACATGTCGGAGGATAACAACGATTCTTTGCGAAGCTAGTCGATTGGATGAGTAACGGGCACTGGTTTCAAGAAATTTTCAATTTCGCAGCCTGATCTATGTTGAAGTGTATCGTTGGGGAGCACTCGACCAGATACCAGGAGGTGGTCAAAAGAGTGTGCAGAATATCGTTTTGGGATTTCGAGAAAAGGGAAATTTCCTTTAGACCAGTCTAGAGTCCGGGGACATGCGCAAAATATCCAATTAACCACGTGCTTCGTTTGTTTGCCGGGTAAACATCCTTCACATGAAAGTCTGAAGGGCTGCGAGAAAATAGGGTGAACAAGAGTTCAGTGTGGTTATTTTATGAGTGTGCGATTATCAAGATCAGATAGTCGAAGATAATCGGTTTGCCTTAATTTTTTTATAACTAAGATATTTGAATTTTCTTTAATGAGACAATAGAGTCATCTCTGAAAAACTCAGGTGACAATCACGTAAGATACTTAAAATCTGATGGCCAATGAACAAGCAAAGTTGGCTCACAAGATTTTTCTTCTGATAAGTATGGCTGAAAAATAATAATTTTAGATGGTAATGTTAGTTAAAGAGTTAGCGAGCCCGAAAAAAAACAGAGAGCCAAAAACGGAGCCACGCATATCAAATTGGATTGAAAAACCGAAGCTAGGCAGGACAACCAGGTTACTAGATCTTTCAAGTTTCGTAACGTTTTCACCCATTAGTTCGACATATGAAAATATTGACCACATTTGAAAAACGTTGTTAACAGGGTTGTGAAAAAAATTATTTGCTCTGAAGAATCTGCTTTTGACATTTCTGTATTTTTGATATTAACATATTTTTCCTGTCTTAAACCAAAAAATCATGCAACATGAACGTTTGAATTTCATTGCGTACACTCATAATAAATCTTCAAATCGAAATAACAAGTGAAAAAGCGAAGTGTCCTTGCCCTCTCACAGTTTTCCCCCGCCTGCAGAAAATAAAACTTTTTCTCAAAATGTATTGGTAAGCACAAAAACTGGGAACACAAAAATTTTGGAATCGCGGCAATATAAAAGCCAGTGGACTCATGTTTTCCACAACTTTAGATTCCTTCATATTCACAATTCATGTAGTCTGTACAAGCTTTAAATTTGTTATCATAAGCCGCTTCAAAACCGAGCGCTTGTAGACGTCTTTTGTTAATGAGAAGAATTAATAATTTTATAAGGAGAAGAATTAATGCGAAGATTTTTTCCCGAAAATTAAATCGAAA
The DNA here is from genome assembly GCA_947369275.1 of Nemotelus nigrinus. Classification (NCBI taxonomy): domain Eukaryota; kingdom Metazoa; phylum Arthropoda; class Insecta; order Diptera; family Stratiomyidae; genus Nemotelus; species Nemotelus nigrinus. The sequence goes on from OX376375.1 coordinate 43,014,895, forward strand.
TTTATAGCGAGGGGGCAAATCTTGCACTGAAATTATAAAAAAAAACATTATTTTACATTCAGAAATATGATCGGAAAGTTCAAATCTTTTCGAGTTTTCTATTGTACAGTCCTGATGCCATCACATCCGCATGTGATAGGGCTCTGAGAGTCGTTGGCCCACTGAACAGGTTGATAAACACCATCAGTGACTCCAGCCGAACCAGGCAAAGGCTGCTGATAGCAACAACGAGCTTCTTGTTGCTATACTTTGCGGGCGATTGACCGAATGCACTCCAAACGGAAAAGTTTATTTATTTATTTATTTCACTAAACAAGGTATACAATTACAAATAAATGATATAAAAATAATTTTTTAAATTACATTAAAAAAATTGAAATAAATCAATAACAGGTGTAACATACAATTGAATACAATGCAAATAAATAAATTAACATTCAATAAATAAATACATAACAGCAAAATTACATGTAGGGCACAAAATTATTAAAAACAAAAATTAAATTAAATATTTGGTTAGTCACGCAAACGATCCTAGTCCGGTAGACTAGAGAGGGTAGAATAAGAGAGCCTTGGTTACTCTGTTTTTAAAGGAGGCTTTCAAAATCGTGGGAGGAAAAGTGTTGGGTTATGCTGTTGAATATCTTGCAGCATCTATTTACTGGCTCATTATCAGCATATGCGGTGCTATGCTTATATTCAGCTAGCATTCGTAGGGATCTAGTGACTCTCACGGACTGATTAAGCACAAGTCTTTAACAGCGACATTAACAGCGTAACTAATGAAATCGAAATTGTAGCAGGCAGATAACATCAATCTTCTGGATGCAAGCGGTGACAAGCTTGGAAGTCTAAGGCGAGATTCATATGACGGTAAATTGTCATATGACGGTAAAGACCTCTAAGAACGAATGGTAAGAATTGCTTTTGAATAGATTCCAATCTCCTGGCTATCAATCTCGAAAACCGGATTCCAGATAATACAATACAAGCATACTCAAGAAGAGAGTGAACGAGTGCGCGGTATAGTGATTTTGTAACGCAAAGACTATGAAACTCTCTGGCGCGTCGTTTGATGAAGCCAAGTCGTTTACTTGCTTGAGTGTGTAGAAATAATGTAGAAATTCCCTGTGTATTGTCAGTACCAGCCGCACGACGTCAAAATAAACAGTGTTAGGGTATGGACAGTTATCTTGAAAAATGTCATTGCACAAAGACGCATTAACGGGTATATCACACGCTCTGAAACAGATGGAACAGACGCTCTACCACATGCACGTACATTAACCCTTCAGCTTTGCCGACAACATTGAAAAGGAAGCAATAAAAGTCGCTGGTCGGTGAGACTGACAAGTTTTCCGGACCCTTGTCTCTACTGTGACTACGGAGAGGTAAATTTCTACCTGTGCTGATTCCAAATAGAGCACTATTATTTAAGAAGGTACCTTAACAAAATTAAGATCGAGTAGTCTAGCGAGTAGAGTATTCGCTTTTAGTGTTTGGTGTCCATACTTTGAATCCGGGTTCCGACGAGGGAGGACACGAATATTGAAGCTAGTCCACTTCTAAATATGTACATGAGTTGAATCAGAGGTAAAGTTAATAAGAACTTTACAATTGTATACATTGATTATAAATTTGTGACTGAAACTCTCAATCAGTTTCAATCCTCTGCCGCAACAAGGGCTGTTGCTGTGTTATTTTACGTTGCCGTAACAGAATGATTACTGTTAGTTCTCTATGGATATGTAAGATGATACTCACCAGGCATTTATTGTGAGCAGTATGTGAGCGTGCGAGCGTGCGTAATTAGCTTAGTCACAAAATCAAATGAGGACAACTGGGGCAGAGTCTCAACATGTGTAGAAGCAATGCTGAAATTGCTTATATTTTGAGCACCCATAATTTTCGTTAACAAGAACTTCGCGAGAACGGATCATTGGATCAAACTAAAATGCACAGGATGTATTGTTCCTAACTGGAACAAATTTTCATAGAAATTATTTGATAATGCCATCATGATATATCACCCATTAAAAAACACTTTCTTACCCGATTACTTCTGAGGCAACTATCAAATAAAAACAAGTAACAAGATAACTTTCTCTAGATTTTTGGTCTCAAGGTTAAAATATAGTTCGCCAGCTACGGTTATTTTAGTCATTTTCTGACTTAAAGATGCCACCAAGAAAATAAAGTGCTAATATAAAGTGTTTTTTACAGGTGCTGCGTTTTAACACTCACTACTGACAAATGAACTGATGTTAGCTGTCAATATAACAATTATTTTAACTCAGGGTTTGACAAATTGCCATACACCGCAGCAGTGTCTTCGAATTGTGGAAATTTATTTCCAAAATCAGGTCTCAATTGCGCAAAACTACAAGATCGCTTCGTGAGTTTTATGGACTGCAGATTCGTCCATTAGCACGAGCATTTTGCCATGTGGCTGCAAATTTTCGCAACCACTTTACGTACGAAGAGCATATCGTAGTCGTGGAAACCAGTGTTGTTGATAACCCAGATTTATCAATACGCACGCATGCCTAAGAAGCTGATTTGTCCGTCCCCTTGGTGAAAAAATTTGAATAGAAATTTCGATTTAGAGGCCTAGAGGATACAATTGAGGCAAGGTTCAAAGCCGTATGACCATTGGAGGCGTCGCACGTTTGGAGAATGGGCAGAAAATCAACTGGAAGCTGACCCTCTATTTTACGAAAAAAAATTATTCAGAGACTAGGGCCATTTCAGGCTCGATGGCTATGTCAATTGCCGCCTTTGCAGCAAAGAAAAGCCTCATTAAGTCACGGAGATACCGTTGGATTCACAAAAAAGCATTGTATGATGCACACTGCATGCTGGCGGCATAATAGGGCCATACTTCTTCAAAGATGAACAAGGCGAGCGTGTTAGTGTACAGGGCGATGATAAACCAGTTTTTGTTTTTAAATTAGTGTTGTAAAGATGTTAGAGATATGTGGTTCCAACAAAACAACGCTACTTGCTACACAGCGACTGCAACTATCGACTTATTGAAGACTAAATTCAGAAATAGCATTATCTCGAGAGAAAAAATCCGCAAATTGACCACCAAGATCTTGCGATTTGACTCCGTTGGAATATTTCTTGTGGAGGTACGGAAAATCATTGGTCTACGCTGATAAACCAGCAATGCTTAAGGGGGTATTCCGGTCTTTCGGTTTGAAAAAATCGAAAATTTTTTTTTTTGCATTTTCTTATTCCAGTATGATCATATAATCTTGCTTTAAAAAAAAGTATCTGTTTTCGTTTTGAAGTTATTCGCATTTCCACCACTATCATCTCTGGAAAATCCCTGGCACGCTTGAGGCGAGAGTGTTTGAGATAAAACTTTAAACGCAATTTTCTCAAAACCATCTTTTCTCAACTTCTTGACAAGATTTCTCGAAAACGGTCTTACAGAATTTAATGAGTGATATATCAAATTATTTGCTATGATTTAAGGAAAAAGCTGAACTACGATTGTGATGATACAAAACAATTAACTATAATTTTTAATAAAAAAACTAAAAAAAAAAACGGAAAAATTAGAAAGAAAATTTGTTATCAGCTGCCATTTTTTAACGAATAATTGGATATTGTAACGGGTATTTGCCATTTTTTAACGAATAATTGGATATTGTACTTGTAACGGGTATTTTCCTGAGTAAAATGACACCTCATTTGCTAATTTCAGATAATTCAAACGGACGCAATCCTGCCAAGATTGATTTTCAAAGGTCAACTTCAAGCCCTCATAGCAACAACAATTTTCAACTTTTTTTTTTAAATCCAAGTTTTTTCTAAAGTTTAAATCCTGCAATAAACGCAAAATAAAACCATATCCATTGAGTATTTATTTTTATGTATTAAAATTCATATTGAAATAATGAATGATTATCGCGTGAAAAACCGGAATACCGACTTAAGGAGTTAGCATAACTCGCGTCATTGCATCAAAAAGTGGTCGGAAATTGGACCTGTGCAATTGGTTTCTTGAATGGTAGTCGCGGTAATCGTTTGCGCAAATTTATCTTCAGCTTGTTAAGAGCCAAATTTTGCAGTAAAAAAAAATAACGACAACAAAATAAAATTTTTTTAGCTTTACTTACTCCGACTGATACTTTTTGTTTTATAGAAGGGAGCCATCTAAAATACACTTTTTATGTCATATTTTTAGTTTTGAGCCATGAAAAATATTCAAGCGAAATTCAAACAAATTCTATAAATTTTTGGTTGCAGTGGTGCTCAAAGCCCATACATAATAGGAACGCATTCGTGTGATCCTACTGTGCACTCTCGTGAACACAAATATCGGGTGCTCATAATATGTGTGGGTTTGGTGACGTTTTACTGTTCAACGGGGTGGACAAAGCACTAAATTTATTAAACTAAGGTTTTCAAAAAACTCTTTGTTTTAAAGTATTATTTTCACTTCACCGCCATAGCTACATATTTGCGCGTACATATATCAAAGACTACACATGCCTATTTCTGATAAACGTCAGTACGTCCTGTGAGTTTATTAACGAATTGATGACCCTGTCAGAACTTGTCAAAATTTGAAATCCCATAATATTTCTCATTTGTCCAATTTAAGCACTCAAATAACTAAACATTTTCAAACATTTTCAGCCAAAGCTCAAAACATAATCAGTTTTCTTTTTTATGTATTTTCTTCAAAATTCTTTCTTAAAAACCGTTTCAATTTCAAGAAATTAAACCTCAAATATCTGATAAATTTAATCTATCGAATATAATACATTTAGGATGAAAAGTGAGTAGCATTTAAATATATGGAAAGAGTAAGTAATTTATAATTATAAAGATAATTTAATAATAATTTTCAGTAGCATGATTATTTTTATAATAATAACTCAATTACTAAGAACAAAACAGTATTATAATTAATAATTCTCATAAATTTCTCATTCATAGCTCTACGATCAAAACAATATAATCTAAGACGGAACTTATCAAACTTTTCTATCTCATATTGCTCCCAAATTGTCAGTCCCTACCACAAAAAAAATCGCTTAATCATTACTTTTCCTAAAATAAGCAATCCTCATCATCATCATACAATCCAACAAGAAGATAAATCAAAATTAATGGATCGGTCAAAGGGGACCATTCCATCAATAAATTATCACTTGGCAGTGATTTTTCGCATCGAGTAATGTAAACAATTTTTCGGGTACACAAATGAGTTGCACAACTAACATCCTAAATCCAGCAAAAGACACGAGTTTCTTGCCTTGGAAAATTCTTGAGAAAATCCTAAAACCGTCCTAAGTTCAATTTTTCCATTCAGTCTCCCGAAGCCCCAGGTCCATTGAGTATGGAACTTTGGAAACCGCAAGGGCATCATCTAGTTTGTATTTTCATCACCATGTGTAGTTCACACGAATTACTTAGAGCAACTTTCCGAACAGACTGTTGAAAGCAAAACAAGCAGTTTTCCGTTGTCCGTTGTGTGGGTGAAAATTAGTTGGAGGATATTCTTGGATGTATTGTATTTGTATGAATGGCCTCGGTCAATGCGACGACAACGACGCTGACAATGCAAAATCTATCGTTGGGGGAGAACTGCTGCCTGCTAGCATGCAGCTTCAGTGAGCGCATAATGTGTTAATTAGTCCGTTGAAGTACAAACAAAGTGCTCTTGGAGATCTACCAGAATCCTGCTGTTCATATGTCATGGCTAGCGAAGGAGAAAATCCATGGTTAGCCAACCACCCATAGAGTGATTATTGTTAACATATACCTACATACAGTTCGTACGCAGAAAGAGCTATTGATAAATGATAATTCTGAATATCCCTGCATTGTTCGGCAGTATTTGGCGCCGGATTGGACGGTATTTTCGGAGATTAAGTAGCGTGGCAAGAAAATGATAGAAGCGTAATTGAATTTTCCAAATGGTGAATCGTAGGTCATTTACGTCACAGTTTGGATGGAGTTTTAATCAATTTCCAGAAAATACAATTAGAGGTAGATGAATGTAACGACGATTGTGGTTTTGTAGAATAAAAAAAGGTGAAATGAAAAGGAGTTATTTTCAAGAAGTGCCAATACTGTTTTAACTTTTAAATTTTATTTCATTTCGTTTTCACTCAAAAATTATTTTGCTTTGAAAAAAACTCATTCTCATCAAACCCTTATCGTTTATTGAAAAAAATATACCACCTTTATGATTGTGTATATATAGTCATTTCATGGAAAAATCTTGCCGTTCACCCTTTTTGATTTTCTCACGTCCATATGTAAGCTCTATCGTCGAGCATCTGACAAATTCGAAAAGATTATCTTCGAATTGTCAGTGCATCTCGTTTAAGGCGAAAGCAAAAAAAAAAATGGATGAGACGTGACCAATATGGTGTATCCTAAAATATTCAACAAAATTTGATTCTTCGAAAATTGAATGGTTATAGATGATGTGCTATCTATTTGATATGTTAACATCTGATATTTACAGAATCTTGATGTTACTGAAAGTATGTTGAAAATTGAATATTCAAAGTCAGTGAAATTTTCTTGTTAATGTACTGAGCGCATCATACTATTAAAGTTTTAAGTAATGACCTGCATCAAGTTTAGCTATTAGATGAGGTTTTGGGTCGGAAATAACTTTGAAATAAATTCTTTTTGCATGTGGAGCAAATTCAAATCAAAAATGTAATTTTCCGCCCATTATTTCCTTTTTGAAATAACTCTGGAAAAATTTGAAACGAGTTTTGGTGAAAGTGTGCTAATAGTTGGTCCAAGAGTGGTCCCAACACATTTCATTTTACTTTTCTGTGAACTTTTAGTTTCACAATGTCTTTTAACTTTATTATTTTCAGACCAATAAGTCAACTAAGATTTAATATTTATTAAAAAAGCTGAGATTAGTAAAAGGTTAAGTAACTATTAGCGAATAAGCGGCCATTTTTATGATAGTTTGTTGAAATGGTTACAATTTATGCACATAAATATGTATAGTGAAATGGTTTTTGATTGTTTTGTTTGTTAAGTAACTTTTTATTTTATTTATATATTTTTTCACAATCTGATTTGTTTTGTGGAAAAATAAATGGGTTGCTTGCTTGTTAGTTTATTATATCAAATTAAAATAACAAGATATGAAATTCATCGGTTCCTATCATTTCTGCCACATTTCACCGCGTTTCTGTTACTTAGTTTTGATAGAAAATATCTTTCTCTAAGAAGATTCTCTAAGAAGATCCCTCAGTAAGCGCGACGTCAATTGAACCAACATCATGCCGGACAGGCGAACCATTCTTCAGGTTCGTCAAGCTTGAGAGCCGGTTGCTGTGTCAGTGATCAAAATATCAAAGAATTAAAGACAACGCAGGATTTGATTGCAAACTTTGAACTGGAGACACCATATTAGCATCACAAAAAGGTTCTCATACCATTGCTAATAGCTAGCGACTCAGCGAAACCCAAACACCATTTGGAGAACCTCGGCTTAGGTTGGCGGCAATCTTCTCAGATGCTGCAGAATATGAAGCAATGTGAAGGGTCTTCAGTTGGTCTTTGGGTCTACAGTGGATGGCTAAGAAAATCATCAATTTTTTTGTACAACCACAAAAAACATGAAGCACCGCTGTCAGAAGTGAATCTCGCCCAGCTGGCTCACTAGAACTTACAGTCATGGTCACACTCTAGATTTCAAAAATAATCAGATAAAGTCTGTTTTGATGGTAGGAGATTTGGCTCAAATGCTCTAGGTGACTGCTCTCTCACCTAGTTGCCGTTTCACTATTTAGTTGCCGTTTGACTAAGAATGTTCCGGAATGTTTAATTTGTCAAAACTGGAGGATCAATAGACATTTGAGCAGGCCTGTATCTACCTTTTCTAAGGTCTTCAAACGTTTCAAGGTAGCTGGTCCCTAAACACACTTGCAGGGATACACTTACTGTCTCACAATTATCAACCGTTAGTCTCGTTAACTTAAAGTATTTTTTTTTTGGGCAGCATCACTTCCAATTAGTATAATGCTAAGCACTTGGGTTGTTCGATTCGGAGCCTCTCAATACATTGTCACTGACCAAGGGAAATGTTTGATCGGTTTTTAAGTCGTATAACGGTCCATTAAAAGTCCTAACCAGATATACACACTACTTCACTCTCCACATTAGAACTAAATCCATCAATATTTCAATTAAAAGGCTTAAACCTTATTACTCTTCATCTTCCACCAGTGGCGGCTCGTGTCTTTAAGACTCGGGGAAGCAGATATATTTTTGCATAGTTTTCCAAAATAAACAAGTAGGAATTTCAGCGCAGCAAATACATCAAAAGTTGCATTCAATTTCCAATTGTTTGACTCAGTGACTTTTCTTCTCATTATGATATTTAAATGATGAAAGATAACAAATTACAATGCAAGATATTGCAAATTAGAACTATTTTTTTTAAATAAAAAGTGAAAGTTAGTGGTCCTGGTCACCACGAGTCTATAAAGTACTTTTATCTATTCAAATAGTCTAAGAGAAAAATATACCGCAGTAGATGTTCTATGGTGAAATTCTATTTTCAAGACAAAATGAATTAAACCTTCGGCAAACAATGTGAGAATAATTCCTCACCCTTACCAGGTGGGGTTAGATTTACCTCATAAAGCATTTTATCTATTCTGTATATACATATATTAAACAGAACGTGCTCAAATATTTGTTTTATTCATTGTATCAACAAGCAATAATAAAACACAAAACATTTATTTAAAATAATACCTTCATACCTCTTCCATAAAGTCAGCTTCATGTCTTTAAGATTTGGGGTTGAAATAACCTCACGTTGTATGCCGAACGTTAATACTCTTGTACTAATTAAGTGAAAAGTCACTATCTTTCTTTAATCATTCCGATACTAACTTACGCACTTTCAGCACAAACAAACAAACAGACAAATCAGAAGAATTTCAATCTAAAGCAAATATTAAACTCTTGAACTCAGTAATAAATCCATTACAGAAACGAAACATACAAATAACATCTTATGTTAAACAACGAATTCATTACAGTATTCATACATACAAATAACATCCTACACTCAGTCACCCAAAGCATACCAGCTCGAAGTTCTGTAGCGAAATAGAAACCAAACAGAGTACGCTACAAATCGTGCTGCGTCCATTCATAAACATTTCTGGGCCATTTGGGGGCTGAATAAGCGAGGGGTTTTTGATTTTCTCTACTCAGGAAGACGCGGTGAGCTGAGCAGCGTCCGCGCTTCTATTAGGGAACATTCATTGCAAAGTGTTTACGACCATCGATTGCGTGATGCTTGCTATGGGATGTATGCACACATCATGGTATGTGCATTGAGGCAAGATCACTTTAGTGATCTGTGTAGCATATTTCAATACGCTGCAATGAACTGAGCGTTCTGGCTTACAATGGTACGAGATGCTTGAGGTTTTCACTCAAACGCAAGATATCCGATCGCGTTGCTGTAAAACCACTTGTAAGGCACTTTGGCTGTGAGAACTATCTCGTGTGTGAGATGAATAGTGTTTTAAGTTTCGTAAATTTTTTTATTGATGTTGGATGCTAATTCATATAAAATCAATTGATTTGCTTTGAATTTCAATATGTATTGTTAAGCTATTTTTCTTGTATAGGGAATATTTAGCAAGGGAAGCACTGCTTCCTTTGCGTACAACGACGAGCCGCCCCTGTCTTCCACGGAGCCGGATGACAAACCTTTCGAGAAGTAGCAATCTAAAAATACAAATGAAACACCTAGCTAACATTGCTGTTATTATCTTGGAGCAGAAGTCTAGCGAAGACGGTAAGATTTGCCTCTGTGATACGCCCCTGTGGCTGGCTGAACCAAAAATGTTCAACTCACTTATGCTTTACGGTAACCCACATCATCGATTCGCAGGGGAGTTTTGTGTATACATTTTCAGAAATAAATTCCGAAATTCCGTTCAAATTCCACAACTCTCCACAAACTCTACAATTTTTTTAATACACATCAAAATTTAAACAAAAGAAACAAAATAGAAATGTGAATAATGGAGAAAAAAATTGAGTTTTTGTTGGAAGACAAATATGCATCGCAACAATTGTTAGATTTCTTTTAAATCTTACATTAATTGATGAACATAGTATGGCAACTGGAAATCTTTTCATCTTCATGCACATTGTGGATAATATTATAGGTATTGGCTTTGGCAATAAAAAAATCCCATCAAACCAAAGCAAATGTTTCAACAATGAGAATAAGTATTTCGCAAGACCTTATTTAGAAAATCATAAAAATCATCATTTTTTCGAAACATTTGTAACATTTTCATTTTAATCCTAAGACTCTTTTAAAACCATATAATATAATTGATTATAAAAACGAATCATTTATAAATTTTTATTGTCAACTCTTAAAGTTGAATCTATTCGCATTTCTTAAGCAACTTTAAGCAGGCATGTAACAAATACAATGTATTTTACCTTAATATTCCCTTGAATTAGTTACTAGAACTCATACAACCACGCAACAATGTTCAATATCTGCTTAAATTAGAGCCGAAATCGAATTGTATCCTACCGACTTCAAGTCTTTCCCATTGCGAATACATTATTAGTCTATCTGTGGCTTCAACTATCTATGGTTGCTATCTGGTCAAGAAATTAGCATGTAAATTAAATTCATATCAGACATATATCATTTCGTTGACATACACAGCGGGCTGAGGTTCGGTTCTTGAGGCAATATTTGAAAGCTAAGCCCGCAAGGAGTAAAGTCCTTCTGCTTTGATGATTTTGACTCTGTTTCAAACATGTTTACGTCTCTGACTTGGAAATTAGTAGATTGCCAATGGTATCATGTGGTTATTACTAGCAGATACATTGAGGTGATATACGTGAGCAAATATCAAATATTTCGGTTGACACGAAGACATATGAACTACGGTTATGTTTGGATTGGTTGCATGGCACTGATGGCACTATTAGTTCGGTTAATCGTGCATTTGATTTAATGGTAGGAATTAACTGAATATGATTATGTTTAGCAATTGCATGTGGTTTAGTTTGAATTAACATAATTATTTTGAATTTCAACTTAAAAAATCTGCTTGGAAAAATATGTAAAATTAAACAAACTTTAATTTTCATTATGTTTCCACGGTTCAAATTGCTGTTGGTGATGAAATCGTAAATCGTCAACTTTTCAAAAACTTCAATTATTTTCTTTAAACTCAAAATTTATTATATCAATAGATATGACAAAATATACGAGTTAGATCAAACGTAAAATTTTTTAGCAAAAAAATAATTTTACAATTCATTTAAGTCTGATTTAGAAACATACATATACTGCATTTCTTCATGTGGAATTATTTAACATAAGCAATTTATAAATAGATTATTTCATTCAGATTAGTTCAAAACATAAACTCTCTGCAAGTTCTGTCTACTCAACTTCAATGCATATCAATATTTACGTTTCGATATCAACACGTGATATATTTTCACCGCATGATATAATTACAAATTAGAATGTATTTATGTAGCACCTGTTCAATTATGAATTATTTCTGCAAACAAAACAGTATCATTGAAATCCGCTATATCGACCGGGTCATGACAGTGTTGTTCATTCACATTAGCAATACAGCTGTGCAGGGCATCCTATTAAATCGTGAAAAAATTATGCTTCTCTATTTACATTTAATATCACCGCACAATGATATGAATATTGAAATACTCAGGTCAGACCGAGTTTATCAAAAGGGACTACAAATATGGAGTGCAGTTAGTTTTGCATTGTTTTTCCTTCAATGAGAATTGGTTTTAATTTTGTTTACATATTAATAATGTGATTGATTGAATTTTTTTGTTTATTATGGGGCATTTCACGTGAAGCGGACAACGAAAAAAAATCGAGGTTCTGGATTTCGTTCATATTGTGCATAATGGTACTTCTAGAAGATATGAATGTGAATGCACAAGTTTTTGTTTCTATGAGGTTTAGTTGCCGAGTTATGGGCTTCTGAATAATTGACGAAATTGATAAAAGGTTTTTTTGGAAGCGGTTTCTGAGATTCAAAACAAACTCTAAAAAACATTTAACATAATGATTGGTATAGAAAATTAGCTGTTCTTTATAATTTTGAAATTAGATTTGAAAAATATTTTTTTTTCCTGTGTGGAACCGGAAGTAGACACTTTAACTCGTGATTTGAATAATTTGGACCAGGTTAACTTTGTTTATTTTTATAACAAAATAAAGCTTAAAGTATACTTATTTTATCATAAAATTTTTAGAATGGGATGGCCAGTAGTTAGGAGGTAGGTGAATTTCAATACAAAAAAGTCGCATGGGGCGTGGTACCGGGAGCTTGATTATGATAGCTAGTGAGTGTGAAAGCAAAATATTTGTATTAAAACTATTATATATAACTTGTATCACTTACATATAGAATATAAAATATTAAAAAATGATAATGCCGATTTACTTAGTGAAAAAAAGGGTACTTGTGTTTAGACAAATGAATTTATTTCACAATTTTTACAATTTTACCCTCGTTTCTTAAACTAGTTCTTTTTTTTAATAACTAGAGGTGTTTCTACGATGTTTTTTTCAGCAGATTCGACATAATTTATTTTCTGCCTAATATTCTTGGAATTTTTCTTAGGTCTTTAGCCTTCCGATGAAACTTCAAATCGAATGGATTGAAACATCGATAGCCGAACGGAGACATAATACACATAATTAAGACTCTTTAACTTATCAACGAAAGTAATAGTCATTGCAAGCGTTGAACAGTAACTAGAAAAATAACGGAAAATTTGAATTGGCTTGGCGTCAAATATATTAGATATGCGTCATATATTTTAATTAGGTTTTTATGGGAAAATAAAACCTTTTTTAAATAAGAGATGGCGCTACTAATCACATTTCAAATCAATTTTTATTTTCGAGCCAACTAGCTGCCCTAAGCAAGCTCTCGATACCACGCCCCATGCGACTTTTATGTATTAAAATTCACCTACCTCCTAAACTACTGGCCATCCCATTCTAAAAATTTTATGATAAAATAAGTATACTTTAAGCTTTATTTTGTTATAAAAATAAACAAAATTAACCTGGTCCAAATTATTCAAATCACGAGTTAAAGTGTCTACTTCCGTCTACTTCCAATCATTATGTTAAATGTTTTTTAGAGTTTGTTTTGAATCTCAGAATCCGCTTCCAAAAAAACCTTTTATCAATTTCGTCAATTATTCAGAAGCCCATAACTCGGCAACTAAACCTCATAGAAACAAAAACTTGTGCATCCACATTCATATCTTCTAGAAGTACCAGTATGCACAATATAAACGAAATCCAGAACCTCGATTTTTTTTCGTTGTCCGCTTCACGTGAAATGCCCCTTATATTACACAAAATATTAAAGAAAAATTAAATTTTATTAAAAACTGAACATGAAAAATTAATTCAAAATTGTTTTGAATGAATATAAGCTTGTCAATGCAAATTTTTTATTACCAAAAATTTTATTCGATATCGAATTAAGCCAGAAAAATAGCTTAAAGAATCGTTTTTTGAGCTAAAATTAATTAATTCTATTTACATGTGATTTGACAAACTGATTCTTGTCAGAGAATATTTTATAATTGTAACACAACGTAACTAAATAGTCTAATTACTACGATAGTACTTTTGCGCCCAGTGTGGGCTGGCATCGCAAAATAAGCTTTAAAATGCAAATTTTTCTTTTAATACCACCATTCAAAAGAATTCTATGGTTTTTACGAAATACCGGGCTACTAATTTGTCATGTCATTTGAGAATTTTCCCACCATACTACAAAAATTTCTCCGAATTTATTCAAAACCGAATACTATTAATAAATTTCACAATTAACGCTGACAACTTTTCACATAAAATTGTGCGCCAATAAGTAGCGGGCAAGGTAATAATTATAATGGTTCGTTCAAAAGCCAGTTAGTCAGGAAGTATTATTCTAAAAATCTTACCGACACTATACCATGACGCTTCATATTCAGCTCTCTCTTGCCACTTGAAACTGCCTACGGATCTCGAGCGAAACTTTTCGAAAAGTAATTAAAAGCGGGAAATTGGGGGTTTTTGAAAGGCATACGTAAGTGCATACTTGGCTTAGCTTAAAATGTTCGACTGGCGGCTTCCGCTCAACGTGTGCATGCATTTTAGGCATGGAATTATGCATTATTACATGACGCATAGCCTTCATGGTCCTGTGCAGTTAGCCGACGTGCAGAAGGCGGGGGATGATGGTGAAATCAAACGTTATATGATGATTCCGTGACTGCAATAATTCACTTGCCTTGCCTGACTTAGTGGAATTGTCTGCCCACTGCACATTATGATACCTTCATCAAGAAGTCCGAATTGACGGGAACAGGTATTGTGAAATGGAAAAGTTTTGACGTTAACTGGCGTAGGCTTGGTATACCATATTCGATGGACTAATGCATCGAATAAGGTGAGTCAAGTAAACGACCTTTTCAAAGAACACGAGTTCGAAGACGACGATGATGAAGTAGTTTGCCGTATTAGTTGTTACAAGTTTGATTTATTGTTTTGTTCAGGATATGAGCAATTGTCTAGGAAAACTATACTGGAAATTTGAGTATTTCGAGTCAATGAGGTGGTGAATATGTAGCAGCTGATAGATTGGAATCATAATATCGGTAAAAGTCTTTAAAGAACTAATTTACGAAAATGAAACATATTATTGTGAGGAATTTTATGCTGCTTTTAAAGCAAAACTAAATATCATATGCCTTAGGAGGAGAAAGCAACATATTTTCAGCAATAATTTTTTAAATAAAATTAATTGAAGGTAAAGTGATGTGACTTTATCTTAATGTTGAATTTAAAGCTGAACTTCAATTGTGTCTTCTGATTTACGATTTCGTTGTATATTTTTTTACTTATTTGGGGAAAACATATCATTAACTATTTATAAGTAAGATTATCTGATATTTTTAAAAGTTACGAAAATTGGTGCTGCAAATACGAAAATATCTTTTTTTTATCCACAGCCTTAAAAATTAAACCTTAATTATTTATGGCTTTCGAAAGTTATGAAAAAGAAGATGAAATATTAAAAATATGCAAGAAAAGAATACCATGATTTTTTTTCCAAAAACTTATTAACGACATTACATGTAGTCCAAAAACAAGACAAAAAACGGTTTATCAAATCCTTTTAATGCCCATGATAGCAACATTCATACCGCGAAGAACGTTTTAAGGTGTTTTTTCTCTCTTCCTATTGATTGTTTCGTAGTTGTGTCTTATGTCTTTCTCCCTAGTGCCATATATTTTTACTCTAGCCCACCAATTTTTAAAGTTTGCTGAATTTGTTTGGGTAGGAAAACAAGTTTGTTGTCAAACTAATTTCAAAAACAACCCCCGCACCCCCCGAAAAAAAATCCTGGAGGAAAACATATTACGCTTGACTTCAGTATCCAAAAACTCTGGTTAAAAAAAGCTGAAACCTAAAAAATATGACCTAGTTTTTGTAAGAAACCTAAAAATTAATGTTCAAACGACTCGTTATATTATTTTGAAAAGCTTGGGACATCCAGATTATCCCATCCACATGTTTCAACAGTTGTTTTATTATTGTGCATTTTTCTGATTACTTTTTCTTTCTTTATTCATGTGAACGAAAATTTTATGTGGCATTCACCTCTCGTATTGGGCTAACGTTATTGAAATAGCACAATGGTGCCAGTTTTTAAACGCATAAAACTCTTGAAGGATTATATAAAAGCCGTATGAAAATTAAAAGTGGAAATAAAGTAGATCATAAAGAAGAGATAATAATCATTAATAATGATAATGATGCTCACTAAACCACTCATAGCATCAGAATGAACTCAACGTTTTATACGAAACTTTGGGAATATATTTTTGAATATTGACAGTTTATGAGATAAATAAAATAGATTTTTTGAATTTTTTCATTCACTTTCCTTCGCTTAAGCTTAATTTTAGACCCCAAACGCTATTTTTTCAATTCAGATTAGTTCAGTAAATCAAAGAATCGAGCTCAAATTGTTCTTTACGAATATGATATAAACCTTTTTTATTTCAATCCACTAAATCTCTGGTCACAGAATTAAGATATTTTTCTTGATTTGGACCCAAAAATTTCCTTTCGAACAGCCGAATCTCAATTCAATTATTTGCAGGATTGTAACTTCATTTACGAGTAATAGATTTTATCCAATAGGACTTCGTTTGTCAAATCAAACGGTGGCTACATTGGCCACGTTTTATGTCACATTCATAATGTCCACACAAAGAAAATGATATGAATTATCATGTTGTAATGAAATAGACTTTCAAAGTTGAACTAATATCAAATAAATTTTTTTTTTTATTGATGTGTACGTAACGGTTTAACGTATCTGACTTTTCTCAAAATGTTTCAATAATTTTACGTAAGGTATGCTAATCTTTTTTTACATCATAAAATCAGCATAGTTTCCTAATCTAGTATATCATAAACTTCCGGGATAAATTTAATTGCTGAAATTTTCTAGCGTCAGAAGATTTAAGCTAACTAATAGACTTTTTTGTTTGCTTATTGGTGATATTTCATTGCCTGATTTTTTTGAGCCTGAATTATTAGTCTGGTTTTTTTCAAACATATAGCGTTTTAAGATTTATGTTTTTCTTTACTACTGATTGCCGTGGATTTTTTTTTTTCTTGAGGACTTAAATATTTATAATTTTATTTTTAAAATCATTTTAAAAGATAGATATTTTGAAACTTTTCTAACTTAAGTCTATTTACTCCCTGTAAAATCAACTTAAACGAAGTATTTAAAACGTAATACAATTGTACGTTTTTAAGAAAGTATAATAGTGGCTATAGAAACAGAATCGTAAAAATAGTCTCAAAAACCATTTCATTCAGCATAAGTTTTGATAAATCAAACAATATATCATATATTCATAAGCCCTTAAGGCCGGCGATACATGTAAAATTTTCGAAAAATCGAGTTTCTTTTTTTTTGGCATAAATAGTTAAATTAACATCTAAGAAATAAACGTACTGAAGGACTTCTGTATGGACCTAGAATCACTGATTAGTTGGTAAGTCGCTGTAATCATAAAGTTTCTGTGTGTCAAAACTACGCTTTTTTCTCGAAATGACTTTTTTTAAATTGGCGGGCAAGATAACTCAAAAAGTTCTCAACCGATTCTTATGAAGCTTGGCACACTTTTTTCTATAGTATAAGCTTCTATAGTTGAACCTGAATAATGCCAACAAACTTATCAAAATTTAGCATTTTCGACCCAAAAACTGTCGAAAAAAGGGTGAAAAATTGTATTTTTTTTATGAGACGTGCTAATTCACGATTTTTTAACTTTTTTTTTTCTTGGTTCAACTAGAAGATACATGTTTAATAAACACACTCCAACCAATTTTTTTTATTTCAAATTGCTGTAACTGATCCTAAAAAACCCGCCGATTGATGCCTTTCGTCGCGAGGGTCTCAGGTGATTGGTTACTACGGCGGCCATTTTCAAAAAAAAAATTAAAAGAAATCAGATTCTTGTATTTTAATATGCAGTCAATAAACATGATCACTTTCAAAACGATTCATTTATTCCTTCTACTTTAAATAAGACTCTGCAAAACGATCCAAATTCAGGCGTTTACATGTATCGTCGGCATTAAACGTTGAACTGGTCTCTAAATTTGATATTTTTTTTTAATTTTTACCAGGATCCTTCGAAACACATTTTCATTATTTGTTGTGTTTTAGGCTTTATAGCTAGATAGTTTTTCATATGGGTTAAAATAACAAACAAAATTTCGAAAACACACACATAATATCTTCACGAGACCTGTGAGATCTTCAATAAATATAAATATTGGACGGTAAACATATTTTTGTGTCATATATCCAGTTGTATAGTCTCACTTAATTAGAATAAACCTTAGATATTCACTGTGCTCACTTTCATAGATACATCAATAAAATATTTGTGTAAAGGCTGCCTGTCGGCTTCTAACAGGTTTATGATGAAGAAAATGATTTCGAAACAGATACGAACACATATGCATGGGATTATGTAGCAAGTAAGAACAATTTTAATGATTCATTTTAAATTGAAGACCAATCAACAGGATTTCCTAAAAGGTTTTCTCAGCTAAGGACCACTACGTACAGTAAAGTTTATTTTAATTTGATGATCCGATAGTGAACACTTGTAAATTCAAATTTTGGGCACTCCAAAATGATGTAAATTGCAGGATTTATCGCTCTTTTGGGATGAAACTGTTTAAAATTATAAACTGGCAGAGTGCAAAACGTTGAGTTTGTTTTGTTTTTTAGCAGCCCCGATGGTTTTACGTGCCTGTTGTAGTCACAGAGTTACGTTCATATCATATTACCTGGGTTTTTTTCTCATTCTAATCAAAGTATTCTTCAATGTCATAGGGATTTTAAGACTTATTCGCCACAATTTACCTGACATTAAAACCGGCAGTAAAACAACTGACTGTTTTCGAAGGAATCTTGACAAAATATCCTTAAAACAGTTAAGCTGTTTTTATGCTGAATAGTGGATCTATGAAATGGAAGTCTTTTAGAATTCTGCTGCATTTTTTCAGTGACATGCATATTGTATGTAATTTGTTTACGCTGCCATTATTTTTTATTGTATATTTCTAAAACTCCATTACCTGATCCTCATTTTAATAATTGGTAATATGTGTGCCTCTAATCGATGATTTTAAAATCCCCGCCTAAGTTTAGACCCTTACAAACTATATATCCAACTATGGAATTTTCAACAGTGCTCTCTGAAATAAGTTGACTTTGATTCTACAAAGAACCAGAAGCTCCATCAACATGATTAAATCAAATATTTAATCTTGATCAATAACAACAAAGTACGTTGTTTGGGATTTCTGTATTTTTACTAATATTCTTTTTATTTCATTTTCCCACACTAGGCTGATTATGTATCTATTATTTATTTATTATTATACAGCAGTTTTTTAAACAGTTTTTCCTCGATATGTGAATGCTAGATCCAAATAAAATAAATCAGTTTGAGCTTAATTGAAAGTTGAAAATTTAAACTCCTACCTTAGGATCAATTTTACAACCACCTATTCGATTTGTTTGATGAAAAGATAATGCTGAAATTAACATGGTTTTAAATCAAGCTCAAACTAAGCCTCACAATCATCATACATGACTTATCAGCGGAAAACTATAACTTCTATGTAATCAATAATTTCTTTGAAAAACAAATCACAATTCAAACTTCATAATAGTCTAATTGAACAGAATTCAGTCTAGTATTCAGATTAAAATCAGATTGCTGGTAGTGAAGCATAGAATGAAAAAGAAACATAGCGTTTGCATTAATTTCGTGAAAGAAAAATCATATTTCTATGCGATTTTCAATGGTGCTTCAAAAGCACCGAATCATGTACGGGAGTAAAATGCTGTAGTCAGTAAAAGAAAAATACCATCATAATGGTTTGAATTTCCGTCTAATGTTTTATGGCCACGATTTTTTTTCAGTCAGGCAAAGTACTAATATCTGTATTTATGGTTTTGATAAAACCGCAGGTAAATTGCAGATTCAAATTGTTTGCTGAGAAGTTTTTGATGATTTAAGCGATTTGAAATTGTTGGTTTACGATGATTGTTGTTTGAATGTTTTTTTTTCGGTCGCTGAAAGTGGTATGGAAAAATAGAAAAGTAATTTCCAGTCGGGGTTTTGAACATTTTGAAAATACAGAACATTTTTTTCATTTCTTTTCGGTTTACTCCGTGTAAATGAATTCCATCCTCTGGTCTCATATGGTCGAAAACTCATTTACCCAATTTTTGACTTTTGGCATGATCACTTGATATGACTTGTAACAGTAAGGTTCCAAATATGCTGCAATTTGTCATTCTCAGCAAATTAACGAAAAAGTTATCTTGGATACATACACGGAACCCCAAAAAAATACGATATTATCCGTTCAACAATCTAAGCACGTAACTTCCTTGGTTAAAATTCAACAAGCAAGGCCTGGTCGATTTCTTCTGTCATTACACTCGAATCGATTTCATTGCCTAATGATCAATGAAAATTCATGAAATCATAATCAACGAATGATTTTCTCAAACTCTATTACAACACCCACAAGCAATAGCTTGCACACTAGTAAATTGAAGAAGCAAGCAACGGAAAATCATGTCGCACAAGAAAAGAGCACAAGGACTCAAATCTAGTAATTTCACCCTATCCCTTGATATCATCAATTCATATTTTCTACTCAAATCTCCATTCTTTTCCTGCCCTCTACTAGTTCTTGTTTCTTACTTCTCATTTGAATTCACAACAGCTTTCGCTCAGGCACAATTTCTGAGTCATCGTTTGCTAGCCATACAGCCTCAGTACGAAAACGAGGTAAATATTTTGTATGGACGTCGCAAACAGCAAACAGTCAAGCCGGCAAGCTATTTCACCGGTAAAATCCTATTTTATTGTCAAATAACTGAAAAATAAAAAAAAATGAATGAATTTCGCGCGACAAATAAAAGTACGTTGTTCGGAGAAAAAATTGGAAAACTGACTGGAATATTTTCTTTGTAGAGCTTGAAAAAGTTGCGAGCAGAGGCAAAGTGAAATTACCGAAGATGAGAGTATTAAAAAGGATAGACAAAATGAGACTGAATCGAAACATAAATTGTTGAAAATTGGAGGAAAACTTTCTGTTTTTCTGTCGTCAGTAAAGTTCAGAGCCGAATAGAATAAGTTTTCGTGAGGACGAAAGCAGGCCAATTTGAATTGAAGTTCAATTTTTGTGTATTGTTGCAATGAGAACAGACGACTAGCCGTGCTTTCGTTTTCTTTTGAATGCCGATAAAAATTGAGTTTATTGCTACTCGATTTGTTGCTGGGACAGTTTTTATTGTGAGTTACATATTTTGTATATTGAAGATACGTGAGCATATTTTTTATTATTTGAATGTGATTTAGATGAAACTATCCTACTATCAATTTTGGTTTTGGGAGGGTTTTGGTTACCTTTTTCAATGGATAACATTGATGCATGGATATGAGAAATGACAGCTTGAGCCCCTTTTCTAGCCTGTAAATTGGTTTTACTTAATTGAAAAATGTTCATTCACGACCAATATGCTGTGTAACTCACCATGAGTTTCACTTCTACAAATTTACATCAAGATGTCATAAAGTCTGCTATTTACTTTAATGCTTTTTCACTTCACGTTGTAGTGAAAGGCGCAACATTTGATTTTCTCTTTAAAAAAAACGTAACATTTAATTCTGAAAAATATCAAAATATCAAAATATTACTTTCAAAATTACAGTCAATACTTGGTTTCGCACTTATTTTGAAATCAGGTTTGAAAACTTTTTTGTTCCTGTGACCCAAATTAAGAATTTCACACGATAGCCTAGCCCACAGTGGGCGCAAATTTGCTCTGGCGAAATGTCTCTCTTGAGGGATAGTTTCCATGATTAACGTGTAGTTTAGCACAAACGTTTTAAAAAAGGATTGGAGAGTAGAATGTTACTTTGTTGGTAGGTAACTTATATGTACGTTTTACAATTTAAAGAATCATTGATATACATCAGCAAGAAACCTTATAAGGATAACGTTTCCCGCTTATGTTGATATAGTTTCTTAACTTTCAAGGCTGTACGTCGATGTGTAAATATTTCCCTGAGTCTTATAAATATATATATATATATATATATATATATATATATATATATATATATATATATATATATATATATATATATATATATATATATATATATATATATATATATATATATATATATATATATATATATATATATATGTAGATTTCAGATTCAAATCTGGTCATACATATACTTTAGTCTTTGTTTGATTATTTTTGGAAATTCACATTCCTTTTTTTACGTTCCTAAATTTATTTGAATTTTTCTTCTTGGTTTTGAAATATCTTAGTTTCAAACCTATCATGAAATTCAAGCGTACTTTTTGGACTAATTAAGAATTAAATAACTGGCACGAACTTATTAGTCGAGGGAAAACCAAGTCAGAAAAACTCGTAAAACAATAGGCCTTTTTTGAGGAAATTGTTTGTCAAATTCTAACTTTGGAGAGCAGCAAAATTCTCTGTGGGAAAGATATGTATATGTTAAGCTAACAATAGTTTAAACAAAACTGCTCATAAACGGTCATTAGAAATATTATCGAAAAATAATATTATTCCCCAAAACTAGTTCTTTTACTCTACAAATAGAGCACAAACATTCACATTCCCATGATTGCAATAGTGATTTTCTTCGGAAATTAGTAGAAACAAACGTTAGGCTTTTAAATGCAGGAGTTTAGTCCTTTAGTGCTTTATTGGCTGCTTCAATAATAAAAAATATATAAGATTTCCATGTGGGACACTTTAAAGAATATATTTGAAAGACATGCGACAAGAAAGAAAGGAAACTATCTTGTTTGAAGCCAATGAAAACAAATATAGGGGATTTTTTTTGTATAAATTACACATATTAGGATTGACTCCGCCCAAAGCTGATTTCAATACTTCCCGAAGGTGTCTTTTCAGCAACTATAGCTTAAACCACAGTTTGAAAATCATTCAATGTTTTTTCAGCAAAATCATTTATTTATACACGAGTACATATAGATACATATATATTTCTGTGAATTTGCATGTACAAAGGATTGGTCTTTGCACCGATATAAATCCATTTTTTTTAGAAGCTCATTCTTGCATTCATAAATTCGTATTTCTTCCTGTTAAAGCTACCTGAAAGCTATTCTCACCCATTAAGGTTCTTAGAACTTTTTTTCTGATATTATAATTCCCTCTTCTATAATACATTTCAGTCTATATGCTCTTCGAAGCTCTACTCGTATGTTGTGACATCATTTAAAGAGAAGGAATCAAACTGAATGATTAAGAATTTAAAGATTTTAAAATAGTACAGTTGAGAATTAGCTTTGAATTATGAATCAGCTCCTAAAAAATTACAAATTCATTTCTATGAAGTTTTAGCAACATGCTGCTAAGTTAAGAAAAATATATATCACCTACTTATGTTTATATTAATAACAATAATAAAATTTCAATTGAAATCAAAAAATTCCAGCTAAACTATGAAGTAAACGCCCTCTTTTTGCATTTCTGTCCAATCTCTTGCCATCATCGTCAGCTACATAATGTTGCATAGCTTACAAGAGCAACAATAACAAAAAGAGAGAAGAAAATCGATACTATGACGAAACTGTTTCATGGCGAGAGTCCCAATGCGAAAACGAATTGTGCGTAGTCTTCTTTTGTACTGCTGATATACAACCAACCATCAGCTTCCTTCATACGATAGAAAAGGAAAATTTTACGGGTAAAAGTTGAAGCGGAAAAAGCAAGAATCTGGTGAGCCTACCACCGGCAATATGTGAATAAGCTTGTATATCCTTATAAACAGAGAGATCAGTACGGCATAGAGCTCTGCTCTGAGTAGGAAGTGGTTAGTTCTGCCGGTAGACTGACACACGTGGGAATACTTTCTGTTGCGCAAGTTTACATTATTCTCCCAGTCAAGAATCATCGTATCTGTTTTGAATTTGGTGGAGATACGTGAAAACGATGTGGATGTAAGTTGCCTCTCCTACTGACCCAGAACGAAAATTTTTGCGCTAAATTGAAGGTAATCTCTTTGAAAAACTCTGTTGACCGATTCATTAAATTTAAACGCAATCGATATCAGCTCATGATTTTATATAATTTCAGTAGAATTTCTTCGGCCATTCATAAACATAAAAAAAATTGATTTATTAGAGCAAGAATTCAAATTATAAAAGTACTGTGATGATATGTGCACTTTCCCTTCCAATAAATCAAAGAGAAAAATCTACCCTATCTTCAAATTTTGCACTGAAAGAAAAACTCTTGGTTGGTTAAACTATTTTTAATAGTATTGCAACGATGCATTCAAAATCGTTAAACGAACTACGGAAAATAGTTATTTTTATTATGTTAATATAGTTAATTTAACGATATAAAAGTAGTTGGTTCTGGTTGTACAAAAAATATCGCAACGTTCATGAAATCAACTGTTTTAATTGTTTCATAACCACGAAAATTAGTTGATAAATAGAAAAATTTTCACCAATTCACTCAAAACTTCAACGTTTCGAATTATCAACTGTTTTTATGGTACTTAAACTACTTCGCAATAGTTGATTTCAACAAACGTAATTCAGTGAGCAACGTCTTTGGAATTACTCTACCCAAAGTAGAATGGTTTCAACATTTGGATGTTTTTCATGCTCCGAATGTAATTGTTTATCAACCACGCGTCATGGTGCATAAAAGTAATCAACAATTTTCTTATGGTTGTTTTAACTATAGCCCTAGTTGATGCAAAAACAACTAAGGCAAACTGTTGATTTTTCATACTCCTCATACTCATACTCCTATTCTATCATAGAAGTTTCATATGCTACATGGCAAAATTGTGTTCGGTTTGCTGTTCGATATAATTCATATTCATGTTATGCTGTGAAGCCTTTATATTTCCCTTCTTCTATTCACAAAATATAAGTCTTATGTTTGCAGATCACTGTTATAAAACAGGGAGTCCCGAAAACGAATACGATTGTCCCAATGCCAGAAATTGTTTAGTAGTTTCAATTGTTTTCATAGATGCTGCAGCTTGCAGCTATGCATATGAACTCAATTTCACGTCTCACGTCCTGTTTCTATTTAAGGCTTGGATGGATTATGTTGCTGTGGTTTATGGCTTATCAATGCTCCTCTAATGATACAAGCATTTAGAGAAAAATATACCAATACATCGTTACCGCCTGAACCAGTACTTTTTTGCACCACGGACGTTGTTTATCAACCACGCGTCATGGTGCATAAAAGTAATCAACTATTTTTTTATGGTTGTTTTAACCATAGCCCGTAGTTGACGCAAAAACAACTAAGGAAAATGGTTGATTATACCAAGATTTTTCTTTCAGTGTGAAATCTTTCATCGACAATGTAATTCAATCCCAAAGTGCTGATAAAAAAGTTTCAAGATCAAATTTCTTGATAACTTGAATCAAGGAATTTGGAACTGTTTCAAACCTAGTGATTAAAACGCTAGCTGAAACGTCTGGCCAGTGATTTATACCATCAATGTATTCAGTCTATAAGTCTAGCTTTCGAAAAAACCTAAAATTAATAATGCGATTCGACTGAACTAAACTGTCAAGCCATTCTTCCAGACCATTAAAATCATAAGCCATTTCGTCAAAATATTCAGCCACAAAACCAGCAAGCTAGATGCTATCCAATTATGAATCATGCAATGAAACAACCGTGCAATCACTCAAACATGCCATCAAAGGATAATGTGATCGATTCAATCCTGCAGTCAGGCAACCAGGCGATTGTGCTATAATCCAATCCTGCTATCCTCATCACACAATATGCTATATTGATATCTTGCAATTAAGCAAACATGCAATCGTGCAATTGTACAAGCATAAGATCGTTAATTCATGCGATCTTGCATTCATGCAAAGATGTGATCAAGACGAATGAATCAATAATGTACATATGTTTCTGGTTCTAGTTTTTGATGTTGTTCTCGTTCTGACTCCACAATTAAGATCAAACATGTGCTGAATTAATATGATCGTTTGATGCTTTTCATAAAAACAATTTTTAAAACAAAAACTGCTTGGAAAATTGCATGAAAACATGGACAGAATGTTGTACAAAAAAACAACATAAAAATTAGCAAAACAAATTTTTAGAAATTTGAACAACAAATCCATCAAAAATTGTACTTAAATATCTCGTGAAAGAAATACGCGCACATAAAGTTGCACGAAAAATAAAAGGTAGAGCGGTTAGTCGCATGCGACGATTCCACCTAAGTTTGCAGAAAAGACGCACTGAAGCGCTCTAAATATCGTATAAGAAGTATACGCGAAAACTCATCAAAAATTGAATGAGAAATTGAGCTAGCATAGTAAGTCGCTTGAAAATCGCATCGAAATCATGTATAAAAAGTCATACGGCAAATGCCAAGGGTCTCTATGAAATATAACACGAAAAACCATATGGAATATTGCGTGAACATTTGAAATTACAGGAAGAAAAATCGGAAGAAAAATGAAAAATCGCATTAAAATTGCGTAAAAAAAGTGCATCGCAAATTTTTTTCAAAACTTGCACGGTAGATTGCATGCCGAAAGTAACCAAAAAATTTACGAAAAGCTGCAAAAAATGTAAATGTTTCAAATAATGCACAGGAAATCACCCAAAAAGTTCCATGTTGCAGTTACGTTTTCGCCATGAAAATTTGTACGGAAATTGCCTAAATGGACACACGCAAAATAGCATGAAATATTGCACAAAATGTGCTTAGTAAATCGCATGAAAAGTTACAAGGAATAATTCATGAAAAGATGCTGAGCAAATCGCAAGAAATGTTTGGCCGAATATTCAATGAGAATAAGCACAGAAAAGCACATGCATTGTTGTGATGAAAGTTGAATGAAAAGTAAATAGCATAAGTACAAAAAAAGTTTGCCCGGAAATTTATGTGAAATTGCAAGCAAATTACGGAAGAAAATTGCGGACAACATTGAAGGAACACAAGGAAATGTCCAAAAATTACACGAAAATTGCATATACAACCAAAACACAATCCGTACGATTAATTGGCAAGTAATTACATGGAAATTCCTATATAAAGCTACACAGAAAATTTTATGAAAATTATTCGTGAAAGTACATTTAAACCTCTAAAAAATGAAAAAAATTTAAGACTTCACCTGAAAAGCTGCATGAAGATAGCATGAAAAGTTGCATGGGATGGTTTGTAGCTTTTTTTGCAGTCATTTGTTTAATTTTTAATATGGTTTTCTGCGCAAATTTTACGATTTTTTAAAATTTTTCCATTATATATGCAATGTAACAGTTTCATGCATTTCGCGGCACAATCAGTGTGACTTTTCATGCGAAGTCACATGCTTTTTTCATACAATATTTATGCTTTTCTGTGGAAGTTCTTATTTCAATATCTCAGAATTTTTTGCGATTTTCTCAATTTTCTCTACAGTTTTTGTGTGCAATATACCGCTTAACATTTCATGGAATTTCAGCCACATTTTTGTCCTGAAATTTATCGCACAACTTTTCATGCTACTTTTCATCAAATTTTCTGTAAAATTTTCCGTGCAATTCATGTAATTTTAATATAATTTCCCTTGGAATTTTTCATGCAATTTTTTGCGTGATTAAGATATGATTATTTGGTTTGATTTCCCGTTCAACTTTTCATGTGATTGTTTCTGCACAACTTTTTGAAATGTTCTGTAAAATTTTATCATTTACTTTACCGTTTAACTATTTCTACGTTTTCTAATTCAAATTTTTATACGATTTTATATTTAACTTTTCATACAGTTTTCTGAGCGACTTTCCGCGAAATCTCCCATCTATATTTTTTCAAAATTTTCCTTTGAAGCAATTTTCTGATATTTTCTGTCAGTCAATTTCTAGTGTAAATTTTTGTAGAGTTTCCAATGAATGACTTTTCATTGAGTTTTCCGTCCAACTTTTGAGTCGATTTGATGTGAAATTTTTCCATAAATTTTTTTTACAATGTTTCGTGCAGTTTTGCTTGCGAATTTCTGTGAAGTGTTATTGATTAATTTGATTGTAAGATAAATTTTCGACTTGATTACTCTTGTCCTCGAATAGGTTAAGATATGATTATTTGGTTGAATGAAGATTTGATGACTGTGACTTGGGGGCACTTCAGCCAACTTTCTTTTGAAAATAAGTTAAAATGTTACATCCTTCCCCAACTCAGACAACACAAAAAAAGCTGGGACATTTTTATGAATAAAAAATTTATAAAAATTGCTTTGAACGGAAACTGCCAGTTATATTTCAGATTTAATTATAACTATGCTGTGGAGTTCAAATTGAAATTTTCATTTATATTTGAATGTATCTTTCAACGGTTTTCCAAATTGGCATGATTCATAGCGCCCAGGCGTTTTGGGCTCTCGGACGTCCCATGTTCGCCAGTTTATCAGTTCGTGTTCATCAGTTCATCGAAGCTCATCGGTTTTTTTTAGTAAATTTATGTCGAAAACATTTCATTATCACCACTTCTAAACATCATCAGCTCCCGTAGCAATTACCACTTAAACATCAGTTAATTAAAAACGATTCCGTGTCAACAGCTAAGAAAACTGCCAACAACAATTTAATTAATCTACAAACCATGATTCATCCCCCAAACGGAGTTGGTCATTAATTTGCTTCATTCCTTGTACGCTTCCTCATCTAACTACTTACACCATCTACTATTTTATTGCTTGCAATGCAGTCATTGATAATAAATGCTCCTATCTGTGAGAGAAACCAGCGAGTGGATCTTTAAAATTATCATCATCATCTTCTGATTTATGCGGTTAATTAAATTTCCAAAAGCATTTAATTTCTAATTACAAGAAGAAGAAATATTTCCTCTTTAATACTTTCACTTTAATCTTAGTCTTTTGCACTTTATTTCTTGAGTCCCTACTCAGCGGTGACTAACAAGGATGTAGTATAGATAGTACTGAGAGGGGTTTAAATATACTGATTGTTGTTATTTTCGTTGTGAAATTGAAAGTGTAAAATTCGATTGACTCGAAGGCGAGTTGAAGATGAGTGGCTTAGGAAGTTACGTGAAGATTTTGGAATTTTAATGCAAGACAATTATATTTATTTATTGCAATTCATCTATTTACATTTATTACAATTTATTTATTTTTTTCATTTATTTACTTTTTATTGAAGTATATTTTGACGTCGAGCAAAAGTTTATTATATTATGTTATTTTATTTATTTTTTTATGTGTTTTAATCTAATGAGATCATACCATAGCTTCTTTAAAATAGTAACGAAATACGCTCTGAGAGAACGTGAGAAGAATACATTGTTTTATTTACTATCCATGATGTGAAAATTGTAGACCAGTAAGCATTTTGTAAATTCTATATTCACCTAAAAATCTTTTCTAGAACTAGCAATTTATTTTTATAAGTCATCATTGATACATGCATTGTTCCACATTTTTAAATCGAAAAAATTTTCATTATCAAAAAGCCAAGATATGAAATCGATAGCTACAACAATGAAATAGTAGTATTTTCTTGCATTTACAATAATCTGAACAACCATTCTCGTATCTTTTTGAATACCAGAAAATATCTGCTTATGGTATATTTGTTGGTAGCTAGCAGCTAGTTATATTCTTGATTTCGTTTGATGCAAATATCTTTTCATGGTTTTTTTGCTAGCTTTTTGCATCCTTTGCATCTCGTCTAGTCTCTGGTCAGCTCTGATTTATAAGCTTTTATCATTCTGCCGTCGATATTTTTGATGATAAGCGTATCGACGTTGTATATACATTTACAGACTTGCAAATGGATCTATTCAACACATTCATGCATACGAGCATAGATGTATAGTATATTAGTTTTTACGAAGATTGAATCATCATTTCGAGTACCTACGGCTGGATTTTTTCTTCGACCTGACAAAATGGTGATCGATATTTTAAAGTGAAAACTGATGCAAGCAATGTCACTTAATTTGAATTTTTCAGAAAAATAAAATTGAATTATATTTGGTAATTTATTATACTTTCTTGAGGTTCGCTAAATGTTGAAATTAAATGAAAATAAAAACTGTAAATTTAATTGGATATATGATGACTAAATTGTTGCAAGGGCCATTTTTTTTTTCAAAGTTTACCTAGCATCGGATAATTTTTTCCAAAAAATTGGCACATAGTATCAACTTATGTTAGCGTTTTTAAATAAAATTAGATTCTCAGTAGTGAACGCGCAAGCAATTCAGAGCCAAAATGTAGCTTAGTGTAAGATATGAGCAAATTAAATCATCACTCATCAATTAAGTGCACCAAGTAATACAAAACAAATTAATATAACGAACAAGCGGTAAAAGTTTTTTGCAGTTTGGCAACGCTTATGCCGTTATAAAAACTCTTCTAATCAAAATTTGACACCCCACGCTCATAATGTGGTATATAAGTTATATATAAGCTAAAGTATTGTAGATTGTTTATCCAATTAAAATGTCAAAAATTACCCAAACCTTAGACGAAAATTGAATGAAAATTAAAATTTTTGCTGATGATATCAAAATTGACACTTGAAATTCTGCGTCCAATGTGAGCGCGATCTTTATTTATATTCTACCACTTAGTAGATACCTATTTTTTTTATTTGGTATATTGTTAAGTAATAGCTATAGTTGAATTACTTTTGTCTGAAGTGCCGTTTCCTTGTGATCACTCGCCAATGCCAAAACGATGTTACATACGCCGCCGCAAGCTTACGTCTATTTTCATTTTACGCCTACTTAAGCGTGGGATCAATTCCCGATCATGCAGAGAAACATATTCAAATTCGAAGTTTAAGTTTTCCTATATTCATATTTTCCATATCGATATAAATAAATTCAGCTATGATCTAGACAAAAATTATATAAAAACAAAAACATAAAAACTAAGAAAGTAGATAAATTGAGATAGTAAAATAACAATACAAAAGAGAATGAAAAGCTAAAGCAAGTAAAGTTCTAGTTAGTTCAATATCGTTTTGCAAATTCGTCGTTTATTTTCTTTTCGCATATTTTTACGTTGTCTGTTTAAGCATTCATTACTTTTTTTTCGTAATTTTTGTTCAGTAAAATTAGCTTGACATTTTTCTAATTATTTATGATTAATTTAAAATAGTTTCCAAATAGTTGATTGAAAAAATCAAATCATTTTACAAAAAAGGATTTTCCCGCTTACAAAAGTTAGCTTGTAATATTTTGGACATACCTAAGAAACAGGCTTAAAGTTATTTGCAAGACCCCCAACAATATTTATCTATGCTATATAAACTTGCTTTCGTAGATGCTGGCGATGTTCTTTTTACTGCAAATGCGATGCAGATTTCTTTCGTGTGTAGGTATGTCCTTAGGTTATGGTAGCCTTGATGTAAGAGATCCTAGTAACCCTCATTCTAGATTCATAAAAAAAGTCCAAAACACGAAAGCTCATTTCATGAAAATTAATAATGAGTTAATTCTTCAATCCATCAGTGTTGGGCTTGAACGTATAGACAGTAAAATGATTGCATGCCTTACTTTATTTATTAATAAGCTTTTCAATGACAAATAATATCCTACACAAATAACTACGAAAAGTCGTTAACTCATATTTTTATTAACTAGTTTATTCATTTCATATTCCGTTTCGGTATTTTTCACATAATATTTTCCTCGTCTTATTTATCCAGAAACCTAGAAAAAGTTCTCAATCAACTTTCCACCAAATCTTGTTAATCTTCGTTCGTCATCTTTCAAACAATGGTCACCTTATATTGCATTTCATTCAACTGATTTCCGTTCGGCACTAAGTATTTAAACTGAATTTTCTACCTCAGTCTCACTCGATTTCTTCTTTTTCGTCTTATCCGTTTCCGTACTCTTAAGTCAGTATCACGAACCAAAAAATCCGCAAATAAAATTCATACGAACAAACTTTATGATCGACTGAGATGCAAATAGGTTGATTTAGGTGAAGTTGTCTGTAGGTCTTAGCCTTAAAAATCCGTGATGCAGCTGGTGTGTTGGAACAATAATGGGAAAGGCTTAAGCAGTAAAACTTTTTTTTGTACTCGCAAACAACGATGAGACAAAAAACTTTATCGAAAACTAGTACATCAAGTTTTAAAATGTGTCTGAGAAGTTTTTTTGTCCCGTTTTTTGTCCTTTGCTACTTTGCTCTACTATAATGCCATTCAGAATCTTGAAAGTCCAAAGAGTCTTCCTTTTTTTCGGTTTGGAATATTTTTTAATCTTAAACTTTTTCTTGCTTTGCCTGCTTTGTATTTGAAGTTTACTGGAAGATATTTTCAAATATCTTTTGATTGTTCTCTTTTACAGTATGTTTCGTTTCCACCGTTGCAGTTTTGTCTAGATTAGTCGTTATGGAGGAAACTGCAATAGAAAATGATAAATAGACCAACTTATTGCATAAAGCGATGAAATGTTGAAAAGCTATGTTGATAAATTTTGTAAAGTGTGTCAGATAATTCCTATGACCCGATGACAACTGCAACTGAAACTAGTACTGCAGTTCAATTAGAACACATGCAAACATATGGCTGAAGGACCAATGGCAGCTGCAACTTTTCAGTTTCAGCTGGGATAGACCTAATCCTATTCCGTAACGTTGCAGTTGTGCCGTTTTCAATTATATTTGCTGCGTTCCAATTTGAATGCAGTACTAATTTCAGTTGCATTTGCAGTTGTCACTGGGCCATGGGCATAAATGTTATAAAAAATATTCAAAAAACTAACCTAAATAAAATTCGAAGTCTATTAATTCATTTATATTTTTAGAAGCGCGGTAAAGGCTGTTGGGACTGTTTGGAAATAGAAGCTATGTTTAAGAAACTTAAATTGAAATAAAGAAGTGGTTGTACCCAACTTAATTAACATAGTGTTCCTCTATTGTGATTTGGCCAAGTAAATAAATGTTTCTTTGATACAGCAAATTGCAGCCTTAACTACCATCGATTTATTCTTTCAGCATTTATTTCACTTGTAAAAACGTTATCCTAATAAAAACTTTGTTTATTTAGCGGAAAACAAAATGCAAAAGCAAATAAATTATATGGGTGTTGTTGCTACCCAAATCCGGCCAGGATTCAAATCGGAAATTGTGGAAATGTGCCACTATGTACAAGAAATTTTTCTACAAGAAAAAAGATACATATATGTATTCTGAGGATATTTCAATAAATATTGTACAGTAATAATAATATTTAACATAAAAAATAAATAGATACATATTAATTATTTAAGAAATACCGCAGCAACTAAAGCAAAAATGCGTGAAATTTAAAAAAAAAATTTTCTAATATATATTATTGAAAGACCATATAATTGAAGACCAAACAGTTATTATAAGAATCTACTATGTCTTTAGTATTGTGGGTAAAAGTAGTTTGATCACAACAATTTAATTTCAACCTTTGTTGTTAATAATTTTTAATCTACAATTTACTTAGGGGATATATCCTATAGGGGGTATATAGGGGATATATCCTATACATAGGGGATATGTCATATAAATTTATCTATTTGCTCTGTTTTACATTTTATGTCTCTTTTTTTTAAATACATACATTTCCCCGGCCTATCTATATATGCCCAAACAGATTTTTCTAGATTTTATTATATTAAAGTAAAGCAATCCCACGACAACCCTTGTACGGGTCTACGGGTGGAAGCTGGTAGAGAGCTTCATTACAATTTTTTTTAATCATTGTGGATATTATATTACCCTAAATAATTTCAACGAATTTTTTCCAAAAACAGATTTTTCCAGATTTTATTTTATCACCTTATACGATTTCAATGAATTTCAATATCACCCTGTACGATTTAACTCCTTGGGACAGATATTAGTTGCATTATTTTTAAGCTAAAGAGCTCACTAGTGGCTTAGCTGCTGAATGGCATATGCTCGTTTTTAATACTTTGATTATAAAACACCAGAACTGGCAAGTAAGTAGCCTGCCGGATTTAGCTATCTTTTGAATTATCGTTAAATATACATAAAAATGGCTGACACAGCAGCTAAATCAGCAGAGAAAGTGTCTGACACGAAAGCAATGGAGACAATCTACTCATAAAAGAGTACGCATCCGTGGCTAGAATTAAATTTACATCGCAAAACATCTTTCCCAAACTGGTTCAAAAATTAACAATTTTTTAAGCAAGGCTGATACTGTGCTATAGAAAAAAACCTCTTTTTTTTATATCTGAATACCTAGACTCATGAAATTTGTTAAATCATTTGAGAAAAGCATAATAGAGACTGCAAATCGATCATAACGTGTATTAATTTTTATTGTACTTGCATAATGAAGGACGATTGGGACAGATTTATTTTTTCATCGGGTCTCAAATGTGCACAAAAAGTTCCAACGTTGGCTAAATGCCGAGGCCAATCCCTTTTTAACAAAGTCAAAATGCTACCACAAAGTCAAATGTTACCAAATGCTACCTCCTTTCGAGCTAAAAAGTGACAATTGGTGTTTGAATTTGAAAATTGAATTGTGCAAATGTCTTTGCAATAAGGAAATCGATCGGAAATCGAAATTCTTGACAAAAATGATAAGTGTCTCTACTTTTTTCCATTGTCAAAATTTTCGCTCAAAAGAATAACCATATAATGCAGACTTGTCAAAATTTAGCTTCACGATTAGTTCAGTTCAGACACTGCTCATTTCTGACGTATAAAATGTCAAGAATTTCAATTTTCGATCGATTTTGTTATTGCAAAGACATTTCCACAACTCAATTTTCAAATTCAAACTACAAATGTCACTTTTTAGCTCGAAAGAATGAGCTGCGCATATTAAATTGGCGTGAAATGATTGGAGACATGTGTCAATGCAAGCAACTTCCAAGCAATTTTTCATGCTAAAAAGTGAGTACAACTCTTGCTTCTTTTCAAGCAAAATTTTCGCGGAAACAAATTTTGCGTGAGATTTTGTATGAAACTTTCACGTGAAATCGAAAACAGTACTAAGCCTAAAAAAAGAGTACATCTTTTGATTATTTTCAAGCCAAATTTTCGAAGAAATAAATTTAAAATCGAAGACAGTACTAAGATTTGGATCAGGTAACCAAAATAAGGACGCAGGATACATCAACTTCCCCAATCAAAAGCAAAATCACTGAAGAGAGGGAGAGAGAAGCTTGGCCTCTCATGTGAAAAGTTCAGTTGACCAGCACGCAAAGACAATCTTTAAATTCAGCACTTTGCAGACTGAAGACAACTTTGAAGCACTGCGCAGCTCGGCAAAAGTACTAAGAAGTCGAAAGCAACAGGTCCTGTGAGCGACGCTCTTTGGAAAAGGAGCCCCTTGCTCAGCAGTTGTTATCTGGCTGTACTAGTTTCTTGAAAAAGAGGTTTAAAATAAAGAATCCAACGTAGGAAGGATACGCAGACAAAACGATATGCTTGGCATTTCACCAGTTTCTACGGAAATAGCATTGGCTCTACTTGGAAAGGATTAACGTTCCACCATTGGGAAAATCAAACTCAAACAAATGGCTTTACTCTGATCCCATCCTTAATATTTCCGATAAGGCAGCAAAATAATGTAGTTATTCAACTTTCAGGTATCTATTATTTGACCGTGCTACAGTTATCTCCATGAAGAGCTGCTATTTTCCCCGCGATCCGTTTTCCGTAATAGAGGATTTCATTGATTCTGCAAAGATAATAACTCGTCAGAAAAACTAGATATTCTCTGAATTTGACGGCAAATTATTCAAAATGTTTTTTTTTTGCTTCTACTAGATTCATCTAAATAATTTTCGTATTCGATTTCGGAATATATTTATGTGCAAAGCTAAGTTTTATCAAAAGAAAAGTTTAAGTAAGGGAATTATTAGTGAAAACAAAATCATATCAAAATGAAAAGGCAGTGAATATTCGCAACATTCGAAAATACCTAGATCCTAGCAAATTTGCATGTAATTTGTGTTATTGTAATTTTGTGACATTCCTCTTTCTGTGATTTATGAGCTGAAAAATGGGCAGACAAGGAAAATTTCCGTAGAATTTTCTAAAAATCAACATGCTGTTTTCACGACAGAGTTATTTGGACCGAAAATATACTCTTTTTTGGAACAGCTCAGGTGCTTAAACTTATTTTGGTTAAAGAATAATATTTTCATGATATGACAAAATTATTCGTGTTTTTATTGTTTAACATTATTCTGAGTTTCCTTGCAGTTACGCCTTGTGTGGTCATAGCCTAGGCAACGGTAGCAGGGTGTCACTTCAGCCCACTTTTGCACTCGGGCGCTTAACATTCTCTTCCGAAGTCGACCAAACTTGAGGATTTTGGATGCTGGTGGCTCATCCAGTTGCACCGCAGCTATTCTTTCATCTCTGGTGGGGACGAGTGTGGTTGTCACCTCTCTGGCTCTGTCCTCTTCATCCTTGCATTTGATGGAAAAAAGATATTCAGTCAGATCCTGTAATAAAATTCATAAAAATATTCAAACTACTTACGCCTCAAAAAGTATCTTAAATGCCCAACATGTCACAATGTATTCAGATTCGTGAAAATTCACGATGATAAACTTAACTTTACATCGAATAGTTTTTGTGTAGAGGTCTGCCTGCAGCCTGTATACGTCAAGCAACGGATATTCTTCGCTTTTTATACTACTTCACTTTAAACCCGGAGCCATGATTTTTCTCAAAAGTCGGCGTAAATTCGATTATTGTGTTTTTTTACCATCACTTGTCTCTTCCCATCGTAACTCCGACTCCGAGCAACATACAATCCACTTAGACTATATAAAGTCTAAAAGTCATGCTAACAGTCTGGCTGCAAACATTCCAACCGTCTGATTGACTGGTTACCGGCAAACAAGCAGATAATTTTAATTGGCATTCTTGACAATCTGCAAACAAAGGTCCAGAAAGAAGTCTCTCTTCATCAAGAACGCTGTTTGTTTCTGATGACGACAAGGATTCAATCATTTGACAGACTTTCAGCAATATCCTTTTAAACACTTTTACAAAATTTGCATTCAGCTTTACGCAGTTCTTTCATCAGTCAAAGCCAGACTACATTCGAAGCGAAGTTCCCATTTACGCTAGTAGCTATGTTCGATAAAATACCTCAGCAGAATTCAGTAAAAGGAAACCGTTACATAGTCCTTATGATGAGTGCTATCCACTTTGCGTATTTGGTTTTCTCATTCAATGTTCGTTCGATTCATTCATTCAATTTTTTTTATGCAATTACTACCGTTAACTATTTCAATTTTAATTCGAAAATTGTTTTAAATCGTCACCCAGTATGGGAAACGGAAATGAATATAGTAGGATATTTCATGGTAAACAGAAGTTATACTCATTGAAGTTTCTGAAAAGCATTGCTTTTTATGAAAAAAAAAATATTGGGCCGTAGAAGTTTTATTCTGTATTCATGTTGATCGATTAAATTCAATAGACTGAATGAATTTAATCAATATAGCACTTGAAATCCAATAGGCAATCGTTATGTTTATAGTTGGAGGAAAAATGCTTGTTCCTTTTGTTAAAGAAAATGGAATTATTTGCATTTGGGTTTCGATGAATTTCGAATGGTTGTTTGATACGAGTTTTGTTTTATGTAAAATTTGTTTGATTTGGGTGCAGTCTAGAGCAATTTTTTTTTAAGTGTGGGTTTGATAGTTCGATTATATTGTGTGTGATTTGTATATGAAAATGCTGCTTCATAATGCTTTTCAATATTTTTCATTAATTTCGAGCTTAGAAATAGAATTAAATGTGGTGCGTTTTTCAAAAGAATACAGTTGATTATCATCCGCCAGTTGAAATAAAACTCAACACCATCATATGGGATTTTTTTTTAAATCCAGTGTTAATTAATTTTCATATCACCCACAGACAAATTCTTCATCAAGCACTTCACCGCTAACTGTAATAAAATTTAGTTTCTCACTTAGGTCATTAATTTCAAATATGTTTCTTCTTCCATTTTCCATCCTAACTTGCCCATTTAGTACTACCAACCTAGAAAATCTGATGCCTTTACGTTATGCTCGAGCTGGCAAAAACTACCCTCACTGCTATATATTTTGCCTGTACACAGTCCTGAAA
Organism: Nemotelus nigrinus; assembly: GCA_947369275.1. NCBI lineage: Eukaryota > Metazoa > Arthropoda > Insecta > Diptera > Stratiomyidae > Nemotelus > Nemotelus nigrinus. The sequence goes on from OX376375.1 coordinate 43,052,724, forward strand.
CATAATTAATCCACATTTGTCGCTCGAAATAGCCATGCACTAGGGTGGCATGCACTTTGTGTGTCTGCAGATTCATAAACAGATCAGTTGCGCAGAAATTAGGTAATATTTTACGGATACCAAATGTGTTACGAGGACGATTCGAGGAAAACGAGAGAGGTCGAAAATTGCTATAGAGAGAAGATGTTGCGAACAGAGTTTAAAAAACGAGTTAAACTGCTAATAAACTAGTTGAAGATGTAGAAAATATACGAAATGCAAAGCTAAAATTTAAATTTATTATTCTGGGGGTGAGTAACTTTGATGGAGATCATACGAGTAATTTTGATCGCAATATGCAAAAATTAACTTTTTAAATGATTTCCGCAAATCGTTTAATAAATTTTAAATTTTAATGAATTTAGTTTTATTTTGGCATGTTCTTTTCATAATTCTTTTTATGCAATTACAAATTTTAAGTAGTAATTTACTGACACAGCCATGATTCTGATTCAAGACTACCTGTCCGTTGATTTAAAAAAAAACGCTTTGAGCTGTGCAGATTCATCGAAAATCGAGCAATTAAAAATTTGTTTTTCGGAAATGGATTTCTGTGGAAGCTTGAAAACCCAAACTAGGAGAACGCTGGAGCTTTTTGTGTGTTGAATAAAGTTTATTTTCTTTAACTTAAACCCGGCTCCAAATAGGTGTCTGCATCAAATCAGGGCTAAAATAATTCGTAGAGCCTATTACTTCACACTCGCTTAGACCAACTATGAATGAAGTTTTTATCAACTAAAGTCTTTTTCTAAAACCAATCAAACACTCCAACCTTTACTTTCGTAATATATTTAATTTCAGTGAATTGAAACTCAGATAACTATTCGAATTTCTACTAATTTTTAGCGAATTTCAAATTAAAATTGATCGATTTAGACGACAGACAATTGACTTTTAAACATTTAATTTGTTTTTCGAGTTTTCAAATTCTAACTGACCTGTTTATTTTCCGTTGCTATGAGGTACCGCCAGGGGTCATTGTATTGTGCAGATTTCTCAATTGCCCGCATTATCAACTGACGTAAATGATGACAACTGACAAGCGACAGTTGACAGGCTATTGACAACCCCTCCGGATTCGATAAGGGTGGAAATAGTCCTATTTTAAAATATAAAAATATTCGGAACTTTTACCAAAATGCAATCCCAATTGAAACACATGTAGCATTATAGTATTTTCAAAGTTGTTCAATCAAGTTTATTATATAATGTACAGAAAAGTATATTGTGTGCTTTTACTTTTGTTTAATTAGCTGAGTGGCTAAGAATTCTTTTACAAAAAAAATCGGCTAAGAAAATAATTTGCATCAACAGCATTGTCACTATAATTGGGACCCGACCCCTACTCTCTTTAATAAATCTTTGAATTACTCCTGGTTACGAGCCAGTATCAACCAATTCGGCATCATTAAGCCGTCCATTTTTGTGGTGATTTTTGTATAATGCGATGTTTTGCTGGAACTACAGCTACAAATTATGCGTCAAATGCTTCAGTTTTGACAGCAAGATCATATTTCAGGCTTTGAGGACCGTCGAAGGGTGGCATCATTTATTTGTTCCTGGATCTGAAATACTTCAATAATCGGCAAAGGCTATGCTACCAGAGTTTCATGAGGTTCTCCCAGTACTCGTTTCAAACATCTTGGATTTTTTTTAGTGTTTCTAGCCCTTCTTTGAATTTAGTTGATCTAGGGAGTTCAAAAGGACTATGATTGTGGCTTTCTTTTTCGTGTGTAATATAACACTGGTAAGGAGATCTACTGACTCCTCTAGATTGCTGACTGTTTCAGATGTTTATTGTGTGATTGCTCTTGCTAGTGCAGCTCGGAAATCTTAACAGTTCGTGATGTTCTTTCGCTTCGTTATATAATTTATAAAGATGTTTTCAATGTAATTTTAATGAGAACAGTTTTTTGAGGATATTAGTATGCACGTTATGCAGTGTCGCGTGCAGGAGTAGGCTCATTGGGATGTGAAGGCTGCTATGTTTATCTGTAACAAACTTCGTTGGCTCAGTCACAGCTTGGTTTCTTCTCATAGCTCCCCACTGGTAGTTGAAGGTCTTGAGATCATCTACAATGAATACTGCTCTTTCGTAAACGAGCAGTGCAAAAAGTTTGCGTTCGAAAATCTTGACACTAGGAGGCCTGTACATCGAAATGACAATGAGTTCAAGAAAATCATTTTGTACTTTTATGATTTTGACTACTGATAGCTTGAGGCTGAGAGCTCCCGCAGTTAGAAGAGGAAATGTTTGGCGTTCTTCGTCATAAAAACGTTAGGGCTTCTTTTACCTGTCACCTTTTCATTCTTGAATAGGATGTAGTTGGAGATCCGGAGATAGCTGCGATGTTTGAGAAAATTTTGAAGCTACTTGAAAATTGTCTCAGTTTACTTCGCTTATTCAGGAGAGAATTCGCATTCCTATGTATGTAGACTAAGTATGTAGACTAAGTAGCTGGTTGAGTGGTTGTTTCGCTGGTAGACTTAACGCGGAAGTTTCCGTTCAGCACTTAAGTAAACTATTTTCTCAGATTTTTTCTGGGATTCGGACAAAGCTCAATAGCCAGCAATGTATTCACGTCTGCAATTGACACAGTAATCCTTTTATTTAGTGAAACATCCTAAAGTTTTGGAAGAGGTGGAGTCCAAAGTGTTTCCATCAGTTTTGGCTGTGACATTTTTTACAAAAACTCGAAATCCACATTAATTTGATTTTTCTCTTTGAAAATCTCAAAATCAGCTTGTCCTATTGTAGTTGTGTATTTTATCCCGGTGTTTGAACTAAGTTGTGGATTATATTGTCACGTTTTTTTCGGCTAACGTTGATGAGGGAGTGAGAGTAAGATATTCTGTGACGCCAGGATTTTTTGGGTCCAATTCAGTGTCAATTGTGTTTGTTTCTGTGATGATTATTTGCTCTGTTTTTGAAGGAATTATGGTATCTTGTAGCTGAATTTCTTCTTCTATCAAATTGTTTGCGCCCGCATTCGAAACGCAAGACGTCGGAAGTGGCGACAAGATAACTTCTTGATAGGAATTTTTTTCTGTTTTGAACTAGTTTGTTCTTCGGTGAATTTTTCAAGCAGTGAGTTTCATTAAATTGGTGTTGGTACCATTTTCCTCACACCACCTCCAGCTGCTCCAAAGTATCTTCAATATTAAAATTAACCTTTAACCTTTAAAACTGTTTTATCTTGGCTCAAGTCATCAAGTTGACATTTGAAAGTCTTGATCAGGCGTTCTTTGCCCTTTGCAGCTATCTCAGTTTTACTCAATTGTCTGGTTTAAAGCAAGGCAGATAGTTTGAAAAAAAATGATTTTTTTCAGGCGGCTCGTTGTTATTTTATGCAGATACCTATCCGAAACTGGCTTGAAATACAACAGAGTTAAAGTAACAATAATCTTTTGAGACTGCCAGCTTTGTGAATGGATCGCATCAGCTGTTTTCTGTTTTGTAATTAATTCCACCAGACACCATTGTTCCCAAGAATCAATGTTACTACTGACTACCACTCCCACTATTGTTGCACTTTACTATTGTCTAACAATTTATAGATGATATTCTGTTAGTCATTTACTGTGAACACCCACGTACTTTTCATACACTCATAACCTATTTCCCCCAAATTATCCCGACTATTCTTCCATAACGCTTTATTTGCTGATAAGCCTATACACTTGAGCTTTGTAAGGAATTCTGTACTGAACTCAAATGCATTTTTAAGTGTACTCAAAATCAGAGATTCGCCTTTTCAGAAAAAAAAGTCAAATCTTTCGAGAGAGCTTCATTAGTTTTACTTTTTGAAATTTTGCTTTGGAATAGCTATTTAATAATTAACGCCCTTCAAAAACTTTTAAAAATCAAAACAATCAAAGCTAGGGGTTAATACTATGGCAAATAATTGAAATCATGAAACAATTCTGACGACCATCTCGATACATTTTATTGATGTGAACAACCCCCTTGTCATCAAAACTCTCGAGCAACCTATGTAACTAACATATATGATTACTGTCAGCTCAGCAAATATTTATACAGTACTATAAACCGAAAACTCAGTGTCTAGTTCGTCACAACAGTCAGACACTATTGTACCGATTATTACAAGTATGGATATTATTATAAGCATGCTTACATTTCCTCAGATTTCCTGAAAATAGCTGTTCTATAGATAGTTGAATGATTATTATGTTTACACAGTGCTTTATCAATTCGTAACTGTCACGTAGGCACCGTCATCACAATAGTGGAATTGGGACATTGATTATGTGGCTTTTGAACTGGGCAATGGCTAGATCGAAAAGGACGTAAGATGGTTGACTGGTTGTTGCACGTAGGAGTGATTGTCATTTTTTTTTCTTTCGATCGATTGTTTTATGCGGTTTTCTTAAAGCTTTGCTAGAAGTTTGTTTAACTTGAAGAGACTTTTATTTGATGTTTTTTTAAATCGATGAGCTTATTAAATACAAGTAGATATACTCTTGATAAATTTAATGACTGAGCTCTTTCACTTTAAATGTTTACATGCTATTCAAAATAAGCTTTTCTGTTGAATAAAAAAACTCAAGGAGTAAAACGTCTAGAATAGATACCTATTTACATACTTAACTTCAAAAAAACTATTATATTAAGGGCACTTTCTTAAATAAAGCTTTAGTCAACTAATTTTAGCAGCTTCATTCGACTTCAAAACGAATCCCATCACTTATTTTCTAATTATAATCTCCTAGAAAATTTCAGATGCAATCATCTGACCAACCACAACATGCGAAACACTCATTTGCCATAATAACACAACAACAAAAAAACAAGGAAATCAAATCTACAAAATTTTCCATTCCATCTAACACCAACGACCATTGGCACCGTTGTAATTACGACAATACAACAATTGGAATAACTTTACTCATGTAATAACATTCCCTTCCTCCCCTTTGTCTACAGCTACAATGCAAGAACCGCATAAAAGAATGGTTAAAAATAAGAATGGAATGCATGTCAGTCAACCTACTGCTATGCGATAATCAAAAGTTCTAAGAAAATTCCAACCACCTTAGTGTTCTTATGTTTCCAGGTGTTAGCTCAGGTCGTTGGATCGACCGCTACGGGTGTCGTTAAAAGTTACACTATAGTTTTGGCGGTGATTTCGTGTACTTAGTCATTAAATGTTCCTATACAATAAAGTAGTGTATACTGGTAAAATTGAGTCACTGAAGCTGTAATCAAAGTCATTTACGACAATTTCGTAATAAGTTTTGAATGTTATGCGACTTGGGATTTTCATTGCTAAAAGTGTATTGCATAGCAAATATATTTGAATGTTTACCGAAAATTAAATTGAACACAAATTTATTTGAGTTAGCAAAAAAAAATTAAATCAAGCGAATTTTTACTTTGAATCACGCCCAAACTGGGCGCAATATTTCAACTGTGATAAAAGTAATCTTATAGCAAGTTGATAGCGCTAAAAAAAAACTTGTTTTCCTAAACAATATCTATTGAGAGAGCAATACGATACAGGTTTCTGTTACAGTTATATCAGCTCGATATTGCGAGCACGTTCAGTCAGTCAGGTTTGAGCTTTGCTTTACGAAGAACACTACTTGTACCATTTTGAAATTCTATTAAATTAATAAAACTACCGTGAATTATTGAAGTTAATTTTAGCTTGAACACGCTCCGGAAGAACGTAATAATATCCAACAAACCTTTGAATTTAGTTTTTTTTTTAACATGGATAAGCTCAGAAGTACGAGTATATATTGACGATGATTTGATCTTGTTGAGCCTCACTTTTCGAAATACTAACTATTGTTCAATAGCTACCTCTTTTGTTAAATCGGTAATTATGAACTAAAAATATACTTGAAAAGGACATAGCTGCTAGAGCTTGAGATAAAGTTTTTTTTTTTACAATGAAGATATCAAAATCAAACAAAAATACAAGTGTGATCAAATTCGGCTTTCTAATAAATTGCGTTATCAAATATTATTTTGTATCTCTTTAATTCAAAATATATTGCTCGAAATTCAATTCCGAAAATGAAAACAGCCTTTACTTTTTTGAGGATAGAGTCAGCTTCAAACTTGACTAACTGTACACCATTTTTTTTTCAAGTATGCTAAGTGCTTCTTCTTTTGTTCACTTTTTATTACTACCCCCAGCTCAACAAAAATGTTTACAAACCATAATGTTTTATTCTTTTCAACCAACTTCACGTTATTCAAAAGTAGCACAATCTACATTTTTTCCAGTTCATTCATAGCTCTGACTTAAAAGCAAGCTTGATGCTCAAAGCTTTCCGCGCTCTGTAGACCAAGCATTGTATCCACCATTCCATCAGATTATTCCAGACACCACTTAAATCTTACAATTTTCTGCATTCAAAACAATTGACAGTTGTTTAAACCAACCCTATTTCCTGGTAGCTTTGATATTGAAAAAAATGACAATAGTGGATTGTTTGGTCCTTGCATATAACGTCCTAACAGTGGAATCACAGATAATCCTTGTGCAAATTAAAAGGAATAAGAGCCAGTACAAGTAGTCTATTATGATGCAAAGTCGGTACAGGGTTGAATAAGTGATAACAATTTATAAATGCAAAGGGAGTTGGGAAATTGTAAAAGACTTGAGTGTTTAATATTTTAAGTAATGAAGTGTTGAGGTTTAGTATGAAAAAAAGATTTTTTTTTTGAGTTAATGGTTAATAATATGGGAATGTGTTTGAAAAATTATTATTTTAAATGAAAATAAAATACAGTGTTTCAAACAAAACACAGAATGAGTGCAATTCTGCTCGTACCTTTGTATAACAAAACACTATGTCCGCTACATTAGTAGGTTCACTTAAAGTTATTAGAGCATTTCGACTTTGAAGGATTAAATCAATATTTCTCTAAAATTCAAATCTATATTCATTTGTTTTTTCAGACGTTATGTCTTAATTGTCATAATTATTTCATTATCAGTTAGCAGTAAAAAGCTTTGTTTTTAATAGCATGTATCTTCGAGAGTAAAGGTAGACCGTCAATCTAAGCCAAATTCCACAAGCAATCATCTCCTTCTCAGTGATAGAACTACCCCGAGCCCATCTCGAACACTAGCGCACCAGATGTCCACTATTTCAGCTAGAAAATGTCCATGAAAACTATCTGTCAAACCACCAATTTCACCCAAGCAGACTCCTTGCAGAACTTTATTGTTTCCTACCCATACTTTTCCACCAATGGCATCATCATCATAGCAATGAAAACGAAGTCAATGGTGAATGCGGTTTTAACTCGGGGGGAAAAATATTTTTTAAACAATACAAATGCTTTACGTTACCATGAAAACAGATGCAGGTCGTCGTCGCTGTCGTATCTATCCTATTGTCATGAAGCATCGAATGCAACATTGTCCTCTCACCGGTACAGCTTTCTCTCTGAATACCTCCAATCTACCATGCACATTGTCTGCATATTGCAGTCTAACAATCACAGCACCAACAAATGCTTCGACAACATTAGACAGCGCATTGTGCATGCCGCCTCATTGTATCTGCACATTTTCACCAGATTCTAAGATTTCCCTTTCAATTTGTATGGTATGATGACGTGGCGACTGTGCCAAACTTACAATCATACACAGTAGAAATTCATGTTGCATGATATTGCCTGTTGTTTTCATCGTTACCGTACAATTGTGCGGAACTACAAACCTGGTAATGGATGGATTGCTTTAAAGGAAGAAAAATTGCATTGTGTCTAACAAGACTCAATTGCTCAGATGAGTTTAGCTTGATTCGTGATGTTCTTGCTCTATTTTGTGTGAATCAAAATATGACAAAGGCATGGGTTTTTAACATTTCACTTGAATATCGTGTCCTTGTCGCGTTATATTGTTTTATGCTTGAGTTGGGTCAAATTCAAGATGTGTTCAACAATATAGAGTAGAGCTATTTAAAGAATTCAAGAAGAAATAGAGTTACTTTTTTTTTGCTATCAAAGGTGATAAAGATAAAAACTTCGGTCAATGCCAATGCAGTTGTTTTTTTAAATTGAAACAAAAACTTAGGTCAGGTTCATTTAGCAAAGAAAGCACCGCAAATCACAAACTCAGAGAGAAAATTAAAAATGAATACAGAAAAATTATGTTGGATGAATTTTGAATCCATAATATTTTTTTATCAAATAATGATTTTAAGCAAATTATTTGTTTTTATTAATTTTATTATGTTTGAAAATGCAGTGGAAAATGAAAATATGAAGTTTTTGGAAAGTAGTAATACTGCGTGAAGTAATTGCCAGTGTTTTTAAGGAGAAAAGGTAAATATCTGTGGTTTTTCATCTTAAAAATATTAAACTTGCAACACAAGTGAATTTGCAGTAAATAGGCTGAATCAAAATATACAACACAAGAGAATCAAGAAGAAAAATATTTCAAAATGTTTCACACGAACTGGGGCTGTAAGTAAATAGCCGAAAGCAAAAAGCTAGAGTCTTTTTGCAACAAAAGCAACAGAAATGTTAAAATATGGAAAGAGACAAAAATCTCCGTTGATTTAATTTGGAGGGCTTCAAACACTCGAAAGCCTACCTTAGCTTCAAAACCGAAAGCAAGCAAAAAAAAAACAGTGGCTCACCGTAAAATTGGCACAAAAAGTATCTTCATAGCATAGGTAAAGAGCGAGTCCGCACCTTTGCGGAAGCGATAGAGAGTGTAACCTTCTCATACACTATCCAGCACCAGTAAGAAGAAGCTTTGAGTTTCTTGGCACTGCTCTTCCTTACATTTGGTACATAAAAAAATGTTGTTCCTGAGGAAAGGGCCAGGTTTATAAGGAGGGTGAATATTCTATGGAAAATAGTGCTCAGAAGACACATTAGACCCATAGTCTCACACGCTACAAAAAGGCCCTAATAATTCTTGCATACTGCTTTTCACTTGAGTAGCCAAATAGGGTATATGTGGTCAATGATTCAAATCCAGCCAGAATTACACAGAGCATTGAATCAATTCAGCGCTATATTGGTACCTAAGTTTTTATTTATTTATTTATTTATTCGGTGCGTATTCAATACAACAGGCAAAACTGCCCAGTTACAGGTTGGAAACAAAGAAAGAAAAAAATAAAATAACAAGAACTAAATAAGAATATATGAATATAAGTATATAAAGTAGTATTTAATGTGCACCAATTTTTTCCTAGCTCAAAAAAATATTTTAATAAAAAAAACCGATTTTTCCTTTCGAAGTTAGATATATTTTAATTTTGTGACAAATATCGATATTTCGAGGGTAATCTGCCCTCTTCTTCAGAGTCTATCGATAGACACTGAAGAAGAGGGCAGATTACCCTCGAAATATCGATATTTGTCACAAAATTAAAATATATCTAGCTTCGAAAGGAAAAATCGGTTTTTTTTATTAAAATATATAAAATAATTAAAGTTAGAATAAAATAAAGTAAAATTAACTAAAGCAAAATAGAAGAAAAAAATCCATTACAAAAATGAATAATCAATTCAACAAGAAATGAGCTCAAAAACAGATAGGATACAATGAAAAAAATAAAAATAGTAAGAATTAAATGAGTAAATATAAATATATAACAAATAATTAAAGTGGTAAATTCAATGAAGTAGAAATAAGTCGAACAATAAAAACCCAAAACCAAATTAGGATCTGAAGAGCAAGCATGTATGTAAGTATATATAAAATTAAAAATATACAAAAAACCTTAAAGTATTAAATAATAAAGTCAAATTAAGTAGAGCGGAAAAGAAAAGAAAGAATCCATTATAAACAAGCACAGAAAATAAAATTCATTAGTTAGAATCCAAAATTTTACTTCGAACCACATTTTTGAAAATGGCAATAGATTGTGGAAGAGGACCAAGTTGAAGACTATTGTGAGTGCGTCAGAGTCGTAAAACGAGAGAGTAGAAGAAAGAAATAGAATGGAGGACCTGATTGGCCTTACGAATTCCCGCTCAATGAACAAAAAGGCTAATGAGGAAGATAGGTAGCCGCGACAGATTTTGAAAAGGAAACTCTTATCCATGTAAACTCTGCGCTGCTCAAGGAGAGGAATGTTAAGAAGAGATAGACGTTCACTATAGGGTTAATACGGTAGACTATATTTAAAAAGTAAAGTACGTGCAAATCTGCGCTGAACTGATTCAACAGCGTCAGAGAGGTATTTGAAACGAGGACACCACACTTGACTGCAGTATTCAGGTACAGAACGGACTAGGATAATAAGTAAGTGGACACAAGCAGAGACACTAAATGAACTCAATGGACACAAGCAGAGACACTAAATAGCATAAAGAAAGACATGAGTGTGAAGCTTAAGGGAAAAATACATAGAAAAACGCTTGGAAACATTAACCCTCCGAGAACACACCTATTTTTTCGATCATCGAGAACAATTGGGGTCAAATTGACCCCAACCACTTTTGAACGTCTATAGAATGGCCGCCACTAAAGATTTTCATTTGAAAAAATTTGTAAGTGTTGTCTGAGACCTCTTTTAGTAGTTTTTATACATTAGAAGTGCCTTAAATGGCCTGAACATACCTAAAAAAAATCAAGAAAAAACAGTTTTGTCAAAAGTCAGCTTTTTTACAAAAAAAAATTCGTAACTTATTTTATTTTCAATATTTTTGGCTAAAAATTTAAGTGGATACTATCAAGATATGACAAAATTATAAAAAAATTAGCCCTATAGTGGCCCTTGAAAAATGGTATTTATTATGCATATTTACGGTGGCGATTGTGAAGATTTTAAAATTTCCATATTTAAAAAAAATCACAACTTTGTCAATTTTTAATATTTTGAGCTGAAAATGTATATGGATACTTTGCAGAGATAGTTAAACAATAAAAAAATAGCCCCATGTAAAGGCGTGCAAAAAAGGTATAATCTTCTGAATAATCAGATTCTGATTGCTCCGAGACATGGTCGTCTTCGAAGGAATCAATGTCGCCAAAATTGTTATGATTGTCTTCAGCTAACAAATTATTGCGTACACTAGAACGCAGATTATACGCTATATTGCTAAAAACAACAAAATCAAAACACTTGCAAACTAATTTTTTGGCTTTTTTAAATTAATGTGTCGATTTATAAAGTAAAAAAAATTTAAGTTTTTACCTCAAAATTGACGTCGAGTACAGATGGGGTCTATTTGACCCCTTGATCTGCTTCAAAGGCTTCTCAACGACGACTAACGATTTGGGACTGGAAGCGAACGGTGTAAGCTTATAGTCAAGACACAGAAATACATTTAGGAGCCAATAGTACTCCTCTTTTCCCGCAGGCCTAAGCGCTGCGATCGGTCAAAAAGGTCTCTGGGGTCAATTTGACCCCCTGTGTTTTCGGAGTGTTAAGGGACAAACAGTTCAAGTTACGCCAACCAAAGAGAGAATGCAAATCATCCTGCAGAAGCAGAGAGTCAGCAGTATTTTTGATGACTCGGAAAATTTTTAAATCATCTGCATATAGAAGACATGAAGACTCAAAAACAGTGGGAAGGTCATTGATAAAAAGATTGAATAAAAGAGGTCCTAAGATAGAACCTTGAGAAACACCAGAAGAAGGGGAGAAAGGTGAGGACGACAAGCCAAAAAAGGAGACGACACAAGTGCGATCAGCTAAAAAAGAAGAGATTCAGGAGAGCAGACGTTCACGAATGCCATAATGCGTCAGTTTGACAAGAAGCAGCATATGACTAACAGTGTCAAAAGCTTTAGCAAAATCAGTATAAATGACATCAACTTGATTGTTACTGTCAATTGCATAAGCGATTACATGAGTAAACTCAACAAGGTTCGTACAAGTGATCCGGCTTTTTAGAAAGCCATGTTGTTGCGCTGCAAAGACACACTAGGGGTATCATAGATACGATTGAAAACGAGGCGTTCTAAAATTTTGGAAAGGCAAGGATCAACAGGGTATCACTTTCCACTCTTATCCATTGGTTGTGAATGAAGTCTTTACTAATTTTGCCAATTTGAATTGAATTTTGCAATAAATACAAATTTAGTTCTATTTTTGCAGCTCTTATCACCAGCCTCTCTGTTATCATTGATATTATTTGCTGTTAAAACTTTAATTTATACTGCTGTTAAATTTAGTTTACAATATTTTACATTTTGTTTTTAGTTTAAGTGTCAATTTGATTTGTTGAAGTGCTAATTTAATTAAGGTTAGCGTTTGTTTCATCTATGTTTGTTTCATCTAAACAATTTTTTTTCTTTAATCACTTAATTTTTAAATAAAATGTGGGCGCTCTATGTGTAATAAAAAGACTTTATCTGGTTTGTACAGCTGAAGGTCTATCACTTCAAGCTAGTGGTATTCTATTTATTAGTTTGATGGAAAACTATTTCATTGTTCCACAGTTTAAATCAGCTAGCTTCGGTACGAAAAAATATTTTGCATTGCAGTGTTTAATTTTTGGAAGTTTGTTTCTAAAAGTTTTTATTATAAGTACAATCCACAAAATGTACTCATAATTTTCTTCTAAATGTAGTGCTTCATCAGTTAAACTCTAATTTGTTTTCACAAACTCACTACCTGTAGTTACAAGCAAAACGAGCTCCATTAAATAATAATCGACCGTCCCAGTAACCTTTGCTGGCTCTAAATCAAAGCTTTCTAACAATACTAGCACCAAAAATTCCATTTCTTCCCCAAACCAAATCCTGCCTTCTCCATCTCCATTTCTCAAACTCTTAACTTTTTTAAAAAAAAAAGTCCAATGTGTTTTAATAGCTAGCATAACGCCATTCCAATTGCTTTCTCCGAAATCTAAGCACACATAAAATGTTCGTGTATAACAAATCTCTAACAGTTATTATTCCCAACTCCATAAGTCCTAAAAATAGTAGCTCATAAAACGGAGTCCCACAAACATAGCATTTCTGTTGTGTTACAAGCATAGAATTGTCCTTAATGGCAACTAACAAGCAAGTAAGCAAGAGGGTTGTCGTTCGAATCATTATACTTTGAGTAGTCATTTTGATAGTTGTTACCCATTAACCGTTATAGTGCTTACACTCCGCCAAGGAAATCGGTATGAATAGTCAATTTGATTTCTAACAAGAGACCAAGAAAACGTTCAATAAGACCAACCTTGTCTTTGGGCTGCGTTTATTCTCGTTAGCACGCAAGTAATACTGATGGCACTATTTGAAGACGTAGAATATACAGTGTGATACGATTCGCACCTGGTACGATTGGAAATAGTATGCAAATTGGTGGGATGATAATAATTTTTTTCCCCAAGTATATAGCTATTATACTGTTTTCGGGTATCTGTTATGTCACTTGTGAGAATTGAGTAATTTTGGGGGTGTAATTTTATTGAGGTAGGTAAGAGAATTGGAAGTGAATAAGGCGACTACTTAGAATGGGTGCTTGCATGACTGTTAAGCATTTGAAGTATAATACAGCTATATAGGTGAATGTTTAAGCACAATAGCGTTACAATAAACCAGGAAGTTAAATTTTCAGCCTGTGAAGTGAATTGCTCATGGTCGGTTCAGCTGAATTTTTGAGCCAATCTTTCATTTAAACTTTATTTTTATTTTATTAGATGAGTATCTATGGATGCTGTTGTGTAATTGAGTCTATGTACGAAAAATTTGGCCTGAGATTCTGTTGATTTCATAAAAGTTTATCGTTTTAAACATGCAAAAACAGTATGCACCCAATGTGGGTTTGTAAACATACGAATTGTATTAAATTACTTAGCTAACTGAACTTAAACTATTTTGTACACCAACCCACAAAACGTAAACCAAACTTAATTTGGAGCGAAAAAAAACCAAAAATATTTTCCAGATTGATTTTCCATTGCATTCAATTGCACCACTCGTACAATCGAACACATTCGAAATCGAAAACCGATTATACATGATCTTTGGCAAAAGCTGACATATTTTTTTCAGCTTGCATGATGCTGACCACATAAATTTCGCAAATATAATGATTTTATGCGAGGACAATAGTCCCGGTCGGGAGGGCTAAGCCCAAAAGGACCAGTTGGCTTCTCCGTATCACTACGACTACTGCTTGCATAGTCCACATCACAAGCTATGTTATCGTGCACTATATCTGTATGCAAGCTGCAATGATGAAACGTTCCGTTTCCCGATCCAAAGCGTAATCTCCGGAACTCAAAGTGAAGGATTTGCCTGGACATTTCAGTGAATTTATCATCCATTCGTACAGGCTTTACGAAATCCTGCATATTTAACACGGACTGTATTGCCGTCATCGTCGTCTCATATGTTCACCAAGCGACCTGTTTTTTCCCAGACTCCGGAATCTCATCTCAGTTTGGATTTCGTATTAATATGGGATGGTAGAAAGACACGTAAACTTGATGCACATATGACCATTTACTAATTTGGGACGAAGGACATCGTTTGGTACTAGCACGTAGTAGCTACACCGTCGTAATCATAACACATTATAATTTATTCGAACCAGTGCAAACCGACACGATAATCCAGCCTCGGGTTTTAGTTATTTTCCAGAACAGGAGTCTTGAATTCTTCCACAAACATACGAGTGGAGAGTATTATATGTTCGACTGAGTGTACAGTTGGAAGATGATTGAATGGGTTAATGAGTCTACCATTGATTTTGTGGTTTAATTACACTATAAAGCTGCAATGCAGTCAATGAAATGATAACTTTGTGGTCAATTCATAGAACATGATTTGAAAGACCAGTGCCCTGTTGAGCTACTTTCTCTGTATCTCAGTGGTCCTCTCAGTGTCTGTCCTTTTTAGTACTGTCTTCGAACGAAATTCCAGTACGATTTGTTGTACTTAAAGGCCAGATATGTCCTGTCATCTCATCTGAACTCTATTCAGCTCTCGATAGAAGTGATGTTGCAATGATAATTTAATACTTGGCACAAGAAATGTTCACATTGGAGGTTTTGTAAAGGACAATTTGCGATTGATTCTTGAAAAGCCTCTTCACTCTAGTGACCATTTTACCAGCCAAAAGCACAGCTTAAGCTGATTTGGTCTGGTTTAATTTTCGGTAATTAAATTTTATATGTGGATTTAAATTTGAGTATTCAATTTTATTTGGTGAAACAAACCAAAGAATAAATTAAAAGTGACATCGAGAATAATCATGACTTTCAAGACAGATCACTTACCACAAAAACCAGACATAGGTGTTTGGTTGTTTTTCGCTTGGCCAGAATGAAATAAATTACACAAAAGAAAAGAATAACTATTGAATTTTCCTGTCTTTTGATAATATAATTTGATATTACGCAAGTGCTGGCAGTAGACAGACAAGTATAAGAGACGTAAAACTTTAATTATATCAGACTGTAGACCACTGTCTTGGCTGTACTATTACAGACTACTGCATTATACTAGGTTGAGCTAAAAACTTGAACATCTGAACATTACTTCAAATGAAGATTTATAGTTAAACAAATCTCAAAAAACTAATGTTTTGGTGGGTCTGGTTGTCAATTGAATGCTAAAAAATGTAATCAGATAAACTTTGAATTGTACATAGAAGAAAAAAAAACCAATAGAAGAGGTCAATGAGGGTTGATTTATCTAAAAAAAAAAACGCTATGCAGTGTTGAAAACTCAAAAATAAATTCACTTTCATCTTGAATTTGTCTTTTTACTGGAATTAATGCACCGCTAGGTTTGGGGGCTATATCTAAGAAACGAAAACTATGAAAACATTTCTGAGAAAAAAAAATATTTTTAAATCTAGTGGGAGCCATGGAAGTTTTTTTTATCAGTTATAATAATTAACGAATATGGGATGATAATCATAACGGTGCGCAACATATGAACGAATGGAAACTAAAACGACCTTTATATCTAATGTCTAAAAATTAGTAGTGCTAGTTTAATAGGTCGCCTTTTGGTAGAGCCAGCTTATTATTTGTGAGAAAATGCGAAAAAATGGATTCAATTTGATTTAAACTTCAATGGAATAATGAAAAGCACTCAGATTTATTCAAAAGTAAAAATTATATTTATATTTTCCTGGAAAAATTAATTACAGTGCATTCAGGTGAATTTTTTTCGTTTTGTCTTCAATTTTCAAATGCAGTTATAAAACACATCGCCTATTAGTTTCTAAATGAAAATCATTTCTCTTCTATGCATATCGTGACCGAACTCAATAACAGTAACGACAAAACACTAAAACGTTAATTATAGGCACATAAACTGTCTAAATAGCTAAATTGTAACTATTGTCCAATATTGTTTGATGAGGTGTCCTTGCAATATAATAGATTTTATGTATTTCCTTCATTCATTGTTACTATTTCTGTGATGCTTGGTGGCATTACAGCAGAAAGCCAACTTTGATTATGTATCACTAATTAAGCCCCAAAAAAAAGAAAACAAAGTAGACATATTTTGTCTGAATTTAATCACTAGTTTTACATTGATAGTCTAGAAATTGGATTCACACAATGTTTTTAATTCAAATTATCTATTTTCTTTACCCACACACTCTATTAATTAAACAAAAATTTCTCAAAAACCCAGCGCAACCCAACTTTATTTATGCCATCACATGAATAAATATTAATATTTATACGAATATGAATAAATATTGAATAAATATTAATTGTTACATTTACGTGTCTTTTTAATTCAAATAATCTACCTTCATTTAAAAAAGTGGTCTTGTTTCGCACAAAATGTTTTGTTTTACATTCAATGTTGAAAATTATGATTTGAAAATAACATTTGTATAATAAAGTGGAATCATTTTTATTGAATGTGGGGGCGTATTTAATTCAAATAAGATTCGTTTTTTATATAAAAGTGTTTCAACTTTTGATGTAAATTTGATTCTATTAAATTTTAAGTGGTGAAATATTTCTGAATGAAGCTATTCTGCTTACTTTCTGAATGAAAACATGTCCTGATGACATGATCGTGAGAAATTCAAAATTCTTATATACACGTCATGTCGGCGAATCATTCAATATTAAAATTCAAACACGCTACATACTAGTAGCTCCGAATTTTCAAGCAAAAATTTATCATTTCACTCTAAGACTGTAGCCTAGATGTCTCCTCAGTGGAAAAAATTTTCTGATATTTCCAAATGTGGAGTAATTGGTAGTACTATTTTCAGTTAGCCGGATGTATCATGCTCGCTACCAATATGGTCGCTATCATCACATTCAATGCGAAATGTTCATCCTTACTTCGTACCCACACTGGGCGCAAATTTTAAACTTTAGGCTTCATAAAAAAATCCAAACCATTTTTGATGATTTTGTTGAAATGTTAAATCAAAGTACGCTAATCTAGAAGAACCATCACAACCCATTATCTCAACGTCAGCCTATGTCCAATCCTTCTGAAAGTTAATAGTGGCTCCATTTGCAGAGCAGCATAAGCGATGTAAATTTTTTCGGAGATATTGTTTTGTATAATGATTGTATTGATTCAGATAAGAAAGGGTCAAATTTCCTGTCGGATAAATTATCAGATTGAAATCAAAACAATGGGAAATTGTGAAAAATTATTTTGGAACTGATTTTCATTTTTTTTTTCAATAGCGTTTGTGATGTGGATCATTTTTGTTCTATTTCGTGATGATTTTTTTTCGATTTTCGTAAGAAAATCAAACTAAGTCAATATTAGACTCAAATTGAGCAAGTTCTAAAAATAATAATGCTGTCAGCTAACCTTGCGGGCAGCTGATCAGCTGGTTTAGAAATCAACTGTACATATGACATATAAGAGCAGAAACTCTTGGGCTACTCCTCCTTCAAATATATATTTGTCGATAGCGCTACTATATATTTTAATTCTTTGCCAGTAGTAGTATGTGGCAGTAATATGTAGTGGCAAAACATAGGTTTGTAGTATACAAAAAGGGAAAAAAATGTGTAATATATTGATTTGTGAGAAGTTTCCCCAAAAACATCAAATAATTACGATATTCGCAGGACGTATTGAAGCAACTTTGATAGACTTTTTGTTGCAGTGCTACACCGAGAGAAAAAATACAGTGAAATCAAACAAATTATGGGTTGCTCTAACGATTTTCACTGTTAAAAGTCATCCAACAGCAAAATTTTTTCAAATAACAGCTATTTTTCAGTTGTTGATCTAGGAACGGATCGGTTGTTGAAACAACTGTAGCAACAGTTGATATGAACATAATTGCTGTTAAATTTACAGGGAAAGTAGTTGTGTGAACAGATAAAAATTTGTCATGAAAACACAACTCTTGTTGATTTCACGGAAAAATAGTCTCATAACTAACAGTTGGCTTCTGTTGATTTGAAAGAAGGATCAGTTGAAATAAGCAGGATGAGCTTACTTATACGCATTTTTCTTGAATGCAAAGCCATCCAAGCTGCAAAAAAACTTGATAATTCGATTAAACAATCATTTAATTTATGAAATGCAAACAATACCATATCTTTTTTTCTTATAAATACTAGACAAATTATCTTGACATCCATAGTTTGGGAGCTTAATACATACAAATTTGTTTTTTTAGATTGTAATGGCAAGAGATTTCACAAAAATTTTATAATTTTCTATTTCTTAGGTAATCTATGCCATCACTCATGTTATAAACATGTAATGGAGGACTATCAAAAAATTCAATTGTGTCTTTCCGACTTAAATTGCTTTGAGCATATAAAAAACTAATCAATTCGAAAGCACTTTTTTCGATATTCTTACTTGAGCAGATATTTTCTGTGCAAACCGTTGGCTCTACATGACTTATCAAACTAGAATTTGAAGCACTATTTACATTTAGTTCCAATGGCTGGGAAGAAGTTAAAGTCAAGTTGTCATCGCGAGCACTTTCTAAATGTCTATTTAGATGTTTTGCAAATGCCCATTTGCTAGAAAAGTGTTGGAAACAATTTTTTTGATAGCATTTAAACACACCAAAGTTTTTGAGTTTATGATCAGTTGCAAAGTGAGTCAGCAATTTTTTGACCGTTTCGAATTTCATTTCGCATACAAAACAGTCAAACATTTTATGTATTTTCCATTATAGTTTTTAAATGAGATATGAGCCCACTCACTTTTGGCTGATCTTCATCGTACTCGGTGTTGATTTCAATGAATTTTTTTTGAATAAATCGCCAAACGCCACGGCAATATATAGTGTAAAGTAGTAGTGTAAATGAAAAACTTGGAAAATTTTGAAGCAAATATCTAGCGCAGCTAAAAACGATTACAACTTAAATTTAACTCCATCAATATAAACAAAATATTCTATAATTTCCGTCAATTCACTTCCAATGACAATTACCATCGGTTGCAATGTTAGGTTTTCTTTGGAAAATCGAGTCTCCTTTCTACAATCGATTCTTGAAATTTTGAAGGCGAGTCCATGTATAGGTATAGAACGAAGCTGTCCATAGCCTCTTGGATCGTTGGTTTTTTCCCTTTTTGCTCTGAATTATAACGTCCAGTAGGTGCTATAACCGCATTTAAAAGGCGGGCAATTATAAAATTCAAAGAATCTAAAAACAAAATGAATTAAGTTTCACTGTAAAAAATCCTTTTCAATGACAACTTGGACTAATACTTCGATTATGCGGTAGCAAAATCATTTCCCTGGATGCTTTATCTTTAATGTTAATTTCATAAAATGATTTCATCTTCATAGAAAATGCTTCCCACTTAGAAAATAAGCTTGTATCCTTTCCTGGGAACATGATCGAAAAATCAATGTTAACCTGAAATAGATACTGAGATAAGAAAAGCTCAATTTTTATATGACACTCCATTAGCTTTAAATCGTCAACCACACATTCGTCACAATTTAATAAAAGATACTATAAATTGTCTTCCTCTATTCTACCACTTTTATTGCTACACAGTACTATCACTTTTCACTAATCACACTTTTCACACTTCATAGCTTCGCGTTCTTCCAAAAAGTGCGGTGAATGATAAATTTGTCTTCACCATCTGGTAGAATAACGGTCAAACTGTTGCTCTCACAGATCGAGCTGTTAGAGCAACAGACGATACTGTCAATTCAATCGAAAGTTTGTTATGAGCACAGAGTACGATTGTTATTAACGGATAAAGTTGGTTGAAACAACAGGAATTTGTGGACAAAACTGTTATTATAATATAGCTCAACAGCAAAATATAAAATATGATCTCAACGGGTCTGACTGTTGATTTTACAGCGCATTTTTCTCTGAGTGTATCTAAAAGTTACCAGCCCAAATCATTATCGCTATTTTTGTGCTGCCATTTAAAGTTGAATTTGACCTGGGTCCATTTGCTTGCTGCCTTGAGTCGTCACCGCTTACTAGAGTCATTGGCAACTTTGTGTTTGATTTTGTTTGACGTCAACATCTGCAAAATGTCATATCTCGATTCAACACGTCAAATTAGCAGAGGCGTCAAAACGTTTAGTATAAGAAAAAAAGTTATATATTTTTTTTGAGAGAAAAAAATTAAGTAACATCCTTTACAAATCTGTAGGTTTTTTTCATTTTCGCAAGTTATTTTGTTTTTAAGCTTCCGATATTCAGCTTGAATTTTTAGAATATTTTTTTTTCATTTATTTATAATTTACTTTAAGTTCATTTGGATAAGTTTTGCCTTGTTTATTTAGTTTGAAAAATAAACCATTTTTGAACATATTTTCTTTCAATAGAAAGTAATATTTGAAAAAGTAATATTCCTAATACGGTGATACATTTTTCGTGCAAGTATTGTGTATTTTTATGAAAAATCCGAATTTTGAAAAGGGAAAATGTAAACAGAGTTTAAAGTGTATACAAGTTTGATTAGTAATCTATAAACATCATTTTATAAAATTATTGGTGGCACGATACCTGTTACAAATGGCGATAAATTCAATCAACAAAGTAAATTTTGCAATCCGAGGTAAGTCAGTGACTCCATTGCATACATGGCAGTGGAATTTCGATAATCTGCATAAATCTATAGACGAATTTAAAAAAAAAACGATCGTCAATAGTAGGGTATGGTAATTTAATGTGACTACTGAATCTAGACCTAAAGGAAATTAGTTCGCTTATTTGAATGACAATATTTTTTTAATAATATACTTTAATTTTGAAAACATAAACACCGCTTGGATATGTCCCACTTCCTGGCACTTTTATCACAAAAAAACCAAAAATTTGCACTGATTTTTTTTCGTGCTAGACTCTACATTTCGGACATTAAAGCTAAAGCTTTGAAATTTCATTGAACGGAATTATATTAGCCGCGTTTTTTTGCAACGTAGCAGAGCAAACTAACGTAGAGTTGCAAAAACACTATCCCGAGCAGAAAGCTTGCTGTATTTGATAATGGTGCTGCATTCGCTAAGTTTTCACTTAAGTTGGTTGTGAAACTAGAATGACACATAGAAAACACATGAATGAAGTCTTATCTAGATTTTAGTCGAAAACAGGTATGAAACTTGCATACGAAATAAGCTACAATGTAATGTGCATTAAAATGCTCAAAAACAGTCTGCACACTACAAGATTTGATGTAAAATAATTGACAATTGCGAAGTGCTATGCAATATCATTCAATTCAAACTGCCGGTTTCACAATTGTCAACAGCAGTGGTACGAATCGTTTAGAACACTCATACCGTTATCAGCACATTTTACATGTAAGCCCATAAACATCCACTTCCGAGCAAATTTCTTCCTCAGTGACGTGGCACATGCAGGGTTTTGTTGTTGTATTCAATATACATAACAAAATTTTATCTGCTCGGGAGTGCAAAAAAAACGCACCTATTTATTTGAACTTGATTAATTTTTTGTTAGATTATATCTACACGATAGTGATGAATGTTATTATTATTAATGTTTGACTGTTTGTCTTTAAAAAATAGAGAGGTTCATACCTTCAATAGATTATTGAGTTGATTCGCATGATTGTGCAATTGGCATCCCTTCTGCTAAAGTTGGGTTGTTTTTTACAAGCAAGTGTTCTTACCTGCATTATGCAGGGCGTGCGTAGCAACAAAGTCTCGAGCTATCTACTCTACATAAGATTCTCCGGATCTATCGTCTTTGCATCGAAACTCCTATTTATTCAAACTCATTTGGATCCCATCAACCAAACGGTATATGGGGGCTCACGTTTCATCCGTGTTTTCTAAAATTTAATCCTTTTTGCAAGTATGTTAGCTTCTCGGTGAAGTAACTAGCTTGGTTTTTCAATTCTTTCTTGGCAATTATCATACAGTTCTGTTGGATCACTAAACAAATCACTTCCAAGCCATGATAAAAATACAACACGTTTTTTCTACTCTCTACTACACTATTTCCGTTTCAATGGTCTTCTAACTGAGCTATGAATTCCGTGAAATTTACATGATCTACTTTTACGAAACTGCTAATAAATATTTTCCATAAAACTTCTCTTCATTTTCTTTCACATCATGAAAATAGATTCTTAAGTTCGTTCGTTTTTGCTAATTTTCTGTTTGTTTAGTTGAAATAATTTTTTTATTGCGTAATTAAGACTTAATTTATCTCAAATTATTCTTACTTAGCGGAAAAGCACATTCCAAATGTATGGACGATCAAGGTTTAAAAAGAAAAGGAAAAACTAGTATGTTTAACCAAAACATTGCAAGAAGCTTTCAAAATTTCAAGTACAATTTCAACACTTCAGAGAGCATTGTTAAACATAGAATACAAATTTAGATACTTATTTAGTTAACAATGTTGCTAATATTCTTAATTTCTTCCGACCCCAAAAGATCCACATTCAATAAACCGCGTTTTGAAGCGTTATTACAACCCATAAAATAATAGCCTCTGCATTAATGCAAAAAGTTAGTCCACCTCCGCAATATTGTCTGCAGTTGTCATAAATGAATTTTAAATTTCTCTTACGGTGAAGTTGAATCATTTATTTGAATGAAAACATTACCTTCGTCATTATCGTTGCTTATATTTTCATCACTTAACAACTCAATCATATAACGAAACAAAGGAACATTTGGAAAGGACTTCTTTTGACAACACATTCATTGTCACTAAAAGGTTTTGATCGGATTTTTTTTTTTAAATTAGCTAAAATCCACCATTTCTACTCAGTCACAAACGATCTTCCCTCACAATTCTTTCTTGTCTTTCATCTTACAAATAATTTTTCAATAGCTCAAACACCAGAGCTAGCTACTTGAAACAAAAAATTAGCAAATATCAGCAGAGGCAGACGTTTCCTGTTTCCGTAACAGCAACCAAATCCCTTCAGCCAACAAATGCACATCAAAGAAAGAAAATGCAAACATCGAAGCCAGACATCCGATGCAACTGCAGTCTTTTTTATTATTCTTCATCTATGCTTCGGCATCACCATTGCCATCATCATCAGCATCATCATCGTAAAATCGCATAAGCCACTCATTATTTCCAAAGCTTTTAGCGGAATCGATTCAAAAAATACACAAACTATGGTTTTTTTCTCCCTTCAAACATCCCTTTCTACTTTTTCCATAGCAACAACATCATTTTGTTCATTTTTTCATCCTTTTTATAGATTATGTTGTGAAACCGGAAAAAAACCAGAAACGGTCAATGCAAAGCAAAACTCATGATGTGATTCTCCCGAAAAAATATCGAGATATGATTGTATAACTGTCATGCAGAATAGTCTGCTAGCTGTTGCTCCGCTTTCAAAACTAAACGGAATACCAACTGCATTGGCCGTTGTGCTGATGGTGGAATTGATCCTGAAAAACTTAAACCGCAATGTGGTTGCAAGCATGCAAGGACCTAGTGCACTCTCGGTTTTTGATTATTATCTAGTCTATGGTTACTAGGACTGACTGACTGAGTACGACTGGTTGGGCAATCACTAGTTTAGTTTTTAAGTAATGGCATTCAATTTAATATTCGCATATCTATATTGCGAAAACTTACAAAAGAAAAATGAGGACGAATTTAATAATTAAAAGTTGGTTAAGGTTGGTTAATAAACATATTTAGAAGTGAATTCTAATTTGGAAGTAAATACTTCCATTAAAAATTTTGTTTTAATGTTATCAAGAAAAGCATGTCTTGACAGCAAAAGCATGTCGCCTGATATGCATATTATCTTTTCATACCCAAACTATTCGAGAGCCTGGTAATTGACTACATTTCATCTATCTTAAGGCCTTTAATAATTCCTAACCAACATGGTCTTTGTAAGGGACGATTAACTACTACAATTTTATTAAACTTACCATAACTGTATTAATAAAGGATTTCGAATCTTCTCTTCAAGTGCATTCCATATATACGGATCTATGTAAAGCATTTGATAAGATTAATTGGGATCTTTTGACAAAAGAGATGGAAAATATTGCTATCTATCGATCATTACATGGCTTTGCGATTACATTCGTGATCCTTCCCTATTAGTTGCATTGATAATAATTACTCAAGACCGTTTTACCCTCCTTCTGGAGTACCACAGGGCTCAAATTTAGGTCCTCTTTTGTTCTTAATATTCATCAATAATATATCATATTTTCCAAGATGTTGAATTCTTATTATTTGCTGATGACCTCAAAATTTTTAAGAGAATTGCTTCATTCTGACATTCATATTTTACAGATGAATATAAACAATTTTTATTCTTACTGTGTTCGAAATGGTTTAGAATTGAATATAAGCAAATGGTATTATATGAAATTTAATCGTACAATAGCTAGATCTTTGTATGTCTATACCATGAACGGAATCGCACTAGATCCTGCTGACTCCATAAAAGATCCTGGAATTAGATTCGACACGACGTTAAAACTCACAATTCATATTCATGAGATTACTAATCAGGCAACTCGAATGCTGGGTTTTGTTATTTAAAACACGCAGAAGTTTTACAATTTAAACACAATCAAAATGCTATATTTTTCATTAATTCGTCGTTAATTAGACGACGGTTAACTAATACGGAATCCTTACTGCAAAAAGCATTTTGATAATATAAACAGAGTGCAGCACAAATTCTTACGTTACGTCAACTATAAGTTATATATACCATCAGAAAACTTGAATTACTTATGTTTTCAAAATTTAATGAACATAATAACCTCACAAGCAAGAAGAACCTATACTAATGCGATTTTCTTGTTAAATATGCTTAATAGTCAATTAGATGCATCCGAAATTTTACAATTGATTTCTATTAGGGTTCCACCAAGAACTATAGATACGGGTTAAATACATATTTTGAGTTATATACGTAGTTTTCCTATCAAAAGATAAAAACGAATTGGAAATGAACTTTGGAATCACTTCAATATAGATACGACCAAATTTAAAAGAATCATTTCTGACTACCTCCAAACTGTAGAATCAAATTAAAGTAAATAGAATTACATTCAGTACAGCATTTTTTGAATTTATTTGTTTACAAACTCTTAATTATTGAAATATTTATGCTATTGTAAAATCTTTTCTACTTTACTATTTTTATTATTTTTTTTTTATACTATTGTTAAATTTATATGAAAGGACTTGGTCCGTGGAATGAATTAAGTAAATAAATACTTCGAAAAGTGTAGTATTTACAGAACTTTACGCAAAATCGTTGAAACAAATAAAATGTTTGACTTTCAATGCAAGCGCCCACTGTGGGCTATCTACACATTGTTGGCTAAACATTTCATAAAACATTCCTCACTCCACCACTTATTCGCTTCAATCTTTATCTGATTCCTGTCTATGCACACTAATCAATTTCACCCTCAATAAACTTTTTTGTCATGCTAATGTTTTTCAAACAACTCCATCAGGAAACAACAAAGCGGAAAAAACAGCAACAGATATGTCTCTTCTGTATACATTTTCCACGAACGATACGTACAAACCACGTGCCACCAGCAAGGCCAAACTTTTTCGTTTTCTTCACTTTAGATGTGTTTTTGTGATCCTGGTTTCCCGGACTCAGTGTCCGTTAGAAGTAAATATCAAGCTGTTTGTGTGTGATTCCTTTTCTTTTCACGTTTTGTACTGAGTTTTTTGTGTCCATTTGGCTTGGCCTGTTCTATGAGTTTTCGATACGGTGACGATAGTCTCGAGGACATAGACAAAACGGGTGACAGAATGTGTGGAAATCTGTGATCTAGAGTGATGAAAGAGAAAATCCGTAGTAAAGATATGTATCTACCTAACAACTTGTGGTGCAAAACGGTGAATGAGAAAAAGTCAACCAACTTGTCGCTTACTGTGTACACAGCATGATGTGCTGAGTTTGCTTTTGTTTCCTTTCAGAAGGGGATGATCGTCGGTTCTTTGGTATTCAGTAAGCGTAAAATCAAATTTCTTGAAGATGTGAGAGAAATATGGTATTGTAGAGACAGAAGGTGATTTTATCCGGCTATTTAGATGCGATTTACGAGTAGCAGTCAAAATGTTAATGCAATGAGGTAAGATAATACAAGATATGATTATATGTTTATGGAAGTTGAATGGTAATTTTCCGATTGATGGCTGGAACGATGATTTAATTTAAATATAAATTGGACAGTTTATTTTATAAGATAATATTTTCCGGAATTTCGTGGTCATATACGTTGGTTCAATAAAAAGTTATAGAAATATTGTATATCTTAGCTTGTTTGATATTTTATTGATCAAAGACTAGACAAAAAACGAAAACAAAACATTTCATTTTTCCATATCTTAGTAAGGGCTTAAAAAATGGAAAATATAGTTTTAAAACAATCAGACTTTTAAATAGCATTATTTCATTTCCAAAATGTACTTGTATATTTAAGTTTATACACAGAAAATTCAATACTATGCTATGCAGAAAGGACATTGATACTATGCTTTAAAAAAAGCTTCAAAGAAGGCAAGAGGAATCTTATGTTTGACTGTGGAAAAAAAACTTTGTGTTTAATAGTAGTTTTGTGTTTCCTTTCCAAGTATTGGCAATCATGAAAATTCCTAATTCTCTTAGCTTTGCATATTTCATTTCCATACATTTTCACAACGAATGAAGATTTTGAATTAGAATTTCGTTGTGTCAATTAAGTTTTGTCGAAAAATCACAGTTTTTACCACTTCTGGCACCAAAACCGGATAAACTGTGGTGGAAAAAATGACCCATTATTAAGGATTGTGGAAGTGGTATTGCAAAAAATAAAACTAAAGTGGTGAAAACCAGCAGCAACTAAAGATGTGCCTAATTTAATGAAAAGATGCATGTCTCAAAGGTAATCCTATAGACAAAGAATTTTTTTTAATAAAACCACAAATTACCTGTATACACAATTTGATGAGAATAAAATTAAACTTCGTTTTGATGGTCAAATCATTATTTGTGGTTGAGCTAATATTTTAGAAAGCAGCAATTAACAATTACCGAAACTTTTAAATTCAGGTGCTTGAAAGTATTATTGAAATAACAACACAAACATCTATCTTTTCCGGTTATTAAAATACAATAATATTGTCTCCCTGTCTGTTCCAAGTCTTTGATTTAAGAGTAGCTTAATTGCTTTAAATTATATAAAAAGTCATATTACCTCTCCATTTCACCCCATAAAACATCACACAATGCATTCAAAATTTGCCGAAAGCAACAGTTTTACTCAACCAAATGCCTACCGAACGACCTAAAATGTCTCCCCGCATCGTCATCATTTCTTCTTGTCTTGCCTGAAATCTGACCTGAAGAAAGATTCCATTTCTGCTGCACACAAAAAAGTGTTTCCACGCGAAAAAAAAACCTCTCCAAGCTATCCTGGAGGTAATGTATTGTATGATTTATGAGAGATTGGTGACACCTTAATATTACCGGAATCCTCTACATTTCCGTGTAATTTATTTATGAAAACCAATTTATGTGCTGGCGGTTTTCGCGTTATTTTCGTATTGCATAGCTTAGATGTTATATTTTATAAGAAAAAATGTTATGAGCTTGTCTCGAGTTGAATTGATTTAAATTGCCTTAAGTCAAATTAGCGTGGTGACTTTAAGTCAGGCGAATGTATTTTTCGTTTCAAATTGGTTTATATTAAGTTTGTACACAAAAACGTGAGAATGTAAAAAAGCAAAAGAAACAGGAACTTACACAATTTAATTGAAAGAGGGTATTTTCTCTTGCTGGCTAGCTGCAGAAATTAAAAACCTTTTTTTAATGCATGCTGACCAGTAAAACGACTAAGTTCGATTTTAAACCATTCAAACGATTCCATTCTTTTCCAAACAAACTACACTTAATCGAACCCCCGCAGTGTTTTCAAATAAAACATACATATAAAATCACATTCTCCTACCTGAAATTCCTCTTGATCCCCAAGTAATTGGGGTATTTATTTTCATATAAGTAAACACAAATCCTCTTATGAGCTGTCGTTTCTAAAATGTGAAATGGTCATTATCTCTTCGACGATGAGCATAATAGCAACTGACCTTATTTTGAAAGGGTTTTATACACACAGGTAATTTGCCGAAGGACGAAGGAAACGCGTTGTGAAAAAGGGTTGGTAAGGATGAACACTTCGAAGCTTTACTGCTAAGTGAACTGCTTGCAGGTTTGATTGACTGTTTAACAGCTACAGCAATTCGTTGTGGTAAATCTTTTCGAATCGACCGCAAACAACTTTAATAGAGACTTTCAAGAGAATGAAAATTGGTTGGAAATAGTTCGTAACATTATTTAGGAAATTTTTGAGGTTTATGTTACAATGAATAGTTTACGTGTTAATTAAAGTGAAACTTTGAGGTTTGGGTAACTGTAGTATTGATTTTGATGGATACTATTCGAACGATTATTAGAACAACATTTTGCGGTTATTTACAGGCAATAGTTAAAGATCTAAAAGGATATTTTTCAAGAAATGTTAATCTAATTAATTCAAACTGCTGACATTGTGATTTTTATGCTCTAATTTAAAAAAAAATACTAGTTGTCAAAAACAATGGGTTTAGGTTTAAAGGCCAATTTCACAATCAAATATAGTTCGTTATCTTAGGTAATATAAATATATCGCTGGTCATCAATATTTTAATAGCTATCATAAGCTTTGGTATTGATTTTTCTTTGTCTTGGGTTTTTAAAAACTAAATGATCTCATCGGTTGAAACCACACTGGACGTTGTTTTTTAAAGACTACTACAATTGCATTTTTTTTTTAATTATTATATGTTGACAATGTATATCAGTTTAAAACTAAAATAAAAATAGCTATAACATCAATTTAGATTCGCTATATTTATTTTACTGGAAATGTTTCTCATTTGTGTTTAGTCAGGTAAATTCAAAATTTAAATTTTAACAATTTAATAAAAACAAATTCTTGCATTTAATGACTTTTTTCTTCCGCTTGTTCTCACTAGAATTTCACAATTTATCCAGAAAATCAAAACAATGAAATGAAAAATTATTAATATTTGCAGCCAAAAGCAAAAACGTTCAAAAACTGCAATAAATCAATAAAATAATATGGAAAGTAAACATCCAAAATACTTGAAGAGCTAATGAAAGAAACAGAAGATTCTGATTTATTTTAACACATGCAAATTTCTTGTATGTCAATATGTAAATAATGAGTGGATTCATCAAAAGAAATAATCAATTC
Source organism: Nemotelus nigrinus (assembly GCA_947369275.1). Taxonomy (NCBI): domain Eukaryota; kingdom Metazoa; phylum Arthropoda; class Insecta; order Diptera; family Stratiomyidae; genus Nemotelus; species Nemotelus nigrinus. The sequence goes on from OX376375.1 coordinate 43,082,343, forward strand.
GATCCTAGCTCTCGAGCAGAGAAGATCTACGGTCAAGCAGCAAAGCGGCTTTGTCATTAAACGAGCGATAGTTAATAGCCGAGCCGTCGGTGGCAGCCGTTGACACCAGTTTCGAACGAGGTAGCACGTTATTAACCCTCCGAGAACACAGGGGGTCAAATTGACCCCAGAGACCAGCGCTTAGGCCTGCGGGAAAAGAGGAGTAATATATGCTTCTAAATATATTTCTGTGTCTTGGCTATAAGTTTACACCGTTCGCTTCCAGTCCCAAATCGTTAGTCGTCGTTGAGAAGCCTTTGAAGCAGATCAAGGGGTCAAATAGACCCATCTGTACTCGACGTCAATTTTGAGGTTAAAACACGAATTTTTTTTTACTTTATAAATCGACAGATTAATTTAGAAAAGCCAAAATATAAGTTTGCAATTGTTTTAATTTTGTTGTCTTTAGTAATATAGCGTATAATCTGCGTTCTAGTGTACGCAATAATTTGTTAGCTGAAGACAATGATAACAATTTTGGCGACATTGATTCGTCCGAAGACGACCATGTCTTGGAGCAATCAGAATCTGATTATTCAGAAGATTATACCTTTTTTGCAACCTTTTATGTAGGGTTAATTTTTTTTTATTATTTTACTATGTCGGGGGAGTATTCATATATATTTTCAGCTCAAAATATTAAAAATTGACATAGTTATGATTTTTTTTAAAAAATGAAAAATTTAAAATCTTCACAATCGTCACCGTAAACATGCAAAATAAATACCTTTTTTCAAAGGCCACAATAAGGCTAATTTTTTTTATAATTTTGTCATGTCTTGAGAGTATACACTTAAATTTTTAGCCAAAAATATTGAAAATGAAATAAGTTACGATTTTTTTTTTGTAATAAAAATGATTTTCGACAAAACTGTTTTTTCTCGAATTTTTTTAGGTATGTTTAGGACATTTAAGGCACTTTTAATGTATGAAAACTACTAAAAAAGGTCTCAAACAATACTTACAAATTTTTTTAAATGAAAATCTTCAGTGGCGGCGATTTTATAGACGTTTAAAAGTGGTTGGGGTCAATTTGACCCCAATTGTTCTCGATGATCGAAAAAATAGGTGTGCTCTCGGAGGGTTAAGAACCTGCGTGATCGAAAACTTGATTTTAGCAGGAAGGACTTCTCAGAAAATCAATTCTAGAGTGAATTTATATTGCTTTGATCGAAGAAACCTTTTTGAAACCGAAACATCAGCAACAAAAGGATAGATTGGCGCAGCAGTACTTGTAAGAAGGCATATGATCCATAATGTTATTTAGATGCCGAGCTTCAGTGGAAAAAATTCATTGAAGTAGATTTAAGTTTCCTCAAATTTAAACCTATCTTCGCTTACAGATCCCCAATGTTCAATATCTTATCGAAGATCCTCGCGAACTTTTTGATCTCGAAGGCCCGATCTTTCAAGCAGGAGATCTAAATGTAAAGGTATCACCAAGAAGTAATCATGCGGGAAAACACCTTTATAGCTTTGCTGCAGATATTGTTTCGTGTTTGCATATTCCCGATGAACCCACTCACTTTGGCCCTATTCACAGTCATGTCTAAGATATTGGCTTATCCAATATGTATATATTAGCTTATCCAATATGTGTTTATAAATTTATTAGATGAACTCCCTTCGGGTATTAGATGAACTCCCTATCTCAGACTGAAACATGAAGCAAGCCGGCTAACTAATATGATTTGTGACCAGATTAAGAAATTCAAGAATGAACAGTGGATGCATTTATATAATAGTGGCTAACTCTGGAAAATTTTTAAATATTTTGGAATTAAGAACAAACCAAACATGCCACCTATCTACTCGTCCTCTGGCCTTAAGTATGGTAATGCTGATAAAGTCTATGCTTTTCCGGATTCTATGGAACTTTAGTTTCGTGAAAACATTTCTGTAGACTACGATCTTGAAGAAGCATAATACACTGATCAGGCCGCAACACAGTTATTATGCAGCGCAACTCCAAGGGGAGACTCAATTCCACAAACATCTATTGAAGAAGTAAAAAGCTTGATCAACAGTCTGAAAAAGAGGAAATCTCCAGGTCCAGACAATATTCCTTTCGGACAGTTTCAGATATCATCAATGCTATTTTTTACCACAAAAAATATCCAGAATATTGGAAACTGGTCACTGTCATAGTCATCACAATACCCGAGAATGGCTTAACTTTCTTTCAAAACTGGTGTCCAATTAAATTCCTTTCCTCTTTCGTTACACCTACCCTGTTCCTCTCTCATCAAGAAGAGAAAGTACTTTTAAATAATTTTCTGCCAGCAAAACAGTTCAGTTTTAAACAAAATCACTCCATGGAGCTGCAGCTAGCTCGAATAGTCCAATACATCAGATCAGGTCTCAATAAGAGGAAATCGCACGCATTTGATAAAAAGTGGACCGCTGGGCATATCATTAAACTAGATTATCTCTGCCATTTAACTACATTCATCTAGCTCGTTGGATCCTCCCTTCAAAATAAAGCCTTCCAGTTCAGAATTGACAGCATGCTCTCATCTAAAAGACCTATAGCAGCACGAGTCCTCTTGGTCATCGATTTTGTACAATTTGTACAAAGCAGATATCCCTAGAACCAGCAGAGTTTCCATCTCGCTTTTTGCAGACGGTACTTCACTTGTACAGACAAGTCGCAACCATTAAATCAAACATTCAAGACATCCATAATGATTTAAGAATCGAGACAGTCGACAAATACATTCGCGACCGTGCGCTAAGGCTATTCCATACAATAGGCAATCACTCCAACGATTTTCAAGGAATCTTGAAAATACCTCACTTTCACAATAGTTTGACTTATCCAAGCCTAAGCCTACTCAGAAATTAGGGTGGACTCACCATATTTATCTTAATAAAGCACACAGAGTTTGGCTAGTTTATGAAGCTGGATGCATTACCGCTCACTGCTATAAGTAGAGTAAGCGTACAAAGCCCGCACCAGTTCCAGGAAATCACCAGTTCTCAGCCAAAAGAGATAATCTGATTTGGTTTTCTGAAAACAATTTTATTCAATTTGTCAAATCCGCTATCCTGAAAATGTATTAGTCCATCAAAACTATACACCTGCAGTAAATCAATCACCCCTTCTCATTATTCCTATTTCATATTCTGCTTCTCAGCAACAAGAAGTATAATTAACAGCAAGATAGCTAATATCTTTCTGGTTTCGCAAAAGAATTAATCAACTTCATCAATATTTCTTTCATCCACAAGCTCTATTAGGAAGAGCGTGAATAATATCTTTCATTACTTTCTGAACACCACGCAATGCTCTATTAGATATCCACATGAAAGGACAGCTACCATCATTAATATCGTTTGAGTCATTCATCTTGGCCATTCGAAAAGTGCCAATAAATCAATCAAACTAAGTACTAATCAGTTGAATTGTATGGTATCGACACAAAAAATGCATGTTAAGCACGTTATATGATATTATATTTTCCTGCTACTATTGATAATTTTCGGTGTACCGTGCCGGGCTCCGTCGTCACCATCACAGTATTTTTTACGCTGCACGCTTTTACTACGCCTGGCATATAATTTTCGTATTGGGAAAACCGAACAGTTTTCTATTATTTCAACTATTGTTACCATAACAATACCTGTAAATATTGAAGAAATCGCATTGTTGGTTTGATGGTTGTGTGAGGAGCGAAGATTAACAAGTACGCGGCAGCAACGATATGGATGATGATGATGGCAGTGAAATTAAAACGGTGCTGGTGCAAATGTTAGAAAATACGCAAACTCATCATCGTTGTGGATGAAGGAAAATGGCCCCGGTGGTGGTGAATGGTGAAAAATTAGTCGTTTAAGAAATGCTTATGAAGCAATATAGTAGTTTTGTAATAAATGGCACGCAACCTGATTTTCGAACAATGGAATTATTGTTCAGGACAGGTGTGAGCTTTCACAGTGATTTTCAGAATGTAAAACGCATTGGCAGTAAAACAAGGCACAATTTTACTCACGTTCAAATAATTTTTGCAGAATTGTGGTAAATTCTCGGAAATTGGACAGAAATCACGTGCTTCACTAGTTCACGGTCGAAAAAATTTTCCCGCCCAATGTGGTTTGAATGATATTTGAGACATACCATATGCTTAATTCAAATAGTTTTTTCCCCAACGATCGTTTTCTTATTATATATTGAAGTAAACTAAAGCAAATCTTCGCAGCATATATTTTTCAATTTTCAATAGATTGACTTTCTGTAAGAAAAGTTTTTGAAACAATGCAGGGTTATTTATTTTTTTGCCCCTCGATAATTAATTTGTTTCACTGAATGGTCCATTGCATCTCACTAAACAAGCTTCCTTCTTCTACCTTTAGTAAATTTTACTTGTAGTAAATACTCAAAAAGTATAGAAGAACAATAATCCAAGGTAAATATTTAATGTCATCTATGAGAAAAGCTAACAAATTGGAATATTTATTTCAAATGAATTTCTATCACTTTCAACTTTTAATTGCACTTTTTTCCTGAAGTTTTCAAACTTTCCAGGCAATTCGAAAGAAAAAGTGAGCAAATAAAGTTTCGCGTACTAAGGGTATTAGACTTTCTCTCTGATCTTTTGATTATTAAGAAGCTAACTGCTACAACTACCTCAGACTATTCATAGATAAGTTTCATTTTAAATGAAGTTTTAGTGAAACTTCATTTGCTGGTCCGTGTCGCGTTTTAAATTAAATCCTTCTAACTTAAATAGTTAAATGGCAATAGTACAATGTCTTTTCTATTTTGAAATTGTATCGTTGATGAAGATGCTGAAGTTTCATAAGACGATATTGACAGGAATAATGCTGAATGGTAAATATGCCAAATGAAGGAGGAAATAAAAGTTGAAGAAAAGGTTTTTGGAAATGCACCTAGTAAATTTGTTTTCAATAAAATCATTGCTTTACTCTACACGATTTAGATACTCAATATTATTGATTCATTTATATCTAATAAAATTTTGTTCACATTCATAATGATAAACAAAAAAAGATTAATATTTAAGTAATAATGTCTACTAACTGAAAATTTATAGATGGATATATAAGATTGAAAAAGCATACATTTAAATAAGCATAATATTTTGAAAATATCGAATTTTCATTGGTCGTCAGAATACTCTGTGCCGAATTTATTACAAATTTTCTGAATCTTAAGTCAGTTCTGCTCAGCTATCAAAAACTTTCTAGTCACAGAAAGAGCCAGTTTTACAAAAAGAGAGATGCAGACCGGAAGAAGGAAAGGCAGCAGAGGCTCCCAAAACTTTTAGATCTATTTCTGACGGCAGACCCCCCTTACAAATCACGGAGGACCTCTCGCGCAGTATATAAGCACTCAACATGGTTTCGCAAGACTCATCGAAAGATACTCAAAAAAGAAGAATATGAGCGGTGCAGCCAGAAAGCGCATGAAGTTCTTCATACGAAACGGCATATCGACAGAAGTTGCTAGGGAAAAAGCACTCCCAACAAAGACACCAGGTTTCAAATAGGAAGAGGCCCAGACACAAGGATGGCACTGCTAAGAATGGCAGGCAAAGAAAATAAGGGGCATCGACGTGATCCCAAATCACTCTAAGCCCAGCAAAAAGCAACGTCAAGTAACCTATATAGTATATAGTATACGTCGAATATAGTATACGTCTTTTCACCCTTGAAATCCCTACCTGCCCGTCATGCAGAGTGTATTTAGACGTTTGCTCGTACTCATACATATTTTTATTCTCCACCTTAACGCTTGTCTAGGTAATATAATTGCTTGAATATTGGTCATCTTTCGCCTTAGTTACGCACTTTACAAAAAATTAAGAGAACATTTTTTATCTTACAAAATGAATTAACAAAATAAATTGCTGAAAATCCAATTTCATCTCTGTGTTAAATTATGATTCTATTTTATTTACCACCTGTTTAATATATTTATTTGTTTGATTTTATAATCTTTATTCTTCAATTTTTATCGACTTGTAGTTGTTTTGTACTTTATTTTCATTCTGTTCTTGTTTTTTATAAGTTCATTCCTTGTCTAGCCTTTAGTTGGATTTGTATCAGTTGATTTCTACAATCAAAAATATATAAAAAAATAAATAATGAATGTTTTATTTGTTAAATTTTGAAATTCATGCTATTTGTAAGCCTGGAAACCTTTTTTCCCTGTAGCCTCCGATGCAGTCAATAAAAAGCACGATTGGTAAAACATACATTCAAAACATGCACATTCTTCCATTTACTTTGGAAATAAGCCTTTCTAGCAATTTTGATGGGCTAGAGTTTTTCTCAGTTTGAAATTTTGAGCTGGAAAACCAGATTTAATATACACCACATTTCTCATATCTTTTGGTATAAATGATAGATCAGATGAAAATTTTCAAGAGAAAAGTAAATTTGGTGTTTGATTAGCCTCGATAGCTCCCACAGTGACAACGATCGTGAGGATATCAGCCTTTTCAATTAGCCTAATTCTTGGCTATTTTGCTCACATTAAAGTGAAATCACCAAGTTCTCTAAGGACTGACCGTGTTAATTTTCTCCCTTTGAACATGGTTTTGCATTCGCCGTCAACATTTGACACATATTAAGCCCGCTTGTCCATTTATATCACTCCAAACCTATAAAACCACAATTCGTCAAATCATATGTTACGTTAAGTAACATTTCAACAAATCCCCAAGCTTTCATTCATATCCCGGGAAAAAAAATCATTTAGCACTGACTTGTTTCAAGCTTGCCCTTCCAAACGAAAATCTCTTACCAACTTACATACATCCTTATCAATACACTTCACCTTCAACATCCCAAAATAGCAGGTATATTCGTATATCTGTCTGTTTTCCTATTACGAAATTGCAAAAAAGTATCTAATTTTCCACTTACAGCATCCCAGTAGCAGCTAACGGTAAGCAAAAAGAGAGAAAAATACGTACACAAAAGCGTAATGGTTTCGTTACTTCTGCTACGGCTGGATGATGTACTGCGATGTGTTTGAGACAGACATTTCGGGTCCCCCCTTTTGTTCTATTTCGTGCCGGAAAACATGAAAAAAGCATATTAGGGGATGATGATTGAGTCACGATGCGGCGGACTTCGACACATAACGGTGCGAAACATGCAAGTAGACATCGCGTTACAAGGAATTATGTAATTTGGTATCGGAGGATCTCAAAGTTGTATTGTTGTTGTTTTATTTTATCACGCATTTTGTTGTACAATGCCGGTCGGAATATTGTTTACGATACATACGTGACTGATTTTCAAGGAAAACGGAAAATCTCTCGACTAAAATCTAAAACTGAATATTTTTGTCAAACAACATACTCAGGTGGTGGTAATAAACTGTGGATACAAGTTCCATGGCAGCCCAGGGAGTAGGGCTGGATGAAATTAATGAAGTTATGATGATAAGAGTGTTCGCCTGTCACTGACATGGTTGTTTCTAAACGGTTGGTTAAGGATTCTAGGGGATGATAAGTCTTCAAGTATATGCTGATATATCAATCATATTTTACTTTAGGGCTGAAGAATTGCGTAAAGAAAAAATCGAAATATTTTATGTTACATGCAAGAGCTAAAATGAAGAACCCACGTTGGGCGCAAATTTTCGTTCTTTGATTTTTTGCTGTTGCTATAATCAACAACAGCTTAGATAACACAAATCTTATCCAGACAATATTAACAGCTCATTTGAAATACTTTGTGGTATGACATGCAAATTTACCTATACAAAGTAATTGACACGTCACTAAACTTTTGTTTCAAATAGTAACCAGCTCTTTACTTACTTATTCATAACTAGAGGTGGGACTAATATATTCATATTAGTTAAGATATTACTAATATTTGAATATATTAGGTAATAGTAATATTTTGTTGTGACGTATTATAATATATAAATATTAGTTTCGCGTGAAATTTTTTTATTTTTATTTTTCTATTATCAATCAATTTGTTCGCAATGCCTTGTCTTTTTACTAAATCAAGCATTGAAAAACAAAAATGTGTATATAAATTGCCGCCATTAGTTGCATGCGGCTGTAATCGAAACCTTTGACTATTAAAACGAGGTCATTGTATGAGGATGCATATTAAATGTCCCCATGTATAAGTTTTACATTCACATTTCCATGGATGTACATAATTGCATGGAGGTACCTCATTTGCACCCTCATGCCGACTTTAATTATCTTCTTTATTTGTGAATCAACGGTTCTTAGTACAGCCTAAGCATGTTCCCATTAAATTAACGGCGGCATTTAAGTGATTAATTTTGTAGAAAGGACCGGCAATGGGGACAAATTTTATGACATTGGACTACCACTAATAGGTAACGAACCGACCCAACGCAATGAAAAAAATAAGATAATAGGCAACAGGAATGTTTTTATAGCATATTCAAATAGATTCGCAGCATGTCGTTTTTGTACTTTTGCTGCAAACCAAATTTTGCCACAAAAAGAAGCCAGCTACAAAAATAGGTTGCTGCTGCAGTACACGAACAGAGCTAATATCTACACATTATTACTAGAGTTGGGTCGTACTCGCATTTTCACATACTAGATATTCCTAGTACGAGTACAAAAAAATACCTGTTCCAAATACCTGTTCCAAAAATACTAGCTAGCATTTTTTGAAGTATGTACTCGTACATATATATGACTACATACAAGTACATACGATTTGCAGTGGTGTAACAAAACGGTGTGATATGCCCTCCCCCACCCACCAGACACAAAGTTCCCAGGCTAGAATGGTGATGGTGCAGATGACCATGAAAGGATACTGAGTTATTAGTTCGTGCAGCTTGTCCGTAACTTTCCAATGGTCGGTCACTTATTTGGCAAGTCTTTCTCCAATCTAGGACCCATCTAAAGGAAATCAACCGATTTAATTTGATTTTCATTTTAATATACGCATAAAAAACCTCCTGTATTCTTTCAAATTACCAATATCGACTGACCAACTAATCCTGTTGTCATCTATATGACTTTTCATCAATCGATTTCTGACACCAAACTTTTCCTGGCTAATCTAAAACTGTCGGATTTCCACTTCGCTACACTAAAGCATGAAGTTTATCGAAAATTTTATGAAGAAATTTTTTAAAAAAAATTTAGTCTATTAAACATACACCCACTAGGGGTCCAACCTCTTCGGTAAGGCTGGATATGAGTCACAACCCCGGTAGGGTTGGAGTGCAGTCACGAGGAGGACTTCAGCACAGCCGGAGAAGCCAACTGTCGAGCCAAAAAGGATCTGAACAGTTACTTTCAGTTTTTGCGGACGGTTTTCCGGCAGATTTCATTTTGCCGTATCTTAGAAACTAAGCCACTTTTTCCCGGATTTGTATTTAAAATTCGCCCAAAACAACTCAGGAAGGTCCCTGAATTCATGCTGAACAAAAAAATTTTTTTTGGAAAATATGGACGTTTTTGCCCAAATGTCTCTATCAAAATTTTTTTCGCCCTTAATATTTAACTATTATATTCCCCGACCACTTCCAATTATCGAAAGCTCCGTCAAGGCAGTTTTTGGCAAACTATGGCCAAAAAACCCCTTACTCCCCTACAAAACCGAAATTTTTGTATCACAGCAACAGGTCTTGGCCCGTTATGTCCAAAACCACTCTAACCCAAAATTGGCCGATTTCAGCTACTTTTGCCCTAAAAACTTTATGAATAATTGAATAAAATACTTGCCCAATTTGTCCCATCAACATTTTTTTCGCCCTTAAAATATCACTAATATACTCCCCGATCACTTTCAATCATAGAAAGCGCTGTAAAGGCAGTTTTTGATAAATGATGGCCAAAAACCCCCTTCCTCCCTTACAAAACCTAAATTTTTGTATCACAGCAATAGGTCTTGGCCCGTTATGTCCCAAACAACTCTAACCCAAAGTTGGCCGATTTTGTCCGATTTCAGCTACTTTTGCCCTAAAAACCTAAACCTAAAGTCCCAAAATACTCGCAAACACGAAAATACTCTATACAAAAATACGCGATACGAAAATACTTGCAAGTTCCAAAATACTCGATACGAGTATATACTCGTATCGAGTATTTTGGAACTTGCAAGTATTTTCGTCTCCATTAATTGCATTACTTCACTCAAAAGAACAAGATCAGTTTATTGATTCACCCAAACATACGTACGAACATACATATATCGACAAAACTTACCTCATTAAATTTGCCTGATTCACATTTGCGCTCATACATACATCATTATATGAGCGATCTTACACTATCCTAGCCATAACATATATCCTGTCAGTAGTTAAATAACTTTACGAAACGTTACAATATACGATAACGAAACGATATATTCACTAACCCCTGGACTAATGCCTTAAAAGCATTCACTAATGCCTTAACTAACGTCAAATATTAGTTTAGACATTCACTAATATCAAATATTAGTTTAGAGTCTAAACTAATATATTAGGATATATTAGTTTAGAGTCTAAACTAATATAATATATTAGTTTAGAGTCTAAACTAATATAATATATTAGTTTAGAGTCTAAACTAATATAATATATTAGTTTAGAGTCTAAACTAATATTTGATATTAGTTAAGGCATTAGTGAATACCTTAACTAATATTTGACATTAATTAAGGCATTAGTGAATGCCTTAACTAATATTTGGTATTAGTTAAGGCATTAGTGAATGCTTTTAAGGCATTAGTCCAGGGGTTAGTGAATATATCGTATTAGTGATGCTGATGAACGTTTCGTAAAGTTATTTCACTATTGACAGGATATATGTTATGGCTAGGATAGTATACGATCGCTCATATAATGATATATGTATGAGCGCAAATGCGAATCAGGCAAGTTTAATGAGTTTATTTGGAGGTAAGTTTTGTCGATATATGTATGTTCGTACGTATGTTTGGGTGAATCAAAAAACTGATATTGTTCTTGAGTAAAGTAATACAATCAAGGGAGTAATTTGCAAATTCTATGATTCGAAACGAAGAATAGTTTTCGGATGCAGGCATCCTGCTAAACTGAAGAATGAGAATATTTTCAGCAAAAGTTTGGCGACTATTAATAATTAATGGTAACCGATGGTGATGTAATTATGTGCAGATACTCTTTTCGAGTACTGGAGCAGCAACCTATTTTTGTAGCTGGCTTCTTTTTGTGGCAAAATTTTGCTTGCAGCAATAGTACAAAAACGACTTGTTGCGAATCTATTTTAGTAGATTCCGGTACGCGAACAGGCCTATTATCTTGTTTTTTTTATTGCGGTGGGTCGGTTCGTTACCTATTAGTGGCAATCCAATGTCATAAAATGTATTCCCAGTGCCAGTCCTTTCTACAAAACTAATCACTGAAATACCGCCGTTAATTTAATGTGAACATGCTTCGGTTGTACTAAGAACCTTTGACTCATAAATAAAGCAGATAATTAGAGTCGGCATGAGGGTGCAAATGAGGTACATCCATGCAATTATGTATATCGATGCAAATGTAAATGACGGGATTTAAGATGCAACGGATGAAAAAGGCAAATAATGAATTCGGAGTAAGAAAAATATTCAAACTATCGTTTGGTGTTAGGGAATATATCGTTTTAGTGATGTTAACCATTATATTCATTAATTATTTGGCATTAGATTATAACTTGGCACATAATGATGGAACATTCAATACGATTGCGCATATCTGCTCAATGTTGTGTGGCTAAAATAGTGTATGATAGTTGCTAGAATGGCATATGTATTACACGTAGGACAAGTCAAATGAATTAATTATGAGGCAAGTTTAATGAGTTAATTCGGAGCTAAGTTTTTCCGATATATGTGTGTTAAATGGGTGTATGTTTAAATGGAGTAAAATAAGAAGTAAAATATTCTGTTGATTAATGAATTTTGTGAACGCACCTAGGTTTGAATAAATTGATGCGTGGATGGAAATAGTGTTTATGAATTCATACGGATCGTAAGGGAGAGCTGATTTTGCATTCGCGATTTTTCTTGAACTAAAAATTTGAATATGTTTAATAAAATGTTTGTCGAATATTAGTTGATGGAGTTATATAAAGGTGATAATAAATAGGTTTTTCACAGCAGGATGTATTTATTTGGGATTTGAAATGATAATAGAAGAAAATAGCACCTCCTACGCGCAACACCCGAGCCTCCCAACGAGCTCACTCGCATACCCTTTCGATCAGTGCCAGTCGTACCGTCAAATTTCACGATTCTTTCTTATCTAGGTCAATACGATTATGGAACAGTCTACCATCTACTGTTTTCCCCGCCAACTATGAGCCACAATTGTTCAAACGAATCGTGCATCGCTATCTCCTACAAATGCAGCCCTTCCCTTCTTCCTTTCCTTAAATTTCCTTCCGCCAAGGCTGTGCTATAGCATAATAGGGCATCCCCTGAGCCTTGGCATCATCATAGAAAAAAAAAAAAAAAAAAATTGATCGTAGTTCTCATATAGTAAAACAATTATGAACGGACAATTTGCAGTATGAAATACACAATAGGTGAAGTGAATGTTCAAATGTGATGAGCATATTGAAGGGTTCATGGGCTACGTTACTAGTGGGAACGAGACGAAAGCTTGGAAGTAGGCGAATAGAAATATTTGTTTTTGAGTTTTTGAGTATTTGTTTTTGAGAATATCTTTTTGGTACCGATTCTAGTCGAACTCTTTCATTTATGCTCATGAAATCAAAATACACACATAATGCCGCGCTACGAGAAATTATTAAAACCAAATATTAGTAATATATTAATATTAGTTAAGATATTATAATATCGTGTCACTAATATATTCGTATTAGGTAATATCTCGAAATATTAGTATAAGCCCATCTCTATTCATAACGGTGAGTCAAGAAAAAAAGCTCTGCATTAAATTCAATCAAAATTGTTTTTCCGATTCGTAACAAGTTTTCGTCAACTAATCAAGCAACAAGTTTCACACTGAAATTGTAACTTTATCTCTACTCGTGAAGCTGTATAATTAAAATTACTTGCACGTTTTGTTGCCTTGCAGACCAGATTGGTGGTATTTGGGACACATTTATAACTATCAGTGAAGCTGTAATTTATTATTTTAACTTCTCATGACGATGAAAATTTTATGAATGCTAAATTTAAATGAGATGCATTATAAGGTGTAGTGATAGATAGCTGAATATGAATATATATGTGTTTCGGTAAAAAAAAAAACAGTTTCTCTTCAAAAAATTATAATCAAAATAACACTCTTATTAGAAGTCAATCGTTTTCTTTCAAAATCGTCTTGCATTATACTCAGCGCACCAACACTAACCCTTTTTTTGATAAATTGCCAACGTTTTTCAATTCAATCCGAGTAGTAAACCAGACGAGGATTCAATGAATCGTGCCCCCACTTACTTTATGTTCCCAAATCACATCGTCCTTATATGGAAACCAGTAAACGAAGGGTTCAAGCCAATATTCGAATGATGTTATCCATCGTTTTTGAGAAAACAAAAGAATTCAGTTATGGTGGCAAGGAAAGTTACATGGCCGTAAGCAATTGTACTAATGTAACAGTCAACATTTTAGCGTACTGTCAGAATATTGATAAATGGGTTCCGGTGAAATTGATTTATGAGTTGTGATTTTGTGAAAAGTGGTAGCAATTTGCTGAGAATCTACTTTTATGGAAATTAGATGGTGCAATGAAGTGAGAATTACGTTCGAATTAAGTGTTTCTTGCGTTTACAATGCAAAGTCAGTAATTTCAGTTGACGAACAATATTGTTTTTATCTGAATATGTATTTTTAATATGAGATTTGCGTGGAAAGAAAAGTTTAATTCACTTTTGAAAGGGAAATTTTTAGTGAAATAATTTTTGTTTCAGTTTAGTGGTAATTGAAACATTTCGGAAATGTTTAAACGCATTTAATGAGTTACATTTTAATGAATTTTAAAGTTACGATGCAAGTTACATTTTAATGAATTTTAAAATATCATGTTTTCAATACATTTAGTTTTTCCAAACTTATATGTCTGATTGATTTGAAAAAATTAATAGAAATGAAATAAATCTACATAATCTAAATTCTTTTCAGCCATCACTTGAATTTTTAATATTTTAATACTAATTTTGTTTTTATAAAAAGTAAAATAATCCCACGACACGCTGTTAGAGAGAATCAACGTGAACACGAGTGTGAAGTGAATAGTTCTATGACTCGCTTTATTCCTGAGTAATTCAGGTACCTATTTAGAGCTAGGTTAAGTCAAAGCTTGGTGCACGGATCTCGTACGAATCTGGATTTGAGCCAGGAATCCCACTCACAAGAAGCCAGTGCTTTACCCATTAAGCTACTCAAGACTTTTTTGTTTACAAACGCATGCAAAAAAACTTGTTCAAAAGATAAACAAATGAAATACTTTTTTAATTAACTCAAATTACAGAAACAACTTGTCTTGTTACAATCTCTACAGAAACTTAGCCAAAACTTTATTTGTAGTACTTTACTTGATTTGAAGCTAGACGCATAGTTAGCCTTATTCTATTTTTTTATTAAAACGATAATTCAACTAGCTCAGCCGCATTGCGCCTAACGTGAAACCTTTCGACTATAAGCATTGGGAAGAAATGATTTAGCTTATGTATATAAAATCATACGATGCAATATGGTTGAAATATTACAATTTTATGTGTAATCATTTTTCTATCCTTGACACAATGCTTTCCTATTCATCAAGCAGTGCCGGGCTGTGCCTGTAACTATTGCAGCCTTTAATCAACCAATACACTCGCACCTCCAAAGTGTTAGTTGAGACCAACGCCACTGATTGTAGTAGAAAAGTATATGTAGGTTAACACCGTAGAAAAATTCATGGCCAGTTTCCAAAATAGCTATCTGCATCTTATATGCAGGTTCCGTTAGCTAACATTGTTAGCTAGAAGTCCAACTACAACCAAGGCTGGGAAAATAATGCCAGCTCTCAAATCCTCATAAAAGAGAAGGGGCGAAGTACAGAAGAAGAATATTTCCCAGAAAACTGACTGTCAACCATTGGAATCTCAGAATTTACTTAGAATAGCAAGAAATAGGATGGCTGGTGATGCTGATGGTGTCAATTTGAGGCACCAATGCTTCCAACACAGGACTGGAAGTTATCAACATGGTAAAAAAAAATGTATGCATTTGCTGCTGCATTGCGAACATTTACGTAGCCCCGTTGGACTTGTTGCTGCTTTTAATTATCACTTTGTGTAATTATCACTTTGTGTAATGCGCTCTTTGTACATACACCATCGACCGTGCTTGTATATTTAGATCCGTTGGTTAAAGGCCGGTTAGGATCGGCAATGGAGTTGCCGCCGTATGGCGTTTCGATTGTAATGTGTTCTGCTGAGGAACTCGAGTTTGGTAGCTCCCATTTTTTCCTAATCTGTTACTGCTGTTGAACACCCTTGGGTAGAGCATTCAAGATTTTTGGTGTTACAGAGGGTGCCGTAGGTTGCTGTGTCCAATGCACCGAATTGTATAGATCCTTTGAGGCTTGCAGTAGATTTGAATCAACCACCTTAATAGGCCAGTATCTCTCGAATTCAGTTCTGGTTGGGAAATAACTTTTTATGTCATTCAGGCTAATAACCGCTACGAATTTGCTGAAAGACGGCTGATTCCGGATTCCTTGCACTTGGCAGTAGAATTTTAAGAAGGCCAGGCCCCACCCTGAGAAAACCTGGCCTTTTTCAAAGGCTATCTGCCTCACCCTCGAAGTAAAACAAAGGAACCACTTGCAAATTATTGCAGCTGTGGGAATCACCCCAGGTTGCCCCATCACCGTCTGCAGGCCCCTTCATGTCAAACAGCTAAGTGTGTTGTTTGTCCATTTGTTTGAGCCACTACTGCCCCAGGGGCTAGTGCAGTATTTTGCCTGTTTAGGACCTGCTGTTGAAAGTGTGTAGTGGCCCTGATTAATTTAACGGCTTGTTCGCATCTGGGTCAAGGTGATTGTGGATCGTGATCTCGTTGTTGATTGCAAAAGTCGTGGCTTGATGGCGTGCAGCCTCATCATCAGCAAGGTCGTCGTTAATTCACATAAGCTTACCCTTTCCAAAAATGTTTAGCTTACCGAATACACTAAATTCCCCTTTCTTACCGTAACAAAGTTTGAATGTGTCTTTATTTGAAAACCTGAAAGACGTGACTGCTAAAAACCAACGAACCAATATAATAATATCATAATTGAAGATCAACATGTGAACCAATGAAGAAAATAATGCGAGCCAGCGCTTCATTCTCTGGTTTTCAGGGTCAAGGGATTGAATTCAACAGACAGTTAGTGCTCAAATAATATTGAATGCCTTAGTGGGTAGAGCACAAGCTACTGGTGCAAGGTGCCTGACTCAATGGTTTTTTATTTTTACCAAAAAATCTGTCATAACCAGGTGTCAATCTAAGAGATGGCAAATTATCGTACAACAAACGCTAATTTCTTTTTCTGCATGGGCATTATGGCCAAATACGACTCACATAATGCTTGAAAATTTCAAGATAGAATAATTTATTGACGGTTCGGAACGGTGGAATGAGCTCTTTGTGAACGACGCCCTTGGAATGGTAAAAACAAATGAGCATTGATTTGACTCTTGACTTCTCCAACTGAGATTCTTCGGATTTTGGCTTATCAAGCGCCTTCCAATCGGACTTCTTTCACTTTGTTTTTGAATCAGATTGCTGAGACGTCGTTAAGGATATTTTTATTCCTTTTGCCTTCTTGACGATGTCTTCCGTATATGGAATTCTGAGTAACTTTTGGTCTGCAATCATTTGCGTCGTGATGATAGTTTCTAAACCGCGTATACCACTCATGAGCTCTTTCGGTAAAAATTTTACAAAATTTGAAACAAAACTTAATGTTGGTTCTTTTTTGGATGCTCTATTTTATACAGCTGACTCAAAAGTAAATCCGAGCTCCGCTTCCAGTGATGAGAAGATGAATCACATATAGGTGACGAAACCAGAAAATGTAGTTTATGCTCTCTTTACTCTCTTTACTCATTTTGCAAAATTTAAGATTTTGAAATTCATGATCGCACAAGAATGCGTACCCTTTAAAAAGTTGCCTACTTTTTTAAATAACCAGACTTTGTGTCTGCGAAAACTCAAAGTAGACTTATCAAATTGAATTGAAATTCACAGAATGTGTTGACCTTGAGTAGGACCATATGTGATCAAAGTTTAATGAAAATGCTAGCAACTCTGTGGACATGGTTAAATGACCTCTAACCAAATAAAATCTTTACGTACTATATTTTCTATTTTAGCCCGCAGATTTAATCGAAATTCAAACCAAATTTGTAAACCAAATTTAGTAGACTTTTGGTTGTCAAGTTAATAAAGAGCAGCCAACAACGGCGATTTTGCTCATTTTTTTACCTGCATCTGTTGGTCATTACATTTTCATATAAAAATTAATCTTGTAACGAGAATAAGTAAGAAACTATCCAATTTCCTAAATCTTGAATTTTTTGCGAATGGTGTACCTTAAAATCTATCTAGACCTGTAGCTTCTGATATAATCATGAGATCAAACAAAATTTACAGGGTAAGTTGATCAAATTTTATACACTTTCGGTTGCGATGTAAGCCAAGTGTTACCAGCTTTTTTACTTTTTTTTATCATTTTTACACTATATTTTAGTCTAAGTTTAATCAAATCAAATTTCAATAAAATAAGTAGCTTAGTTTGAATTAAAAAAAAATTAAATACAAGTACCTGTTTATTATTCATCAAAATAAGCAATTTATGCTAAAACTTGCTAGTTTGAAATTTTTGCAGGAAAAACCCTCAAAAA
Organism: Nemotelus nigrinus; assembly: GCA_947369275.1. Lineage (NCBI taxonomy): Eukaryota > Metazoa > Arthropoda > Insecta > Diptera > Stratiomyidae > Nemotelus > Nemotelus nigrinus. The sequence goes on from OX376375.1 coordinate 43,100,219, forward strand.
TCTTCTAATGCAGCTATCTAACCGAAACAAAAATCACTTTACCGAGAAGTAGGCATAATCGACTTTTAGTTGCGATGCTAACAAGGACTTAGTTGCCATTACCGGGGAAGTTTTTCAATGTTTTACTGAAAGATGCTACTGTCGATTTGTTTAAAAACATGCTATATTGAAAATGAGCAGTTCATGTTTGTTTTTAAGAAGTCTTAAATCTTTTGCAGGTAGTAGCCTACAAAATCTGATATACACATAACGGTCAAATTTACAAGGCAGATTGGTTTCAAAAAGGAGCAGGTCCAATATACTTCATATAATTCATCTTTTCGTGCTGAGAAATGTTAGCATTAATTGCTATATGTCAGGGTCTGATCAAAGACGTACCAACTTTGGAACTAGATATTCACATGTACTCTGCTTTACTACGTGAATCAGTCTCTCAAACAATTACTATGAGCTAAAGTTTTTCAAATGCAGCTTCCAATTCATCTCAAACGATTACATAACTAAAAAAAACGTTTAGTGCTAACCAAATCTAGTTAGCAAAGACAACATATAATACTAAAACAGCAAAACAAATTTTACCTCCGGCAATCCATCACTCATACCACTCTTCACACATCATATCATCTGCCGACCAATTTCCCGCTAATTACAATCCCAATTCCGCAGCACCTAATTACCAATCTAAATTGCATATTATCAGCTTTTCAACGAAAATATTTTCACACCATTTAATCATCTATTTTCATCAAAACCACACCGATAGCGATAATAATGTGGTTACCATTCATGCAAATGTATCATCATCGCAGTGCTTTTCCCTTTGTCATGCCGAATCCAGGCGTTTCACCGATTCGCCAAAAAGCCCGATCAGCATTTGTAATTTCCGTCTGGCGGCATCATTTTGACACTAAAAATCTGTTCGTCCCATACTGCATCAAATTGGTTGCCAGGCCTGCATCCTGATATCCTGTTTCGACTGCACTGCATCTGCTTGTCTGCTGTCTGGATTGCATTGTGTCCGTACTTGGACGTACCCAGGATTTGATGCTGTTGAATGGCCACGAGGCATACGGAAGTATTGAAAATTACTCGCAACGAAATGTGTAAATATGCAGCTCATTATTCACGCAATTAACTCGATACTAAGGAGCTTGACGTGGACAGTTTATTGTTATATCCAGGTTGTTGCAAGTATTCTGATTGTAAAGTCAAATAGGTTTAGAAAACCAGGATATTGAGTCAAATCTCCTCTATTTGAGAAATGACCACTGTGTTGAAAATTTGAGAATGATAATTAAAGGCCACTGTCATTATCCAAAAACATAATTCGATATTTGAGTACGGAACTGAAAAATTAAATAGGGAGATATTGTTTTATGGATCCAACGACAGAAAAGAGCTATCAAACAAAAACGCTCTTCTGAATGATTATTGATTTGATTAATGGTGGTTGCTTTTTCACTCAAATAATTTTGCAATTAAATTTTGTAACTAATAATTTATTTCATCAGAATCCTCCTTTTGTATCCCACAAAAAAAACCCAAATTAAAAAAAAAATTCCCAGTATAATGTCTCTACGAGCACCGAAATTTTACTCTTTGATAATCATCAAAATCAGCATTTTCATCATACTTGGAATTGAAAGCCTACAATAAACAGATTTTATTCAAACACCACAAAGCCGCTTTTCAGTTCCATGCACCAGGGGGATGTCTGCTTTCATCCAAAATGCCGGCGAAAAAATCCTGACGAGATATTAACTTTTCCATCACCTTGCCTATTTTTCCATTGTCCGAAGCTGTTTCCTCCATTCAGAATCTTCATTCGCTTTTACACTCCATTAACAAATTAAAAGTAATTTGATTGAATATCTGTATCTTGTTGCTCCTGTTCAATTCCATCCAGACGTTGGGTAATGATTCGACTTTGGGGTGAAGAAGTTTTCTTAGATTCCTTTGTGAATATTTACAGAAGCGTTCAAAGGCACGTTCCGTCGTTGAAGAAATGAGCCCGATTTTTTGCCTCTCTCGCAAAGTAGCTGCAGCAATCGTAACGGTAACTATATACATAGATGATAATTCGTTTTCATACTTTTGCCATTCGATGTAACGACTAGGTACAGGAAATGTTTTCTGGATATTTTTTCGTGTTCGTTTGTAGAGTTGACCGAATGTAAATAAATAAGCACCTGCCTGATGCAAAGTATCTTGCAAAGAAAGCTTTAACGAGTTTGGGGCGACTTTTATTTATTTGAGATTTGTAAATGAAATGATGGAAATATAAATTTTGTGACGTGAGTAATACCAAAAAAGAGTATTAGTCACAGCATGTTTTATTACACAATTTTTCGTTCGATTTACCCAAAAAATTTTGTTTTCGATTGTATTTTTATTATGAGTATGATCAAAATATTCTTTTTTGAGTATCTATAAATTTTTTAAAATATTTTTGAATTCCAGACTCCACTATATCCTTCTAGACTCCACCATATCCTTCTAAATTCTACCATATCCTTCGTGTCGTGAAATCAATTCTCCAACAAAATATTTATTCTAACAAAGAATATCCCACCCAGTGTTCGAATAATTAACAATTCGTCGCCAACGAATAATGAAACAATCTTTCATGTCAGCATTATCATCATCATCGCTGTCATTATCAGGCTTACGATGAAAATTAATAAGTAACTACGATACACTGTCACAGTAATGAATTTCACTACGGGTTAATTTGTAAAATTCATGAAACTCTGCAATGTTTCAGTGATGCATGGCATCAAAATCACGAGAACTTTTCACAGATGACGTTTCTAATTAATTCAATTAAAACTTCTCTACGATTCAACTTTGTCACGAACAACTCGGTGGAAAGGAATATGTTTCGTGTGGTATGAAAATAAAAGAGTTGTAGTATGGAGAAAAGCTGTTGTGGCATAATTTTGTATTTATGGTATTATTTTGTGTATCTTCGTCGTACCTGTGGCTTTGAGTAATAATGTGACATTGAAATAAGAGAAGAGTTTTAAAATTGATTTAATTCGAAAATAAGAATGTCAAATTAATATTATTATTTTCCTTCATTTCCATCAACTTAGTGTTATGTCTTGAATCAAATTCATCTTTCTCTGGAATTCAGGTCTCCAGTTAAAAAAAATAGATGACTTTCGGGACCAAAAAGTTTTTGAAGGTCGAGATGAAGATAGCTTGACTGTGATACCTAAATGACCGCGAACTCAAAAGAGGTTTTATGTGCTTTTGTGATACTTCTGTGACATTTCAATGAGCAAGTAATTCTCTCACCAGTTCTCACCTGAACCGCAGTGTCTCCACCTCTACCCTTTAATCTATCGTTGCTGTATAGATTAAAGTTAGAGAAATGAAGACGATCAGCATGTTTGGAAAATTTTATTTAAGATGAGTATGATATCAACCCTATTGTTGTACTCGAATTGCATCAATTCACCAGCACCGTTACTAAAAAAATTTGCAGTCCAAGTGAGCATTCATACGTGGTTTTCTACAGACATGATTGAGTTTGGTCAGTTCGGCGATATTCGACATTGACTATTGTGTTTTAGGAGGCGAACTGCGTTTGCTACTTAAACAAAGACCTACCAGGATCATCATTAGCCTCTGATCACAGGTACATATCCTTTGATGTAGGTGGCCGTTGCTCAACGTAGCAGGCAGGCTTTATTAATAGAAAACAAACAAACAGGACGAGGTTCAAAATCGTGGTCTGATCTTTACTGGAACCTTTGTCGAAAGATCTTAAGCTCAATACCGAAGATTATAGCGTACATCTAGTGCCCTTATGGCATTTGGACTAATTCCAGTATTTAGTAATAATTACGGACTATCAATTGAAGATGCATATTAGCTCCCTTCAGCAATTCAAATGCACATGCTCTAAATGCGCTCTTCCGGCTTCAATTTAGCAGTCTATAAAAGTAATCCAACCGGGACTGACAGAGATTTGTACTGCGTGCTTGTGATTCTCGTATGTTCGCATAAGCTGGCGGAAAACAAGAGTTGTTAGTTACTAAAGGCTGGTACTGAGTTAATCGCAAAGCTAAATTCTTTCGAGCGGAAATATTGACACTGGAGAAAAGTAGAGACACTGCTCATTTCTGACGGATAAAATATCAAGAATTTCAATTTTCGATCGATTTTGTTACTGAAAAGACATTTGCACAATTCAATTTTCAAATTCAAACACCAAATATCATAAAGGTTATTGATTTGTGGTCATGGTTCCTTTCTTGTCAGCATAGGCAACGTATATAGTCTCTAAAGCTTATCAAAGCAGAGAATAATTGATACGGGAAACTCGATCGTTTTGCGGAATAACTAACGTAAATAAAAATTAGTGATTTCCAACTACAACAAGTATGCACTGTGAGCTGGTGTCTGATGAGAATCAGTGCATACTTTCGAAACCACTTTGTCAAAAAAAAAAAAAAAATGCAATACAAATTTTTCAATTTTAATCATCCCGCAACAATTCCAGCAAATGTTTTTCACGCTAAAAACTGAGTACAACTCTTGCTTACTTTCAAGCTAAATATTTGCCCACACAAATTTCACGTGAAATTTTGAACGAAAATTTCACGTGACATCGAAGACAGTACTAAGCTTAAAGCAAGAAAAGCATAATTTACTATCAAGTGCATCAAAAAATCAATCGATGCAGTGAGATTTTAATGAATATATTATGGGGTCCTGTCAAACAGCTTTAAGTCTGGCGCGAAGCTGGGTGTTGATTATTGGCTGACAGCATCAATCAAACAGCTTTTTAAGATCACAGTGGTAGCCTTTTACATATTCACTTGTGTTGAGGAGTCAATACCGCCAAACTTCAAAGTTTTGTCATTTTTCTGGAGTTGAGGATCATCACGATAAATACTTTCCTAAGGAGGTTTTACCATTTTGGCTGCGAAGCGGTTATGTGGACGACATAGCCTTATCACCGTCAGGAAAATATTTAACTACACTTGCTCTCTTGATATCTATACTACAGTATTTAGAATTGTTCCTGAAGTCCGCACATCTCTTAAGGAATCGATGGTGCATTCGGCAGTGCAACTAATTTAGGTACCTGCACGTAGATGTGTTTCGAGCAATCATAAAGTTGACGAACTGAAATGGCCTAGCATCTTACTGCCTGAGACATCATGTTCCTTTCTTTCTATAAGAAGAGCGATGTCATTAATCAAACTTGCTATAAGGCAAAAATACCTTAAAGACTCTATAAAAAAAACTCTGGGTTGACGAATCATCCTGTGCGATTCTATGATAGTTCTGGATCTCTATGAGCACACTTTGCACCAGGCAGCGGTTTTAACTCACTATGCTTTTCTATGTTTAGTGCCGCTTTTTAGTGGCCATTGTCCTATAAGTGGGCATTGGGTTCAACGATTTCTGTTTGAGTTGGATTGGAGATTAAAGGAGATTTAAGGATAAACAGAATTCCGTCCTCTATCGTTTGTGCCCATACCCAGCTTTACCAAGAGTAGAATCGCCTTTCGCTGGACACTTTTCCTCACAGGTCCGACTGATCTGTCCTTCTTCGATTCACAAGAGATAATGCTATTTATTAAAGAAAGCAAAGGATTTTCTGACCACAATGGCTGAAGGGGAGTGATTTCTGTAGTACCATACCGGGGCTTTATTGTGCATATGTGTGCCATTTGGTTGGAATGTATTTCAACTTAGGTGGTGTACCATTAAGAGAGATAATAATGTTTTCACTGGCTTTGACAGGGAAGCGTCGGAAATTTTTCAAAGTTCACATAGTTTTTAGTTCCAAATCCATAAGACTAAAAGGTCATCTTCTTCATCAGTTTAAGAGTCAATAGTTTTTCTGGCTCTCTTTTTTGTATATGAACTATTTTTTTCTGTTTTGGTTTTGTTTTAACTTTTTTTTATTTCTTTTCAACCCTTCAAGAAAGTGTTGAGGATGACATAAGCAGATTCTTTAAATAAATTGCATTTTCTACGTTCGGTAACAATTTGTTGCCTCTGAATTGTCTGCAAACCTTGCAGCAGCTGGTTTTGTCGTTCCGGATCTGCTTTAAGATACCCGGCTTGAATCACCCATTAAACTATATACTAAACAGTATATCAGTAATAATCACTAGCACTCAATGTTAAAATGCAAATTATTGCATCACTAAACTCATGGTTTTTTCATTACTTTACCACAAACAATCTCAACGCATCACAAACCAGAACAATGATTGGTATGATAATTTTTTCAACAATTTAATGAACACTACAATTTACCATATCGCTTCACTTGCATTCAGTCTATGAATTATTAATCGTCGAATGTAAAATACATGTAAACCATACCAATTATTTTCCACAAGACTCAATTTTCCTCGGAAAAATATGTCTGACGAAGGCAATGAAGGATCTTGCTATGATACTGTTGTTTGCTACATAGCACTAAGACCAGTGCGTTGTATTCCACTATGAGTTATTCTAATGTGCGGACAGTTTGAATTAATGAAATATTCATTAGGCTCACGGTAATGATACATCGCTTTGTGAAAGTGAATAGATGAATTTATTGAATCATGCATACCCTGTAAAGACTTTGTATTAAAGGATTCCGAATAGAAGGCTACTAACGAGTTAAAATGAATATGGATGGGTAACAGGTTAAGTGGAAGCGTTCAACTAACGAACAAAGAGGATTGATTTACATGAATAAAACTTCAAGAAGTTGACCAAAGAATCTTTTTTAGCTCCTTATGCAAAGTTAATTTGCTAAGTCGCATTATTAGATCGTTGGATGATAAAAATATTACGAATACTTCAATTTTCGAAAAAGCTATAACACGTTTTTACTTCAGTATTGAGGCTCCAATGAAACACAATTAAGATTTATTTTCAATCATCATTCAGTTCAAATTTTCATATACACATTTCAAATTGAATGAAAATGCCTAATTATTCATTGATCTTGCATTAAATTTTTACGAACTTGTTTCCAACTTGCTTCAATATGCAGTAAATGTGTATTTTCGTACAACACATTTCCTCTAGAACTTATTTTACTGCTGGTTATTCTGGCGCCCAGTGTGGGCAACCGTTTTACAATTTTAGGAATTTTAAAAAACATTCCACTTTTTCCTAAGAGCTTTTCCCGAAGGTCTAGCACCGCATTAAATTCATCTCTCGAAAACTACCTGCGACCATAAAACCTAAAATTTACACATCACACCAACCATCCAGGTTAAAATTAAACATTCATAACCATTCACTCTAACTTTAACCAACCGAACTCAAATGTATGCTGTTCTGGCTACCGTTTCACGTCAAGCTACACTATTCAAATGAAATCTTACATTTTTCCTTAGTATCACTATCCGTCTACTTCCACTCGAGCTTTCATATCACTAGTTCTTTGTTCAGGTTTCATGTCCCAGTCAAGATTCCTAAAACAAGAAGCTTCATACAAACATCCTTCGAACCGAAAAATCCCAAAAATAAAGAAAAACAAATAAAAATCCTAGCCAACACAGGCAAAGTAGTGTAGTATGTAACGATAGCACTTAAATTTGATTCTACGTTGGGCTCGTGCTGATTGCATAAAACTCATTTTCCCAGGAGACTCGTTCAGCTCGAGGCCGAGTTAAACAAGTCATATCCTTCCCTTAGATTTGTCTCGTCTCGTTTTATAGCGAAAAGTCATTGAAGGTAGCAGAAAAATCTCTGCGTTTTGAAGAAATCATTTGTGTTGTTGTTGCTGGTAACGATAGTGATGGTGAGAAGATAGAAAGAATGTGTCGAATGACGAAAAAAATGTAAGAAATTTCAGCGGAAGGATATAAACTGTTTCGGGCCCGGTGGTTGTTTCGGTTGCGTTTCAGGGTGAACCTCGTGATCCCAAATATTTGCCAAAGAGTCCAGCTACAATGAGTCCCCTTGGAGTCCAGTGGAATTTTTTTGTACGCTAGATAACTGCCAAGATTTTCGCGTCAATAGTATTTTATTTCGAAGAAGAAGCGTGGAAAATGTCTGTAATTGGCCGGATGCATATGTAGTAACTTGTGTGAATGGAAAAAAATATTGCAGTTTTATTTGAATGCAGGTAATAAAAGATGCGTTTAGAAAATGAAATTTTCAAAATAGAAAATTCAAATCAACAATGGGCGACATGACAAAGTTATTCAAGCGATGGCGCTAGATAAGGACTGCTGGCAAAAATTAGACCCGTTTGACGATATTAAAAATGTATTATCCTGTGCACCAAAAAGAGGCGAAGTTTTAGTAATTATATACTTCAACTTAAAATATTTCAATAAAATAGCTTTATACTCCTTTTGGGCTTATTTTTAGTATCCATTTTTTTCATGATGAAAGTCACTGTTGCGCCTATTCAGGCATAAATAGTGCATTACAAGCAAATAATTCATATCCCTTAATTCCCCTGCCACTGATCACGTATCTGACAATCAAAAATTTTCATACCAATCCTTCTCTTCTGCTCCAAAACCATATTATTCAAGACCTAAGCTCATTTCATTCTTGTTAGCCAATCATCATTTGACTATGTAAGCATCTGGTTCATTTGAAGAGGCTAAAATGAATTATCACTCTTGAAACCAATATTCCAAGCACGTCTGTCTGAATATCACTTCCCGCCACAATCCTCCGGCCTCTCTTCGCAATCCTGGGCTAGTGGTTTCTGTGAACAGTTTCACACTTTATTCAATAAAACGAATTTCCAAAGGGAAATACATTATCAGGAAATCGCATTTTCGGGCTTGATTTATTATTCATTCCATTATTTCGACGAAATCGAAAGGTAAAGTACTGCGACCAAAATTGAAGGTAAATTTTGTTGCTATAGCTTTTATTTATTTATTTAAATATGCATAAAAAATTGTCCCTTTCAAATAATCCCTCTTATACATAAATCACTGATACCAATTTATTTTCTCAAACAATAGTTAAATTTGATTTCCGGTACATATCTCCTTAATCGGACATAACGGTGTCTTACAACAAACAGAAGCCACCGCCATCAAAATGTACACGGATGGTTTTGGCGTATATCATCCTTACGAACACGAACTTTGGACCGGATTTAAATAAACTTTTTGAGCACGAAGGTCCTGTATTTCTTGCAGGAGACCTAAATGGTTACCCCCACCACCATTGGGTGAACTTGACAGCCGGGTTACTAGAGCCTCAATTTCGCAAAAATCTCTCACGACAGGATGACCCTGACGAGGAAGAAGAAGTTTGTGGGTCCGTAAATCAAATCCGTACCTCTGCGCTAACAATAGACACTCAAATTAAAGCCACGAACTTTGAGGAGGTCAAACTATTGATAAGCAGATTAAATAGGTGGAAATCACTTGGGCTCGACTCGATTAGGAGCTTATGACTGGCACATCTTCTCGACACTACATTGAGCCTATTACCGACATCATCAACGCTTTTTCCCTTCAGAAAAGCTTTCCTGAAGTCTCCAAAACAGCGATTATCACAGTCGTGCCTAAACCAGGCACTTCCAACAAAATTGGAGACCTAACAATCTCGTATCCTAAAAATAGCTGAGCGTCTTCTTCTTGAACGGTTTAACGAAATTATTGAAGAAAAAGCCATTATTCTGGAGGTACAATTTGGCTTGAAGCCACTACATTCAACTGAACTCCAGGTCACAAGAGTTTTGCAACACGTACGTACAAAGTTCAATCAAAGAAAATCAACGGGCTTGGTCATGTTCAATGCAGGACCAACTTTCAAAATGCATGAATTCCAAGTTTCATTACCCTTCATGAAAATGATCACATCTTCTCTCCAGGGCAGAACTTTCTGTCTTAGAGCTAACAACCAACTAACTAACAACAACTCTTGACTATGCGGACAATCATCACTCTCCCCAATATTGTATAGTCTATACACAGCAGACATTCCAGAAGCGCCCAATACAAAAGTAGCCCTAAAATATATTTTAGAATAGTCTGAATTGATTTAAATGAAACTCCCACAATACCAACAAGATCTCTTTCTGTCAATTGACGTATCCTCATTGGATAATGTTTGTGCCCAGCTTGGATGAGGTTGTTCTGCTTTCTTCGACCTTTTGGGTCTGTTGATACAACTTGTTAACATTTTTTTCGACAAAACCTGGCCACCAAAAGCCTTTTGCAACATCCACCACGTTTTTGCAGCAGTAAGCGTGATATCAGGAATGTCACAAGGTTCTTTCACTGGACCTGCTTTGTATACCATATTCACCGCTGACAATTCCTGCGGGTCATGCTTAAACTAGGGCCCTACAATATGCAGACGACTTACTCCCATTAAATATGGGGGGATACGTCTCAATTTGGTGTGTCAACACAGTTCATTCACTCATTCGAAGTGAGTTAATCAACTGTGTCAATTAATTCTTGATAAATGTATTATGCAGCTAATGAACACGATTACATTTCATGATTACATTTTCATTTCATTTATTTGAGCAAAATCATGAATAAACTGAGTAACAAACATAAATACAACTTTATTGCACAAAATAAAAAAAAGTTAAAAAGATTTTTGAATTCACAAATTATTTTCATTGTACTCATATATCAACATTTTAAAATAATATTTTGGACACTTCCTATGTACTAAGCGTTCGAACAAGTAACAACTCTTGGAAAATATCCCTTCACGAGAAAGAGAAATGATTTTAACAAACTTGAATAAAAGACAGATTTTTCATATTTTGCAGAATGATGTAATAGAGTATATAGTTTTTGAAAGCGTTGTTAACTCAAAAATGATAAAAATGTGGATAGAACGTTAATGCGAATCTGGGCAGCATAATACATGCTCGCATCGCGCAGAATTGCTTATAGCCTTATTTTATAATCACACAATCCACTCCGAAATCCGACTTAACTTTGTGTTAGCGCTTAGTCCGACATGGAAGACTTCACGCCAATGATTGCTGAAACACAGCGATTGGCTCGTTCTTGTGCAAACACAAAAGTGTCGGCCAAAGGCAACAGACTCATAATCAGATCAATTGATTGCCTTGCCTATATGTAACTCATTTCTGTTGTGCGTAGATAAAAGTGTCGGCAACAGCAAACAAAGCATGATCACAAGTGCAGAAGTGCTTGTGATGCACCTCACTCAAAATAGAGTGACTCACTTTGATTGTTTCACTCATGTGCTGCTTATCTCTAATCGAAATGTCCGAATGTATAGATTTGATCCACTATGGGGCCAGATTCTTAAATTAGTTGTGAAATTAACGACAAGATTTTAAAAAGACAGAACCAAAAACGGACTGATCTGGAAAATCGAAAATAAAGTTTGGTTCAATGGCTTAACAACGGGCTCCCAAATATCCGTCTGATAGTTAAACGACCCACAGACACGGAGATCTGGTTGCCGACTTGGTTGGTACTTGCGATATTTGCGAACAAACTAGACCTGAGACTAGCCCACAGACAATTAATTTGGTCGCAGATGCTCACAAAAATTAAGCATAGTGACCGCCTCATTCGATTACCATAATATTTGAATTTAAAATATAGTAACAGAATTTATGGCTAGACTGGGTATATACTATTTGTCGTGCAGATACTCCTTTAATACGTTACCATTAAGGGGGGAAATACATGTAAAATGGAAAAGAAATTGCTAATTTCAGATTGACTTAAAATATATATACTGTTTATTCAGAAAATTTTTAATATTAAATCCTCAAAGTACATATCTTATAGTAAATGAAAATATTTTTTTAATAACTTTTTAACACAAAATGGAGGCGATGCGAGCAAATGAAATAAACACATCAAAAACAGCCTCGTACAACTTAACGCCTTTTCCGAGAAACTTGCAGCGTTCAGAGAAAAAAAAATATGCTAATGAGATCTATAATTCATAGGTGAACCAATAAAATTTAGAAAAAAAAATCAAATTTTTACATTAATATTAGATTTAAAAAAAAAATCGATTTTTTTTCAAAAAAATCACGTTTTAAACATTGGTAAACTAATTATTTTTCCGAAATTACAAGAAAATGTAGGTTCAACGATGAGATAATACTCTTTTGTACATGTGATATAAATTTGAGCCGAATATGTTCAATATTTTTTGAGATATCTTGTACGGAAATTGAAAAAGTACTACTTTGAGAAAAACGCGTTTAAAGTTCTTAAGCTCCACCGATCTGGGGAACGCCGCGCTGTCTATAACTGGCTATAACTCGAGAACTAATACGAATATCGCTTCAAAACTTCTTTTGGTATATTTTAAGAATATTTCGAACACTTTGATGTAATAAAAAAAAATCGTTTTTGTTTTAGCAGTTACATGTATCTCCCCCCTTAATTCACAAATTTTGTCAAATAAGTAGGCGTAGATTGAGTTCCCCCTAAAGAGTTTGTCTGGCGATCATGAGAAATTCCTTGCCTGTTGACTAATTACTTTGAAATGCTATGATGTTATTTTAAGAAGATGATTTGAAAGCTGTTTGTTTTGTTGTCATAAAAAAAATTGTGGCTTGAAAAATTGATGTCTAATTTTCAAGCCTTTAATTTGCTTCTTTTGATTGCTCCAAAGGATTTTTTCCGGCTTTTTTCTATTTATTTTTCTATTTGCATACATTATCATTGAGGCAAAATACCGTTAAACACCATCTTTCTGCTCCTTAGCATTTAACGACAAACTGAGTTTTTCCACAGAAACCACTCAACAAGCATAATGCAAGGCAAAAAGTGTTCTTATGTTTTAAGCATATTTACAATCCTCTTCTCAACAATAACCGTCAACAAATCATGTGCTCACTGAATCGTCACTGAAAGAGTCAACCAAATATCCCAGCTACCATGCAAGTTGCACCTTTTCTGTCATCAGGCGAAAAGGAAGAAGAAACAAACTGAAAAAAAACTAAATCAAATAACTCAATTCAAATTCCCAGTAGGAGTTTTTCGTATGAAAACGGTATTTTTGTGAAGTTAGTCTATAGCAAATTTGGTATGTGTAAATAAAATGAATTGAGGTGAGCTCATGGAAATGTGTTGATATGGTTGAATTCTGGCTAATGAGTATCTACGAAGCTCATGTGATTTTCGTACCATCGTTGGTTTTTCATTTAAACGTAACAGTTTTAAATTATTGTAGTTTATTGCTTTAGCACGAACAAACGGGGCCTTTTTGGAGAAGATATTTGTTGTCAGGTAGTTGCATAATTAAAAGTTTTGGTGGAAAATTGAATTATGAGTTTATATTGAAAATGAACTTAAACATTTGAAACATGATTTAGCGTCATTTCCCTGATTTATAAATTTGTTTGTTTATTCTACGAAATAACTTCATTCAACATGACTCTTGCAACTTTAAATAAATCGGAGCTATCAACGCAATAATAACATTATAATTTCAAAATTCAATATAATAAGTAGAAATAACTATAAAAAATTAACAATAACGAAATAGAACAATATACATATATGAGACTATTACCTCACATTGAATTATTTATTTAATTTGATTTTAAATTCTAAGATGCTAAAAGCTGTCGGAGCGGAATCAAGCAAACCATCTTTGAGCTTTACGCTCTGGCTCCACATTGTCTCCAAAAGCATCACATATCCATTCGTTCCTAATTTAAACTCGCAGTAGAGATCAAACCTTACTTTTAAAGTTTTCGTGATCACACTTCAATATTTCCTACAGGACCGAATACATTTAAAGGATGCTTAAAATTTTAAAAAGTTACACGGATTCCAGGAAAATGACCTGACGTTCTGGAATAAAGCGGTCATCTTTAAATTATAATTTTCAATGCAACCCAATAACAATCTTGCATTGATCGCACTGAAAGCATAATCTTAATTAGTGAGATTATTAGATTTTTCAATCAGTTTCTAAATAATAAACATAAGTTTCTTAGTAATGTATATTTCAAAGCATTTCTCATTGATAAACTTAAATTTGACTTTCTCGTATTACTTGCCATTTTAAAAGAGGGTAATGCGGGACTAACGTCATATTTTATTCTCTCCTTGTGCAACAGTTCTTCTTGCAAAATAAAAGCTCGACCTCACGAAGTCCATCTAAATCTCTATCATCATCATCTGCCACGATTCTCACCAGCCAGCCAGTTAGCTCAGTAAGTCGTCTTGTGTAAATATTTTAAGAAATCAGTTGGCATCAGCTGTGCACATGCGAATCCAACCGATTTTCGTACAGTCGTCTCAATTCAGCAACCATACCATTTTCATCATCACCATCATCATTTCCGTGCCCGTTATGATAGTACCGTCGTTACCATCAGTATTTTAATATTCTCTCTTTGAATGTCCCACAAGGGACGAGTCGAGATTTTTTTCTTCGCGGACATAACGGTGACACATTCTCAGTTGGATACGTGCAGGAGCATTATTTTTTTCAGCCCCAACGAGAGACAATTGATACTTTTTATGCAAAGCAAGATGTTGGTGATATATTTTTATATAAAATAGCAGTATGTGTACTTGGTAAGTGATACTTCTTATGGTAATAATGATGGTGGTAGAATTTACTTACTCGCAGTACAGATTTATCATTTGTCATATGCAAAAATGCTGAGCGATTCGTGGACAACAAATTAAATTTTTCGAAGAAAAGCAAAATGTTGGTTAATTATTCGCACTGATTTGTTTTTTTTTCTTGGAAAGTGGAATATAATGGGAATACGTATTATTCTAATAAAAAGGTGGAGAAATTAGGAGGGTTGAAAATGAAATATTGATAATGTACTTCAACATTACCAAATTTTCTCGAAAAAAAAAAAGAAATTAAGTGTAACTATAATTTACCAAAGGCTTAGCTAAGGTTGAATCTAACCTGAAGTTTTTAGGATCCATTGATATTTACCTGGAATAGGTTCAACACTCACCAAAATTCAGCTACCTTTGACTTTTTTGCGTCGGCGGGCATTTGAATAATATTTTAGGTAATAATGGGGGGAAAGCCAAGTCTACGAAATAAAATTTGGACATGTGTTTAAACTAGATTTGATTCAATGCTCGAAATTTTCAAACTAAAGGTTACTAAAAATTGACAAAGAATATTTATAAAATTTTGAATTGCGATAACATCCGACAAAGTCATCAAACTATAACGTAATTTACAGGGTATATTGATGCTTACAAGAGACATGTCTATCTGGTTTTTGATGGACACTTCAGTAGCTCCGCTTTGCACAACGTCTATCTGATAAACCATGGACTCTCTTGGAAAAGTTTTGTTTTTTGGAAGAAAAAAAATGTGAACGAATGATAACTTTTATGTATTGTCAACGCGGTCAATTAAACATTTTTCAAAAAAAATTTGTCATAAACAGAAATCCCTCACTAAATTTCCTATTTTTTTAGCAAACAGTTACCTTTCTACAGGCGATTGAGTCACTGGCTAGGAAGGATGCCACGACCAACGCTGAAAATCTTTCAGCTCAATCAACATCACAGAAGATCGGCCTCGACCGAGCCACTGTAACTCTTTACGGAGATAAGTTTAACCTTGGACTACCTCAGGAGCCTTGGATTTCTGCGAAAGGCTGGGTTGATAAACTGAGGTAACGGTATTTTAATCTTATCTTCCCCATTGCAGAAACTAAAATAAAAACGATCATCCTGATGAGGAAGGATATCGACACGTATATTCTTTATTACTTCAGTATGGATGATCTGCATGAACCGACGTGAAATGTGAAGGGCACAATAATCCAAGCATCCACCTACATAGCAAAAGACGAAGACTGTTCAGTCAGGTGACAAAATTTGCCACAGAGCCGCTCAGGATAAAGAAATTGCTGTTCCTGGGAGTGGACACTAACGCATATCATACCATTTTGGGCAAGACACCAACGAGAGAGAGGAGTTTCTGATCACTTTTGTTATTCAAATTGTTATTTTGTTATAGCAAATCGGAGAAATGCTCCTACGTATAGGGAACCGAAAAACATGCTAAACGTCACTGTGCTTAATGAGGTCAGAAAAATATTGATAGAAAGCAACTGGAGGATCCTTGAAGTACCATCATTCTTTGATCATGGATACATTAGAAGACTGACTGACAAGATATTGACCCATTAGATTGGTTGGAGGGAATGATGGGACCGGCGAGACTTAAGAAGCAGCTTGCTACACGAAGCCTATCTTTCCTTATCATAACTTCAAATCAGGAGTGGGCATGCAACAGCTCGAAAACGTTTAAGATTCTTGTAGATACTTTCGGGGCTGATTGTATTACGCCGATGCCGCACCCATTGGTAAGCAGGTGTTAATCCTTCATGATCCAGAAGAAATAGGCTTAGCTGTGGCCCGGTAAAAACGAAATTCCAGTCTCCAGATTCAGATAGAATTCTGCCTGTCATGCTCGAGAGGACAGGAATGCCAATTATATCCTAGGCTATACCAATTGATAAAGGTTGCTTATTGCTAAGCCACATACCTGTAATTAGCCTAATTTCATTTCTCTTCAAAATATTTGAAAATCTTTTAGATTTCTGCATTATGGAGAGACAGAGATCTCAAATTTTATCGAGAGTAATAAAAGTGTCCACTAAAAGGAAACCTATGCAGATGACTCTCTATTCTATAGAGTAGTTCTTGAACCAAAAAAGGCATTCCATACCAAATAATACGTTTTGGAAACGTTTTTGGGCATTGAAAGTGCCTTCGAAAATTTGCTTACAGCTTCCATTCTAGAAAGCCTCTGTGCAACCACCACCTACGCCGAGCGGACTAAGTTACTTTGCAATGACTCATCATCTCATTACTGCTAACACTAATTGTGTGTCCCATTGTTAGTATAAAAAACACGTCTTTTTTATTTTGTTCATTAGCACTTAAAAAGGAAGATAGGCCACCAAAGAAATTCAATGTAGAAAAGTCGGCGTCGAAGATTATGGCTACCATTTTCTGGGATATCGAGACAATTTGATTAATTGATTACTTGCCTTAAGGGACTACAATAAACGGCCAGTATTAAACTAATTTACTGCGCCAGGCTCGTGAGGCAGTCGTACAGAAGAGACGTGGCAAGTTAGCGCGTGGAGTGCTGTTTCTGCAAGACAACGCACCCGTCCACATCGCTCGGGTTGCGAGTGATGCGTTAAAAGCTACGGGATTCAAAGAAATTGACCACTCATTCTACTGTCTGGACATAGATCGTAGTGACTTTTTTCTTTTTCCAAATTTAAAACAGGAGTTTTTTAAATTTAAAACGGGGACGAAGATTTTCGGATGACAGTGAGATGAAGGCGGCCGTAGAAAATCATTTTGAAGAGTATTCGAAAGAATATTTTTTCAGTGGTATAAAGGCATTATATTCACGATGTTAAAAACGAATTTCATTGGAGGGAGATAACAATAAAAAATAAAAAAATAAGAAACTATACTTTTCATCCATTAAGTACCTTAGGCCGCGAACTTGTCAACCGCCCCTCTTACATACAGGTGGATAAGAAGTATGCTTAAGCAAATGTTAATATGAGTGGAATAGGTGCGAGCGTAAATCAAAGGAACGTTCACAGAGGAACACCGATCGAGGGTTCTACTTCCACTCCTGTGGAACCTGGTTAAAAACAATTTGAAAAAGCTGGTCGGCAAGAGACTTATGGTTTCGGTTCCCGCATACCCTACACCAGCTCATGGAGTAAGCTCTGGGGCTCGTTAATGAATAGGCAAAAAAGTACGCATTAGTATCAACTTCAATAAAGCCGATCTTATAGTCTTCACAAGAAAATACAAGATTCCTGAAAAATACCCACTTAGATTTAACAACGCTTTATGAAATCTCAAGTCACAAACAAAGTTTTTTAGTGTTATTTTGAGCAGCTAGCTCACCTAAAAGGTTAGCCTAGCGGAATGAGTAAAGGCAAGCAAAAACACCAAAAACAATGCCCAGGTCTAATGCACTGGATCTGCCCAGCGATAGCAAGGCATCCTTGCGAACGGCTATCTGGTTTGGTGGTCGGATATGGATAAAACTACCTGTACTTACATGGCGAGCCGAGTTCAGCGAGTGGGCACTCTCTGTACTACAGGTGTCCTAACTGCCTGCCTTGACTTCTTTTTTAGAAGCTTTGTTGCAAAAAGTCGATTCCACGTCTGCAGGCCGTAATATAGAAACTGTCTTCAAGCTTCGTTGTCAGTGTAGTTTTTGGCAGACGAAAATCTTTACGATACGACAAGCCACAGCATCAACAAACGTCAAGGATGCTACAGATACCAAGATCAATATTTTCATAGACAGTCAAGCTGATGTTAAAGCATTGATATCTCACACAGATAAATCGAACTCGATTATATTCAGGCCCTGAACAGAGTTCCCGGCTGTAAGGGCCTTAGTGGGAATGAAAAAGTAGATGCATTAGTCAAGCATAGAGCCAGTATTCCCTCAGATTGGATCTACATACATCCCAATTCCTATCTAAACGGTTAGGTGCTTGATCGACTCTAACTTTGATCTGCGCAAACAATTTAGCAGTTGATAAATGCTTACTGGCATTAGTCCGGAATGATTTATCACTGTTTTGTTGGAACCATTGTCACATGCCATGAGACTGCGACCCTTAGTTATTTGCAGTTGTAGGAAGTTTCAAGAACCGATAGTCTCAGAAACAATTCAACATCTCCTTGTTGACTCTCCGGCGCTAAGTGAAACTAGATAGCGCTACTTTGATGAGCCCTAGTTGTCAGCTAGTGGATCTCAAGCAGAAGTTGAAGGAAATTCGTCAATTCGCAAAAAGCTCCAGAGTTTCCCATGGCCAGTTACTAAGAAGGGGGAATGGTTGGGAGATTTGTATTCCCATCCAATTCAGTCTCAAAAATGCGATGGACGGTAGAACAACGCTTTTTTTGCTTCGAAACTTACTTTTCGTCCACCCACTCTAGCATTGCGGTTCACCGTGCTTTCCGTTTCCAATTTGTTGTTCCCCCCACGATCTTACTTCTTCGCAAAGTTCGATATGTCATGAGTGAATGCATTCAGGACAGCAAAAATGTCGCATCGATAAAAATAGGAGCGCAGAGAACCATCATAGCACCGAAAAATGTCGAAAAATCTCCCAGACACTGTGCTCAAAAACAAACAGTTGCTCTTGACATCAATCATAACATCATCAAATCAAGGGTCTTCTATAGCAATCGTCCCCGAGCCTTGGAACCATTACAGCAACAAACAAGCATTGCCCAACAAACTTTTTAAATGCTCATAATTTTAAATCTTCAAAACTACTATTTGCGAAAAATACAATGATTTAGATTTTGAAATATTTTATATTTTTTCCATTCCCAAATAAGACATTTGCTGCGCGCCAGCTTGCAGTTGAAATCCCAATCATGTTCAAGAACTAGAAATTTTTGCTTGAAAGCAGACTATAAAAAAACAATTCATCAAACAATATAAACCAAAATAATCAATTTTTTATAAAATTTACCATTAAAAAAATCAACATTTTAAGATCATATCAAACCAAAAAAGGTTAAACAATTAACTGATGTGCTTGTCTTTTCAGATCAATTATTCTAGCGTAAATTTAGTTTATAAATTCTACTTAAATCACTTCAAATTCCGCAAAACTCAACAAAAATGACCCGAAATAGTATGGAATTTACCTACCTTTCTTCTACGTTTCAATAAGGCTACAACATACAAAGCACATAAAAAAGCAGGTCCTATTTCAATAATTGCCTTGCTTGCCTGTCTGCTTACCGCAAATATCCCTCCCCAACCACAATAGTCAATACAGCCCACCAAAAAACCTACCAAAGTCAAACGACTATCGCTAGCTTCACCAGTTTTTTCTCTTCCCACATATTGTTAATAAAATTTTATGTTCATTTGGAACATAGTAAAGTAAACTTCTCTTCAAATCGAAAGTCCAAAACCGTTCGCACCATTAAAGCTAACAAGCAATGACGACGGTTAAGGATGACAGCAACAACAAAAACGGTGCGTGATAAATTCGCACCAATCCATGGAAATTGCAAAGTGAAAAGATGCCAGAAAACGGTTAAAATGAACGAAAATAAAAACCAAAGTCCTTGCTCTTGTTTGCAGCACGTCAAACCAAAGATGGAAAATGAGGAGAAATCGAAAAAGATTGGTATAGTTAGTAAAATCCTTTCGAAAGGATAAAAGAGAGGATAAAAGAAAACGAAAAACAAAGCCATAAAAAAGCCGATTATCGCGATGAAGTCAATCTGGTTGGGTCGGTAGCGCGTTGTCCGGGTCAGTTTGGTTGAGTGCATCTGGAAATGGATTTAAATGTTTGAAGAGAAAGTGAGTTTGTCGTCGTTGGGTCAAAAGTTAGAAAGTTTTTTGAAAGTAATAGTTTGCTGATAGTTTAATCTTGTCGTTGGTGGAAATAGAAGAGAAGATGATTTGGAATCGATATCCAGTTGACTTCAGGACCATAGCTTTAAGTTTTTTAAATAGCTTGATATCTTATTTATTATTAACTTTAGATCTGAGCAAAAACAAAATCACATCTCCTAAACTGAATGGTGTCAACGGGTTAATACACAGTCATCTTATTAGATTGGGTTTATAGCTAGGCATTATCGTTGATCGTAGAAAGGGTCAGCTTCAACATAAAATTTTTTTTAGTACACAAGAGACATACAACTTCATTTGTACGACTACCAACTTAAGACTCTCGGTTGAACGACTGACTTATTCTTTGAGACTAAGTTTCATACCAGTCAACACCACTTTATTGTTTTCAGTTTTGATCCAGTTTCGAAATTGTGCTCTCAAATCGATTTGACACAGTCCTTACATAGTTTTCAATGTTTCATACTTACACATGTACGAGTATCCACTAGCAATTGCGATAGCAATTTGAATCGAAGACTCACCACAACTTATTCACTCAATCGTCGTTGGAGTTGTTAGTGATGTGTCCTCGTCTCGATTTCTTGACTTGCAAACTATCGAGGGCAACGTTTCGAGAATAGCAAATTGCTATCAGGAAAGTTATTTCAATTACCCATAGGTAATTTTCCGTATCCTTGAATTTATTTTCACTGCTGCTGACGTTGCTACTATGTGTACATACGATGGTTGATTTGGTTGCCTGACTTGCTATATGATGATGTGTTTCAACGTTTTCCCTACTGGCTGTGAATTGACGCAAGCAGACGGGGTAATAGTAACACCAACAATATGGACACCATTCGAGAAGGAAAATAAAGTGGAATCGTGCCAGTTGGCTCGAAGTTTGGTAGTATGATATAGTTATCATGATTGTGGGGAAATTTCTTGCGTTGAGTGTTTGTCGGAATGGTAATTTGAAAATGAAAAGTTTTTAGTTCGTACTTCAAATATTTATTTATTGTTCCTATAAGCTTTTAGTGACTTTTTGATTGAATGTTTTCCTGCGCTCCTTTTCTTGAACTTTTTTCGCATATTTACATTATAAAATGCGAGAAAAATTGAAAAATAAAACGAAAACATGATAAGAAAAAAGAAAACCATATCTGCCCACGTTGGGCGCATTTGCTATAGACATCAAAATTAATAATAATACTCTCAATGTACCAATTTTAAATTATCTTTGAATAAAAATCTTAGTAGTTGAATGCTCATTAATTATAATAAATCAACGGAATCTCAATCAGTTTTGTAATAGAAGCAAGTTTATTTTTTCCTGTCGTAATTTCAACAAACCTCAACACATCTCTTCGTCAATCTGGAAAAATAACAAAAACTCACTTTCCATCACAGATACAATTCAATTCCACAAGAATTCCACATGCTTCTTTTTTCAAAACCACACATTATGACTCAGTCTTGATTCCTACTCCTTACAACTTCATGAAATTTCGTTCTTGACTTCATCATCCCGAGAGCTCTCAGTGGTTCCTCCACTGGTTTCCCAAACACTTATAAACTCCTACATCATATCGTTCACAATAGCTTAAGTCATCGTTTTCGGAGAAAAGTCACAAGTCATAGGTTGTTGGGGCTTCGTATCGTGTGAATTTCTTGAGCTGCTGCTTTTGATTGACTGATCTGCTGGCTTTATACGAGTGAAATTTAACTGCAAAGCATTAGGTTGTGTGAAACCTGAATTGCTGTGGGTGGATGCTTACGATGATGGAATTAATGGCAGGATTAAGAGGTTAATAGGTTGGATAATTTATTGGTTGACGAAAGTATATTTTCCAGATGGTTAGTTGAAAATGAAAGAATTTAGTTTGTGAACATGAGTCATAGGTAGTAAATTCAGGCATTGAAATATACTTGTTACAATATTTTAAAAAATTATTTGGAAAAAAAAATATTTTTAACAGCTATCTATGATGACATTGCTTCTGCATCTAATAACGAACAGAGAGAATTATGATATCGTTTCAGTCAATAATTTTTTTCTTCATTAATTTAGCAAAACCATTAAATAAATTTTTTAATTTCAAATAGTCATTTCGTCTAAAAATTAAAGTCGTCTTGTTATAGAAATCTTTTGGGACTGGCTTCTTGCACCTCAAAAACACTTAAATTGGGACATTGTAGGATTAGACCAGTTGGATAATTGAACCATAACTTCACAGCATATGCAATCTCTAAAAGAATATGTCGTTTTGTAATTGGGAATATTATTTAATGTACAAGATGGGTATGCCATTTGTTTTCATAATGTTGATGCAAATATATTACTGTTTTTTTTTTCAGGAAATATCAACGAACTGGTAGATGAAAATTGAACTGTTGCTAAAGAAAAGCGGAAAAATTATACTGGTCTTCGAAGAAAATCGATTCATTTCCATGGAAAGAAGAAATTCGAAAAAAACAAATGCACAGAATGAAAATTCATAGTGTTTTAAGCTTGGTTATGATAACAATTTGAAAATGTTGAATCTGATCTGGGTGCTGAGTGTCAAGAACTAGACCTAAAATTGCTTTCAAATTTCAATTGCGATAACTTCTAACAAGAAAATATATCATTGCGATGTTTACGGGGTGTATTAAAGTCTATTGAAAATAAGCATGTGTAGTGTTAAGAATATGCAAGCAATCCTGAAGCTATATATCTATCAAGTCTCTTTGACCCTATGACTGCATCGAAAGTTATAGGAGCAATAGATTTTAAGTGACCTCTCGCAAAAATGCAAAAATTAGCATTTTTTACACATAAATAGTATTGAACATAAGCATTTTTAGACATTAGCATTTTTTAGACATATTTAACCAAAATCATCGTATCAAAATCATGCAACCGAAATCTGTCAGACTTGGCTTGCACTAAGATCAACCTATTGATTCTAAAAATTGAACTGATTTTAATGTGTTTAAACTTGCTGTTGTTAATCTTCGTTTTAATTTTTATTTATTTTCATTACTTTTTATTTGACACTGTAGAACAAAGTATCACACGACAACTCATTTTCGAGTCATGGGCTTTGAATTGGGTAAAGCTACATTTTCTTCATCAGAATTTTCTACACTGAAAAAGATCCACATGGCGCCCAGAGCTATGTAACATAGCACATTATTTGTGGTCCCACAGGCTATGTACATAGTACTCTGAGCTATGCAATATGGCTCCCAGCGCCATAATGTCAGAATCTGCATAGCGCGTGGTCCTATGTAACATGGTGCAGCATTTATGGTCCCACGCGCTATGTACATAGTATCCTGAGCTATGCGGTATTGCTCCCAGCGCCATAATTACATGGCGCAGAAATTATGACCCCACACGCTATATTACATAGTACCATGAGCCATGACATATGGCTTCAGTTGTCATACCGATTCGGATGAATTGAGGTAAGTGCTTTGTTCTGAAGTCGAGCTTCTATTTTACTGTAATAAAATAATTCTTTTCAATTTGCAATCTAACCCAAGGACATCGGGGAGATTGGTTAAAGAATTAGCTTAAGCAAGAATCTAGTTGACAATTTCTTTTTTTCATAAGTTACGTTTGAAAAAAAATCGATAAGTTTTGTTAGAGAAAAATAACGATTCATTCTCAAGTAATGTTATATGCTAATATCATTGTTATATTGCATATCCAATTATTGGCCTCTGCGTTCTAGTTATCTAAAAATTTTCTTTTTTATCAAGCGGAAATATATTTCAAACCAGCAATACATTTTTTGTTAATAGTATTCAATACATATTTTGATTTTTGTATAAAACTTGGCGGTATTTATTTTATGAGCAGTATCATAAAGAGTATCATATTTTAAGAAATGCCTTTCTTCGCCATAATTTATAGATTTCTAGCGCCACGTACATAGTCGATTTCGGGATTGTGATGAAATATAGCGCCACCCGCCATAGTACATGGCGAAAAGGACATAGGAGCATACGCTATGCTTATAGCCCTCCACGCCATGTAATATAGCCCTAAACGCCATCTACTATAGTCCTCCACACCATGTAATATAGTCTTCCACGCCATGTACTATAGTCCTCCACGCCATGTACTATAGTCCTCCACGCCATGCACTATAGTACATGGCGTGGAGGACTATAGACAACTACTACTGAACTAAAAATAGTTTACAAAATAATGAGCTAATGAGTACATATTTAATTATATAGTGCTGTTTATGCTACTAAAAATAGAGTACCGGGATACTCAAGTTAAAAAGGACTTTTCATTATCCTACAAAACTGGCTCTTTAGGAATGGCTTGTAGGCGTGATCAGAGGTGGGTGTTGGCATGTTCTTGTCGTGATTTGTTCTTCTTAGTTGATGAATGTTTATGAGTTAATGATTTGAAAAATAAATTG
This sequence comes from Nemotelus nigrinus, assembly GCA_947369275.1. Lineage (NCBI taxonomy): Eukaryota > Metazoa > Arthropoda > Insecta > Diptera > Stratiomyidae > Nemotelus > Nemotelus nigrinus. Next base: position 43,124,977 of record OX376375.1, read on the forward strand.
AAGATTTTAACCAGATAAGGAAATATCCGTTGATGAGTCTGTTTTACTATGGAAAGGAAGACTATTTTGGAAACAGTGCATTTGGGCAAAGTGAGTCTAATACTAATTTTCTTCGAAAATCAGGAGACTAATATTTGAAGGATTTTTCTCGTGATTTTTTCAAAGTTTGCCTGATTGCACATTCATAAAAAATCTCACAGATCCAGTTCTGAAAAGCGTTAATATGTTCTGGGAATTTCGTAAGGATCTGATGACTCAATCAGAAGTTATCACCATCCAAAATTTGAATAATATTCTGTGCCTACTTTAACGCACTCACCGCCCACGAAGGATTAAAAACTTTCAAAACGAATCACACTGAATCTTAAATTTATTTGGCAGTTCACAGGTATTTGACATGAACAATCGCATAAGCGAGTTTAAGGGGGTAGTACCGGTTAGAATGCTAAAAAAAACAGCCTAATTTTCATTATTTTTTTCACCTCCTTTATTATGTATAAATTTTAAAATTTGCATGGGTAAAACACGGATTTTGTAGATTGCAAAAAAAAAATATTTTTTTTTCATTTTTTTCATTTTTCTACTTATTTATAGAGGGCACCAACATTGATGTTTCGAAAAACGCCTCGTCATACTGCGGACAAATAATCTCAGGAATGAAGAATCTGAATTAAAAAAACTAAACCGCATTCTAAAGAGGAATGTTTCTTACGTGGTAATCTACCACAATATTTTAACTAAATGATCAAAATAAAAATAGCGGTTGCTTGAAAATATTTTTGCAAAAATCGTTTTTTTCTTACTTTGTTTCGCTTGCCAAATTTTTTTGGTTTAATTTTTGGTGTATATTGTTGTAGATTACCACACAAGATACTTGAATAAAGTAGTGCACCAAATTTGACTTAGATCGGTTCGGCCAATCCGGAGAATAAGTGTCTACAGTTTGAAAAACCGTCATTTCGAGAAAATCGCGTTTAGAGTTTTTTTCTATTTATTTAATGGTAACTTAAGAAATATATTATAAAAATATATGCCGTAACTTCTTTATTTTTGGGAATACCTTAATAAAATTTTCAGACGTCATTTCTGAAGGTATAATAAATTGAAAACTGCAAAAAACAAAAAAATGATTTTTTCCACATTAAACATTAGAAGATGATTCATTTCTGATAAAACTGCTCTTACATGAAATGTACATGTACATGCACATACATGAAATGAAAGAAAGATACAAGAAATTCATACAATTACTCAATCTTTTTCCATGTCAACGATGCTCCCTTGACGCCGAGTTTGCTTGTCACACACATTCGTATCTCATTCTCACAGCAATAAGCAGAAGGTCGAAAATTGGATCATTTCTCAGCTGCGATTTCTAATCCGTTCTCTCCTATATCTGTGATTACTAGGCACGTTTAAAATCAGTTCGCTCTCGAAGCACACACTTGGATTTCCACAATCATACTTAAATTGTAAATAAATCGCATTAATTCTTTATTCAATTGTGATCATATTTTTTAAATTAGTTCTAGGAACATTCTACGTACCTACTCGTGTAGGGCAGTCAAGTGAACATTATGTATGAAATAGCGGTATGAAAATTGCATTTTGAGCTATGTATGTAAGAAGAACCATGACCACGTGTTTTTCATACTCCGATTTTTTGTGTGTGTCTAGATTGAAATCAAATTGCAAAGTGGAGAAACGGTTCTGATTACAGTGCGCAGGATTATTTTCGGGGATATTTGGAGGGAAATTTCGACCAGTTTACAAAAGAATTTATGATATTGGAATGGTGGAATGTGGTATGCAGTGTTTTGATAAATTTCAGAGGAGGAGGTACGGTTTTGTTTTGAACTATTTAAAATTATTCTTTTAAGTTTTTTATTATATTCTGATTCATTTTCGGTGCATTCTGAATAATTTTCAAAAATATTATAAGTAGCATAAGTATCAAAAGTTTTCACAAGGGCCCATTCAAATAAAATAATGTTATGCCAATGGTTTTTTCATAAATATTATGATCTTTCATATATACTTTGGAAATAATTTTCCTGTTAAACAGCACGTAATTTTAGCCTCTAGTTAGTAAAATCAACCAAAATATGGAAGGTGAATGATATAAATTAAACAACATGAAACTAAACTTGTGTCTTAGCCCACGCTGGGCGCAAAAAGGAATTATGCTAAAATAAACTGATTGTGACAATTAGTGATTGTAATTCATCTTTGAAGTGAAATATCTTCCTATGATTATAAATTTTCTTCTAATTTATTAATACACAAAGTTGTTTCAGTATGATACTATAAATTATCATTTTCAATATGTAACTAATAAGTAAAATCCAGATTTGTCTATCAAATTAATATAACTCAGAAGAATACAGGATATTTTTTACAAAGACAGTTAATATTTACGATTGGTAGGAGGAGCAAATACACTCAAATAAAATTTCTAAAAATTATAGAACGTAAAAAATATGGAATTATAAGAGTTTTATTTTAAAATTGTTCTTGTTCCTCGATTTTCAGTCATAGCTTATTTAATTTCAATACAGAAATTAGGATACCTCACCCAAGAATATTTTTATGAAATTTTCTTACCGAAACTTATTCGTTTTTGGTAGTATTTGGAAACGATTAACAATTTGTTTGAGCTGAAATATCGAAGTTAGCATAAGAATACCTTTTTAAAAAAAAACTATATGCTCAGTTACATTACATAACTTTCAATTGCAATTTAAAGAAGTCTATGAATTTACCAAAAGACTTATTGTTGTCATCCTATCGCACCCCCAGAACTCAATTCTAAATTACATCACTAAATCATCGACACAAGGCCCAAGTTGCGCACATTGATACGCTTGCCTTGTCACTCACAACGAGGCACCTTTAATATGTAATTAAACGATTTCCATTCGACAAAACCCCAAAAACAAATCCTCCCTCAGCACGATGATGGGAATTGTGTTCAAGTGAAATTAACACTCGATTTGGATTCACAAGTTTTGCGTCCTGCGACCATTCGCTCCATGCTCGGATAGTTTCCAAGAGGCTGAACAGGATGAAGACTTTCTCTTAAATTCAGTTTCAAAACTGTCACATGCTTGTGCCGCAGAGTTTGTAAAGCAGAAAACCACATCACAGAACATAGAATGACCAACGATACCAATGTGTGGAGGAGAAACTATCACCAATCAATATCGCACTCCCACGCCTGCACAGTCCTGTTCCGGCAAAGCGAACTTGCATAGATTGCGGCCGGGCAGCAAAAGACAGACCTATTTAACTAACAAGCCAGCAATAACGACTACCGAGCGAGATGTTCTTCAGATAATAACAATGTCCGGATTTCGATAAACAGGTGAGTTTTCAGAAATCGGGCCATGTACGGGGACTCGAACAGGACACAGTATTCACTGGAAGAATTTCGATTGGGAGATGGATTGAACAAAATTTAGTTTCTACTGCTGGTCTTGGTCCCGAATGAGTTTGTTTTGTAGTGGGCCTCCACACTAATGCTATCAATGCGTTCTAGCAAAGCCCATTCATACTCGTCCGACTAGCCACCTTCCTCCGGGTCCTTTTGATATCCTCTGTGGGAGCCGTTGAAATTGGAAGTGGTCGTGCGATAGAAGAACAACAGTCAAACAATGTGTTTGCATATGAGGAAACGCTACGATGTTTGACCGGAGTAACTGGACGAAGAAGCGAAAAGAGGACTTGGACTTGATACAGGAATAGGACATCGACTCGAAATTAAACTTGATTTGCATAAACCAGTTCGGTTTCTGATACAGGAAGCTACATTTGGATGGGTTTGGTGTGATTTGTGATCTGATGAGCGCCCGTTTAACATGGACAGTAGGAGGCATAAATTCGAAATTGAAAAACTGAAGCTCTTTTGGACTATGGATATGAATGATCTAGTTACTAAGAAAACTATTCAAAGCATGGTCTTTTCCTTTGAGATTATTATTTACCGAATTCTCTGCTCATATGTCTTTACAAAATATATTAAACCAGGACAATAGGTCCACTCATTTCCGAATTGCACATTTTGCCGTGAGAATATGATTGTAAGCTGCTCAAAGGAAGAAATATCTATATGTCCCAGGTCGTATTGAACAATCAAGCCAAAATGTATCTGAAAGCCGAATACTAACTGCAATAGGAGATAATATGCTTTTGTACTAGTCCAAGTGAAGTCATTTTGTTGCATCATTTCCCGGGGCAATTCAAAAGCAATGGGTTCTGTCTTGTACGCCGGTTAATTTGGGGTAAGTAATGATTCACTTCGATGAAAAGCTTGAATATGTTTCCATCAGTTTGCAGATGGATGTATTTTAATTGTAGCATAAAGTTTAGGGAAAAGTCTGCACAGGTGTCTGTTATACTCAATATATACATAGCCACATTAGGGATTACATATATATTTCTGTCTGGAGTAGGTAATGGACATCTTTTACTCATCTAGTCCACAATTCAATGCTGGATTAATACTTTTCCCTCCCGAAATCCAACTGGGAAACAGAATTTTAACTGAATCTGTTTTGACGAAAGTGGCGCAAAGCAGTGATCAGCCATAAGGAGTCAATCAACTTTTCCTAGACGACTACCTCCAACCAACCAATCTCTTAATCATAGGGATCAATCATTGGGGAAAATAAACTTCCTTTTGTATACGCGCCACATCCCAACCAAAGCTTTAGTCTATGGACAGAGCTCAACGCCACACTCTGAATTTGAATGTCGAGTGATAGCACTAGTCCTTCCAGTTTGCTTTTTCTGGTAAACCAAACAAATCTCGCTTAGCAGGATTCACTGAAAGGCAGTAACTCGAGCACCAACTGTCAATGGCATTTGTCATTGGATTCCACATTCAGATCCTCACTAGGGCATTAATCCCGAGATTTAAATGGTGGTCCCGAAAATTCGGGATTAGAATTTTCGGGATCCCGAGATAGTCCCGAGATTTCGGGATATGTCCCGAGATTTCGGGATGCTTATTCGCACTCAATTAAAACTTTATTTCAAATTTATATACATCAAACCAGAAGTTAAATCCATTATAACGCTAAATTTATGCACATACATATGTACATGGGTGCTAGCAAGTAAAACGTTAATCTATAATTGTAACTAATTTAATCTTATGATTCAATTTCCTCTTATCTTCTTGTCCAATAATTTCTGCTTATTTGGTCATGATAGCTAATTATAACATTAGTTAAAAATCAATTGAAATTTAATCAGCATAACGGATGCTCCGATAATATAATAAAAATAAATTATTCTTTTTATTTGTTTACATATCAATTACCAAATAATATTGCTTTTCAATGAAACACGTGATAAGTAATAATATCGATTGGTTCAAACTGCTGATTCGTTTTGAAATTATGCTCTCAATAAACATAATTCGTCAAGAATTTCAAAATTTAAACTAGACCTGATTTTGCTGCACATCTATCCAGCTACTGAAAAAGATATTTTGGGCTCTACACTTTTTGGTGGGATATTAAGCATATAATCATACGCCAGTTGTAGCGCCTTCGTTTGCATCAAACCCTATTTCTTTTAGTATTAAGTTCTAATTGGTTCACTCATGTCGTAATGACGAAACTTTTCTCATTCTCAAAATAGGTTGATTTTTATCAATCCCGAAATCTCGGGAGTCCCGATAAAAAATTCGGGATCCCGAAAATGTCCAAAATGTGTCGGGATCCCGAGATCCCGAGATTCCGGAATCTCGGGATTGCATGCCCTAATCCTCACTGACTGCTAGTGTGCCCATGCCATCAGCATAAGCCTACACGTAAGCTGTTCATGTTCCAATTCGTTCAGTAGAGAGTAAACACTTATACTCTACAGTTGTGATGAAAGGACACACTCTTGAGGGCTTCCATTAGTCGCCTCCGTTTCCAAGTAGCAGTCAAATCCAGCTTCGGACAGCATGGCATGTATCATTTTAACTAGGACATCGTTCGCACCATGGGCTTTCAGAGCTTCAATGTTCACAAATACCTCCATTGTATACCAACCATTTGAGATTGCTCCCTCAACTCTGGAAACCAGAGTATAAAAGGCTAAATCGGATGATTTTTATACGTTGATTGATACAAATGTCGCTCATCATTCAAGGCTTTAAGTGCTTAAGTGCCCTAGAGTACATGTGTCGTTCAACAAGCCTCTTCAGGAATTTCAGTATAAACGAAGTTAAGCTGATCGGCCTAACGTTTAGTCACATCTATACCGTTAAAATATAAAGCCTATCTTAATATGTCGCCAAGGTGACGAAGCATGCCCAAAATATTTTATTAAGTCAGCTTCTAAATGGTCAATTCCAACCATTAGCATAACCGAATTGATGTGACACGGTTGCATCTAAGACCTTTTCACCGGTGACCACAGATCTAGCTATGAACCAGCATTTCTTACTAGCGTGACGATTAAGAGTGTTGGTCAGAGGCACAAATAGCTTCTGTATTTCAATTGTTTTCAGCTTAGTAAAATCACAAACGGGGCGTTTCATAGAGTCCAACTTAGCTGATTGGTCCTTATCCAGGATCTTGCAGAGTCTTGGGGTCTCTTGTGACCTTCCAGACCTTCAAAGAACAAATTAAATGATTCGCTTTTAGCGGTCCTCTCCAAATTTTTATAAGTTCTTTGCGAGGCTCTGTAGGCGATCCAGTCACCTGCAATGTTGCCCTTACAAGCACGATTGAGCAATTTTCTGATATTTTGCCTGACTTTCAGCAGTTTTCGATTACACCACATAACCATATCGTTGCATTTATTCTTTTTGATCGGGCAGTTTTCTTACTAGCTACCTATTATTTCTCTATTCACTGCTCAACCGGGATTCTATTGGCTTTCGTAACTTTATCCTCACACTATAACTCGCTCTTTCTGCAAGAAGTCAACTGAACTTAGCCCAATCAGTGTTTCTTGGATTTTTTCTCTCCGACACGGGTATTGAGTTCGTAACTAAAGAGAACACCGAGTAGCGGTGATTGGAGAGTGATACCTCATCCGATACGTGCCGTCCAATTATTGATCTAACTATTACAGATGAACATTGTCATACAATAATAACGATCCTTCTGTTAGGGGTAATAAAGGTGAGAGAAATACCAATGTTTAATGCCATTAGTTCTGCAGTAGTTATAGAATGAAAGAGTCTGTCTATGGGTGCGATGTTAGCTGCCACAGTTGGTGTTCTACCATTTGAGATTGCTCCCCCAAGTTGGTGTGGCAGCTAGCATCGCAGTCTACCAGAAGTTTGAGTCTCTTGGATTAATCGTACTGAGCTCCTGTGTTGGTGGCGTGAGTAAGGAGCTAAAGTCAAAGTGGTAAAAATCGCGCGTTTTAGGCTACCATTTTTCTGGTACTGCACGATGACTGTTGACAGGTTTCGGTTTGGAATCTGTATGAGTGTAATAGCAGATTGGAAGCCAGAATACAAGTCCTCAGACTTTTGATCCTTCCTAATCAAAGATACTTGCCCCTTTGATTGAGCCAATTCCGTAGATCCTGCTGCCTGGGACCTATGGCTCTTGTACAAGTGCAGCAAAGGGGAAAGCTTGCAGTTTTACCAATTCTTCTCTCAAAAGAAAACACGAAACTTTAGCATGCTGCAGGTTGATCTGAACAAATTATATACCTTCAGGCGAAGAAATGTCCAGAAATGTTTGCGAGGCCTTTTGAAGAGACCCTTTTATGAAAGCCGCGTGATCTCAGCGAAAGAAGCTCTATAAGAGAGAAGTACGACTGGTTTTTGCGTTTTGTTCTGGAGTCATATTCATAGATAATCACCGAGAATAGATGCCTCACATTTTTCTTGATTTGGCTAAATTTAACCACATACAAGAAACAACTCAGCATTATGTCATATCTATCCTTGACCAACTTTTCTTGTCAAGTTCGATCATCAATTTAAAATCCACCTTCGAAAGTAGTGGAGCTCTTCCTGGGATCCATATACGTTATAATCCAGTGTTTCATATCAATGCCCAGGTTCAGCTTACCGAAAAACACCTTTTACCCTGTGGCGGCGGTAGTCTTGCTGCCAACTGACGATTGGCAGTAAGACTACGGCCTTCTGGAATCACAGGAACTGCTATCAGTAAGTTCGAAAACTCACTGGCCATGGAATATTCCATGATGGTAACCCGTCTGGCTGCCACCTGCAGAGATAAAATCCTTAGGATTCATCCTCATGTTGCTTACCAGGCACTCTTGGTGTGATATCTTGCAATGCACAGGAAACTATGATAAGGTGGTGTCCGATCGGAGGGGTAATGTCGCTAAGTTTCTTATGGTTTCACTGCTCAATATCATCATGCTAATAAATTTTTCAAGTTATTATTTTATTTTATTTATTATTTTCATTTTAATTGATTTTTTATTAACTTTTCTTATTAGCGGGTTCAAATAAGTGATCTAAAGATTTTTTCGGGATCGTATTCTTCAATCATGTTGACCATTTATGTATGTGTAGACAACATTTTGCTTAAAGTTTTGCAAGTTTTTTTTCACGAAATATGCTCTTTTTGCTCTTTTGATGTTCGGCAAATATTCTACCACTGCAGGAGTAATTTTTTACCTAAAAAAATTTAATCGAGAAGTTAGGGAATGAACCTAATATGATCTTTCCCAAAATGAGAATTCAATTTCCCGTTTAAACTGCACTGAATTTTAGATGCCCTTTCAAAGGTTTCCCTTTATTTAGAGCACTTTCTATCAGTGACACCAGGTATTTCCAAACCAAATAATAAACATATAGTTTTAGAGTTTCTAAAACAGTTTCTTCGTGTTCGTGCACTTCGTGAAACTGTTATAGAAACTCTAAACGAAACTTAATGTCCTAGTCTGTTACATTTTCTAAGTCTTTAAATTTCATTTACATTACATCAGGTAAAACTTCTCCCTCGGATATAGTCTTTACCGTTTTTATATGAATGATATATGCATTTTTTAAATATTGTTAAATGTCTAGAGGTTCTAATTTTATGTTAATATCAGCATGATTTTTATTAGTGAGTAGTAGTAGAGGTAGCGAATGTTCATTTTTGTATTATATCTACTATTAAAGTCATTAGGGCTATATGTGCACTGCATTCTCTGATCATTTGTTTTACTAGACCATGAGTTTTTATTAATCTGAAATATTTTCCTTTTAAAGCTCTCTTTCCCATATATTAGATGCTATCACCAGCTTTTCCCCTTTTAATGGCCCCTATCGATGTTTTCTGCATTGAAGTCACTTCATCAGGAGGCTGCATCCTCATTTCTTGTCCCAAAAAACAAACACTAAACCACACAGAAAACGTTATAAGCGTTTAAAGTTCTGCAAACACGGGCTCAGCATAAAATGTATGCTCTGCTTACACTAGAGGGGTAAAGTGAGTCATAGAACTATTCACGTTTATACATTCATTGTGAATTTGTGCATGTAGCTCTCTAGTACCTTCAGCCCCTACACCCGCCTAGGGTTGTCGTGGGATTACTTTACTTTAAACTAAAAAAATCAGTAGATTTTCATGCAGTGAAAATATCAAAGCGAAAACGAATCTAAGCCAATATTGGAGTAAAATCCAATCTAATGACTAGTGTACAATAAAATCCACCTAAGCTGGGTTTGCAATTCAAAAAAAACTTTCTGTACAAAATACGCATATATTTTGCTTTGAATCCAATATAAAGACGGTATTAACAGCGATTGTAGTCTAGCGTAAAATTACAATTTAAAAGTATTGTGCATTTGTAAAACTATAATATTCCAATTGATTTCTTACCATGCCTGCTGCGCACTTCTTAGCTCTCGTCTTCCTCGATCTTTGGTGCCAAGTAGTACCGGATGTGACCTAGGTCTGGGATTCTGTACTCAACCACAAGCGGTACATCAGCAGACATGGAAAGTTGCACCTGGTTCGAAAGCGGCGTGGCCTTAGTGAAAGCATTCAGATAGCGACAAGCAAAGGTTAGCGAGACTGGCTCCTGCATTTCGATTGTGACAGCCTCCTCTTCCTTGTCGACGCTCGATGTCTGGGCCAGCTTGATATTAGCTGAGCCTACATCGCCAGAAGCTGAGAACTTGACACCCTCTTTAGTGCAGCAGATGATTACCGACTCGCCAAACTGTGACAGATCGCGGCAGATGCGAGCGAACTCCATTGCGGGCATTCGGACGACGCACGAGTAGTCCGTCTCGGGAATGCCCAAATGTTCCTGGTCGAGGTTCATTAGCTTCATTTCGTAATCCGAGACCTTTTCATGATTCTGAGATTCGAACATGAATGTGACGGTGTCGGCATTGTCCTGAGCCTTCATTGTGACGGTGTCCTCGTTGTTGGCGCACTTAAGGATTTTCGCCATGCTGCCAAGGTTCATGCCCATCGAGAGGTTTCGGTCGCAGCGGAATTTGTCGAATCCGTCGGATCGCAGAGTCAGTGAGACCAAGGATACGTGGGAATTATCCATGGCTTGGAGCTGGAAGAGAAATGCGCTTAGTTTGGATTGAACTGTGAAACTTTGGTGCAAGTATTTCGAGAACATTTTGCGCAATGGAAGCATTGTGTTGATGTGGTCGAATGTTTTTCGACCAAGGATCTTAGGAAATGTGCTGAAATTACCCGCAAACGCATGTAATTTTAACATTCACACATCATGCAATTTCGCCAAGCCTTCCAATTTACTAACCTGAATCCCTGCATCGCTACAATCGAACGTGGCTTCATTCAGTAGATCCTTGATAGCGTCCAGGACCTTTTTCAGTGTTGTGGCTGCATTCAAACGTGCTTCGAACATCTTTTCAAGTAATTCTGCAACGATATGAAATTCATTGTCACATTTTCACCAAGAAAATTGCCACAAAACTCGGAAATACTCATCGCAAGATGAATTATTTACCTTAGAACCCTATTAATAAGTTATTAAACACTAATTTTCAGTTGATTGATGGCGACTCAAAGCACACAAGGTGGAAATTAGGCGCGGAATGACGACGGGGTCGTGTTCAACTTGACTCTTGTGCTCGGCAGGCTTCTTTCTGGTTGTGTTTTGGCGCGCGAAATGTCATTTTTTGTTGGATTTTGCTCTTTAGAGCGCAAAGTGACCCCTGGCGAGTGGAGGCTGAACTATAAAAAATGCTGTGAAGTTTGTCGAAGTTAAAAAGAAAACTAAAAAATCTCAGACACGTTTAAAATTTATTGCCGATGAAATGAATTGAATCATGACCTTCATAAAACAGGCCTATCGCAAAAGCAATTAACGTACAAGATGGCGGACCTAAGCTACTTTTCCCAACCAGTCCACACAGTGATGTTTTTTTATAGTTATAGAGAAATTCTCGAGATCCACCTACAGGAGATATGAGGAAACTCATATATCATGTTGATCAATGTTTTTTGGGATCTTTCACAAGCAATTTAGGCATAAAAAGTCCTTAATATCATACCTCAATTCATCGGGACACTTATTCGATGTATTGTTTGTGTATAAGAATTTGCAGATTATCATAATTTGAAGATTTTTAATCTGGAATAAATCTTACCAACCACAATCGGTAATTGTTTACAGCTCACATTGCCGAGAGTAGGTGGCAGGTATTCCAAATTGCAAAGTTCTCGCGTATACAACACTTTCACGGCACTTATCCGAAATATATTTTACGCGACAAAAACTTCGAAAGCAATCTCCGGATAATAGGAAAATAGACTAAACAAGCAGCACCATTCACATTATCAATTGTCAGAGAAATGTCAAATAATTGTCATTGTGCAATTCCCAATAAATCTCAATAACGAGAGGATTACACAATTTTAAAAAGTAGCTTAATACCTGTCAGATTGCAAGTCGCAATAGGCCTTTTATATGAAGGCCATGATCAAGTTGAGTTTTACCAAAAAATCTTGAATTCCGTTCTGTCAGTGGCAATTTAAGTATAAAATCAATTCTGTTTTATGCGCATGGGTCAGCAGTGTATTTGATTTCACGTTTTTTGACTTCTAAAACTCTTATATTGATGAAACTACGCAAGAAAACCGGATTATCAACATTATACATCGAGATATTTCCATTTAAAATATTTCCCGCCATTTGTACTAAAAAATATCTTCATCTCGACTACCGAGCTACCTATTTTGCACAAACCAAATCTCGTAGCATGTTGAAAATTGTGCTAGTTTTCACTTTAAATGTCATTTTTGTGGCGGGAAAATGTGTTTCCATAATATTGTGCCGGCCATATGCATGTGAAGTGCTTGTTGAATTTCGATTAAAATTTACGTTTCTTGTTGAATTTCTATTGTTTTTCGAATTCTATCCTAGTTGAAAGTTGTTTCGTGTACGAAATGGATGTAGCTGATGTAAATATTGGACAATTGCGCGTTAAGGATGAGGTGGGAATTCGATGTCAGAAGCTATTTCAAGATTTTCTGGAAGAGTAAGTTGAACCTCAAAATTTCTTCGATTTGCGATAATTGGAAATGAAACATTGTAACGCTAATTGGGAACTGATTGCAGGTATCGTGAAAATAATGAGCTTAAATATGTAAAAGCAGCGGCCGAAATGGAATCGCCCGATCGCAGTACGTTGAAGGTGAATTTTGATGATGTTGATAATTATAACCAGAATCTGGCAACGACGATCATTGAAGAGTACTACAGGTAATAATGCAATATAATGACTTCAAATGAAGTGTTAGTAATAGTTTATTCCGGAAATTTTAGGATTTACCCGTACCTTTGCCATGCCGTTTCGAATTTTGTGAAGGATCGTCTTGGATTGAAAAAGGAGAAAGAATGCTACATCGCTTTCATCGAGGTTCCGACGCGACACAAAGTCCGCGATATGACCACTGCGAAAATCGGAACTTTGATACGAATCTCTGGGCAGATTGTCCGAACGCATCCAGTTCACCCGGAACTTGTGACCGGCACGTTCATTTGCATGGATTGTCAAACAGAAATCCGCGGCGTCGAACAACAGTTCAAATACACAAACCCGGCAATCTGTCGGAATCCAGTTTGCTCGAATCGTCGTCGCTTCATGCTGGACGTCGAGAAGAGTATCTTCATTGACTTCCAGAAGATTCGCATCCAGGAGACGCAGTCCGAGCTGCCGCGAGGATGCATTCCACGCTCCGTTGAGATAATCCTGCGAGCAGAGCTAGTTGAGACCGTGCAGGCTGGAGACAGATACGACTTTACCGGATCGATGATAGTCGTACCGGACGTGGGGGCTTTGAATATGCCAGGAGCGAAAGCAGAGCCTGGTTCGCGTCATAAGCATGGCGAGCAACAGGACGGTGTGCGTGGACTTAAGGCGTTGGGAGTGCGCGATTTGAACTATCGAATGGCTTTCTTGGCGTGTAGTGTCGAGCCGACGTCTGTGCGATTCGGTGGACATGATATTCCGCTAAACGAGTTGACAGCTGAGGACATGAAGAAGCAAATGACTGACGAGGAGTGGAATATGATCTACGAAATGTCCAGGGATAAGAACTTGTATACGAATTTAATTGGGAGCTTGTTTCCGGCAATTTATGGAAACGATGAAGTGAAGCGAGGCATCCTGTTGCAGTTGTTTGGCGGCGTCGGCAAGACAACGCATGAAAGTGAGTAGTGTTTGTGCTATTAATCTTTGTCGACAAATTGTTGGAATATAAAATATTCCATTGCCTTCTTCCAATTTTAACTTCAGAATTCCCCCAATATGTCAATATTCTATGAGAAATTCTTATGAATCCACAACCGTAAAAGATTCTGAAAAACATTTTCGTGGCATGCATCACTAATTTCAATGACAATTTGTAAGTTTAATTTCTCGAGTTTCCCATATAAAAGCATCTCTTGGATTTGGAGGACTTTATATTTGAAACGATACGTACTACTATGTGGTTAAACCGCCACCTATAGGCTGAATTGTATTTGTCTGCTGGCATATCAGATAAGACTTGACATCAACGCGATTCAGATTTTGTTCAGAATCATGTGATTGTATGCGGGGGTATAGCTCAGTGGTAGAGCATTCGACTGCAGATCGAGAGGTCCCCGGTTCAAACCCGGGTGCCCCCTAGGAGTCACTGCTCCTCTTTTAGCTGGTTTTTTTTCGATTCGTTTAAGAATGAAAATAAATAATTTATGTAATTTTTTTATTATTTTTACGTGGCAGTGGAATTGCTCTAAAAAGTTGACAGCTGACTGAAATGATCCTTTCAGTTCTAACTTTGTTTTTAAAATGCGCAAACACTTCCGCTTGTAGCAAATTGAAAAGTATATAGATTTCGAATGTTGGAAATTCTATTGCTGGGTTAATTTATCGATATCAGTTAGAAAACGAACAAAAATTAACATTTTCCTCAAAATTTTGAAATGTATCTTATTGGATGTCTGGCAACTCCATATTGTTTTGATATTGCTTACTTCCGCAAGGAGTTTGGATTGGCCAGGCGCTAGGCATTAGCCATCGTTTTATAATCTTTGTATGAAATTTTAGTGGTAAATTAATCCTTTGTAAATATGTATCAACCTGTTAACCCAGAAGCTATGAAGGGGTTTCAACAAATCGTATTTTATTTATTGTTTTTATTTTTTTATTTGTTAATACATTACCAAGTATGTAAATTTTATTAAATTTATTACAATATATAAAATATCTTTGAAATGGCCTCCATTTCGGCTTCTCAAAGGGCGGCTCTTTTTAAGATATATTTTTGACTGAATGTTTTTCTGGTTGTAGTCTCCTCATTTCGGCGCGTATGCTGTCCATAAGTTGTTCATTGTTTGAGGTTTATTTGCGTTCACCTTTTCTTTTAAATTACTCCACACAAATAAGTCAGATCTAAAGAACGTAGAAGCCTATTAATTCTGATCTTCTTAAAACTATGCATTTCCGAAAATCTCTGTCAAAAGTTTCATTTTGGCTTCAGCAGTGTGACAAGTGGCACTATCTTGCTGAAACTTCATGTTAGGGCGATTTTCGACTGCACGTCGGACAAAATTTTGAAGCATTACCATATACCGTTCTCCAGTGATAGTCACAGCGCTAGCGTCACATTCTGAAAGAAGAACGGGCCAATTATTTCTCGAGACGTTATTCCGCACCAAACTGTGCATTTAAAGGAATGAATTTTTGTCTGGTGTACAATTCTTGGATTTTCGGTAATTCGAATCCTATTATTCTGTATATTCACAAAACCGTTGAGTTAAAACAGCCTCAGCGGACATTATCTATTTGTCAATTAAACTAATGTCTTCTTTTGCCAATTGTTGAAATTTAATTGCATATTCAAGCCGTCACTGGTAGTCATTATGCGTTAAATTTTATAGAAGTTGAATCTTGTACGGAAGTAGGCGTAAATCATGTAAAATGGTCTGCAGTGACCCCAAATATTGGCCACTTGAGTACATCGTCTCCGGTTAGTTCTACTGCAACAGTGTCCTGCACGCTTTCAATATTCACCTCCGTCGTAGCTGAACATTCACCTTGTGCGCGTTCTGCACACAGAGACACACACACAAAACAATCCACTAAAGGACTAATTGCTGATATTCAGGGGCCAAATCTAACATTTGTAGCGAATTTAAAGATGGGGGGTGGCCTTAGCACAACTTAGAACCAGACCGAAGTCCAGAACCAAGAGTGCTAAGGTCAGAAAGTGGAATGGCTGCTGCCATTCAAGAGGCAAAACAAAAAAAAAAGAATTGCCCCGAGAGCAGGGTGCCCTAGAAATGGCCGTGAAGGCCCCTCGTCCGCATTAGCGGAGCACCCTTTAACCAACCCCGACGGATGCTGGGGTGCCGCTTTGCTAGCTCGCTGCGGCTGGGGACCAAAAACAACTATGTTGCTGCTTGACTCAACTTCAGCAAATGGTTCAAGTTTGGCCAAGCTGCAGGGACGTGTAGGTGGCACCACGCCAACCCCACGTAATCCACTACAGCCTGAACCAAACCCAAGCCAAAAGCCGAAGCTGGATCAAGACAGCAAGGATATAAAAATTTGGGACAGCTTCCCAACATAAAGTGGGGCAGGGGCCCTTCGGTTGACCGGGACAGGAGCGGCGGTAAACCACCACAACCTGTTATCCGCGGCCAACCTCCAGGTTGCACCCAGAGTCAAAAAACTCATAAAGACGAACACAACGAAAAGCTGCCCAAGAGGTAAACTAACTAGGAATTGAATTTAACCGGATAGGACTGGGAAGGATGTTTGCGGCTAGTAAGGAAAGAGCGAGCGATGCAGGTCTTGATAAATGGGTTTTGTTCTCTCGAACGAAGTAATATGGAATCGCAAAGGAGGCGATTCTAAGACCTGCGAGTGAGAATGGAATGTTAAGGTTTGAAGACGTAAAGTCTTAAGGGGAGTATGAGTCGAAACTCATAAGTATTTTCTCACTTTGGTGGGTCACCCAAAAACGAGTTTCGGGCCCCACGTTGGGCGCCATTTGTAGCGAATATATGAGATGGGAGGGGCCTTAGCACAACTTAGAACCAGACCGAAGTCCAGAACCAAGAGTGCTAAGGTCAAACAGTGGAATGGCTACTGCCATTCAAGAGGCAAAACAAAAAAAAGAATTGCCCCGAGAGCAGGGTGCCCTAGAAATGGCCGTGAAGGCCCCTCGTCCGCATTAGCGGAGCACCCTTTAACCAACCCCGACGGATGCTGGGGTGCCGCTTTGCTAGCTCGCTGCGGCTACAGTATTATGACGGATGAAATAATACGTAGCATCCCGTTTTCTTTGAGAGCAAACTAACCCCATTTTGTTTAAAGAACCCACCCCAGCCGCAGCGAGCTAGCAAAGCGGCACCCCAGCATCCGTCGGGGTTGGTTAAAGGGTGCTCCGCTAATGCGGACGAGGGGCCTTCACGGCCATTTCTAGGGCACCCTGCTCTCGGGGCAATTCTTTTTTTTGTTTTGCCTCTTGAATGGCAGTAGCCATTCCACTGTTTGACCTTAGCACTCTTGGTTCTGGACTTCGGTCTGGTTCTAAGTTGTGCTAAGGCCCCTCCCATCTCATTCGCTACACATTGAACTGTCGAAAGGCTCGTTGCGTCATGAAACGTTAATTTTTTAGTTAATTTTTTTTGTGATCATTGAAACTATGTTAGTTGAACAATCAATCGAATATTTTTTACCTCAATCATTGTAACCCTAAAGCTATAACCAGGGCTACCAGATTTTCTCAGGGGGAGGGTGCCCAAATCCCAAATCAATGCCAAACTCACACAGCCCATGCGAAATGACCAAAGTAACAAAATAAATCACGAATTAAGTAAAGCTTGTAGAATAGTTTTATTGTGAAAGAAAAACATACTCATTGCACATTAATATATCGTAATTCACAGCCAATTGATCACTTTTATGTTTTTTTACACACATATGTGATACATATTTTTATTGTATTCTTTGCTTTCTTATAAATTTAATATATATTTTCGTTTAATTCGAATTCAGCTTGAATTTTGCACATTTTAGCATTGATCATACTGAGCATTTTTGAATGGAATAAGTTGATTTAATTGATCACTGATTACAATTTTAGATGTCTTGGGCGTCTTTCAGTGGGTTTTAATCCTTTGGTTCTGATTCAGTTTCCTCTAGCCTATATCAATTAAAACTGCGAGTGGATTTACAACCAGTGGTATTTTTGTGGCTTAGTCACCACATACCGTTATTTAATCTTGACTATCAATTTTCAGATTGATGTGTTTCCAAATCTGGTAATGGAACATAGCTTGTTTATTGAAAGTTCCGTAATATGACCCCGTAGAATTATGGTCATAACTTGTGTATTATCTTTAGTCTGTTGAAATTTCTAAAGACATAAGCTGGATATGGTTCCAATGATCTTTGTTCGATCTATTTAAAGATTAGATGCAATTCACTTTGCTTTCATTTAGCCATCATCATAAATAAGCGCCTAACTGATTATACGAGCATATTTCCTTCTCGCTGGAAAGAGTGCACAGTTGATCCCATTCACAAATCCGGTGATATATCTTTTGCCTTGAACTACCACCCCGTATCGTTGCTCCATTCTTGTTCTAAAATAATTGAACGATTTGTGCATGATTGTATTATCTATCAAACTGAAAGAGCAACGTGGATTTGTCAAAAGCTAATCAATGTCTACGAATCTCGTTTGCTTTACCAGCATCTTAGTTAAGTCGCTAGTTGCGTGACTTGACGTACATGCAATCTATACTGATTTTTCTAAGGCCTTTGAGCTTGCTGATAAAAATGTTCTACTTAGTAAGCTGCAAAATTTTGGGTTTTCTTCAACCATCATTCGATGGCCTGAGTCCGACCTATCTGACCTTTTCAGCCGCGTTAGATATGTGAAGCAAGTGTGACTCGGTACATTGTCATGATGCAGATTCGAACTGCTGGCTTTGCCTGGCCTCACTCGATTGAACCTTTGCTTCAGTCTTTTCAGGACTCGTAAAAAGCGCCATTGACGGTTGCCGTCAAAGAAAGCAATGAGCATGCCTTTTGTCTTCGACTTGCTCATTGAAGCCTTTTTTTGGCGTTTTGACTCAGGATCGTATTCAAAAATTAAAGTTCAGAAATAAGCACACGGCTTTACTTTTAGTCGTCAGTGGGCACTCTTGGAACTAGCTTGGTACATATTTTTCTAATCTGCAAATCCTCCCTCCCATTTGCCAGGCTTTCATCTTCAAACACTTGTTAAATCATGGCCAACGTCTCCATAGTCGATTTTCAAAGCAACACACAAAATTTGATGGTAAACGCTGCTCCATTATCCGTTGCATTTTTTCGTTCGATCAAATGTAAAATCTGGAAACATTAAAAATAAGATGTACGCCGAACGGAGGCTCACAGGTAACTCAAGCTTGATGTGTTTTGAAGCTACCAAGGACGAGCAAAGCTACCTAGGACGAGCACTCTGCGCTGTAAAGTTGCTTAACAAAAAATAATAGAAACTTTAATACACAACCTGAATATGTTTATGCATAGTCTTATCGTGCTATAAAACGCTTTATTGCTAGTTTGCAAGCCCTTAGCGTCATATCGCTCACAACTTCTAAGTGCATCATCTTTGCTGATAAAGACTGCAATATAGTATTTAACAGTTTTGATTCCTATGCTTGAACACTTCTCTGTATTGATTGGCCCTGCAAAATCTAAACCATTGTTATTACATGCTTTAGGTGGTGTTACTCTCACTTTTGGCAAGGGTCCCAGAAGCTGTTTTTGAAACTGATCCCTGACACTTACGCGTTTAATGCATTTGTGTTCACATGTTTTGACTAGATTTTGATACTGTAGAGTCCAAAACTGTCCATATTGCTCAAATCATATTTAGTCTACTTTCTTGCAATGTCTTTCTTATAATGATGTGATAATACTATCAGTTCTGCTGTTTAATACTTTGCACTCATAATGATCTGATGTTTCCGCGAATCATTCATTTCAGCATTGTGAAGTCTCCTGCCTACCTTCATGACTCTATTTGAATCCATATAAATCCATAAATGTTCAAAACTAATTTATTTTGAAAATATGTTGAAACAACTTTGTCACCTTTTATCACCTTGTTTGTACTCGTCTGCTTAATATACTCGTTGCGACACTCGGACACAGACTCTCCGTAATAATTCTTCCGATTATGCAAACTCTGGATTTTTGACTTAAATATTTGATAAAACCGCAAAGCGTTAAAAATAAAAACATTTACCGGTAATTCCTTACATTATTCTTAGTTGCAGAGCAGTTGTTTGATTGCAGTAAGTCAATTCTCTAGATCCTCCTAAAATTCTTCAGGAAATATTGATCAGAGTTCCTACTAGAACAACTAAGCGTAATGACATATTTTTACGTCACAACTGTAAAACAAATTATTGTCAAAATTCTCCTTTTCTTTCAAGGAAGCATTACAGATCCATATCCGGTTCATTTCTTTTTAACATAGAATACCCTAGGCTGGTAAGATACATAGCTTTATATTTAAGAGAGCTTTTCGCTTTATAAAAAAAGCTATTTAGAATGAAACGATTAATACAGCGTTTTCTTGCCCAACAGCGTATTCTTGCATTACCCGTCATCTAGAGGTAAAGTAAATTTGATTTGGAATCTAGTTGACGTATTCAATGATAGTTTCAATAAAATATAAAATATGGTGTGCACTATTTCATAGAATAGGCGAAGTCGCAGGTGCAGTACGAGGGGTGAAATAGAATTAGATCCAGCAACTTTAGACATCTAGCTGAGGGAGAATTTTCAATACCTCTCTTGCGGAAAAATAAAAGCTCCTCATAGAAAAATGGTTTCATAAAAACTCTTGTTGGATGCAAGGGGCAAAAAAGAGGCTCAAATGCTTACTGACCATTTTCAAAAACATTGCTTGTAGATTATCCAAGTTAACACTAAATGATATTTTTAATTTTTCACAAATGATTTGGCAGTCATGAGAGTCAAAATAGCAGACGGATTGTTAAGAAGTTCAACTGGGGTCAAGTTTATAGAAAATGGATATAATCGGATGAGATGGCTGCAACATGTTTGAGGAGTCGTAAAAATTTGGTCGCCAAGACGAATTAAGAGTACACAGTTCCTTGCAGTGAGTCCAAAATGATTTAAGATTATTGGCCTGTGAAGGAAATTCAATTTGTGATAAACCGGGATCGCATGCGCTTTTAGTTTGCTCCTTTGTGCCAGATCTCAGAGTCAAGAAGAGTTCTAGATTAAGTTGTGATGCAGATTGCTTAATTTTTTTTGCGGTATTTGTTTTTTTTACTTTGACTTATTGAAGAAAGGAGTTTTTAGCAGTTTAAGATAATAAATTTGGATGGAGCAAGATAAACTGGCTAAAAAATACCGTAAAAATCATCAACTGAATATTCTTAGGGTAAAAATGGCAACATATGCATCGAATCAAAAGAGCTTAAAATGGAATTGACGCCAACATCGTCACCACGAAAAAGGCCACGAAAGAACAAGAAAGATGATGTACTTATTTCTGGATAGTGAACAGAATACGTAAATTTAAATGAGTAAATCAATTGGTTCTCTATTACATCGAATTCGAGAATATCGGTTTTCTGATTCTGAAGACGGCAATCAGTAACATATGGATTTATGAGAAATTCGAACGAATAGTCTAGTAACTTCATACATTAGATCTTGCGTTATATCATGTCAAAATCGAAAAAAATCGAGAAATAAAAGAACTTGTTTTATGATAAAATTAATGAGTAAATTTTTAAATTATACTAAATTTGCTACAATTTGAGATCAGAACCGTCTCTGTAGATCCGATAGTTTCCGAGATACAGCCTTAAAAAATTATCGATTTTATTAAATTTTGACATTTTTAGCAATAATTTGTTGTTCTAAGTGCATTTTCACCATGTCAGACTATTCTAGTAGATCCCCCATTAATTTAAGAGGCCCACAAATATCCTCCCCTACATTTATTATTTGTTATTTCAACGTCCTGTTCTTTATATTATCGAAGTCTTGTCTGAACGTTATGGGATGTTAAAAAAATGAGAATTATATGAATTATTATTTAATACAAATACAAAAAAAAAAAGATAGATAATTATATCAAAGATTGTACAGCAAAGATAACATCAATCACACTCTACCTACATCCATTTAAAAAATTTGACCTCTTAGAAGGAAGTCTGAATGGAGGTCTATTTCTAGCTCGGCATCCTGTACGTTGTCACAGGAGGCCCCGCTGCAGTGCATGCAGACTGACGAGCATTTCAGCCCGCCTTTAATGCAGCTGCATGCGTTCCCAAAAGATTTGTTTCAGCCACACAAAATCATCCGTAAGATGTGCTGTGAGGCTGCGTCTCTAGTCATCATTTTAGGGCTGAGACCTAGTGACGTGGATATCAGTGTGACTCCTAACCAAATCTGCATCTATAAAAAGGTTATAGTCATATAGAAAATGATAAATTATAAATTTGATGATATAAATTGGGCAGCGTTTCGTTAAGAAGGAAGCCTGGCCAGATTAAAGCTGATTTTCGCCGTTGTTCTAGCGAATAGCTGGTACCACAGCTCATGATGGTTGTGGGTATTGGGGTTGCCTCGGTACGGAGCAATTGCTGTTCGTTCTCCTACTGCTAATATCTCATCAGGTGGCATTGAGAAAAATTGAAACTTTCTCTTGAAGGTCCAGATTTCTTTCAAATCGCAATTGCCATTATTTGCTTCTTCCTTGACTAAAGAAACAGGATGTCGAGTCACAACCACTGAAGGAATGAATGACGACTTCGAGCAGGTTATCTTTCCGCTTCCACTTTTCTTAGAAAAAAATCTCATGTTGGTTTGCAATTGCAGTTAGAATGATCAACAAGTCAATGTCCTCACTAACGACCATCACAACATCGTAGGTAGAGGCAACAGTGACAGCAGCATCTTTTTGTGCCTGGAGTACTTGAGTTGTTAATTCTCATTTTTGTTGTCAGCAGATTGATAAAACGATTTTTGTTTCGGTCGTTCGACAAGAACTTCCTTGAGGAACCTGCGCCATAGTTTTTTCATCAAAAATAATCTCTGGAGATGAGTGGCTTTTCGAAAACGCTTAGAGCTGTTTCTTCTTTTCTGTACAGCGCCTATGGGGTAGCAGGCTACATGTAGTCTTTCTGCTTGAGGATCTATGCTTCTATTCTCATACCAAGTACTTGTGACCTGTGTTTTTAAAACAAACAGTTGCTAGTTTGGAGGATGTTTCAACGATCAAAATATCGTCTCCATACTTTTCAAACAAGCGAATTTTCACTGCTCGTGGTTGAGGTCGTTCTTCTTCTATTTGGTCCATGAGTTCATTTAGAGAAAACTAAAACTCCACAGAGATCAGCCGTGGAATGCTGACGGTTTCCCCTGAAAATTCCTTTTGGTGGTGCCTGGTAAAGCTTTGTTTGGCAAAACCAATATCTGGCATCAAGGGCTACCAATTCTGTGTCCTCAGATGTACGCTGTGGTATTTCGATGACGAATGCGCCATCACGTTTTTCAGCTGCTTTCAAGATTGTTAAATTGAGAGACATATTTTCCACACTAATGGCATCGTTCCTTTTTTCTGGCTTCTTCTTCCTTTGAGCAACTCTTCAGATATTTTGTCTCTGCAGAGAAAGCAGTGTTCTCGAAAATTGAACAGATGAGACACTGATCTCGTTGGTCTTGATGGTTTCTCACTTCTTTCTGCGCAGCGAACAACTATTTGGATAAATTCCGGGTTCTTATATATCTCCTGACAATCACCGTCCACAGATATCTCATTAGCACCCTTCAATAAACATTCATTTTCTTGGTGCTTAAGAAAAACACTGGACGCAAGAAGGAATTTTAGACCCCTTTCCTTTACTAACCACACTTCACCTTGACTTAAAGTCATCTTATATATAAAATACAAAGTCGCACTGGGGCTGGGATCAGACATTTTGTAGATTTTGAATTTAAACTGCAAAAACGACACGCACAACTCATGTAATGAGACACCGGCCAGAAGAGAACTAGGTAAGGACAGAGAACTGAGGAGTTAGATGAAATGTGATGCGAAAAAACCTGTTCTTGAGGTCTAGGGAGTAGAAAAGGAGTAGAATGGTAGAAGTGTAGTGGAGTGTTGTGAGAGGAGTGCAATGGAGGTAGTGGGGGGTGCAGTAGGGATGCGCCATTCAATCAGCAGCAGTTCCCGCACCTGAACTTTATCTTTCCCGTTACAAAAAACCCATACATTGATGTAATCTTTCAGTACATTCTTTTATAACATTATCTGTGTTTTATTATATTTTTGCTACGAAAAATATTAATTCATATTATTTTTTCCTGAAAAATCCAAAATTGAAAAAAAAATCGATTATCTTTGAAAGGCTATATATTGGAAACTAACGTAGCAAATTTAGTAAAATTTAAAAACTTACATAGAAGTATCTACGCGTAGTTTGGTTAAGTGATTGGATAGTAATCTTTAAATCAAATAATTTAAATAATCCCTTATCAATAAATTTTCTACTCGTCATGTCTAAAACTTTTATATTTAACTATTTCGCTTGGAAATATATTTTATTATAACATGTTAGATTTGCTTGGTAAATAAGTGAAACAAAATAAAATAAAAAATCAGAGTTTTTTTTTATCTTTTGAAATAGATTTCTTCAAAACAAACATCCCCAATTCCTGTTGGCAACTTTATCATGCTTTGGGTTGACTTATCTCTTCATTAAAATAGCGATATTTTTCATAAATCCATTACACATTATTGTACAGCCAATTCCGAACTAATAACTTCCATTCTCTCTAGAAACAACTCTTCGTGGCGACATCAACGTCTGTATCGTTGGCGATCCCAGTACAGCCAAATCACAATTGCTCAAACAGGTCGCTGATTTCTCGCCGCGTGCCGTCTATACATCAGGAAAAGCCTCATCGGCTGCAGGTCTTACAGCCGCTGTCGTTCGTGATGAGGAAAGTTTCGATTTCGTAATTGAAGCTGGCGCACTTATGTTGGCGGACAATGGAGTTTGCTGTATTGACGAGTTCGACAAAATGGACCAGCGGGATCAAGTAGCCATCCATGAAGCTATGGAACAACAAACTATTTCCATCGCAAAAGCTGGGGTGCGAGCCACTCTGAACGCAAGGACGTCGATTCTCGCTGCAGCCAATCCTATTAATGGTCGCTACGATCGATCGAAATCGCTACAGCAGAACATTCAGCTATCAGCTCCGATCATGTCTCGATTTGACTTGTTCTTTATTTTGGTCGATGAATGCAATGAAGTGGTGGACTATGCGATCGCCAGGAAGATACTCGATTTGCACTCGAATATCGAAGACAATATCGAACAGGTCTACACGCGTGAAGCTGTGCTTCGTTACATTACTTTCGCTAGGCAATTTAAACCGGTTATAAGTGCGGAAGCCGGCAAACTCTTAGTAGAAAATTACGGCCATTTACGGCAGCGGGATACAGGTACAGTTGGACGCAGCACGTGGCGGATAACTGTGCGTCAGCTGGAAAGTATGATTCGACTGAGTGAAGCTATGGCGAAAATGGAATGTTCAAACGAAGTGGAACTACGTCATGTAAAGGAAGCATACCGTCTACTAAATAAATCCATCATTCGAGTCGAGCAACCCGATATCCATCTGGACGACGAAGAGGTCGAGGATAATGAAGACGTCGATATGCTGCCTGAAGAAGAGCGTCCAGTGAATGGTGAAGGTGAAAACCATGCTGAAGGTGAAAATGGTGACGAAAACGGACTAGCGCACGGTGGCCTACAGAAAAAGAAATACACATTGTCATTCGAGGAGTACAAGAACATCTCCAATATGCTGGTTATTCACATGCGTGGTGAAGAGGCACGTTGCGAAGCCGGAGGAACAGACACCGGGATGCGTAGAAATGATGTTGTCAACTGGTATCTAGAGCAAGTCGTTGATTCGATCGAATCCGAAGCAGAACTGATTGAACGAAAGACGTTGATCGACAAAATCATCGATCGGCTCATTCATCATGATCAAGTTATCATTCCGTTGACACACATAGGATTGAAATCGAAGTCTAAGGACACGGAAACCGAAGGTGAATCGATGGAAGAGGATCCATTACTGGTCGTGCATCCGAATTATGTTGTCCAATAGTTTGATATTGTAATAGCTTCGGTCAATTTAGTTTTACGTACAAATTAATTCTAAGCCTGTTATCAATACACTTAAGATAATACGAAAACCAATAAATTTGTAATCGATTTTCTTACAAAACAAATACCTATTTAATTCTCTAAATTCAGTAGTGATTCCAGAACTTCCAGCGTTAAGCTGCTTATTAATTTGTAATTACTTTTTGTGACGGTAATTAGTTATGATAGTAATTAGTCTTTGCGAGTCAATTACATAATCCTACTGCAGCATGTATGATAACTCACAGTAAAGGATTATCTGCTGTAATCAGTGTACACGTGCCGTCTTCCCGTTTATGCGCCAACCTTACAAAGTTTAAACTCTGAAGTGTGCATTAAACTATTTGAACTAGCAAAATCAATCGAAGGACACGTTGAAAATCGCTGGAGGATACGAATGGACGATTTACACTTGAACATAACTAAAATCATATTCGTATTTTATAGCCCAAAACATCCATTAAGCTACTAAGAAAACATGTAAAACTTTTCAAGTGTTTGAAGACTTTCGCCGGCTCTATAAGGACATCCTTTTCCGTTTAGCTTGTAAAAAGTACGATAAGTACTTTCGTTTTCGCACAATATTTTCTTTACATGATGAAAACAAACATGGAAAAATCATTGGAAAAAGAATCTTGGATGCGTTTTAACCGAGGAACTTGTCGATTGCCCACTTGAAAATATCAATAAAAGGATAAGGGTAGAGGATGCAGGGGGATGGAAGGTGGGAAACAAGAATATTTGATGACTGCGGAATAGATGGCTTATATCGATGTCCGGCCGTCAAGAGTAAATGAATTGCTAGTGCTATTAAAATGTCATTAATTTGTAGCCGAGTAGGAGGATGCATTGAAATGTCCTTAGGCTGCAAGCGGGTAACCGTTCGTAGACGAAAGTTTCGTAGACACGATTGAATTCGGATAAGTTTTAAATTGTGAAGATGTTAGATACATATATATATAGTGAAAGTCTGGTTGTTGGTGATGGAAATATTTGAAAAGATAATTAGGTAGTGAAGTGTGGTTCGACTTTTTTTTCTCGATGAGTTGAAATGATGAACGTTCGATTATTCAATAGAGCATTCCAAACAAAAACTAAAACCTGCCTAATTTTGAAAACTTTTTGTTTAGCACTAGTGGAAGCAAATATTCCTGTATGGCTGTCCGCTTGACCACGCTATTTCCGTAACGATCATTTAAACGTAATTCGATACTACCGAACCGAGATACAAACTCGATGAGCGCATCGTCATCATCACTTGAAAATCACAATCGACACGAGTAGGAAGTCTGACCCGACCATTTACCGGACAAGTACTAATAATTGAAAGCGCAATAAATCTCAATCATTTCAACAGGCCCGCATACAAGTTGAAGTCGTCCTCAATTAGGATTTCATTTCTATGCTCGACTCCATTAAGGCGCGACTCCGCCTGGCTAGTCATGTACTGGTCCTGCCTGCACTCATTCCTTGGCCTGCATAGTCAATTTCTAATATCCCTACACGTTTCGAACCCTGACTGTGCCTAGCATATCCAAATTTAGTGTTGTAATGTGAGAGTCGACTGCGTAGATTCGATTTCAATTGGAATTGGATGAATTTAACGGTCATAGTGAAATGAGTAGGCTGACACTCTGCACTTGATAATATCTGTTTTGTTTGATTACAAATAATTTACTTTGCCTGAAACTGTTAGTGTTAATTATTAAATTCATTGTTAAAGGCGGGGGAGGAGAATCAGATTTGTTTACGTTTATATTATTAATGAATGGATAACGTATGCTTTGGTGACAAATTTGATTAGTGAGAATTTAATGAAATTAAATCTGCTTCCAAATTTAAAAAAAAAATCGTATAATCGTATAAAATAATACATACATTAAACCCTTGAAATGCGATTCGTGCTTGAATATACATAATTGAGATGAGCTTCAACAATGAACAAGCTTTAAATTTTAAAAAGTAGAGTATAGAAATCTATCGATGTTCAAGATGTTATATAAATTAATCCTCCAGAAGAGGCAAAATTCACCTCGATCTGCAAATAATGGAAATATTGCATACTTCTGAAGGCCTGAATCAGTCGTTAAATTAAAAAAAAAATTATTTCGAAGCTAGAATCAAGAACAGTTTTATTTTAAAGAAGAAATCATGAAACTATATATTTATCCAAATTATTTACTTTTGGTCTTTAATAGCATAGTTTCAAAGAATAAAAGTTAAATAACAATTCAATCAGTAGTAAAGTTGAATGCGTATTTAACAAAACCGCTTACGACGATTCTTAAAACTCTTCTTATTGATACTTTTTCTGTCGAAAAAAGCATAGTTCGATTTTCAGTATTTTCTGCTTGCATACATATGAATGTATGAGTTTATGTTTAAACTGTTATTCACGTGCTGAATATAACAAAGTTCATACAAGGTGCATGAAATAAGTGACACGTGAATATCTACAATTCTGACGCACATATTAGGACGTGAACTATTCATAAAAGGTTTTTTTATAAACAGAAGAAGAGGGCATATTCACCTTTAAATATAACTAATAATAAACTGTTAGTTTAGTTTGAAAAGATGCAGATTTGTTTCAAAGAGAAATTTATTGGCATTAGAACATCAAAATAAAGCTAAACAAAAATCGTATTCCTGACGAAAATAAAACATTCGATCGCAAGTGTGACTCCAGTTCTATTAATTTAATTAAAGTTTAAATATTTTATTTAAGGGCAGTAACTTAATAAGCAACGTTACAGTTTTGTTTCCAACAAAGCTGTGCGTTTTTCGATTTTTCTCATTTTTTTAAAAAACCAGTTTGAGAGATTATCCAGGTCAGCTTGTAGATAAAGACAGTCGTGTACATTGAATACATTTATGAAAATTTTGCCATCATCTGCATACAGTAATATAGATGAGTTCTTCAAGATGTATGGTGAATCGTGGATAAGTGGACTCAGCTGGCTCCTCTGGGGAACACTTGCAAAGATGGTGATTTCTGACGATAGCGCACCACAAAATTGCATGTGGATAATTTCTCGAGTAAAATCGAATGATCCAGCTTAATAATAAGAATGATCCAGATAATAATGTTGGAAAATTCGAATTAGTTAATGTTGAAAACTCGTGCTGATAGGGAGATATTTAGGATTTACAATGGAATGCTACGGCATGAATTATTATTGCAATCGGACGGTAAACGCTGACCGCATTTTTATCCCCTTTCTTGTGTATGGTGTATTGATTGCGTATTTTCAGATGGTATTTTGTATGCTATGGTATTTTTCATTGGTGTTTCAGACACCAATGGATACAGGCAGGTTAAAGAGGTATGATGAATCAAACGAGAGAGGAAAAGAACAACGTTACGAAATGAAATTTGAGATGCAATCCGGACTTGGGGTCATATTGTCGTCTAGTTTTTTTGAAAATGCTGCTAAGACATCTTCCTCAAAAATTAAATCATCCATTCCAAAAGAGATTTTTCCCCCTAGTGTAAAAGGCAAAAAAACCTGCTTACCAAATCTCCAGGTGACCTATCATCACGAGGTATGTAAGGTTTGACTTACTAAAAAAGGACCATCTACAAGCCCATGAAGTTCCGAGTCGGTACCCGCCTAAGCACTACTTTGACCCGGTCGTTCTGAATCAGCTATTGGAAACTACGCTGGACACTGGTAATACGCTTCCGGAGCTTCTTAGTTCGAAGCGCATGTCCCCAAATTTCAGCTCCATATAACAAGATGGAATTGGTCGTCACCATCGGCAGCCTCCGTGTCGTCTCACTGGGTCCGTCAACATTGACCATTAGCCTACTCAGCGAAGTGACGACTACTAGACCCCTGTCACATTCCCTGCAAATATGATCCCAATACGTCAGCTTGATATCCAGGGTCCCTCCCAGATATCTAACCGACTTGCTGGTCTGGACCCCGCGGAGTCAAATGTCATGGGTATGACAGTTGGTATTCCCCGCTTCGTCAGAATGACAATTTCTGTCTTAGAGACTGCCAGCTAGAGACCGTGCTCAGTCATCCACCGATCCACCCTCCTCATGAAATGGCTAAGTCTGAGTTGAGCGGAAATGGCAGATCTAGACGAACAGCTGCGACGTCATCAGCGCACCTACTAGGAATACATCCGCAGGCACTTTCAGGCGCAGTAAATCATCGTACATGATGTTCCAGAGGGTCACGTCCTATGATCGACCCCTGTGCCACACCTGAGGTGACAGTCTCGCATCATGGCTAGCTACTTGCGATACAGAACCTATCGCTGGCTACTTGCGATACAGAACCTCCGCACAAGGGCCTGGAGGATATCCGTCCACCTCGCCGAGTTGAAGGCATTTTGTACATTAAGTGCTGCCAGCATTACGACCGGTCTGGATTGATGACATTCCTCTTCCGCTTTTGCTACAGACCCAACAACGAGATGCTAAGAAACATTGTCAAGTTGTTAAAGTTTAAATAATTAGAGGCTTCCGTATATGTTTTATGGAAGTGATTAGCAATCACATTGCTTATAATTATTGGAGCAGTAATGGTTATGCTGGCAGATATAAATGTAGCCAGGCATAATCTGGCTGGTATAATTAAAAAAATTCTAAAATTTTATTGGCTGCTTACGAAAATTAATTCCGAATTCACTGATGTGATAGTTATATGCCAATTGTAATTTAATCTGAAAAATATAGCGAAACTCTGAGAAAATGTTAATGTCTGACACAGTACTTCTTCCTTACTTTAGATAACTAAAGTCGAGTGGGGGCCATTGCAAAGTTTTAGCTTGCTTGACACAAGTTTTATGAACACTTTAAAAATAACATGAAATATCTGAATTTCGACAGAAAATACAAAATTATCCCAAAACTATCACAGAATATTCAAAAAATTTCACTCATCCAGGACTTTTGAAACAAACGAGGATGAGTGAGAGAAAAACGTCAAAAAGCTGACAGTACACAAATCAACGTACCCGACTCCTTCTGCTTCACCATATAGCCATGAGCTATGCAAGTGGCCACTATCAGTCCGCACAAATAAAAAGTAACACCTGTCTTAAAATAATGCAAATTTATTTCAGCGAAATTCGATCAAACCCTTTTCATTCCATATATACATTGCACAGCCTGATATCTTTTTGTATCATTTCGTACGAAATTTTCCAACTGCGTATTTCATGTTATCCTACTTCTGAAATTAAAAAATAAACTCTCCATTCCAATAACTCCCAGGTTTCATGCAAGGAAATTATATCACATGTATCTGATAGGAAAAAACCGAAGAAATTATCAATGAGAGTTTTGAAAGTGATACTTTTTGAAAATTAGAGAATACCTACACGAAAAAAATTGAAAAAGAAAACTATATCGAGCAGATTTATTTTTTACAAAATAAAAATCTTGCGAATAACAAATAGCTGTTTTCATTTGATACTTAAAAGTAAGGAATATTAATTTTCAGCATGAATACATTGTTTACAAAGCTTCAACTTACATATTTTCCCTCGAAATTTGAAGCAAAATAGCAAACTTTGTTTTTCGGGCAGTAATTCGATGTGCTATTTTCAGACAAGCGGACGAAAATATTGTTTAGATTGAAATTTGTCCTTCGAAGAGATAAGATAATATTTGAGATAATTTTACACTATTTAGTAGGCTTATTGTCCCTTGGGCCATTGGTATTTCATTTGTCTATAGAAAAATATCCTGATTGGACATGAGGAGCCATTGAGGAGCTATTTTTACTAATGTTCGAAGAAGAACATTAGTATTAAAATCACTTTGGCCAAAAATTCATGTTTCTATATATATATACATATATATATACATATATATGTATTATATATATATATATATATATATATATATATATATATATATATATATATATATATATATATATGTATATATATATATATATATATATATATATATATATATATATATATATATATATATATATATATATATATATATATATATATATATATATATATATATATATATATTATCAAAAAATTTCAGTGAAAAAATCTCAGGAACGCGCCATCTGATTGAGCTGAAATTTTCAGGACACATTGGTGTATATGCAGAATATTGGCAGGTCTCACAAAAAGTTAATAATCTTTAACCCTTTGGCACCGGCGGCCATTTTAGTGATATTTTTAATATACCTATTATTCCGTACACAAATAATTTTTGCAAAAATAAAGTTTACGAAATAAATTTCGAACGTGTTTACATGTGTATCGGATAATGTTTTGGAATTTTTTAGCCCCATGTTTGCGCTGGGTGCCTAAAAAGAGAACGGGAAAATTTGAAAATTTTTAAATTGCGATAACTTTTGACAGAGCTATTCAATCATCACGAAATAATCAGGACATATTGGTATTATTTAGTTGTAGATTTGTGTAGCATTAAATGAGCGTGCTGGCAATCCTGTAGCTAAGGCAGGCACTGAAAGTAAAAACCTCCAAATCATCGTTTCTCTTGAAAAAATATCGCTTCTTCAAAAAAAAAGCCACTCATATGTAAATTTTGTGCTTTGACATGGTATAACGGGCACGCCTGGTAACTCTTGCCCAATTTACCTATATTTTTAGCATCAAAAACTTCTGTTCACGGAAACTCACGATCCGATTAGCAGAATTAATTGAAATTTGCAGAATGTATTGGTCTTAAATAGGACCAGGTCTGATAGAAGTGATTTTAAAATGCGGGCGATTCTGTGCCAGTGGTGCCATCTTGAAAAATCACTAAAAAAGATAACTGCTTTTAGCCCTATAAATTCTGATTGAATCGTTCGATTTTAACGAAATTCACACAGTAGCTGAACCTTACTTCAATCCACGTTTGGTAGCAATTTGGTCGAATTCAATTCGGTTGGAGCTGCCAGCTATGATCATTTTGGTGTCTTCAATTTGAAAAAATCAGAATTTGGAAGCGAAAACATTCAAACAATCGAATATCCTAAAAATGTCCGTTTCATACAATAAAACCAATCTGTTTACAAATCTTATGCTTTATCTACACGTTCAAAGTAAAACTTTGGAAAACTCGTTTCGGACAAGAACGGTAACCCTTTCCCAGTTAACCTATATTTTAAGCATCAAAAACTTCTGTTCACAGGAATTCACGAGCCAATAATCAGATACAACTGAAATTTACAGAATGCATTGGACTTAGGTAGGACCAGATCTGATAGAAGCGATTTTGAATTATGGGCAACTCTGTGCCAGTGGTGCCATCTTGAAAAATTACAAAGAAAAAAAAACTGCTTTTTGCCCTATGAAATGTGAATAAGTTACCAGATTTTTATGAAATTGACACAGTAGCTGAACCCTACTCTAATCTCTGTTTGATAGAAATTTGGTTGAAAAATTCGATTGGTGCTGCCAGCTATGGTAATTTTTGTGTCTTTGGTTTTGAAAATTTGCTCAGGAAAATAAAACATTTTGCTCTATAACTTCCAGTGCAGTCATGAAATCAATACGAATTTCATACAATTAATGAAACCTATTATAAACATTATTCAGGCCAAATTTGGTTGAAAAGCCAGCTATTGTCGGTTTTTGCAATACCTTTATTAAGCGGTTTTATCGTAGAATTTTCAAATGGTAATGATATTGTAGTGACAATAAACAGCAAATATAAAATTTTCGATTATTTGAAAAAACTCGCTGAAGGTAACCCTTAATTTCTTTATACTCCTATAACTTCGAATGTGATTAAACAACGTGAAGCAGATGTGATATATTCTTGGCTTGCATACTGGCAGATGGTTGCCAGCACGAGTCGGTTGTGCTACTTTTGTATCAATAAATGCTCACAGTTAGCATTCATACCGGAAACATTTACAATGAAAATAAATAACCAATGTTCCAATTCCCAAAGTTCTGCAAGTTTTTCGGATCGCAGCCCCAAACATCAACGTCAGTTACAGTGCTGCAGGCACTGAACATTTTCTTCATTGATGTAACATGAGATGCTGCTTTCAAAATTTTGTGAAATAAGCAACTGATGACGAATATAATTAACCCGTGTTTTGCTCTCATAAACGTTGAAACGCATGCCAGTGGTAATATCTGAAAACTTCCATCATATGAGTTATAATGCATTCTTGAGGCTAAAGTTAACGTGGCGTTTGAAATAGTTTGGCCATAATAAGCAGCTCATGTGGTGGAATATGCACTCAAAACCTGCACGATTCTTCTACTGTTGTTCGAACATTAGTGTTTCTAGCGGTTCAGGTGCGCTAGAGTTTTTTTAATTGAAGATATTTTCAACTAACTCCACAGCCATAGGCTTACTCGCATTTTTTAATAACTTCAGTGTAGTTTGGTCTTATTTAAGGGTAATACACCCTGTGGATTTCGGTAAGCTCTGATGAGTCGGTCTTGAGTTTTTATGAACATTGAAATATGATGGGGTCGTCACGAGATAAGTTCGTTGTTGGGCCTTGGGATATTTCTCTGTTTTCTTGTATCGTCGCAGGGTCCTTACTGAAGAGGAATAAAGGTTAGACTAACCCAACAGTGGAGAGTGGATTGTACCACTATTCAACCTACCAAAGCGGCGAGGCCGCAGTTATTGATGGCACCATGTCAAAGCTAACCTTAGACATTTGCCGTGCTTGAATTATGCTCCGCAAGAATAACCTCGCTAGCAGAGACCCAATAGAATAAAAGTGTATTGTACGCTTACTCAAATGAATCTATTTTCACAATATTCTTACCACTCCTTATATACGATTTTTACAAAACATTACAAACAAAACTTAACCTATTTTATGATCTAAACTCAGCATGCCCTGAAATAAATCAATAACACACAAATTTCCCATGACACAATAATCTATATGAATCACATGTGTTCAACTTTCACACGCTACACTTGACCAACATTTCTAGCGCTACTCTATCAACACGTACAAGATTTATTGCCATGTGCGCTTATTCACACTGTAACCAA
Organism: Nemotelus nigrinus; assembly: GCA_947369275.1. Lineage (NCBI taxonomy): Eukaryota > Metazoa > Arthropoda > Insecta > Diptera > Stratiomyidae > Nemotelus > Nemotelus nigrinus. Next base: position 43,159,619 of record OX376375.1, read on the forward strand.
AACATAACATATTTGGATCGCGTGCCACAGTGACACATAATTTATTATTGATCGCAACATGACTCTGTACTGCATTTGAATATACCATATGGCATGGATATTCACGGTCGCTACTCGGAAACCTGATATGGTTAGTTGAGCACAAGTGTATAGCATAGTACTTGACCTATATAATACGTGTGGTCTGCTATTACGTATACGATATGAATGAACTACATGGTGTTCTATTTTGACTTGTTTGTTTTGCTTTGATTTATTTCATGCACGTGATGGTATATCATTACACTTTTACCCTTTTTTTGATTAGGGTTCATTTGCAACAAAAAAAAAATGAAGACTAATCACAACATTAGGTTCAATAATCCCAGAAGGGGTTTTTATAATAATATTCTCTTATCTTTAGTCACAACAAAGTTTATCATTCTTAATTTACTTTAAAATATAACAAAATTTCTCTATTTGTAGGTTCAATATTTTTTTTTTTTTATTTACAATAATGCTTACTTAGCTTAACTTAACATAATGCGTATCATCCTGAACGTTTCTATTACAAAATTTTTATATGTAGGTTCGTATATATATATTTTTTTTTTTATTTAACTACATTGTCGTTTATGTTACATGTGTGGTAAGGTTTTAATCTGTTTTTATGCACTAATTTACGGTTTCCTGCTATGTCTAAAGTGACATTACAGTGATCCATGTCCAATACTCTATATGGACCTTTATATGGCGGTTGATGTTTCTTTCTATTCTCATTTTTCAAAAGTACGAAATCTCCTATTTTAGGATTCAAAGAATGTATATTTGTTTGGTTCATTGTTCTTTTGATTTTAACTTTTTCAATCAAACTTCGTGCTCTATTGATCGACATCCTCAATCTTGCCTTTAACTCGTTGGCATAATCATCTAAATCGTAAATTACATCTTGATTATCAACTATGTCATTTGGTAAATATGGAAGTTTACCGAAAATCAATTCAAATGGAGTGTAGTTTGTATCTACATTTGGGGTTGTATTATACGCAAATGTGTAATATGGAACCCATTTGTCCCATTGTTGGTCATCAGCAAACGAATACATATATTCGTTTAGTACTCGATGATTCCTTTCTACTACTCCTAAAGTTTGGTGGTGATATGGTGTTGAAAATATTTGTTTTATTTTTAGCAAATCACAGATGTTGCTCATAAGCTTATTTGTAAATTCAGTACCTAAATCAGACTTGAGTACTTTGAAATGTCCATACTTTAATATAAACTCATTAACTATTCCTACAGCTATGGTTTGTGCTTCCTTATTTTCTATTGGGAACGCTACTACAAATTTAGTTAGTTCACATTGTAAGGTTAATATGTATCTATAGTTATTAGATATTCTTAGTGGACCTACGGTATCTATTTGTATTGTTTCAAAACTCGTTGTTGGTGTGTCGGTTTTCATCATTTCTCCTTTTGTGTGTCTCACCTGTTTGTTTATTTGACAAGGTGTGCAATTCCTTATGTGGGATTTAACCATACCGTTCATGTTTTTCCAGCAATATCTTTGTTTTAGCTTTAACAAAGTTTTGCGAATCCCTAAATGTCCTCCGTGCGGTGAATTGTGATATTCTTCTATTAATTTCACCTGTTCATCTTTATTCGCTATCTTAGCGGGCGGCTTGTATATCATTATTCTTAGCTTCATATGCGCATTATCTTTACCTTTTCGTTGCAACAGGTTAAATACTTTCTTAAATTCTTCCTTGTCTATAGACTTCAATATAACATCATCACTTGTTAATGAGAGTACTTGGATTTTGTTACGTCTAGCAAAATCTAATAGTTTCTCCATAATCAAAACGTGTTCTGAATGTGGATTATCACTATTATTCTCATTACTCTTGTGTCTGCGGGTACCCCTATTTATTGTTAGCTTTGCATTAACGGAAACTGGTTTCACGTTAGATATATCGCTACAATATACTTTTACAATATCTTTCGTACGTACGATATCAATACTTTTATTTTCATCATTGCGCAGGATAAATTTTAACTTCATAACACCGGTGATATCCGACAAGCTAGTGCAATCCCAACAATAGAATTGATCAGGTTCTACTTTTACGTGGTTGCTTTCGCTGCGGGTTTCTTGCTTTTTATCCTCTGTTTTCTTTGCCATGCCCCTTGTAATTGCTAATAGCTTACGTTTTGCTGTTTCATCTATAACCGGAGGTATTAATGCTTTTAAAGAGTCAGAATCCAACTCAATTCTTGACAAGGCATCAGCATTCGTGTTCATGCTGCCTTTCTTGTACACAATCGTGAAATCATAATCCGATAAGTCAACTCTAATTCTAGTGAGTTTTGATGAAGGATTTGCATGGGTGAATAAAGATACTAGTGGTCTATGGTCTGTGACAACTACGAACTTTCTTCCGTAGAGATAGGGTCTGAAAAAGTTTATGCCCCAATGTATGGCTAAAAGTTCTTTTTCTATAACTGGTTTGTTGATGTCGTGCTTTGCTAGCGACTTGCTTGCATACGAAATTGGTAAATCCTGTCCAATTTCACCTTGCGATAATACAGCGCCTAATGCGTAATTAGATGCATCAGTTGTTAAAATGAATGGTTCTTCGAAATTTGGATACTGCAAAATTGGTGGTTCAATTAATTTATTCTTAAGTGTTTCATACGCTTTTTGACATTCTTCGGTCCATTCAAATGTAACGTTCTTTTTCAATAGCGAGTTCAAACTTTTTGCAATTCCGGCAAAATTCGGAATAAAACGCCTGTAGTAGTTGCAAAACGCAACAAATCTGCGTACTTCATCTGCACATTTCGGAACCGGATAGTTTCTGATCGTCTCAAATTTAGATGGGTCTGTTTTAACACCTTCACTGGTTATCAAATGCCCTAAATACACTACTTCCGATTTCAAAAAGTGACACTTCCCAGGGTTCAACTTCAAGTTGTACTGTCGCATTCGCTGTAACACTTTGCGAAGATTATCATTGTGGTGTTTGACACTGCATCCAAAAACTATGATGTCATCTACGTATAGGAATGCCTCATGACTTAAACCACTCAAAGCTATCGTCAACATCCGTTGGAAACTGTTGGACGAAATCTTTAATCCAAATGGTAGTCTCTTGAATTGATAGTGACCATCACTGGTCGAAAACGCGGTGACGGGTCTAGATTCTTTCTCAAGTTCGATTTGGTGGAATGAACTAGTCATGTCCAAAGTTGAGAAATACTTCGCTCTACCGAGTCTATCTAGAACGTCTTCCAATCTAGTCAAAGGAAACTTATCATTGATGATTTTGTCGTTCAATCTACGAAAATCCACTACAAGTCTCCACTTAGCTTTACCATCTGAAGTCTTCTTCGGTACAACCAAAAGTGGTGAATTGTATGGGCTTACTGACGGTTCGACAATATCATTGTCTTCTAAGTCTCTGACTTGTTGTAATATTTCTTCGTTTTGAGCTTGAGGTAGCCTATAATTCTTAATGTAGACCGGACTATCGTCTGCCATCTGCAGCTTTTGTCTGTAGAAATTGTTTGTTGTTAATTTCTCTTCCTCCAAGTGAAAAACATCTTGATATTCTTTGATTATCTCAAGCAAGCTGTCCATAGATCTTTTGTCCAAATTATCTTTATCTATAACTCCCAGCAGTTTCTCGAAACGTTTCTGATCACCTCTCTGTTGTTTTCCTGCATATACCTTGTAGTTTTTTAGTGGTTCAACCTCTATGTTGAAGTTGTTTATGACTACATCTCTATCAGTTGTGTTCAGAATCTTTACGTGTCGAACGCCTTTGGCTGGTATAATAGTATTTCCGATGAAAACACCCTTCTCAATTTCTGCGTTCAGCACAATGCTATCCTCATCGATGCTTACATTTACCGGAACTATTGCTTCAGTTCTCGCGGATATATTAATTCCCGAATGGTTCTGACGTTTTGTATCCATGGGTAATACAATTTCCTCATCTGACACACTAAAAGAAATGGTGAATGTTTCATAATCAATTTTACTCATGAAACTAACTAATAAATCTCTACCGATAATACCGTCTGTACTAATCGGAAAATTGTCGTCTACAATGTGAAATAGTTCTGTTATGCTTTTGTTCCCAATTAATAAGTTTAATTTCGAAGTACCTAAAGACGTAGTTACTTCCTTAGTAATACCAGTTAACTTAATTTTATCCTTGCTATTCACTCTATGTTCTAACGCCTTAAATATACCTACTTTACAAATTGATACGTCTGCACCTGTATCTATCAAGAACGATAGTTGTCTATTCGCTCCATCATTATAAATTCTTACGTAATTCGTGCAGCCATCAGTTATTCTGTAAATTTTACATTCTTTACTCATGTTATTTATTCCGGGAGGTTCCTCATTTCCTCTCCGGAACCTAGGACGTTTCCCTGGTCCGAAATTACGTGTAGGCTTCTATTATTGTTATTGCGGTGATTACTATGGTTGTTGGGATATCTGTTATCCCTACGGTTATTATCTCTGTTATCATTATTATCTCTATAATGATTTGATCTGTTATCTGTTTTTCTATTAAAATTTCTATGGTTATCATATCTTTTATTCCTAAAATCTCTTCGACTGTCTCTATCCCTATAACCATTGCTATTTCTATCATTGCCATTGTTTCTGTATCTTCGATCACGGTTATTTCTATTATTTGCAAAATTGCCGATATGCATTACGCTACTCGTAGCTTGAGATTCTAATGTCTCAATCTCTTGCGCTAATGATACTGCCTCAGCAAAAGTTTTGGGCCTAGCTGAAAATATTGTGCCCTTCAGCTGGTCATTAAGTCCACTTTTAAAGATAGTGAGTGCATAAGTATCGTTCATTTGCGCGATAACTTTCTTTTCTGGTTCTGTAGCCTGATTACCTAGCCCTTGTACCTGTAACTGATTGAGCTCATCTACCAAAGATAAAATTTTATCTTTATATGTAGTAACAGATGATCTGTTCTGACACATGTTACTGAGCATAGAATGAATCTGTGGTACTGTTTTATTGTTTCTAAACCTGCTAGATAATTCATCTTTTAAAGATTCAAAAGTGCTGATTGAGGTGTTAATCAAAGATAATCTCACATTCGCGGTAAGCTTAACTTTAGTGACGAAATCTATGAGTTGGGTTTTTCCTGAAGCGGTTAATGTGGAATTTAGTAATTCTACTATCTTCAAAAAGGATTCTAATTCCTTATACTTTCCCTCGAAAGTAGGAATTATTTTTATGGCAGTCTCTAGACTAAACTCAGACATCTTGGCTTTGTCTTCTAGTACTTGTAAACTAGTCTCTAATTCTTCGGTGATGTCGCACTCTTGTTGGACGTCTTCCGCAGAATATCCTTGTTTACCAAGCTGTAGCCAGATTTCTCCCTCCAATATCGCTGATACCGCTTTGAACTTTAGTTTTATATCTAAAACCTCAGAGCTTTCGTCATTAAAATTGCTGATTGTTTTCCTAAATTTTTCTTTACGCGCCTGTAAATCGTTCAATTTTTCTTTTAAAGTTTCAAACCTATATAAATTCTTCGAACTTTTTCTTAAATTTCTCAAAACCTGTTCGTTTTCCAAGATTAAACCTTCTAAAGTGTCCATACATAATTATTGTAAGACTGGAATTTTGTAAGAAAGAAACGTACATTCATAAATAAAAGTTTTTTTTTTTAAACTCATGTATCAAGACATGTATATTGTTTTAATTATTGCTATACATCTATACTCCTATTTAACCTCTTAGTTACATATTCCTTATTCTTTTTATTGTAGACATAGAATATTCCTAATATTATACAGAAAATTGCTGCTGTTGTTAAGGATTGTTGATACTCCTGTATCACCGTTACCTCCTCCGTCGAGCAATTATTTCCCATCTTCTTTAAGTTCCCGTAGTCTCTTCCGGAAATACTCTTTCTGCTGCCCAAAAGAAATTCGTACCAATCTGCGTAGTTCCGCTCGTTCACGCTTTAACTTTGTTTTCCTGCCTCCACGTGGCCGTCTTGGTTTGGGGATGGTGTCCAAGATATCTTTTTCAGCCTTCCTTTTGTTGAATTCTTCAATTCTCCTAGGTCTGGGTCCAAGTGTGTTTATTGCTGTGGGCTTGTAGTAGGATGGTGTAGTCGACACTGGCTCAGGGACGTATTCTTCCCGTTCTGACTGTCCTTCTTCTTCTATGCAGCTGCCCGAATTTTCATAGTAGAGTCCAGAGTTCCATCCTGGCAGGATCGCCATGAAATATGATGGGGTCGTCACGAGATAAGTTCGTTGTTGGGCCTTGGGATATTTCTCTGTTTTCTTGTATCGTCGCAGGGTCCTTACTGAAGAGGAATAAAGGTTAGACTAACCCAACAGTGGAGAGTGGATTGTACCACTATTCAACCTACCAAAGCGGCGAGGCCGCAGTTATTGATGGCACCATGTCAAAGCTAACCTTAGACATTTGCCGTGCTTGAATTATGCTCCGCAAGAATAACCTCGCTAGCAGAGACCCAATAGAATAAAAGTGTATTGTACGCTTACTCAAATGAATCTATTTTCACAATATTCTTACCACTCCTTATATACGATTTTTACAAAACATTACAAACATAACTTAACCTATTTTATGATCTAAACTCAGCATGCCCTGAAATAAATCAATAACACACAAATTTCCCATGACACAATAATCTATATGAATCACATGTGTTCAACTTTCACACGCTACACTTGACCAACATTTCTAGCGCTACTCTATCAACACGTACAAGATTTATTGCCATGTGCGCTTATTCACACTGTAACCAAAACATAACATATTTGGATCGCGTGCCACAGTGACACATAATTTATTATTGATCGCAACATGACTCTGTACTGCATTTGAATATACCATATGGCATGGATATTCACGGTCGCTACTCGGAAACCTGATATGGTTAGTTGAGCACAAGTGTATAGCATAGTACTTGACCTATATAATACGTGTGGTCTGCTATTACGTATACGATATGAATGAACTACATGGTGTTCTATTTTGACTTGTTTGTTTTGCTTTGATTTATTTCATGCACGTGATGGTATATCATTACAACATAAATTTTGGGTGCTCAAAAATAGGTAATTTAGTAGAGGGCTACCTACCGTTCTTGTTTGATGCGACATTCTGAAAGATTCAAATATTCAGGGTGAGAAGACCATTTTTTCATGTTCCTGCTGTAGCTACTGTCTTGCCCGCACATTCATTAAAAATCAAGCATATTTATTTCTGGTAAACAGTAATACGTACGTTCTGCGAATTTTGGACGGTTTGGTGATTTTTCCTGAGGCTATCACAAATCGAAATTTGAAAAAATTGTAATAAACAAACGAAAAGATGATTTTCTTTATTAGTCTCGAGACGAACGCTTCTTGCTGCTCTGGTGTTCGTTTAAATTATTAAATGGCACTCAGCACCCATATAGTATTAAATATATTTCCAAAATGTTATCTCAACCAAGCTTAAAACATCATTTATTTGTATTTAGCATACTTGTTCTCCCAATTTTTTTTTCCACAGAAATATAAGTGTCAGACATGTAGGGGTCACGGCATTACCAATAAAATTAAAAATATCTTCATTTAAACATTACACAGATCTGCTCCTTGAACTCCTTGAGTTAACCGCACTAATCCTGGATGAATGAATATTCCTGATTTTTGAGAGATATCCATTCATTCCAGTTTTTTTCCAAAAATCAGGAAGTGGCTAGTTTAATTAATTACGTTCGCACAGTAAACAAAAGCTCTTCTTCGATCTACTCCAACGAATACAGCCTGAAATATTTTCATTCACAAAAAAATACTTCCAAACCATTTTATTCATTCATTGTCCGCTAAAATGCTACAAGTGGTTTATGCTTTTCGATAAAATTCATACATATTGCCGTTACCCACACATTCTAAAACCACGAACTTTCACCTTCTCCGGCAGATCTAAATCTTTCACAACACCATTGTCCTTTCATTTCACCCCGATTGTTCTGTTAAATCAAAAAAAAGCTTTCTTTCACAAGATTTTCCCCCACCTGTTCATTCTACGAGCACGTGGGATGATAAACACATCCTCCAAGCTTCTTTAAGACCCACCCACATTGTGCGCCGGAGTTTTCACCGGTACGAAAAACGTGCGATGCTCTTATAAGCCCTCTAACTTAGCTTGAATCATCTATGAAAAATACTATACTGAGTCCACAGGCTTTTTCAATGCTTTCCTTGCTTTTCTTGATTCCTTAGCAAGCTTTTCGTTTCGTTACTTTCCCAAGTTGACGGGTTTTTGATTTTTCTATAAATACGTCCGTATCGTGAAAATGTTATTGCATAAAGCTTGCAACAGGCAATCTGAAAGGATATTTCTGTGAGCTTGAATAAAAGCTAGATACAGTGTTTGAACGGTTTTAATTTCTCTGGAGATCAATCATTAGTGTGAAAGTGGTGAAATTAATGTGTAAATGTTTGATAAATCAACGCTTGATTAGCACATTGAGTTGAAGTTGATAGAACACTGAATAGTTAAAGAGATTTGTTATCGTGTTGAACTAGTTTTGAAGTAGTGAACGTTTTTGAAACAAGATAAACGATCGAAGGAATTTTAAGACGTGTAAACGGTGGTCAATTGAGAATTTTGAAGGAATATTTTCAAAAGGTGATTATTTGAAATAAGTGTTGATTGTATAAAAATCGAGAGAGTGATATTTGTGATGGTATTTCGTATATAGATTTGGATTTGGGTTTGTAATAGGAATATATGTTTTGCATTTATATTTTAAATAACTCAACCAAATAATATCAACAAATGAAAAAAATCAACGCCAGGTGTAATTTTTTGCTACTAGATATCCTTGAGCCTAAAATTTTTATCAAAAATATTGAAAATCGCTTTCATGGCAGTAGAGTGCGAAAAGATAGTTTGCCAAATAACTTCCAAACTGAACCATGCTTTTTTTTTAGTGTTTTACACTAAATATGAACACGTTCCCATGTTTAGCTTTGATTTTTGCCTCATCACTAGACTCATGCTGAGATTTGAAGGAATTATTCAAATTACCTTTTATGAATTATTGGTTTCAAATCGGAGCTTAATTTACCGGAGTACAAATAAGTATATTAGCAAAATAAAACGTTTGCGTTGCATATAATTTTTTGCTCTTTAGGATCATTTTTCTATGAAACAATAAATTGTACGAAACCAAAATTTCTTAGGATATTTGTGCTAAAAATATGTTTGAAACAATTTCGTTTTTGTCTTTAACTCCCCATTTTTCAACTCTCTTTATCTCTTTCTTGACATTACCCATCAAACAACCAGCACCTTGTCACAATTTGTCGTTTTTTTATTGCTTTGGTTGTAAATAACCTGCACACACTCCTTTCAACACTGCTCAGTGACTGACTTTGCTCTCTCCAAAAGGCTCAGTTGTATCCGGTATCTATTTATGACGAAAGCAATAGTTTTGGCTTAAGATAAGGCACAACAAGTTAAGTAGAAACGCTTGTAGATAGCAATTTGAGATAAGCTCGTAATTGCCAGTAGCAGAATAGTATACAGTGTAAGTCAAAACGGTATGTATGTCGTGTAAAAATGTAATATCTCTTGAGCTAGGTTTAGTTATTGGTATCTTTCAGGCAAGACAACTTTTACGGAAGCGTAGTTTTGTGTATAAGAAGGGTGTGCAAGTTTAAGAATGGATAAAGATAGTTTTTTTTGTGAAGATTTGTGATAAGTTATCGAATTTCATAAATTTCATCCAATTTGGGCGATAACCTTTTTTGCCACACAAACCCATGTTTTGCGATCAAAAAGTGTCAAAACTGTAATTCAATTCTTCAGTAAAAAATTGAGAGCTGGTGGGCGCAAAAATTAAAAATAACTAATGTAGGATCGATTTCCCTTGAAATAATTATTTCCATTTTTCTATTTTAATTATGCTAGAGCTAAGATATTTAAATCAATTTACACTAACATGAAGATCTCACATCCAAAATAAATCCATTTTGAGAATTGAAAATTTCGTCTGAGTAATTCTTAACTTTGTAGCAGTTTGTATTTGGGCGACATTTGAGCCCATGATTTCGCCCACATTGGGCGCGAACATATATCTTGCTCTACTTTCTTTGAATCACTTTCGATTTGATAAAAACAGATTTTGTGGGAATTAACTACAAAATAAATTACTCGATTCCGAATTATTATGGCCTATCTGCAGGATATTTTGCACTTATAGTAGAAACAAATGGAGTAAACTCTCAATTTAATTTGCCAAGAAAATGTGGTGAAAAATGTGGTGTAATAGTCGAAATTTATTTGTTAAGCGAAATTCACAAGAAAAAGAAAATCAATTACGAAAATATGTTTTTTAAAAATTTATTATCTCAACGTCGATCTTTGATATGATATTTTTGCGATTTTAATGACATTGCTATATTTATTATGTAATTGTGAGTCTGCTTATTTTTTGCGGGCAATAAAAACCTGTTTTGCGTAATTTTTTTTCATATTTTTGTTGGAATTTTCGTTGTAGGTTGGTTGATTTTGAACGTTTTCAATATTCTTTCAAAAAAGCTTCCCGTAAAGAATTCTGCTGCCGGCTAAAAATTCGTTCTTTTTCTCTATACTTCTTTATTTTTCCTTTTGATTTTTTTTTTTCATTCAAACGATCAAACAGGTTTAAAATCCAACAAAAATCAGATTCAGATTTTATTAGAACGAATAATTATTTGCTAATCCCTGAACATTTTGAACGCTTGCTTGAAATTAGGGTATTTTTCTTAATTATATAGGCCTATTGCAATAGTTTTCCAGGTTCGGACTAGGGTTCGCGGACCAAGCTTATCTAAATCAGGGGTAAAGTGAGTCGTGGAACTAATCATTCCACACTCGTATAAACCATGATTGAAAAAATTGTAATGAAGCTCTTTGCCAGCTTCAACCCCTAGACCCGTATGAGGGTTGACGTGGGATTGCTTTACTTTTACTACAATAGTTTAGTTGGGATTGCTTTACTTTTACTACAATAGTTAGCTTAAGCAAAACCAACCTTACACTAATGTTAAGACAGAAAGACTTATGAGCCGCTTCAGTTGTATCGTTCAAGGTTTTTGAGCATGGTGTTATAGAATATTTAGTTTCCTCTTCAAAAATATGTTGTCTTATCAAATTTTAAATTTTGAAGCAACTAAAACCCAACCCAACCAAATCTTTTGCATTAAATGTTGCAATTTTATTTCGCATGAACCCACAAGCTACTTGACATTGATTTAAAAAGGCAATTGTCTAGGTTTTTTTGATTGTTACTAGCCAGAAAACGATGATGTTAAAGTCTACTAATGTGTCTTAGCAAATTTTTCATATGATTTGTTATTATCAAGATTTGTCTTAAAATTTATCAAGAATCTGACAAACTAATATTATTATTTATTCTTTTCTAATTTAATGTAAATTTAAGTAATTTTATATCTTTGTATAAGTTGGTAGTCTCGTTTCTATATTAGCTAGAATTTTACCAGGACGTGTTTTGAATCCTGTTTTTTTTTAAATATTCACCTGTGATACCTCAATTCCTGGAAAATGCTTGATAAGTTTCTGTGTTAAGAATAGCCTTTTTGCACTCGTAACGAATATTATTTTAATTTAGCATTCTTTGACAAATTTTTTGTTTATTTTTTCTTAAATAATACAATGATTCTATTATCAATTCTTTTGTTTGGGGAGGCGTTCTGGCAACAGGCTACTTTTAAGGCTACCTGCAAACGGCAGCTTGAAAAGTGTGGAGAATGGCTGCACTACTGGCTACTGGAGTGCTCCGCTCCACCCTTACTAAGGAACTTTTCGTGTTGCTTCATTGGCTGCCAACCAATCTACTGATCTTACAGCAAGCTAATCTTGCTGCTGGGAGACTGAACTGTGTCTCAGTATGGAATAAAACAGAGTTCGGCCATAGCAAAAGAACTAATAAATAGCATGGAAAGAACGGTATAGTGCGGAAGAGAATGGCAGAGAGTAAAGGATTTACCATCAGCTGGTACCTAAGAAGAACTAAAACCAAAATAAGTACACTTTATCATATGCCAAAATGAGAAAAGCATTCTCTCAAATGATAGGTGAGCATGTATATATCCGTGTTAGCTGATAAATAAGAGTGTATTTGCGTGTGTATAATCCCATCAAGAAACAGTAAGCGCTGCAAACATTCGCTGGTAACAAACGAAATTCTCTGTAGCTGATTGCATAAAAGTCTCGGAGATATTCATTTTACTCGCCAAATGGTATCGAAACTAGTATTCTACGTTAACTATCTTATTAGTTACCATTTTTACACAAAATCAATATTGCATAAATTTCCATTCGTTAAAATAGTCTCTTTGACAAAGCACATGTATATCAGAATGAGAAACGTATCTGATCGTACGAAGGGGGCGTGTCTTATCTTGGCGGTTTACTTTCTGTCCTTTTTCAACTTAGACTTGGATATTGCTATCTATTTCTCGCAATCAGTGGGGAAATCCAGCAAATTGTATCGCAAATCACGTACATTCCGAGCAATATATAATACTTAAGCTATGGTTCGGCCATGCGAGGATTTTGGTCGAGAGAGTTCCCGCTCCAGCGGGTGTTGACTACATCGCTTCACAATACCTACTGGATGTCGAGCTCACAACTCGTATTCCTGGTAGGGATGAATGACGTGATGGTGTCACCCTCGAAAGTGAGCTTATCCAAGTGTACACTGATGGCTCAAAGCTATAGCTTAAGTACTATATATGGCTCGGAAAGTGCGTGATTTGCGATACAATCTTCTATGTTTCCCCACTGATTGCGATAGATAGCATTATCTAAGTCCAAGTTGAAAAAAGACCGAAAGTACCCCGCCAAACAACGCTGCTACGATCAGATACGATTCTTATTACCATAAGGCAATATACATGTGTTTTGCCAAAGAGACTATTTTAACAAATGGAAATTGATGCAATATTGATTTTCTTAAAACGTTTTCTGAGCATTAAAATAGTAAGCTATAAGGTAGTTAACGCAGAATACTGCTTTTGATGCCATTTGGCGAGTAAAAGGAATATCTCCGACACTTTTATGCAATTCACTATACACAATTTTGTTTGTTGCCAGTGAATGTTCGCTGCGCTTACTGTTTTTTGATGGGATTCTGAGGACGAGGGGGAATCTGTCTTCCATCTCATCTGCCAGTGCCCGGCTTTGGTAACGAGAAGGGCTGTGGCATTTGGTGCGCCCTTTCTCTCAAACCTGACTAAACTACCCCTGGTTAATTTAAAGAAGATAGTGCGGTTCGTCAAAGGAAGCAAATGGTTTTCTAGATTCAGTGAGTAGGAGAAAGCCATAAATTATTGTGGCATTGCAACGGGCCTCCGTTGTGCCTATGTGTCTTGGTCGGCAGGCCTCTGTAGATCGGCAGCCACCACAACCTACTTACCTTAGGTGCTTAGCACCCACAAAGTTTTCAAATTGTTATCATATCAAAGTTTCAAAATTCATTTAATACACATATTTTTTCGAAAGCGATTTTTTCAGAGAATTATAAGGGTTTCTAAAATATTACTGAAATACCCACCGGTTCCTAATGGTTAGAGACACTTCACATTTGGTGGGACCTGGACCTATTTTCTATATACACCAATGCATTCTGAAAATTTAAGAACTAGCCACTGAATTTTTCTGATGAATTTTTAACCAAAGTGATCCTCACACTAATTTTCATCGTAAATCAGTAAGAATAAAGCTCTGTTGACTCCTTAGAAGTTTCTTCTCCAAGTTTTTTTTTAATTATAAAGTAATTGCATTCAAAGTATATCCCATTAGTAACGATTTTTGGCAGTGAATGGATTCCTTTATAGGAAAATTTTCGATCTTTCAATTGGATCCAATTTTCGAGCCACTTCTGATGATTTTATATGAAGTGAACTTCTTTTCAGATAGAGCTGACTGCATGGACCAAAACAAGCTAAAATTCAAACGAGCAATGTCTAGAAAGTCCAATTTCACTTCTTCTAGGCAGTTTTTGACTGGTTTCGCAACATGGGGCCTGTCGTACTCATGTAGAAAAATTGACTTTTATTGTCTGGCGTTCGATTTTTACCACTCTTCTTTTAAACCTTAGATCAAATAACTAATGATCTTGATGATTTGAGAAGTTCAAAATATGCAACCCCTTTTTGATCCAGTCAAATGCACAAAATAATCTTCGAACCGTAGATATTTTCGGCTGACGTACCCCATGATATGAGTTGTTTAGGTAATTGATCTTATTTTCATCTTCAGAATCAATTAGACACGAGTACATTAACTCTTACTTTGATACCGCTGAAGCAGCATCTCACACGATATTAAAAGCCTATCAATCATTCTTTTCTTCAGTTGTAATGGTACCTAATTTTCAAATTTCCGCACCATTCCCATTGCATGTAAATGTTTACCAGCTATTGATATGTTAATATATATGCCGACTTTTGTCGCATTTGGTGAAGATATAAGCCAAATAGCTTGTTTCAGTCCCACAGCTTCGATTATTTTCGGAGGTATCTCGTGTTTTTTTGTCACTTTCATCAAACCCGTCAGTTTTGAATCTCCAAAACCATTTTTTTATTGCTTATGCTCCATAGGGCATTGATACTATACACATATACAAGCGAACGATGTTGTTCCACCGCAGTTTTGCTTTTAAAGAAGAAATGCATCGAAACTTCGCGCAAATTCTTTTTTATCAGAAGCAAAGTTGACATCTTTGACACGAAATATGAAATGTTTTTCAACTGAGAATGAATTTTCATTAATGTGTTTCGAAACTCATAAATATACCTTCAAAATACATGCACCATTTTTTCGTCTAACACGAGCACAGTGTGCTAGCGGCAGCTTTTAGAAAACAATGGAAGTTTATTCTATTACTCATTACAACACAGTTACTTTGATTTAAAATATTTGTTTTTTTATTAACTTCGAACAGATATTGAGATTGCCCACATTGGGCGCGAACATAGTTTAAATGGCTTTTGATAGCACCATTTACATGCAATCGTTCATATCTAGTTTTTGCTTGAAAAACGATTGTATAATTAAGATTTATTCGAAAAAATTCATGTATTTGAGTTTGGTTAATGACGAGACGATAATTTTTCCTGTCAAATTAAATTTATTATTTGAGAAAAAAGGAGATCGAAATTAAATATTTAAGCACCTGTTATGATTTGAATCACAAATTAAATATTGATTTGAGCTCGGAAGATAAATTGCATATTAGACCGTATTTTCGATAGCTAGAAATCGTAAAGTAATATCGTAAAGGAATATTTTCTCTCATTGGTGGTACTATATATAAAAGTAATATATTTATTTATTTAGTATCCATTGCGCTATAGATATACTCCAATCACAGTGTCAAGAATGAAAATGAGACATCATACAAAAACAAAAAAAAAAAGAAAGAACTAAGTAATTTAAAAGTAACAACAAAAAATTAAGAAAATTAAAAAATTAGAACTAAGGTTGAATTCGAATTAAAGATAAAATTTTCAATACATTTTTGAATTCTAAAAAAGTTTGCGAGAGAGGACCAAGCTTAAGAATATTGTGCATTCTAGGAAGACGCAACAAAGGCGAATGAAAATAGACTTCCGTAGGAGCAAACGAAACAGAAAATACCTCTGAAGATCGACTAAGACGACTAGATTCACGTCTGGTTATACGGGAACCAAGATCTGACCAAAAAACGCTTGGCAAAGTTTGAAAAGAAAACACTCATCGAAGAACAGCCTACACGATTCCAACGAGGACATATGAACAATGGAAAGACGAGAAGAGTAAGGATAGTAAGGGATGGTGAATTTAAAAAACAACGAACGAATGAACCTACGCTGAACAGCTTCAATGACGTCAGATAAATATTGAAAGCGAGGAGACCAGATTTGGCACGCGTACTCCAGAATACTGCGTACTAAGGAGACAAATAAATGAATAGAGGTGGAAATGTCGATAAACATATACGAAGAACGCAAGACAAAGCCAGCAATTCTACCATCAAATGAATCTCAAATTTCAATTTGGAATCAAACACTACGCCAAGGTCCTTAAAATTCTGCACAACTGATAAGGAAACACAAGACAAGAAATAAGTCAATACATGAGGAGCATTTTTATATGAGAATGATATCATGACACTTCAAAATGTTTAGTGGTAACAGGTTGTTTAGGCGCCACTGATTGGGGGCAATCAAATCAGCTTGCAATTGGTGATAATCGTGACTTAATCAGACTTGATTGCTCTATATAATTTTAAGTCATCCACATATAAAAAAACAAGAGGAGTTGATAAGAGAAGATAAAAAGTAAAGGATTTAGGACAGAAACTTGAGGAACTCCGGGGTGGGAAATATGAGAGAAAAAAGGATGATTATGAAGATAGGTGGAAAACCAGGAAAGAAGGGGACTCAAAATGCCAAAACCGTTGAGTTTATAGAGCAGCAGGCTATGGTTCACAGAATCAAAAGCCTTCAAAAAGGTCGCATAGATTAAATCAACTTGGCGTTGATAATCGAAGGCAGAAGCGACAAAATTAGTGAATACCATAAGATTGGTTGTAGTAGACCGACCATTTACGAAATCATGCTGCTCAGGAGCAAGTAAAGGTTGTATAGACGGAAAAGCTCTATTATAGACAAGACGTTCAAATTATTTACTAAAACAGCAGAGGAAGGATATAGGTTGATAATCGCAAATTACAGAAGGGTCACCAGATTTGAAAATTGGGAAAATATTGGCGGATTTTCATAAAGAAGGAAATACACCAGAAACAAAGCTAATGTTGAAAAGGATAGCTAATAGAACACAGAGAGAAGACGAGAGGAATTTGACAAGCATACTGGGAATACCGTCAGAGCTGGCACTAGCATTGGAACCTAAGGTGTAGATAAGAGTTTCAACTTCCAAGGGATTGGTACTAAACACGGATAAGGGTCGAGGAGAACGAGGGAAAACAGAAGCTATAGAGGTATTTAGTAAATAAATCGCAAATAGCTCGATGGTTAGAGGCAATAACATCATGTAGCATTCTAATTTATTTTTTCCGACATAATTTTTTGGTGTGCATTTATTGTAAAATAATAATTATTATTATTCATCGTCGTTTTTATTTAAATCTACCATTGAATACTTCCTGAAAAAGATGTCATTTGCATTAGT
Source organism: Nemotelus nigrinus (assembly GCA_947369275.1). Taxonomy (NCBI): domain Eukaryota; kingdom Metazoa; phylum Arthropoda; class Insecta; order Diptera; family Stratiomyidae; genus Nemotelus; species Nemotelus nigrinus. Next base: position 43,176,867 of record OX376375.1, read on the forward strand.
TTTACTTCAAATGACTTGAATTCACCTATTGAGCTCATCTGTTGTTTGTTGAAAACTATTGAGTTTACAATTGAATTAAAAATCTTACATACTTCTCTTATCATTATCTTAATAAACGATAAGCTGATATAAATATTTTGAAAATTTTACTGTTGTTTTCCATAATTTTTATTCCGATCTTTCTCTTTAACATAATGCAGAAAGAGGCACCATGTATTTTTCAGAAAAAAAATCAATCCACTGCAAACCAAGTCGTTTTTTTCTCAGCTGGAGACCATTTACACATATCTATCTCCACTGAAATTCGCATTAAGAGCATTGGTATTCATTTGCACTGACAGCTTGTATAACCAGCAATCATAACAAGCAGACAGAGTGTGTCTGTGACAAAAACAAAGTGGGTTACATTGTCCACTGCAAGTTGTTGTGTAATCCACTGGCTGTCGAGTGGAGTGAAACAGAAATAGTAGTGTGGCTACTGTTTAACAACTTGTGTTGTATTGTTCTTTTCAATAAAAAACAACAGGGAAAATTAATATGACCAAAGTCGATTTCTGATAAAAGTTTAGGGGATGATGCTCTTTGGTGTGTCTAGTAAATTATGATTATATTTTGATAGTTTGATACTTTTTTATTAATAGTTGTAGAGAAACAATTTTTAAAGTAAAAAATTCTGGGACAATATTTTATTTACTTACTTACTTTAATTTCAATTTAATTTCAATTCAAGTATATTTCAAAATGAACCACAAGGGTTCGATAGTAAATAAATTTATTTTGCACAGCATTTTTTAAATTGGTTTTTGTCTTAGAGCTACCAGCTGATTGAAATTTACGTTCTCCTATTTTTTGCATCCTTAGATTATGATGATTCCTGTGATTAGCTTTTAAGTAAATTATTTTATACAAACAATAACCCCCTTAACAAGGCACTGTCAAATGCACAGCATACTTTCACACCTTGACTCTAATTTACTTATCTTAATTTCGTTGTAAACCCCACACTTTTCGAATTCCTTGAAATTTCTTCGATTAACTTGAGTCTGCAAAACGAACTTAGCCACAAAGCAAGAAAAAAAACTCTCAAAGTCCTAGTAAGGTTTACCCTAGCACTTGTCTGAAGAAGACTTGAACCGGAAAAGCGCTTTAAAAAAATATACAACTGGTGGCAAAACATAAACGGCAAAAGGTCGAAAACAGTAAGTCAAAAGAGGACATTTACATACCACGAACTGAAAGAACTGAAAAGAATGATAAAGGACACTTTCTGTCATTCATTTGAAACAATGCTGTTTTTTCAGTACGGTCACTGTTTTTTTCTCGAGTGGAAGAAAGGATGAAAAACGGAAACAAGTGGCCTTGTTTGGTGATAATAATAAACATAGTTTTTTTTAATTGGTCGAATGAATGGAGTATGTTGAAACAGATTTTTAATCTTGCAAAAGCAGAATGTGGGACGAAATCGTGAAAATAATAATTCAAAGCTGAAGAAAAATTAGGTTGATGTTGGTTGAGTTTAACTGGAAGTTAACTGAGAAATAAAGTTGTTGAAGAGAGTCTGCTGGGAATATGTAAAAGAAATTACAAATGTGTTGACGAGGGATAAAAACTTTGAAAGACAATCTTTAAATGGGTCCAAAATAAAAACAACATTGCAAAAATGGTTGCTCAGCTGAAATAAGTTTTTGTTAGTTTTTCCAGCTTTAGCAAAAAATATCACATGAAATTAGATTACGACTAAGGTTCTTAAAAGCCCAATTGGTGTGCGTGCCGGAGAAAATATAATAGATTAACGTCAATCAACAAACTGTAGCTACTTTCAATTCTCCAGACTTGCGCTTCAAGGTATTCGATTCCTATTCATGTAAGTCTTTTAGCAAACATGTTTTGTTCCGAATTACAATATGAAAGGATAACAAGTAGTTCGGGATAATCCCATCTCGAACATGTGTAGCAATTTTCTTGGGGTCACATGTACTTCAGATATCCTTTTTCACTTATGGAAATCTCCACACATTCTTCATTATGTTACTTACTGAAACGAAATTCACACGTTTGTCCTGTTCGTCCTTTGAAACTACCTTTCTAAAACATTTCTCAAATGGGATTTTAATTCTTTAGCAAGGATGACTATTCAGCGAACAGTGCTGGGCTTTGTCCCAAAGAAATTGAGAAATATTGAAGAGTTTCGATGAACCCTTTCCAAAAGTAAAATTACAGCACATAACGAGCTTAATGAAAGATTTCGACACTCAAAAGGTCTAGTTATCTAGTTTTTGGAGTATGGAGGCATATTTTAAGAGCCGGTTGGTGGCATTAAATATTCAACAAGGGTAACTTGTGTAATGATATAATATACAACATATAAACTTGTGGACATTGTTGGTGTCGATGTAAATCATGTCGACTCGTATGAGCAGCACTTCAAATGCCTCGTCTTTTATGAATGAATTATTTAATAGCGAAGCAGGGTTTTCTTTGTGGCATATTCAAAAGAGCTATCAATCATGTGGTTCAAGTTGCTGTTAAAAAATTAAAGTACTGCTAGCACTTGCCTAATCATACTTGTGATGTGGTTTTGGTGTAGGTTTGAAAAGATTTACTGGTGAATGAAATGCGTTTCTTGTAATTAGATGGTAGCTTAAAAGTGTGTTACACTAAATGGAAGAAAGTTAAGCTTAGTGTAGGAAAGATGGCATTTGTAGCCATGTAATTAAAAAGATTAAATGACTTGAACATTATTTTGATTGATTATACCCGAAGAATGTTAAGATATTTGAAATTCAAGGTGATTTTAATTAACAGCAAGTGAATATTAAGTTAGAGATTAACAAAGTTCTGGATTTTCTTTTTTTCTTTGAATGAAATCATTTGTGCTTTTAATCAGTAATTTCATCGAACAACTATTTATCTATTGTATTTGGTTTATTTTATTTCTGAAATTTGTATAATCTAGACTATACATGAAAATAGTTATGTAGAGTTTAAGTGATGCAGTAGATAAATGAAAATCAAATAAGCAGTAAGCTTCTCTATAATATCTACTTATTGCTGTGACTGATTAATAACAACCGTAATTGATCCGAGGCTAAGGAATTGATAGAAAATCGACCCGCCCTTAATATTAAAGTTACGTTTGCTAAGCAAGTTATTTCAGTCAATAGTGTCTGCTAAAATTTTCAACGCAAACAAAATGAATACGCCGGTAGTTTAAAGTATTTATTTGTAAAAGATTTGAACGGTCTTGATAAGAAGGTAAAAGTAAAGGGCCTGACCATTGAAAACTGCAGAAGCGGAAACGTAAGAACCACTTTTGGAAGGACTCAATCTGGTGATTATCAACTTTTTGATACGATGCCCATATAAGACTTGCGTATTGGACTGTCGGCCTAACATTAAAGAAGGTTTTAGTAAAAAAAAAATGGTGTTGAATCCCTTCCAAGGTCTTCAGGCAAAACATAACCATATGCAGACTTCCACAGCGATTGAGTCGATGTGATTGTCAAATGTACGTACGTACTTGTAAATCAAGTACTTTGGCCGATGTACTAGTAGTGTACTTATAAGTGACTTACAGGGCTATTTTGCGTGTGTAATCTATAAATAGTACACTTTTATTATCCGAACACCAGCTGGTAAATCTGTTTCAATCCTGCAGCAAATTTTTGCAGTTTTTAAGATTTTTGAAAACTTTGAATATTTTACATTACAGCCTACATCATTAATAAATCAGGCGAACAGTAAAGTGTATCCAGGAAGGATACATTTTGAGTTGAATTTGTCAAGTAAAAGTCAATCCGTTCAACAAAAAATTTGAAATTGAAAGAAATTAAGTCTCGCTAGCAGTATAAAGTGGTCAAACTTATCAAAAACTTCCGTCAAATCAGTGTAGACACTGCCAATCTGAAGATCAGCTTCGATTGAATTGATCATTTGATGAAGAAATTCTAAAATGCTCGCTGTGTAGAACTGCTTTTTCAAAAACCGTGTCAATACGGGGTCATAATTGATTTGCAATACAAAGTTATAATAGGCGTGTTTTTTTGCTCCCCCTATCTATAACAGAACAATGCTATCCACTGCAGACGCATTGGGAACAACAACAGCTCCCCCTTTCCATAAGAGCAGTTGTTGTTGTTTCCAATGCGTCTGCACTGGTTAGCATTGTTCTGTTATGGATAAGGGGAGCAAATAAACGCGCCTAATGTTGGTGCTTATGGCTCTAAAAACTTTAGCTCCGCTGAGAAGCTTCGCAGAAGGTTGACAATTGCACAAATGCACAAATTCATTTTCACCATTATTGTAAATACTCTCGTACTTAACTAATTTTGGTAGTAGTATACATCAAATATTGATTTGAATTTCACGTTCAATTGATTTTTTTATTTGACAAGAGAAATAGTGTTAGGGCTTAATCAAAGTTCGTAAAATACTGTAACAGCAGCATTTTTCAGGAAATTTACAAATCTTTTGATTAAAACAGTGGACAGATTCTAAGAAATATATGTTGTTTTATATATTCAACACTAAAAAGTATGTTTTTGTGCATACTTTTAACATTTTCAGACAACAGATAATAATTTTGTAAGCATTAAAATTAAATAAAAACCAAGCGCCCAACGTGGGTTTCTTTGAGAAGTACTATTTCTACGGCAATGTGAGTGGCTCTCATCTAATGTCTGCAAATTTATAATTTTCTGTTATTCTAGTAGGACTAAATTAAAGACATTTTTGAAAAAATTGTCTGGATTATATGCCAGGTTTATCCGATTATTGACCCAATTCAATTGAAATCTCGGTCACATAACCTCTTGCATTTCAATTTTGAATTACTCTCACACAAGTAAAAAAAAAAACAGGAGTAATCCAAAAACATTTTCAATAAGTATCAAGAATAAGTTATTTAAGTCCATTTACTGAGTGCCAAATGAACTAAAACGACACATAGTACTCACATTTCTAAGGAGACCAATAATACGAACAATGCACCTCATCATCGAGTAAATCAATCAATGTTGAACTGAACTGAGTCAGGTTGATCTAAGCTTTCTCGAAATTTAGGTCTCTTACGTGTCATGATACTATGGGAATATGTTACTATCATATAAGGACAATGTGTATCTAAAAGCCTACCTATACACATGTTGGACTCTAGAGACTTGTGTTTTATTGATTGAATGAAGTTTTTGTTGTCTATTGTGGTTATGAAAGTCATTGAATTGCGTGTGTTGGAGGTGAGAATGGGGAAGCTCTCTGCTGGTTTTTGATATTTAGATAGATAGTTAAGTTGTGAAAATATCAAATAAAAATATGAGGAATAAGTAACTTAGTTAGATATGATAGTAATATTCTTACCAAGAAATACTTGTTGAATCAAATTAATTTGAGAGAATACAAGCCATGACCATTTAAACAGAAGAATTTTAAAATTTATAGCATAGAAAGTTTGCCATAAAACGAAACGCGGATACTAATTAATACACAAATGCCATTGATACTTTATTATTCTGGTTCTAAGAACCAACATTTCAATGTCAATCATGGATTATTATAAAACATCAAATGTGTTTTAATGTAACGTAATATATCAGTATCAAAGACTTTAGATACCAATTTTTTCTCCAGAAGCGAAAACGTGTTCAGCAGAGAAAACCTTGAGAATAAGAAATCAAGCAGAGAGAATATAATCTTTATTTCACATACAATCATGGAGAAAACACTTCAAGTGGAGATTTCTTTCAAAATAAAAATTTTTTTTTTATGAAAATTCAAAAGTGCCAATAGAAAAAAAATATTGGATGTATTAAAAAATTTTATGCATTAATATGGCCTTTCTGAATTCGGATTGATTATAGAATATTGCTGATTCTATTATTAATTTTACTTGTAGCTGCTGCTAATGTTTTGATTTTCTGTCAGACGTTACATTTCGAGTCGAAGTAAATATAGGATAGAAAATATTGATTAACTAAACTGAGCAATCAAAACAATTTATGTAAATATTCACCCAACTATAATAAAATTATCCAGATAGAATGAATCGAATAATATTTTTATTCGCAAGCTAAAATACGTACATTATCACAAAAATATAATAGCTGTGTCAGCAAACCGTGTCATTTGCCCGGATTTCCATCATTTTCCAACACGGTTGCAAGCCATTTGAATAATCGTAGGTAGGAAAACATAGATTGACTTACCTTCTATTATGACGAAAAAAAATATTACAACATTTAAAGCCAACGTCAACATATATAATTTTACAGCAATGAGCTCACGTAGAGAGAAAGCAACAATGCAATAAAAGTAATCTCAAATAAGATTTTTGTTTGTCAGAAAAACAATACGGTTTTGACAGTATATTAGGTATCTTGCATATATAATTGCCTACATGTATTACAATTTGTACGTACATGAGTAAATTTCATCCTGGAAAAAATAATCGATAAAAGGTTGATAGCACCCGAATCTATTACCGGCTGAAATTTGTCACCCGTAAACTCAAAAGGAGATGGATAGAAGGCAGGAAGAGATAGCGTCTGATATTGTAACGCTTTCATACGCATATTATTATGAGTTATATTTTTTCAAGCGAAATGCAAACATAAAGAATACTTTTCACGTGCTTGTAAAGAAGCTATTACGTCACTAGCAAATACTCGCGTGCTTGTCAACGTCTCATCCTTGTTCTTGTGTGTTCCTTGCTTGGTCGAAATATGATATGCTTTTTTTGTGGAGCGGACAATTATTGAAATTATCCTAATCAGAGTAAAAGCCGTTGCTGCGAGGTATTTCTATGGATTGATTCATGATAGGTATCAATGGGAGTTCATTTTAGATTATAGAATGGCAATGATCCCAAAAATTTAATTACTTATGTTACCTTAAAAGCTATAACTGAGAAATAGTAAGCGTATTATTACTGTGAATATGATCCCAGTAGGTTTTAGTTCTTGAAATTTCTTACTACTACATATTAGGTTACTATGATTTTAATGTTACTATAATTTTCAGCGGCTATGGCTTAACTTTTTTTCGGCAAAGCTTTATTGCACTACAATAACAATACGAAACTAGATGCAAAAGAATGAGGCTAGTCACCACCGAATAGATGGGATGACATATAGTACCTTCTATTGAAAATTGAAATGTTTAATGCTGAAGGTTGGTAGAACTGTTATTGGCTTTCATCTCAATTTGTGAAAAAAGCTGTGCAAAGTTGTATCTGAAATGTTGCACTACAGAATTTCTCGTTCAAATGCATTGAAAATGTTGCAGAAAACCTGTAAGGAGTCTACACTATCACGTACTGAAGCATTTAAGTAGTATACATTTTTAAAAGGGGGTGACAATTTACATTAGTTGACCACGTGCCTCAGGTTTATTGTCCAGCAACATCAATTAACGACGAAAATGTAAAAAAAGTGGAGAACATTTTGCTTAAAAACGAGATTAGTATATTAACTGGATCTGCAATAAGTATTTTGTATGATATTTTGGGCATGCAACGCATAGCAGCGTCTTGTGCTAAAATCGGCGAGTATTCTTCATAAAGAGTATCACAGAAAATGCTATTCATGGGTGATATATAACATATTTAACTCAGATATTTAACTCATCATTGCTGGTGACGAAAACTGGGTATGCGAAGATGAATTCGAAACAGCTCAACAATATACAGAGGGGCTCTATCTACATGAACCAAAGCCCAAAAAACCAACGTCAAAGTTGCTCTAAAATCAAAGTACTATTGACCGTGTTCTTCAATTCTCAATTCAATTCTCGATTTGTGTTCACGATAGTAAACCGGCTTTTACATCACCCCTTTCGCGCGTGTATTTGACCAAAAACAACGTCAAATGCAAATGCAACATATTTGCCAGATATTACCCTATGCGACTTTTACCTACTTCCCAAACTCAAATTGGAATTAGGAGCAGTAACGTATTTTTCGCACATTTGATTTTCCTCTCGCGAATCCCAGCCGCTACTTCTTTCTCGGTTGTAAGACTGTTGAGATCAAGGATTTCGATTTTGGTCTTGGAAATAATTTTCTTAACCTCCCTAAAGCTCCCTACCACCGTTTGAATGGCCTCGCCAAATTTCACGATGACCTCGGATTTAGCGAGCGTCACGAGCACTCCGCCGTCCGCTTCTTTCTTGTTTTCTTCTTTCTTCGTTTGGACTCAAGCCTGCACGGGTCTGTTGAAGCACTCCCGCGTAAGTTTTCCCTGGGGTGGGCTTTATCATCACTGCTTCTTTCTTAGCCCTAGAATCTGGCGTTTCCTTTGCTTACCGGATTCGGACAGCAGTTGCCACAGGCGCTTTTTCAGGAGATGCTACGGACTTGAGACCTTTTAGTCCCAGTCATCCTGATAAGCCGTGTTTTCGCCATTCAAGCCAGATTCAGGAATCCTTGTCCGTTTTTGTGGCCTAGCATTTTCGGCAAGTGGAGTTTCAGCCGGCTCTTTGCTTTCGCGTTCTTTGGTTAAATCTTCTTTTCGGCTCATTTCTAGCTAAGATTTTTCCAGTATGTCCTACGAACCTCAATCACTTCGATAGCTTCCTGAAGTTTCAAAAGACCATCTTTCACATGTTGTAACATGTTCTTTTGAGCCTGAAATGCTGTTGCTATGGCCTTGACGATAAGGCGGCATTTGCTCAACATCTCTTTCTTCTTGAATTCTTATTGAAACCCTTGGAGAAGTGCCTATTACCATGTAATGACTTCGTATGTTCTTTCTCTCGGTGTAACAAGAGACAAATTATTTCAAAACATGACAGGTTGAACTATCATATTGTTAAGGATTTTAAACCAACTAGTTTTACTTTTTTCTACTAAAACCATAGAAATTTACATTTGCATCAAGAGTTCAATTGATGTTGTAGGACTCTGTTTTTATTAATGTGCGTATTCGAAGGGCAGATCTAAAGAGACGGCACTAGACAAATTGGACGCTATTATTTACAATAAAAAAAACAATGAAAAAGCAGCTATTATTCATAAACAAGGTGTATTCTTATTTGTAAACAAAACCTGCTGAAATTGTTGGTGTTTCCATTGCGTTAATTGTCGCTTCTAATCAGATCCATCAGATTTTTTTTTCTTTTGATATCCAAGTTGAATGGGTGAATTGTTTTACCTTGCGTAATTTGAAAGCGCTTATGCATTATAAATTGTTTTCTTGGAATAATATTAACAGACACATTTTCTCAAAATCCATAAAAATATTTTGGGACTCCATCTATAAATATTTTGGGGCTCTCATCTTGTATAATTAAAATCTCTCAAATATTTTGGGGCTCTCATCTTGTATTATGGCTTTTCTCGTAAATTTTATGACTGTATCCGCTTCTGACTCTCAAGTATGCTACATATGGTATTCTTATAATTAGCATATACCTACAATTTGTAGCCGGTGAAGCGGTAAGATTTGAAATTCAGTTGTTGTTTCTTTTAGTTTTTTCTCGTATTGTTCATTGTTCATTGAATGCTGACAATGCATTGTTATTTTTTAACAATTTCTTATAGAAATAGAGACAAATGCAAATAAAACTGCATAGCTCATTCATTGCGCTCACCTAAAATCAATTGAAAAAACCACCCCGCATTGAAAAAACTACTATAATTAGTTCATTAAATTAATAAGTAGAGTGAACTATAGTCACTCAGATCATTCATGCGGATCAAAACGCCCACATAATTATCTCATTTGCATCGATTACCATTACAATACCGTTCCCTACCATAATTTGCAAGCACGACTAAATATTACTATTAAGGAATATCTTGCATTCATTCAAGTTTACACTCCTAGTCTCATTGTTATAATTAACCACCATAATTCGTAGATTCAATTTCAATAGGTTAACTGTGATCTCACTGTAGTTGTAGTAGTATATTATTGAACCGCCACCTATATCATATTTCCATTTGAATTGATTTGATAAGAGCCGACCCACTATTATTTAGCGTTTCTTTGATAGAGGACCAAACATTTGTATCAGGATATTGAACTAATGTCATCAATGAATTAATCAATAGGTTAACCTTTATTATAAGGACTGTAGTTGTTGTATAATTTTTTTCTGAAATTCAATCGATTTAAAGCGAAATTGAAATACTGTGAAATGTTACTGAATGCAATTGAAATGTTGAAAAAAGGCTAATTATGCTCAACTGTGTGCAAAAAAAAAAATTGATATTCGACGAATGAAATCATTTGACATCACCACTATAAATATTCAGTTTTGTTACCTCAGTTTAGTTGAAAAGCAAAAACAGTAAAACATAACATAACATGGAATCGACGATGACTGCAAGTTGTCTGTGGTAACTAATAATGTATTTATTGTTTTTATTTGCCAAATAATTTTTTGATAGGTCTTTGACCAATAAATGAATCATTTGGTGTATATGTATTTATTTAGAAAAAATATCTTTCGTTTCAAATTTAACATTTTAGAATAAATATGGAATTATAAAACCAGCTTAAAGGATCAATCTACAAGTCACTTGAAAATATCTCAGTAGAATAACATTATCTTATTTCAATGATTATATTCGATAGTTCTTCTAAATTATGGCATACATTTTGAAAAAATTTTCTTCAGCATCAAAGGTCATTCTGTGTCACGTATGTATGTCGAGAATAATGCCAATAATATCTGAAATTATCATCTCAAAATGTTTTTACGAACAACTCAATTTCGCACAAAATTTTCAGCTTCAATCCTTGAACAAATCAATACTTACACTTAACATTCTTTTTTTCCCCAAAATCGTCTTCATTTTCTACAAATCCATTATTCTTCATGGTAAACACATTAAGCTATGCGTGATCTTTGTTTTAATAGGTTCTTTATTTTCGGCTTGGGTGGAAATTTCCCAATATAATACCTATGTACAACAAAAATATCTGTTTTGGTTCGCATTCATGCAAATGTGTGAATTTTAGAGTATGATAGAGAAATACACAAAAACATCAGATCTTTTTGTACTAATAGTAATGTTAAGAGCTTATTTTATGACACTTGCTTCAGAACCAACGAAACATTTGTTTCGGTCGATTTGAAAAAGAAACGATTTTTCCCGGTTGTGTATTAAATGAGAATATAAATGAAATTATTAGTTGTGAGGAGTGTGAATATGATACTAAAAAAATATGGAAGAACGATATGAGACTATTGAAAGCTGTAAAATGAATATGGTAATTTTGAGGAAAATAGAATGTGAAGGATATTTCGTGATAAGAAAAGGTTTTGTGGATTGAGCATGGTGAGTCGCATGACATTATCATGTTTCGTAACAGGTTTTATGCCGTGTCATATACAAAATCTCCAGAGAATGAAGCAATTGACATTTATTATGTTTTATTGATTGTAGATAAAAGTGGATTGAGTTGTTTTGCCATTCATTGCATAGAATGTTGAAAAGCTTGCGTTGCTTATGGTGTTCATTGCATGAATCGTATGGTGGTCATTATGTATTTTGACTTTTCATCTCAAAGCATGCTTAGAATTATTGATTATTATGCTGACAAATCGAATCGAAGAAACTATTTAATTTGATTTGATTTTTTCGAAGTAAGCACACGCACCATGACACCTGCGCTATTTAAACTATTTTGTTGGGAGCAAAAAATAAAATTATATTCAAGTTATTATAAAGGGAAAAAAATTGATGAAAAATTAAATGATATTATGTTGTTTGTCCTGAAATACAGTTCATTGGCTCGTAATTTTCTGCCAACTCGAAGCAAAACAGTTTGCTTTCGAAACTAAACACGCTTTTATTTTAATGAAAATTCGGAAAACGTCCAGTTAATAAAACTTTAATTATTCAATAAATAATGTGCTGTTCTTCGCATGATCCGTTGGATGAAGATAACCTGCCTCGATTCGTTCAAGAATTATTTTCAGACCACCGTTGAATGTCTCGAATATTCTAGCCAATCATCGAATCTTAGACTATCAAACTAGAATGTTATGGTCGATTTATTGAACTCCCGTCCAGTTTTTCGTTTACTGAACTTAGTTGTTCAAATAGATGGCTCTGGATCCTTTTGGCTAATATGAACAGTTCAAGTATATATGCAAAAATATTGAAGGAATATTGCTAAGCTTACAATGTAGAAAATGCTAGTAAAATAGAACAAAATAATCATATCATGCGATTGAACGAATTAAAAGTGCAAATTAGTTGAGGCATAGTCATAAAAATAAAACGTAAATCTAAAAATAAGTTTCCAAATGTGTATTCTATTTCAAATTTTCGACAAACGTCTATATTTACAGGATGATTTCCTACTTATCTTCAGGCTCTATCATATGTTTTTCATTGAATCGAAAAGTATTCCGATTTTATCTACATACTTACACGTCGTATGTACATATATAGACTCATATTTAATACTATTGTCGATTTTCATTGTATTTCAATATTAACTTGAGTTTTTATAACTGTTCCCAATCCATCTTTAACTGAGGATACTATCTTAGAGCCTAACATGTATCCCATTGTGGGAAGGAGGAAAAATGAACTATACTTTTTTAAGATAGCTTGAATAGCTTTTAAACTTTTATACTTCAAAAACGTTAAGAGAAAGAAAGATACTTTGCCAATCGAAAGAAAAAATGTTTTCAAAATAATCGAACCAGCAGAAGACATCCTGTAAAGCAGCATACATATTGCAAATACTGTTGCTCTTATCTGTTCAAAAAGCTGCATATTATATCTCCTGCGCCTTAACTTTTTCCATGGCAAAGTAGTATGAAGGTAGTATTTAAGAATTTCAATTTTATTTTTCTGTGTCGCTGGCAAAGACGATATGCACAAAAGTAGAACCAAAATTGTCAAGAAACTTATAGTTCAATAGTTTCTACACAAAAACAATTTTGGTAAAAAATTTATTCGTGTCTACTTCAATAGTGGCTGTCTAAATATACAATTAAACAGCTTAATTTGCTGATAGTTAGCAAGCAGTTTTCTGAAAGTTACTCAATAGAAGATGAACTTTGATTTGAAAGCACAACAAATAGGTTGCTGGAACTCATAACGGTTGTGAGAAATAAGAATCTTGAATACTATACATTTTGACTCGCCTTCCTTTCAACCAAGTTTTGGTCATACTACGTTGAATGTTAATAACAAAAGTTAAATCAAATTTTTATTGAAAATATCGTGCTAGATTAAGATTGCTTAGTGCCCTAAGCACTCCATGTTTATTGGGACTCTATCTCCCAGTAAATAAAATTGTCCCAGTACAAACTTTGGGTAAAACGTGGGGTCTAAGCCCTGCCTTAACACACTGGACCTACATGGCAATAGCCAGGCCTATCCTTGCGTACGGATGTTTGGTCTGGTGGCCAGCAGTAAATAAGACTACCTTTGCTAGCATGGCGAACAGAGTTCAGCGGCTGGCGGCTCTCTGCACTACAGGTGCCTTAGCCTCGACTCCTTCGTCTGCTTTGAATGTCCTGCTTCATCTCTCTCCGCTTGACCTTTTCGTGAAGGGCGCTGCCGCAAAAGCTGCTGTCAGGCTTAGGGAATCGGGACACTTTGAGCCACGATCCTTCGGCCACAGCAGAATTGAGCGGGGGTACGCAGGTAGCACCGACTACTTGGTCCCCACTTTGTGCTTCGAGCGCGGATATCGGGCGACCGTGGGGGATGGGCAGGAGTGGAATCGGCAAATGGGCGCAACAACTCTTAGCATCTACACTGACGGCTCTAAAACGGCTGCCGGAGTGGGTGCTGCAACTTCTTCCGCAGAGGCAACTATGGAAGCAGCTTTTAGGCTTCCTAACCACTGTAGTATTTTTCAGGCGGAGGTTTTTGCGATACGTAAAGCCGCAGACCTAGCATACGCCGGAAATACTACAAATGAAGAAATCAACATCTTTACAGACAGTCAGGCGGCGGTTAAAGCACTGATGTCTTACACATACAAATCGAAGTGTGTACTTGACTGCATTCAGGCCCTGAATAGACTGGGCAACAACAGAAGAGTCAGAATTTTCTGGGTTCCTGGTCACAAGGGCATTGAAGGAAACGAGAGGGCGGACGCGCTGGCTAAGCACGGAGCCAGCCTTCCCCTGTCAGGCGCAGTTAACATTCCTACTCCAATCCAAACAATCAAATACTCGATCGACTCCAATATGATGCAAGTTGCTACGTGCAGGTGGCGTGCAACCCAGACATGTAAGCTAACCAAAATCATGTGGGGATCGTACAATCTTGTAGCTACTAAGTACCTGCTCGAATTAACGCGGACTGACTGCAAGCGGCTGGTCGGCATCATTACTGGCCACTGTCTTGTAGCAGCTCATGCCGTGAAAATGGGACTCCTAACCAGTGACATCTGTAGGAAGTGTCAAGAGCCAGGAGTCTCAGAAACAATACAGCACCTTCTGTGCCACTGCCTGGCACTGGGGAGAACCAGGCAGCGCTGCTTCGGTGAGCCCTGGCTGGTGGATCTCTCACATGTGGCGGAGCAGAGGCTGAAAGACATACTTCAGTTCGCAAAAAAGTCCGGGGCCTTCGATGGCCGTTTGGACTGAACTTTCCTTCTCCGGGTCCACTTATCTGGTATCACTACGGACCAATGGGTCTATGTGTGGCCCTGTGCCAGCCAGCTAACCTAACCTAACCTAACAAACTTTATCGTTTGAAGTTAAAAGAGGTTTCATTTAGGCATAACCGCGAATTTTTTCAAGACGTACCAAGTCTTGTTTTTACGTGCTTTTAGATTCAAATTCGCTGGGAAAATTTGGTAAATTATTGGCATTATCATGCAACAAAAATAAGCAAACCGGAAACGATAAATGCATTTTGATAGGTGTGCTTGCACACAGAAAATACATTTAAATGAATTTCTATGAACTAATCATTTTTGGTTTGTTTACTTCTCTAGCAGGGAATAATATAGCAACTTTCACTCCATACAATTAAGAATCAACCAGATTTTTCCCGAAAGTTAAGGTACGTGAACAGATCAAATACTCTCAAAAAGGCTGGTGGCTCTCAAAGGTTTTGATCAGAAGATTGATCAGTTTTAATTTTTTAGTTTTTGAAATGTTACATTCAAATATTTAAAAAATAAAATTATATTAAGTCTTTATGAGTCAAATTGGATTGCCTTGCTAACATACTTAGACTTTATAGAGATTTAAAAAAACTGCTCGCATCAAGTACCTGAATTTGTTTAAATTTAAAAAAAAATTGAATTTATAAATTCTGTTCTTTCCGATTGTAGTTTTGCTTGTCATGAAAACTAGCTCTCCAATCATCTGGGGCTTTAAACTTACATCATGAACTCTTTATTCAAATCAGTATGAGCGTTTTATAGATTTCTATAGCAGAAGTCGTTTGCGCTTAATGTATTTTTTGCTATCTAGTTTATGTAAAATTGCAAAAACAACAGATGATATTTATTTATACTCGCAAATATTTTTGTAAATTTAAACCAAAATCAATTGTGTTGAAAACTTTTGGGTCAAAAGTTTTGGTTGGAACGCTTTCATCCACTCATGTGTATCATGCGCTCGAGTATCAAACTATTTCAATTTCACGTAATAAGACAAAACAAAAACAAATTAACAATTTTCTTATAAAGATAGTTGTCATTTTATTTTTATTTTTGTCACAAAGTTTATAATGTTCTTTCACCAACTTTTCGTTTGTTAAACGAAAATTTAAACTTTTATTGAATTTAATTTCTTGACAGATATCGATAATTCGAGGGTAATATCTCCTCTTTGTGAGGGTATCTCTTCTCTTTGACATCATAATGCAGCCTAAACCTTTTATTTATACTTATTTTATATAATATGTCGTCAACTAACATTTTCTTTAATATATGCACTCACCCTTTGAAAAGCTAAATGTTAGTGCCATGTACATACGGAACGAATCAAGAGTACAAAAATTATGTTGTCAGAATTGTGTGTGCCAACCAGCCACCGACTACCCATTTGGTTACAGATGGACCAACTTTTTTTTACGGCGAATTTGAAAATGATGGAGAGAGAATTCGTTGGTTTGCTGAAATACTGAGAAAATAAAATAATTGTTAAAAATAAATCGGTTTATAACAAATTGGCAAAACTTCGAGTACGCGGTTTGTGTGTATGTGTGTCTTTGCTTCTCGCTCCAGCGGTAGGTGTGGCGGCAGAGTCTAGTATGCTCAGTTTAATCAACAAGATTATCTAGGAATGCGTGTTTTTTTTTTTAAATCCTCTGGAGCGTTGAGCTGATGGAGAGTGGGATGATGTATTAAACAAGTGTTTACTTAGCTTAAGGGGCTCAACCAGTGTAACAGAAAAAAAATAAGGCGATTTTCGGGTATTTTTTAAATAAAAAGTTCTGCACTGATTGTTTTGAAATTTTCTGAGTATATTGATACATAATTACAGTATATTTACAATTTTTTTCAAATGAAAATCTTCTATTTGCTTTTACATATGCACTATCTCTCAGAGGACAACAAAAAAAAAGTTTCCGCACTGCTGCCCTTGTTGCGGTCTTTACAGTGCCTGAAATAAAATCAAACAAAAAAGGCGTTAAAGTAGATAATATCACCTATTGATTGAAGCAAATATGTGGGAAAAAAATTAAATCCAAAAAAATTATGCAGCTTTGAAAAAAAATTTAACAATTTAGCTTAAATATCTAATGGTATTTTCCTTAGCAAATTAACAGTTTTCATTCGACTAAAATATCGGAGGTTCATTCAATGCAAAAATGAATACTTAAAACAACAAAACAAGATTTGAGTCGATTGGATAATTATTTTTCAAGTTACAGTGGCAGCAAATTTAAAAACGCGATTTTGAGAAAAACCCGTTTAAAGAAAAAAATACTGATCTCACATTTATAAAACGATAAATATCATACCTAATCCTAATCTGCTATTCCAGGCCCGTATAATTCACCTTCCTCTTCTTCAAAAAGCTGCTGTTGGTTTGCTGCAGCTCTCCTTCGAGCTGTACGAGCCTCTTGTGTGGCTGCCTCATGCCGGTACTCTGCTATGCGAAGCCTCGTTTCGTCTCGTTGATCGGAATAATTACTTGCTGCATGTCCGATCGTCACTCCCATGACACTGAATATCCTTAGGATGGATGAAAATCCATCATTGAATATTACAGTAGCAAGGTAATTCGCTATTTCAACTGTTTTTAAGCCGCTATGAAGGTGCTTCGGAGCAAAATGCCAGAGCAAGCCATTGTAACTCTCGTTGTTGTTCTGGGTGTTATTCCCTTGATATCTATCGAGCAACTCACGTCTACTCAAGTCTTCGTATATTGGCTTAAGAACTTTTTGAACCTTTGGGTCAATTGGAAAATAATCATGCTTGAACTTTCGCATGTTCTGTCCCTGAGCCTCAGCAACACGATAAGCACACCAGCTTTCAGCACCTTCAGGGCAGTTTCCATGGTTTGGATTTTTATCACTAGAACTCAAATGATAGAATGTAGCCCAGATTTCTTTTTCCATTTCATCAACATTATCTTGGTGTCTTGTGATCGCTAGGCCATAGTATTTTTGAAGTCTATTGATCAGCTTATCTGATAATTTGACTGTATTTTTACTCTTTCCTCCCAAACCTTTGTTTAGTTTTTTCGCGTTACGGCATCGAGTTCCCATTCTTTTTTTAACATGTAAATAACACTCAAGTTTTTCTACGGGGACATCGTATGGATCTAACGTTAGTAGTCCTGTATATGTGGCACTATCACCATCGCCAATATACCGCGTATATTTCACACCGTATTTTTCAATCGAGCTTCCGAACATTTCCTTTACACTATCGACTTCCATTTTTGAAGCTGAGCCTGAGTGATTTATATCGCAATCATCATGCTGGGAAAGCCATTCTTCGTACTCTTCAGGTTCTGTTTCTTTCTTTCTCTCCCAGTATATACATTTTTGACAGAATGTAGATTTTACACGTGTATCGATGATCTTTTTGCAATACTTTCCTACAAGAGTTATTACGCCCAAACGTGAAGTATGACCACGTTTTTTCCACGTACCATCCCCAGAAACCGTCAAATTCGTTTCTGAGTTTTCAGATTCTGATGTCAGCTTTCGCTCTTCTTCAACGGCTTTTTTAACGGATAATTTATAAACCGATTCAGCTGCTTTCCAAAAAATTTCGAAACAGCCAGCGTAAGTGACGTTATTGAATTTGCTCAGTAGATCCATCAAACCACAGAATAAATTCAAACCATTTATCCCGATACCTAGAAGCTGCATCACACCTACTATACGTCTATTCACTTCGATTGCATTTCCAATCATAGGTCCAGAATTTATGTACGATACACCGCACTCACACACAACAGCAATCTTGAAACCTAAACCTCTCGGATTTGTTTGTTTGAAAGTAACATTTTTCACACAAGTTTTGCACATCACTAGGTTGCTAATAGCAGTAAAAACCGACAAAAACTGAATGATACAATAGCCATGAGCAGGATCAATAAGGATTTCTTCATCGCTAGAATGTAAGAGTTTTCCAGAAGCCGTACTTGCATTTGCCGTGGACTGCTCGAACGTATGTTGATTTCCAGCAAATTTTCTTTTTTTAGATCTCGATCTATGCGCAGGTTTAGCATGATTACCTTTGTGGAAAGTATCACTAGATTTCTCACTCATTTTCACTGATGTTCAATTCGCGATAGCCCGTTGCGCTCTATACAAAGTTTACGAGGGAACTAAATAAATCGTTCAATTTAAAAACGTTAACCTGCTTCAAAAGAAGTAATATCAGCAACAGTTTACAAACAATTTCATAGGTAACCATCTACGGACATAAATTGTTGTATTCAAATGCCGGTGGGAGGGTCCCTAGCTTCATAATAATACCCACAAGGCTGTCAAAGCCCAAGCAATGACTCAGGTAGAAACTGGCTTACATGACTCGACTCACGCGTTTTGTAAATACTCCGAAACTGTTTCAGTCACGTATCTGAAATTTTAGTATGTTTTTCTTAAAGGTATAGACAATCGAAAAATACAAAAAAAAAATTTTTTGATTTCTTGAAAATTTCACACTGGTTGAGCCCCTTAAAAGCTAATTTGGTACTGGAAGTAAACCTTGGACTATGAAAATGTTTCAAAGACGGTGCTAACAACAAACTCATATTTGATTTCATGCTTGCAATATTTATTTTACTCTTGTACTTTTTACTCTATATGTTTTGTAAAATCAGGACTGGATTGTTTTTTAATTTAAGGGATTAATAGTAAGTGCTTGATTTTTTATTAGTTTTCGATTGATCATTGAAGATGCAGGGATAATCTTTTTAATTTTAATTTTTCTTAGTCTGCACAAGTTTAAAAGTATGTACTTGAAAAATAAAAACAATTGAATATAACATAACTTAGTTACTTACATAACTTAGTTTTTAACCAGTTTGAGACATTTTGGAGAAATGAGCGGACGTATAGGTAGTATTGGCTCATACTATTGAAATGTGCAGCAATAAACTTAATTTAGATACAATCTTTCACTTGGAAAGTCTCGAGTGCAATTCCAACTTTCAGTGAATTGAAAGTCAATTTTTACATGTGTGTTTATTTACTAGGTCATTATTGTGTATCCCGTCCAATAGCGAAGCTCAAAGATTGCTTTCAAAATATTTAAGTTTTCAGTTTTCTGATTTCAAAGCTAACCAACTTTGAACCTCATAATCAAACGTTAAATAGTTTTTCAGTACAAAATTTTGGATGAAAATTCTTAAACTAACAAACGTGAAGAGTGACTTTTTTTAAAAGACATTTTTTCAGCTTCAATTGGTATGATTTAATTTAAAAGTACCGTTTTAAGTAAAAAATGGATTCTGAGCTATGAAAGCTTCATAAAGAACATGCATCAAAATTGTAAAAAAGTAAATTGTAGATTTATTCACGATTGTTTTGAAAATTGCATGTTATCATTTTATCAGCGCGTTCCCTTAATCCTGAAGCAAAAAATCATAATGAGCATACAGCAAATGCCAATCAGAAAGGCTTTTGATTTTAATGTTTTGGCTAATTTTTACGATGAAATTGTATGGCTGTCATTTTTCTGTTTGTTGTTTGTTTGACGAGGTGCAAAACACGAGCATCTATTTCATTGACGCTGGAGTGCATCTTTGACTTTTTCAAAGTTTTCAATACATTAGTTTTTGTTTCATTGCCAAAAGTTTTCAAACTCACATTTATATTTGCACACAGAAATTTATAAGTATTATACAATTTGACAGTTTGAAGCTAGAGTGCGAGATGGTTTTAAACTATTAAATCAATCTTTTGATCAAGTTTGGTTTATTTTATCACTAAAATAGTTAAGAAAATGTATGTACAATGCATGTTGGGTTTTGGAAATATGTAGTTTCTTCGTTTATATTATTTCCGATTAAGTTGCACAGATATAAAATGAAAATTCAAGGCTTAAGTAGCTAGACAAGTAACATGACAGAATCTATTTGTATTGGTATTAAAGCTAAATTTTTCGCTTCTTTTGAACCAAACATAAGTTGCACTATACATACTTGGTATATCAAAATCTTCGCTTTAGTAGAAATTTCTGCTTTTGACTTCATCAAGCAGGAAAAATTTCAACTAGTATTGATTCTATATATAGGGCACCACAAAGTATCTACCGACGTTGTTACAATCGCTTTTCACAGTTTAATTATTTTACACGGTTTTCACATGCAGTCTTTCGAAATCAAAATAAGTTGGCTGTTTTTTCACCAATCTAATAAATTTTGAAAGGTTCAAAAGTCAAACAAATTGCGAAAAAAACCCTTTTTGGTAGCTTCAAAAGAAGCTCAGAATAAATCGGCTACCCACACTGGACGCCATTTTTTTCGCCACCAAACTATGATGCTTAAGATGAAATTTGGTTACAAAATACGATAAGATTATTTTCCTATTGATAAGTGTTGAATGCAGTAGCAAAAAATCGAACTATGAGGATCTTATGTCGTCAAATACTCACTGCACGACATCAACAAAAAAAAAATGCTGTATTAAACTAAGAAAACCTACCTTCAGGTACTTCTATCATTTATTTCATGAAACATGCAGAGATGAGTATTAAACTCAAAATCAGTTTTGGAAATAATTCAAACAATTTGAAGAAAAACAGGAAATGATCGCTGACAACCCCGTATTTAAATAACGTAAATTTTTGTATTGTACGTTGTAAAAATACAAATTTCGCAAAAATTGTAAGAGAACCCACATAAAAATTAGGCATTTCGTTTCTTAATTTTCCGAAACATATGACTTCTTATTTAATTATTTCCTAATTTTTAATATTTAAATGTTTTAATTGTTTCCTAATTTTTAATGTTTAATATTTGATGTTTGAATACGAACTGCAAGGTAGATTAATTTCTTGTGTCCTTGATGCACGAAATAACTCTAATGATCGTGCAACAATTTCCAATCAAGTATTTACACAGCTCTCTCGTTCAGTTTCGTTTATTTAACTTCCATCTATTTGCTTATTTTTCAGAATCACATTAATCACTTTGGTTACCATCAAAACCAGCTTCAAATTGTTGCGGAAAAAAATCTCTCAGTGCAAAATCTACCGCTCTATCCACTCAACGAACTTACAATAAGCAAAAAATACACTTACGCTAAATCAAATATAATTTGGTAAAAAGCTCAGAAAAACGTCACATCCGTTAACACGTGCTAATTCGTGCGTATTTAATTCCACAACTATTCATTTCAAATCCACATCCACCACTGTACACGAGTCAGGGCATCAATAAAAAAACCAACAGGTACGGCCACCATCAGGACAGGACAACAAAAACAACAGCAACAAAACCTTCAAAACTAACTTTCAGGCAGCGGATACTGTGTAAACGATACGCTCATCATTCTCCCACTAACTGCTTAATAAATACAATTATGATCAACAACAAAATGAACAACGCGGGCGGTGGAATGAGGTTGAACCTGAATAGTAGCGGTAGAATCAGTAGAAGCAACAGTGTGGTAAGTGAATTCATTTTCATTCATTTTATAGTTGTGTAGTGTTTCGTGTTGGATCCTATCTCGAGAGGGTGGTGAAGGATTGGGTGAGCTATGTCGGGAAAGCTATCCGGAAGAGAAATATATTTGATATTGACAATATTAAGAGATGGTGAAACGGAAAATTATGGTGGTGCGATGGGTGTTTGGTCAGTAATTGAGGCAATGAGTGAGGAGAACTTCATCGGCAGCATTTTAGATAGTCATGATAATAATCAATAAAGATACTATCTGCAAGTGGCTGAGTGTAATGAATGGGAAATAATCGGATGAATTATGTGTTGCGTTCGGTTTTTGGTGAGGGTGAATTTTTTTTGTCGACGAATCCGAACATATTGAGTGACTTTGACATTTTCAGAAGTTATTTGATAATCGATTTTATGCTTAGAATCGTCCATAAAATGAAGATATTGGATTTCGAAGAATTTCATGCGGTGCCATTTGGTTGAATTTCGATGAAACTATTTCAAAAAGTTTTTCACCATGGTGTTGCAATTGAAAGTTTTGCGAAATGTTAGGAAATTATGTTCCAAGTTGTTGGCTTTTAAGTGACTAGGGAGAGATGTGGTTTTATGATTAATATTGCCTCGGATGAAATGGAGAAAGTTTTTGCATATTGAATCAAATTTATACTTTTGAATTTTATGTGTACAAATGGAAAACAAAGAGTAATAATAAAAGGGAAAACTGATGGTTTTGACGAATATTCGCTTGACAAAAGTTCATTCAATATTATTTTACCATTATTTTCATTAAACAATTTATTGAAAGTCATAAGTTTGAACATTCTTTACCATTGAAAAGAATAATCTTATTCATGCCAGATTCAATTTATTTTTGATTCGCGGATGCAATTTTTTTCCATCTGAAGTTCAGTTTCCTCTCTCTTGAAAACATAAAGTTAAAACAAACTGAAAAATACATCTGTTATTTTTTTGCAATATATTCATGTTCAAATGCATAAAACTCTTTAATAAAACCACATATTACTCTATAAGAGCAGAAGATACTACACATAAATATGAGAGTTTAATAATATCAAATTCAAACACAAAACTATTTGTAAAAAATTAATAAAAATTCAACACATTAAATTCCATACCAATCTTCCGAAAAAAAAACAGTCACAAAAAATGAATTCATATCAATTAAGAAACAAAGCATTCATAAGATTTAATCATACCCAACTCATTGCATCAACATGCACAGCACTCCATGAAACTCCCATGTAAACACGGTAACTAGGATACTATAGCTTTCTTTGTACACTTGTTTGAGCAAAGATGTCTCATGAACCAGGAGAGGAGGAAACTACTGTTACTCGTAGACTTCAGAGCTAGATGAAACCATTATATATAGTGTGTAGAGGTGAACAAGTGCACGTAGGAAGTGTTCCGCTACTCTAAGCGCCATGTTATGTATGACAACGGAAAAAATAGAACACACTCCACCGTACGTTGTTTAACGATGAGTTTGTGTCGCAACATTTACGACGAAATACAAAGCCCTAAGCTTGAAATTGCAACTTTCCACTAAGGAACGAACTGAACTGGCTCGGGTGTGTTTTCACTCATCTTGAAAGTGAACCATGTGTAGCAATGTTTACAGGATTTTTTTCCGGAAAGTAAGATTATTTGAAGAAGAGCATTTTTTGTCTTGTGTTTTCATTTCACCGAAAGCTATTTTGTTTTGCTAGCCAATATTTTAGGAAGGATAAATGTTGATCAGATTAGTACCGAAGAACATCCTGAATCTTCTAAGAATGTAATCCTTTCAAGCAAACGTGAATTGAATATTAGATATTTTGAAATCTTATTCAATAATAGGAACTTCAGATAGTTTATGTTAGCTCGTATTCATCCTTCCTGCCGCACTTCTCAGACAATTTTAAATTGGTATAAGGGAAAGATTTCATACTTTAGATCTTATACAAATACCGAAAAAACTATGCTCACAAATTTCAGTTCTAAATCACGTTTAAAAGTTAATTTTGAAACGGGAAATTGATATTCTATGGAGTAATCGGTCATGAAATTCGATGAAAATATTATCGATATATCTACACCACTTTAAATGCCAAAATCATGGACTGAAATTTGCTCCAATCAATAACCTAGTGTAATTAAATTGTGTGAAAAATTAATAAGAAAATAGCCCGTGGGAGGTCAAAGAAAGTCGGAATACTTCATTCTAATTTCCTTTGATGTTTCGCAGCTTCAATCATGTTGTTGATAGCTTTTGAAAAACTAGTCAAATTAGGCTTTGTGTTTAGAAAATGATTAATTTTCTAATTTTTATTAGAGAGTTTCATGTTTTCTAATTTGACTTTAACCTTTTTGGATTTTATTTAAATACTAACAGTTAGAGTTGTAGCTCAATATGGGAAATTCACCTAAATTTATTGAATCATAAGTGGTTACGAAATCAATCATAAATAAGAAAAAATAGTAAAAAAAAATACCTTTAAATCACAAAAATATATTGCGCCCAGTGTGGGAAAAACAATCATGATTGAATTTGTTCTTCTATAATTTCTTGATATTCTTGATATGCTAGTATGTTCACACGGTATTCGAGATTTTGGCTTATTTTTGACTTCATTAAACCAAGCGAATTTCTTGCATTAGGTTTTGATAAACAGGCTGCGAGTAAATGAGCAATGCAATAGAAAATTTTAAATGCATAAGCTTATGTGTGTGGATATTAATGAATATTTCTATATTTTGTTACTGATATGTTGAATCAGAACTTTGTTTTCTACCTTTCCTTCCTCAATCAGAGCAAATGGTTTTATTCACTCGGCAAGTATCTCAACCAATTGTGGAGGTTAAGGTTTAACATAATATTTATATAATATCCTTTGACTCGGAGTAAGTCTTGTTTCGATCACTTCTGAGTTGAAAATGATTCATTGTAAGGTTCAATTGACGGTCTACTGTGTCAAAAATTTTGAGTGCTTGTCCCGTGTTTATTCGTCAATTGTTTTATTTCTTAAATGTTTGTTTATGTCCCTATTCGTTTCTTCCAAGGGATACGTTGCGGCAGATTTGAAGCTGGTGTCTCTGGGTCTTATTTGTTTGCTGAGTTATGTAGTGTAGTGTGGGTCCAATTACACTGGTCTACAAATTTTGAACCTTTTTTTAGCACACGAAAACTTATGTAAAATTTTGAATGTACTATGAATAATACATAAATGAAAAACCATAACACATCAATGAAAAAAATTGGTTTCTTTGTCACATCAAAACTTTATATTTTCATCAAAAGTACAAAAAACTTACACTTAGACTAATTATACTTAATGTACAATATACAGCTATGATTTTCGTGAGTGTTTGGTTTTTGGTAGGTCCTTTTTAAGTAATCTGCTGGCATTTCTGGTTCCCATTTCCCTTGATAACGCTTCTCTATTATCCTCACACTCAAAAAACTTCAGATGGGAGCTCAGCATATGTATTTTCAAGAACATGTTACACGCCAGAGCTTTTTGTGAGATTGTGAGGTCCTTAATTAAATCTTTGTAATTTTCCACTCTACGGTTTCCTAGAAAATCGTCGATAAGCTTCACCAAATATTTCCAGACGATTTTTTCCTGATCATTCAGTTTTTCTTCAAAGTTCTTATCTTTCATTAGTTCCCGTATCTGTGGACCAACAACTATTTCCTTTTTAATTTTGCCTAGCTGGTTTTAGGGAATTTTTCCCCCAGGTATGAAAATTCACTACCATTTTTATGCATAGCTTTTACAAACATTTTCATTAGGCTCAGTTTTATATGCAACGGTTAGAAAAGTATGTCTTTAGGATTCACTAAAGGCTCATTTTGAAAAATTTTAAGGCCTGGTCTACTGTGGGTCTCTACTCTGGGTCTTTTCTGGGTCGTTTCTTCCAACATAGTGCTGAATTGCCTGTGCCAAAGCCACCAAATCGACAAGAAAGTCAGGAATCTGGTCCTAGTCAGGAATTTGTTCTTAGTCAGCACGATAAGGTAGAAACGAAAGAAGAAACGAATAGGGACATAAACAAACATTTAAGAATTAAAACAATTGACGAACAAGTTGTTCACTTTTGGGCCTTGCTTTTTTTATGTAGTGAGTTTTTCTGTCTCTACTGTCCCATTCACAAATAAAACAGCAATATTTTGTGTAACCAAGCTGCAGTCCACACAAAAGAGCAATGGCTTTAGAAGCCCCAAAAATTTTTTTTTAATATTTTTTTAATATTTATTTATTTAATATTTTATTTAATATTGTATTTAATTTTTCGAGAAGGAATTTCATATTCTCATAAGTCTCTTTTATATCAAATCCATGAGCAATAGGCACTGAAGTTTGTTTCCCATACATAGCAGCACTGCTTTCAAACAAGCTTCTAAAGAGTCAATAAACAACCGCCAGTGACTTGGATCAGACTTAAAATTTAAAAGATTCGTTACTGTAAGAATGTCATTACCATACACTAAATAATTTGCTTTAGAAACGTAAGATTTCGATTCATCACCACTATGTCGAAAATAAGAAATTTTCGTATCGGAGGAAAATAAAGTTCAGTCGTTTAATCTAGACTGCAAAAGCTTAGCCCTTTTTTAGAAAAATTGAAATCACGTACTAATTCGTTTAGATCACTTTGAGTCAATAAGTGTGTTTCTTTTGAATCAGATGGCTTATAGCTTAGGTTGCTCTCTTGAGATACCTTATCGTGCTGACTAAGAACAAATTCCTGACTAGGACCAGATTCCTGACTTTCTTGTCG
The DNA here is from genome assembly GCA_947369275.1 of Nemotelus nigrinus. Classification (NCBI taxonomy): domain Eukaryota; kingdom Metazoa; phylum Arthropoda; class Insecta; order Diptera; family Stratiomyidae; genus Nemotelus; species Nemotelus nigrinus. The sequence goes on from OX376375.1 coordinate 43,203,663, forward strand.
ATTTGGTGGCTTTGGCACAGGCAATTCGGCACTATGTTGTGTTGGTCTGATAGCCGATGACAAATCTTTTGTTTGAGTTAAACAAAAATAGCAATCACTTACGTGTTTTTTAGGTTCCGTCCAATTTATTGATTGAGCAAATGCCAAATGTCTAGATTATTTTTTAGCCCAACCTAATAGAACCCAGCAAATCTTGATGGCGCACTGGAATACCAAAATATTCTAAATAGCACTTTTCAATTAATGGTGTAAAATTTTGGCGCTGAGATACAAAAGTTTGTTTCTCCACACGCATAACAAAAACCATCCGGGTTGTTTGAGCACTTTCGTGGCATATTTACAATGTAACAACCGTCAATAAAATGCAAGTTATTCGAATACGACAGCTTTGTAGTCGCCTAAATTAAGTTATTCAAAAAAGAACAATGGGTCAGAAATGAAAAAATAATTGTCACGAAAAAACTGGATTTGGCTGGAACAAAATAATATTTTTTTTTAATGAGAGTACACTAAAACAAACAAATATCATAACAAAGTTTGTATGACAAAAGCAGTGATATCTGTTTATAAATAAGGACTATGTTCTTACCATTAAGCCTTTTGTTTTTAAGCATATGTAGGAGATAATTGATTTTTTGCGTACATAAAGCTCATTTTTTATGTATGTGTTCTCACCAGATTCTTATATGGTCTTTGCAAGGTTCTGTAGGCGATCCAGTCATCATCAGTGTTGCTCTTACAAGCTCTATTGAGAAGTTTCCTGGTACTATTTCTTAGCTTCTGTAGTTCCCAATTCCACCAGCTATTATTTTTACTATTTATTATGGCTCTATTCAGAGTGCTCAACCGAAATTCTATTGACTTTGGCGATTTTATCCTACTACTAGAATGCGCTCTGTCTGTAAGAAGCCGATTGAACTTAGACCAATCAGCATTTGTTGGGTTTCTTCTTTCCACCACGGGTGTAAGATCTGTGGCTAAAGAGAACACCAAATATCGATGATCTAAGAATGAAACCTCTTCCGATACATCACCGCTCCAACTATTCCAGATGAACATAGTGATACATTAATAAACGCCCTTCTTTTTAGGGTGAGAAATGTGACAGAAATTTCAGTGTTTAAAATCATCAACCCTGCAGAACCGGTAACATTTGTTGCTGCCCCACATGGTCTGCTGGGAGTTAGCATCGCAGCCCACCAGAAGTTCTAGTCTCTCAGATTCAGCGTATTGGACCAGGTCCTTAAGCTCTCGTATTGGCGGCGAGAGTAAGGAGTCAAAGGGAAAATAAGCTGAGTCGACTATCCTGCGTTTGAGTCTACCATTTTCCTGGTACTGTCTGAGCATGGTGGCATCAAGCAGATTGGAAACCAGAAGACAAGTCTTCGACCATGTTGATCTTTCATCATAATAGATATTTGCCCCCGTGGTTGAACTGTGGCCGCAGATCCTCCAGCCCCGAAACAACGGTTCCTGTGCAAGTGCAATGTAGGGAGAAGCTTGCAGTTTTGTCAATATTTTGCTCAAAAAATAGGACGAATAAATCTTATACCTTCAGGCACAAAAACATCCGGAGCTGATGTCTATCGATCTCTTTGCAGGGACCCTTAGACGATGTTCGCGTGACTTCAGTGAATAGAAGAAAATTTCCACTGGATGCCTGCGTTTTGCTCTGGAGGTCTATCCATAGACATCTACAAGAGTTGGTGCCTCTCCACTTCCTGATTTGGTTAAATTTAACCACAAACAAAAAGTAGTTCAACACCATAGGGTATCTGTCTCTTAGCATCGATAAATTTCTCTGGTCAAGTACGATAACCAAATTAAAATTAAATTCACTGGCGGTAGAATTCTTCCTGGGGTTCATGTGTCTGATGATCCAGTGTTTCACATCGATGCCCGGTTTTAGTTTGCCAAACATGTCAGTCATGTCACCTGCACCCTTTGGAGGACCAGGAATCCAACAACTGTACTGAACGTCGGGAATCATCGACTTCGTGAACCGAGTCCTCTTCTGTCGACTGCTGAGAGCTTTGCCTGGCTCACAATGTTCATTCGGCGTGGCTTCACACCCAGTCATTGGTCCAGGACATTTCTGCTTCAAACTGGCAACCTAAGCATCACCAGCCAACTTTTCTTTTGCTACTCCAGGTCGGGTCAGAGGTTTTGCTGCCTGACATCCAGTCTCCAGGAAAGCGCCTGCAGTTATTATTGCATTAGTGTCCCTGTGAACCTTCGTTGGCAGCTTTCCCCTTTACTTTGCTTTACTTTGCCTGTGACTGAGAGCCTCCACGGGTTTCCAGATCTCAGAAGAATGAGCACTCTTACTTTCTACACTAATTTTGCGCGTCTCATTTGCACTTGCCGGAGTTGCTTCCTTTAGTACATCCCTTCTCATCTTATGTAAAGACTCGAGGAGAAACATATTTTTCCTTGGTACGGCCGTAGTCGGACTTCCAGCTGACGCTGTACTCGTCTTTCCGGAGCCTGTGATCAGAGGGGTTGCTATCAGCAATCCCGAAAACTTGATAGTCATGGAATCTTCTCCGATGGTAACCTGTGAGCTTCCACTGCAACCAGGGTCCTCCAATGTAGTCGGACAAGAGATCGGGGCCAGCAGAATTCGAGCTCCTGCCGTACTGAGCACGCCCAACATGAGTGTATTTCCAGACTCAGTCTGGCTGCCACCTGCAGAGATGATTTCCTTAGGATTCACCCTCATGTGTTTTCCCATTAGTCACCTCTTACGACAAGCTAGGTATGGATGCGGATGTATTCTATTCACATCAAAGCAAACCCCCATCCACAGGGGTATGATAGAAATGCTTTTGAAATATGAGAAACCCTGTGGAAAAATGACTAAGAAAAAAAAACTGCTTTTTGCCCTATAAATTCCGCTTTGTCACCAAATTGTAATGAAGGTCACGCAGTAAATGGACCTTATTTTCAGCCACGTTCGACAGAAATTTAGCTATGGTTTTTCTATCCCTTGAATTTCAAAAATTCGCACAGCGAAATAAAGCTTTTTACGCTATAACTTTCCGTGCAGAAATCAAAACGAAATTCATGTAGTAAATTAACCTTATTGTAGGACAAATTCAAAAAATGATAGGGTTTCCAGCTATAGTAGTTTTTGTATTTTTTGAAGGGTTGCCAACACGTGGAATTTTTGCCATTTTCCTCTATTATGCTGTTTAGTTTTAAGGTAGCTCAATACTTGACTTTGAGCAATAATATTAAAAATTGGAATGATGATTATTTCTTTTACAAACAATTTATTTAAATATTTCACACCAAATGATATAGATACCAATATTGGTAGAGCTAAATATCTCGAGCTTAGCTGCAATAATAGTTGCATTTTTTTTCATTCAGAGTAGAGAGATATCCAACCTGCATAAAAAACGATGCATGCAAGTTTATTTCATTCCTATTCGTTTGGCGGCAATAGATATTTGCCAGTTCAAAATTCAAATTTCAAATTCCGAAATAACGAATGTCTAGCTAAAAAAATTAGAATCAGGTTTATTTCTAGTTTAACATGATCGAAGAATATCTCCACTCATGGGGTAAGAAATCTGTTGACAGCATTGATTTTTAATCATACTCACTCGATTTAATTTTTCCTGGTTGCCAGGCTGACAGGAAAATTTTGGGGGAATTCATCACACCAGCCAACTGTTTCAGCTGATATGACTAATTGAAATATGTTCTCCAAGAGCAAAAGTACGAAATGCACTGTATCTACAAGAATTCATACTCTGGATAGTGTGGTTGTTTCACGTGCATAACCGCTATTCTGCACTACTCTGAATGCAGCTAATAATAAAAAATAGTTAATGCAATAAAAAGCAGCTGATATACGATATTTTGGCTGTATATCACTTAGGTAAACCGTTGCCTCTTCCATTCACTCATCTGATGTTTGTTGCCATATTCAAAAGTGGCAGTTGTATTGAAATCTTTTTTTCGTTTTCAAAATGCCTTTAATTTGCCTATAGACGCGTTAACAGGCATGCAACAGATTCAAAAGGTTTTTAACTTACCCATCTTGCCAAATCAAAATTTTCTAAATTCTTCATTGCGCAAGACTAGTAATCTTAAATTTTCGTCCATGAAAACTCACGTCTGCATTATCAAGTCGTTTAGAAATTTACAGAATGTATTGGTCCTGAATATGAACAGGCCTGATGGAAGAAGTTTGTTGAATATGCTGGCACCACTGAAACTGTTGTGGCATCTTGACAAATCACTCAACCAAATAAAATTGGTCTATCTCAAATACTCGTATATCAAGCTGATACAAAATTTAAACAGCAGGCTAGTTTTACACCAAAGTCAATTTAATCTTTTTTTGGTTTTTAATTTTTCTTATTCTTTTACGAGAGATGGTGCTGTGAAATTTTCAAATGATAATGATTCTGTAGTGAAAGTGAGCAACAAATGATTCACTCTTAAATATTTTGAAAATTTCGGAAAAATCTTGGTATACCTTTAACTTCCTACGCAGTCATCGGAAAAAATGAAATTCACGTGCAAGGTTTTCTAAACGTAGAGCAGATTGAGAGTGCTTCTGTTTTTGGCATTTTCATCACTTTCATACTGGCAGATGTCGCCGTCCAATTTCCAGATTATAAGGATCTTGCAGCAAAAGTATGCGGCGAATGTTTTACCTTACTTGATTTTGAATTTCTTGCGCTTGTGAGCACTGGACATATTTTATCCTTTGATTTCAAATCAGTGATCAGTTCAAAATAGAGCATGACTTTCAATACGTAATAAAGAGCATTTTTGGTAACACGTGTATTAAAATTCTACAATTTTTTTCTACTTTCCATCAAAAATGTATCTTTTTAGGGTTTTTTAACGCTACAGTTTTCTTTGTTTTTTACAAGTCTTGAACGGACCAACAAAACTATTTTCACAAAGTGCAAGACATTAGATATTAGGTTTTCATATTCCTTAAGAAATAAAAACAAACATAAAATATCGTATTTCATCCATGCCGATGTGAATGAACGAACTTAAATACATGCAGAGATCTTTTTCGACATTAGGCTTAGTGCAATGTTGGTATATTGGAAAGAAATCGATTCGTTTTCCCACCAATTTACTTTCAGACGCGTAATTTTTTTCATCACAAAGGAAAACTCGTCTCATCGAAGAAAATACATTCCAAACAAATACAACGAAACAGAATTGGCACAATTACTTCTTTCAACAATCATAGAAACCCAAACAAGAAATCAACAATATAACACACACAGCCATTATTGACCATTACTTCTAACTTCGTATCATTATCATTCTCATCTTTATTATCATCATCCTTATCGTTCTGAAGCCGAAACCATTCAATAATCCTCATCGTTCGATCATAATATCATTTTTCCTTGTCATGGACAATTTGAATATCGATTATGACTAATTCTGTCTACTGCGCCTATTTATATAAGGCATAATTTCCACGCCAGAAATTTTCAACAATCTTTTTGAAAGTTCACAATTCGGAATTTTCCTCTAGTACAGTATTCGATACGATTAAAGTGAAACGGGTTCGAGATGTTTGTGTTCAAGGTGAATAACGATGATACAGGTGTTGGTAATGAGTCAGAAATGGTTAAAGAGAAAAGTGAACTTTTGTAAACATCATTAAAGGGATAATTAATCCGGAAGCATTTGTTTCATATTTGAATGGTTTAATCTCGAAGCTCAGTCGATAAACCTTAAGAAGAATTTCCGACCATTTAGTATCATGGCAGTTAAAGCTTTTACTTGGAAACTGGGGGGGTGGGTGCTGTGAATTAAAAGGATGCAGTTTGGTCTGGCATTCCATCGTACATGTGACAAAAAGCTGCGCCAGGTCTATTGTACTCACCGAGCAAATTACTGGTTGATATGCAATATTTTTCGCCGTGTAGTTAGCTGACTGGCTTGCATGCCCAACTATATGAGAAGAGCTTTTATAAAAAAAATAGTGAAAGCATCAGATAGACTGTAACTCTGTAATTTCGAACACACATTTTTTTGGGGTCCTTTGAATGTGGTGAAATTGAATCTGAATTGTTCTCGGACTTGGTATTCGGCTCTTTTTCGTGTCATAGGTAAAATATCACAGAAACACTCACTATGTTCTTTTAATAATGTATTGACCATGGAAGCGTTTTGGCAATAACGTTCTTTAACCAGAACCAGATTATATTTCAAAGGGACTGGTAGTATTATTCAAATAAAATCGAAGAAACTCTATTTTTAAGCCCACACTGGGCGCGTTTTATTAACTACGAATTCATATTCAAAATAACATGTTTTTACTATGCAAACTCCTCTAATTTGCATCGCCATCAAAATTTTCAACCACAAATTAGTCTGTTCATAAAACTTTCATAGCAATATCGTGTAAAGAAGGGAATTTAAGCATGCATCAGAACATCCCCTCGGTGCCATTACTCATTAAATGAAACCTATGTGCTTTTACAATAACACAGGTGCAAACTATGTTTACCACGAACACCATACCATCTGCACGCTTAGTAGCAATAGACATGTAGTCAATATAGCTTCATTGGCAAACTATTTCCAACCTGTTCAACGTCTGAATCAGTACTCATCCGTACTACCGTACTGCAAGGTGATACAACGTTTCCTAGAAACCCGTAGAGACTAAACAGGTGCAAATGACTGAAATAGTTTCACAACCTGTTAAGTCATTGATTGCAATCGATAGTGTCGACAACATGGCCAGGCAAGAAGCACCTTGAAGTATCGGAGCGTTCCTGTACGAGTGTAGATGATAGTTTAGTTTGTCGAAAAGCAACAGGATAGCACGATTCACATACCTGAAGCGTGTGTTTTTTCCATTCAACTTTTTTGCAAATCTTATTTTTGCATATTTGCAGGAGCAGCTCTCCAGATCGCTTCAGGCTCAATTTTTTTTCTACCCAACATGTAACCAATGGCCTTCACTCATACCCCTCCAGGTAAATGACTTAAGGCTGCAGTTTGTTATGTGCTTGCAATGAATTCTCGTATACCGGTCCGGTGCTACTATGAAGGTGCCAACAGAGATGTGCTTACTCAGGCATATCCGACCGGATATAGTTCATTTTACTTGTATATTGGCAAATACTCAACACATTCCAGCACTTAGCAAGCGTCACAAACTGGAAAGTTTGAAGGAGGACACTTCACTTTTCCCTTCGAGCTCCATAAGTTTGTCCAGCCAAATGCCGTATGGATACACCCGGATGTAATAGTATTTTGCTGATTGAAGTGACATGATAGCTGGACTGAGAGCTAGTCAAGTAGACAGGTTGAAGGATTAAAACCTCGGAGCGGGAGATGTGATTAAAGATTTTTTTTCGAAAATGTTGAGATTATCGAAAGATTTTCCAGTATCTACTGGGCACAACTTGTTGGTAGGATTCCTAGAAATTTACCTGCAAACTGGCACGTGTAGCTCTAAACTTAATGACTTTAAAGCTCTGGACGAAGCAAATAGTTTTCCTGATAGCTTTAGCCATTGAGTTTGCTAGCTAAGGATGAAATGTTGATGGACAGGAAACCAACGAATTTCATTAGAAAAGCTAATGGATTCAGGTTTTTGGATTATAGGTAGAAATCAAAAGGATTTGAAAATAGTTACGAAGACGGTATGGCGTTTATTATGTATGAAATTTAAATGAATTCAAAATTGACTAGACGAATGCTTGAGGCTACTTTCGCGAGAAGAAAAACTGTTTTGAGATGGAAGTGGCACTAGTGGCTAGGTACATTAGTTTTGGCATACTTAATCTGAAATCCATTCAGCCAGGAAGACTGATTTTTGAAGAAAAAACATGAATTGTGTAGAGAAAATCAAACACTTTTCCGCAGGGTTGCCCACATATCCAAATAAATTCAATCAAGCCTAGTCTTACTCAAATCTAACACATCCTGTAAAATTCATATTGACTTGATGATCCGATCTTGAGTTGTCGTGAACAGAAGTTTTGAGTGCTCAAAATAGAGGTGATTTGGTGAAAGCTGCCGTTCTTGTGCGGCGCGTAATTTATTTTCAAAATTTGAATTGCGAAAATTTACCAATCGTTTGCATTATTTCAATAAGCGAAAATTTTTCTACAGGTTTGATGATTGGCAAGTTTTTTTCCAAGTAATTGCTGTAGGCACAGAGCTGTATACTTTTATGTAGACTTGTATGTATGTACAAGAGGCGGCTTAAAAGTTCAGAACCTAGGGTATTAAAACACAAGATAACGCTAACTTATGGTGGAATGGTGAACTTACATAGGCTTGAGGTCGCACACGAAGTGTATTTAAGAATGCAAGGCGGTCCGGAAACGTTGAAGACTCAAATCGATACAAGCAAGAGCTGTCGTTCTTCAAAAAGAAGAAAAGACGAACCAAGTGCGATTCATGGAGGGAATTCTATGAGAACATTCAAGGAAGTACAGAGGCTGCTAGAATCAGGAAGGGACTAAGCGTAACTCCCGTCGTACCTACATTTTTGCGAAGCGAAAACGGGGATTGGGTGTAGAATCCGAAAGAATGCCTGGATATGCTACTGGAATCTTATTTCCCCGAATCGGCTTACACGGCACCGCGTAATGGCGTATTGCGAGCAACCCACCGGCCGTCTGAGCAGCTGATCAAGGAAGTAGTAGATGAAGTCAATATTGAATGGATTTTAGATATTGTTGCTATTCAGATATTGATGAAATATCGCCCATCATGCTTCAAATAGTAAACAAGACCATCCTCCCCATCCTGCAGCGTATTTTCACCGCATGCCTCCACCTGGGGGTAGTACCCGGGCAATGGGCAAAACCTAGAGTGGCCTTTATTCCAAAACCTGGTTGGTTGAATCAACATTACGTGAAGGACTTTATACCAAATAGCTTAACATCGTTTGTACTCAAAACACTAGAGAGGTTTGTTGATCTGGACATCAAGAGCTCGATTGATGTAGCGAGACTTTGTGTTGATCAACACACGTATCTAGTGGGCAGATCAGTAGAAACAATAGAAAAGTCCTTACAGCAATTCACATTGCCAGACATCTAAGACATTAAGAGGGGCTTCAATAATGTCACTGTAACGAATATCATCGATGCCTTGGTTCAATATGGAGTGGATAAAACTTTGACGAGATGGACATCGGACTCGCTCAAAAATAGGCAGATTGAAGCCACTTTTTCGAAGGCCAAAGTGGAGAGAATACTCAAAACCGGAGTACTATACGAACGAACTATATCTCTCCTTTTCTGGATCATGACAGTCAACAAAATACTGGACAATTTAAGGGCCAGTGGCTTTGAGATGGTGGCTTATGCTGATGACATTGTGAGACTTGTGAAGGGTGCGTTCCCGCAGACTTTGTCGTAATTTATACAATCGGCGCTAGACCATATCCAAATCAGGGCCAGAAAAGCCGGTCTTAGGGCAAACCCAACAAAAACGGAACTTGTACTTTTCTCAAGGAAACACAGGCTGGCGGCTATTGACATGCCTACCCTGAACGGAATGACATTGGAACTTGTTGATAGTGTTTAATATTTGGGCCTTCTACTAGACAGGAAACTGAACTGGGGGGCTAATATGAAGGACAGAATAGGCAAGACTCGCACAGCACTTTTTGCGTGCTGATCTGGCTGCTCCAATACCTGCAATCTTAAACCTAGAGCGGCCTACTACATATTTATATGCGTAGGCCGCGGAGATTAACATCAACGAGCTAACAAGTCAGCAAAGATTAATTTGCATATGTATTACGAGCGCTTTAAGTTGGAAATGATTTTGGGACTTATGCCCATGTATCGACTCATCTTTAGAAACGCAAGTTAAGCTTTATTCTTTTCTAACAGAATGCCACATTTCGTATTCTCAAAGAATGTCGCAGATGATTTGGGCTCGTTGTGGAAGACACGGAGCACATGAGCAAAATAATACAACTTGGCAGGAATTTCCAGGTCAAGATACCCACAAGAACAGACTGGGAAAAAAAAGAGAGCTGGATTTACACGGACGGATCAAAGACGAACATATGAGTTGACTTGGGCGTGTTTCCTACGGATTTGAGCTTTAACCTGTGGTGTAGACTGCCGAACCATGCTACTGTCTTTCAGTCTGAAATATATGCTATACGCATGGCAGCTGAGTCCATTAGCGGAACATCAACGAAACCAACGACGATTTACGTCAACAGTGGTGCAGCCATTCTCGTTCTTGCGTCTTACAGATATTATTCAGAAACTGTTATCGCTTGCAGAGTGACTTTCATTGAAAAAGCAAAGCATATTCCAATCCGGGCTATGTCGGTTCCAGCGCATAGTGGGGACATAGACAATGAAAATACCGATGAATTGGCAAGGAAAGGTTCGGGAGCTAGTAATAGCCCCTGAATCACTGTACCACGGTCAGTTGCTGACAACACAAGTTACCTAAATACTGCCATATGGGTCCGAATTGGAAAACAGGTTGGACTGCAGAGTGGCCAGAATAGTATGGCCATCACCTGATCCAAGCAAAAGCAGGAAATTGTTCAAGCTCAGCAGAAACTGCTAGAGAGTGACGGTTAGCTTGCTTACAGGGCACTGCCGTATAGCATCTCATGTGAACAAAATGGGACTTACATCCAGCAACTTATGCAAGATGTGCCAAATTGAAGAGGGCCCCATCGAGCACACTCTCTTCGATTGTCCGGTCCTAAATAATAAACGCCTCAAGATTTTTGGCTCTTACCACTTTCGAGAGTTAGCAGAGGTGGCTAATATCGTCACGTTGAGTCAGCTGATTCAGTGCAATGGGCCCAAACTGGCGGCTTAATGCTAGCCAGATACCCGTCAACCCTCTTTACTGCCTAACCTACTACTTAAGCACCATTAGCTTCGAACTTTTCAGCCACCCTGCTTATGTATATGCAGCATGAATATGCTCTGCAAATTTTGTGATGATCTGATGTTTTTGTCCAATCAATGGAAACAGATCCAATTATAAATTAGACAAAAAAAGCATAAAAACTAAACTTGAAAAAGCATAAAAACTAAAGAAATGTATAAAGTATTCAGAAAGTAATATAATTTTGCGAAAAATCCAAATCCAAATTTAACGTACAAGGAAACTAATGCAAATGAAATGAATTAGGACACATTCGAACCACTTGAAAAAAAAGGAAGCTTGGAAGTTATCAGAGTGGAAGTGGCTTTAAGTTTAGATGAGTGGCTCGAAGTTGATTCCATGAAGAGAGGTGGTGCTTAAGCAAAAGAAGGAAGAGGAAAATTAGTTCGAGGATCCTATTGTTAGCATTGGGTACGTTGTTAAATTGGGTTAGTGAGCAAGGTAAAAGCAAGTAAGACTTGGAAAATGGAATATTAAAGTGACCATCAAAGTACGATAAGAGATCGGCAAAAAAACTTTCATGGGATATAGAGAAATTTAAGTGAATGAACGGAATGAAGTCACCGCAGAGCGTTTCATTATTTAATTGAACACTAATTAAACATTACTTTTCAAAGCTCACAGACAGATTGATACCGATCCCTTCCAAAGATAGTTTGAAGGGTCACTGTAAGACAAAGAGCGTTATAATAAAACAAAAGCACGAAATAAAAACAAATGTGGTCGTAAGACTTCGGTGGTTAAAATAATTAATTTTCAGGTTTCAGTTCAAAATCTGCTTTTCTTCGATGGCCTGAAGTGAAAACGGTGGAAATATTGGCGAATTCCTTACTAGTATGCCAGCAGTTTTTTGTCAGCATTATTGCAATAAAGAAGGATACGCAAATGAGCTGAACATGATTTGTTAGGGCGTTGAAAGAAAGGATAAGTTGTCCCGCGTAAGCTTTCGATATGACAACAAAGACGGATTATAGCCGAGTTCAGCTCATACATGCGTCGAAACTTGTTTGGCTATGTTTCTTTCTATAAGAGAACCGAGATACAAATACTTTGAGCGGTGGTACTATCATATTCATTTAGAGATTCCTTAAAACGATCTGTACGACATTAATATTGTATCTCCAAGAGATGACAATCCAGCATACGAAAGAATACCAGATGATGTTGGTTGATTTATGACTTCAAGAGATATCATTTCACGAGCCAGTTGCTTGCTAACAGTTGGAATGATTCATTTGAGTTTCAAAGGCTTTTTGAACAAGGTCATTATATCGTTTTCTCGTGGAATCGTAATGAACCTTAAAATGGAGCGAAATGATAACGTGAAGATCTGTGTGAATTCTGAGTAAAATTCTCAAAAATTGAGAAGATTCGTTCACGAAAAAACGTAATTATTTCATATTCAAATGTTCAAGGGGCCTAGATGCTTAAAACAAGAGAATGTAAGTTGAAGAGACGACCGTATGAGTTACTTGGTGGCTTATAATTTGTGTTTTTCGGAAATTAGTGAAATTTTTCGAGTTTGACAAAATTGTCAATAAGACTGCCGAATTTTTCACAAAAGTGTAAAATAAGTAAGCTGGAAAGTCGTCATACACTTGCTAATTTCACAAAATAACTAAAATCGAATGAACTTTCGCGTTGAGATTCTTGTATGTATCTTAAATAACTATAGCTATTTAGAAAACTTTATAACTTTTCAGGAGCTGTGATTTTTGTTAATATGGTCATAAAATACGGTCAAAATTCACAAACGCAAAAAAGGTACAACACGACAAATCCGATTTCGAAGCAACGATAGTTCAATACCAACTGCATTGTTTGCCTCATTTGCGTATCATAAAAACATAATGCTAACCAAATTCATAGGAAAGATGTCTTTTAGACACTTTTTGAATGAGTTAGAATGAAAAATGAAGTTATGGAAAAACAATGTGTGGTCCTTTCATCGAAACGATATCCCACCATATATCAAATATAGAGTCGTAAGACTATTTGACACTTTAAAATATTCAAAAGAGGGCTGTTAAAGAAGAAAAAACATTGAATCCAATAACTTGGCCAATATTTAACTACTTGAATTATGAAAAACTACTTGAAATCCAGTTTTATATTAGCTACATCTAGGGATGCTCGATATATATCGATATTTAAGAAATATCGATATTTGACCACCGATATATCGAATCAACCCGATATAATCGAATCCTCAAATATCGATTATTATAATATCGATATATTATCCGATACAAGAATATCGTATTGTGCTTGCAAACGAGTTGGTCAACAATTTTTCGTTTTTCGTGTTGCGACGCGAGCAATAGAAGATAAAGAAAAGAAGCAAACCGTTCAAACTAGTCTGTTTGCTTTTGTATTGTTTTCTAATTAATTGGTTTAATTAATTGGATCGTGCCCACCGCGCTGCCCATCTCTTTGACAAAACTTAGGTTACAGATTGTGAAGGCTTTTCGGTGATTGGGCGGTTTCGGTTTACTCAGGTAATTGAAAGTACTTTAAATAATTAATTTAAATTAATTAACTTTACAATAGAGATAGTGAGCCGTGTGTACGCGAATTTTAGAAGTTACAACCAAAAGCTTGTAGAACCTAGGTAGCGGAGAAACCAAAGGGAATATCTGAATTAGTAGTTCTCTCGATTTGTTCTATTTATAGATTTTATCTTTGCATCCGCGATTCAAGGAACATCATTTTGCCATACTTAAAATGCCATACTTAAAATCAAAGAACTAATGAAAAAAGATCTGCAAGATGAATTATGTGTAGCTGCGGGATCAGTCTCAGATAGTTCAGACAAAACTCAGTCCGATTTTAATCTCTGGAGCGATCATCATCATTTAGTTCAACGAAATTGGAAAACAAATAAAACTGATGAAATTGACTCAGACGAATTATCTCTTTACTTGAGAGCTCCAGTTAGCAGATTAAATGAAAGCCTTTTGACAGTATGGGTTGATTAAAAAGTACAATTTCCGAAGTTATACAATATTGCAAACAAGTACTTGACTATGGTCGCTAGTTCTGTGCCTTCTGAAAGATTATTTTCGAAGGCTACGCAGGTCTTAGCTCAACAGAGAAATCGGTTAAACAAATTTTTGTTTGTGCAAGGTTTAATCAAAAAATATTGGGAACTTTGAAAAAATGGTTATATCATGGTTGATTTGTATTCTATTTCTTTCTTTTTACATATAATAAATATAATTGGTTATATGAATAAATTTATTTTTTTAACTATTTACTGTTAATGAAGTCTTACCTTTCCTTATGAATGTCGCTATTTTAGGCTTAGGTTTGTTGCATTAGTTTACTACAGACAACGGTTTCGAAGCCGATATGGTCAACTCTTTATTGTGGGTGGGGGTTAGGAAACGTTAAGCTCAGAAATTAATATATTCATTATGAGTTTAAGAATAAATATAATTTTTCACATGTTAAGATATTGCAAGACTGTAAATATGACCTTATCCTTGACCCAAAAATTTGAAATTTTCCTTTATAATATTTTGTTATATCATTAAAACTATTTACTTTCTTTATTCCCCTTTAACTTATAATTTGAGATGAGCCAGTCCATCATAAAATAAATATATTTTCATGAGCAAAATTTAACAGCTGCGAAGAGAAGTCAAAGCAATGATACATGACGTGGACAAATATTTCCCTTTGTTTTCACTGTTTCAAATCAGAATTCAAAGCAAATTTCAAATTTAACTAATACTATTTTTCATTTATTCTCTTTGAATGAATATTGCTCAGTTAATGTGGTAGTAGTAAACTTCATATTTTGCCAACATTTGTACTTTTCGAACATTTTCCAGAAATTTCATAACTTATGTGCTCATTCTTGGGAATAATGACATAATTTATCTGAACGAGCATTTAAATTTTATTGTGGCAGATATTAACGAGAAAAATATACATAGAAACAATATCAACCCCTTTTATTTAGTGAGTAATACCACCTAACCAAACCAACCAAGGCCCAACGCATTAAAGAAAATAAAATATCTAATATATATATATTGCTTTTGATTCGATTTCGATATATCGAAAAATCGATATTTACATTTCGATATATCGCAAACTATCGATATAGAGTTTCGATATATCATATCGGAAAAAATATCGATATATATTTTAAATGAGCATCTCTAGCTACATCTCGGACATTTAAGGGGTAACACCTATGTGGAACGCTGTTTTCGAGGGTGATTTTTTGCATTTTTTTCCAAGGAAACTTTATATTTGATTGAAAAAATTATTACATGACTTTATTATACATGTTTTGAAGTATACAAATAAATTTTTACAACGTCCTAAAATACAAAATGGCGGCTGTACCAGGCTACGAGCATCAGACGATTTTTCAAAGATGCCTCAACGGCCCGCAACTTTTCGTCGTCGCAAATGGTCTGAAACACAAAAATCAACATTTTTCTTAAAGTTTGAACTAAAAGCAAGGGAAGTATGTACGGGTTTTAAAAAATATTGAATTTTGAAAGATTGCCGTACGGTTTTCCAAAAAAAATAATTTTGCTAAAAAAAAATCGTACAAAATCAGCCGTAAAAATGAAAATTTTCAATTTATCAACAAAATCTTACGTACTTCCTTAAAAAATGATGTTTTGAAGTATGCACAAAAATTTCAAATTGATCGGATACAAATTGGCTGAATAATCGTGCGTGCCGTATCAAAAAATGTGGTTTCGAGAAAAACGCATTTAAAGTTTGAAAACAAAGGGCGGCTCTTTCACGTTTCTCGTTTTCGCTTTGTGAATTTATTGCCTTTTTTATGGCAAATGCTGGTCTACTACCTGTCATACTGAATGGTAATTTACTAATGAGAAAAGTCGCTAACGGATATCTGTGGTAGGTATAAGGACTTTGGAGCAGAGCCTGCCGTACGCGCGCCGCATAGGCCCCGACCGCACGGTGGGGCGTCCAACGTTTATGCTCATAACTCGGAAAAAAAAAATTTATTTTTGAAAATAGCTTAAGACGTTATTCTAGACATGTTTTCCTGCCATTTTAGCATAAACAAATAAATAGATTTTTTTGAAATTTCTACATAGGTGTTACCCCTTAAACTTGTTCTAAAAATTTATTTATGTCCGTCTTTGATTTAGAAAAATACGGTTATTACCATACATTTTTCAAGAACCAGCTCATAAAAATGGAAGAAAAAATAATTTTTGCTATAAACAATTTAATCAAAGAGTATCAAATAAATTACATGATATTAAAATCCAACTAAATCCATTTAACACCAAATGCCTCCAAGCTCTCAAACTTAGTCTAACCTTGAACCCCCCAACCATCCGTTCTGCTCACTCATAATCCATGCGGCCATCCAGTTGGTCCCTTGGCATTCACGACCCTCCGCACGAGACTACACTTCAAATTTATTTAGTACTCCTGTCAGCATAAAAAAAATTCAAGGTCTTCTTTCTTCAAGCAGCACCAGTATACTCTTAGAACCAACAAAAATAGTAAAGAAGGTAAAAATCATCTAAATTACACAACACACAAGTACAACCATTATCTCGACTTAGAACGAAATGAGAATTCACGAGCAAGCACTGTGTGCGATTTCTTTATGACTACACCACCGGAAACAGATTTCAAAACCTTTGCAGCAAATGGGGAGAAGCAATGGGAATTATTTGCCGCTATAAGCCTGAAATCGGGGCTCGATACAACGGTACAAGGTGATGGTAGCATTTCTGTCATCTTATCACGATAACAGATTTTTTCCACTCAGGTAACGATGAAATTTGCCAGAAGTAAGGCTATTTTTTGTTTGCTTCTGAGTTGATGGGGTCGAAAAAGAGGACTGTCGTTTTAGCGAGTCAATCTCTTGTCTTTGGCATAAACAGGCCATCCGGGTCTTGAGAGCAATAGGGTCGAGTAGCTTATGATAGATCAGAGTTGCTGATATCCTTATCGTATTATTGGCTACGAAATAAGGTTGCGCAAAGAAGCGGGATGAATCTATTTGCAGAGTGATGGAGCATGAATAGGAAAATACACTGTGATGTGTTTGTATTGTTTTTGATATTGAGAAAATTAGTAGGCTTCCATATTTGCACTGTTGAAATGATGCTTTCATGATACCAGAACACTGATTTTTAAAACGTTCACGAATATGTTTTTTGCCTGAAACTTAAGGGTGTAAAGAATATGAGTAGATTGTATCCAGAAATTGATTGTTCAAGAGCAAGTTACGTTTATTTTGGTATAAATTTCAGTCTTTATCAATTATAATGTTTTTACATTAGGGCTTAGATTTACATCTTTAAAGCTATGTCTTGTATTTATATTGGAGGCTATGCTTGTGTTTATATACATTTACTTGAATTTTGTTTTAAAAGAGCCCAAGGACAATTTTCAAAAAAAAACTTGGTTGGGAAACTTAATAATAAACTTACATAGCTAACTTAACCTAACACGTGATACAAACTCGTATGGAGACTCAATATTATTAGTGTAAAAATAAACTCTATTATCTGATATTATGGTCTGGGTGCATCTCGATTGGTTATTCTTTTTACATGCTCAATTACAGGGGGGACAGTGGCAAGCTTGTGTATGAGTTTTGTGAGGAAGTAAAAAGGCTTTTTCAGTACCATTTTGAGAATTTTATTTTGCATGTCTTGAAGTTTTCTTACATGGGACTTACAAAACATGCAAAATCTTTCCTGACAAGCATTTCATACGTGATGATGAGTTGGATAAGTAGTTTGAATATAATCAATGTGCTGTCAAGCGATAGCTTTGATTGTTTGTTTAGGAGCGAATATAGTGTGTAAGCGCCTTGTTAACCTTTTTACATGCTTGATCGATATGTTCTTTGACGGAAAGTTTTTTTCTCCAGAACTACCCCCAGATAGGAAACCATGTCCGTCCAGTCAATGTTCTGCCCAATAAAATGAATGTTTCGATTGGGGAGTCGCCTTTTCTTTGAAAAATCGCGAAATTACACAATTTTTTCACATGTTTTTCACACACTTTTTACACATTACACATTTTAAAGCGTTGTCCAACTGTTAAACGATCCATTTTTTAAATTGGAAAATCTTAAACTAAATAAATGACAGCGTGGTTGACGTGTATCTTTGACAAATGTCGGTATGAAGGGCTTTACTTTTTCAAGCGCAAAATGGATAGGCTTATAGCTTGACATTTAATTGGATTTACATACTTTGATTTTCCAACGATGATAGTACTGGTAAAGTACATCGAGTTGTGATTCGATATTTTTAATTATATTTTCAGGACTACTGTCACTACTGTACTCTCAAGTACTATCAGTAAACATAGTCAGTTCACAGCTTTTAGTTTTCGGTGTATCCGATAAAAGCACATTAAAAAGCGTCGGGCTTAGGCAGGAACCTTGTGGTACACCTGATGTAATCCGGTGCTCAGATGATTTCGAGTTCTTGATTTTCACGACAAAGGCACGGTCAAGCAGAAATGAGGCTATTATTCTCGTTATGAATGAAGGAAATGCAAGCTGATTCCGCTTTTAGGCTAAACCGTCATGCCAGACTTAATCAAATGCCTTTCTGATGTCAAGGGCTACAAAACTCGTGGACTCCTTCCGTTGATAAGAATATTGAATAAACATACACACTCGAGCAGGTTGATGATTAGTTGAGAGATTGGCGTGGAAACCATACTGAAAATTCGGCAATACGCTATGATTATCAACAACATTCACAATTCGATATAATATAATTTTTTCGAAAATTTCACTCCAAATTAAATTAAGTGCACAAGTTAAATGTGCGGTAATTTTTGGGGATGTTAGGATCCATATTTGGTTTCGGAATCGATACCACTAGTACCTTTTTCCATACAAGAAGGAAGTAGCGTAGTTTAAAGCAGCAATTAGAAATAAAGTTTAGCAGTATAATTGCTTCTCTAGGAAGTTTCTTCAGAAGACTACGCGGTATTTCATCCAATCCATTAGTTTGTTGTTCTTCCGTTGGCTAGTTTAAGAAGTGGTATAGTAATATTACGTCTGAAATCTTTATTTAGTTTCAAAATATTTTTTTCGAAAAGCATTCAATCCCAATTTTCATTTCAGATTTGAAACAAATAGTCCTTAACAGATGCAGTAAGGTCGCTTATAATTTTTTTTCGTATTCCTATTTTTTGTTCTTTGCCATTGCCACCGGATTATGTTTATCACTTTAATAGTAGCTTCGGTTTCATTGTCGATATAAATAGGACGATATGATTTCCGTATGATTTTAGGTCCATGGGAACCGATAGTGACCCAAATATAATCGGACAGTTTACTTATTAAGCATATTGAATGAGATCGTGGAGAAGTAAAGTGATAGAATGGATTATCAAAAGGGAAAATTTAAGCAAAAAGAAATCATAGTAGCCGTTGGAAGCTGGAAATCTTCTAGAAGATGCTTCAAGGCTCCAGCCCTGGAACATGCCGGATTTCTACCGACTAAAACCACCTGTTTCTTCTTCCACACTCCCCATGGGACTATTTATTCAGCATTACTTCGCGGGGGTGAATCAGCCATTAGCTGCTTCTAAGCCTCCTTTCTTCTTCTTTCTTTCTGTCCCTTTCCGCGTCATGCAATTTGCGGTAAATATTTTTAAGTGTTGTTTCGACGGCATTCCACGCAGTTTGGGATTTCAGCATGCAGTTTACGATATTTACCGCTGATATCCTTGTGCCTAGTACCGTCTTTAGGCTACTTCTACATGCATTAAAGCGCGGACAGCTGAACATAACGTGTTCCGTATCGTCGGGTACATTTTTGCAGACTGGACAGTCTGGTGAGGTATCGTGTCCAAAGCGATGTAGATAATATCGATAACCGCCATTTCCGCTCAAAAATTGGGTTAATTCATAGCTTGTTTCTCCATGGCTTCTTCCCATTGCACAACGTTGGGGATTAATTTGAACGTCCAACTCCCGTTTTGCGCCTCTTCCCAGTTACTCTGCCATGAGCGCATTGGCACTAGCCTTTGAATCTTCCACGTGCTTGCTGTCCGTGCTTCGTTTTTATAGAGTCGAAGTGCTTCATCCACAATAATTTTGATGCGCAGCATACTGGCTATAATACACGTTGCCTCATAGGATGTTGTTCGAAAGGCGCAGCAAGTTCGAAGTGCAATCAGTCGGTAGGCTGCTTGCATTTTACGGCGGTTCGATTTTATGTGCAGCGCTGGTGCCCACACTGGTGCTGCGCACATCAGAAAAGAGGTCACCACGCTTCAAATCAGTAACCTTTGGCTTTGCTTCGGGCCGCCAATGTTGGGTACCATTCTACCAAGTGCTGAACCGACAACGCATGCCTTCTTGCCTTCTTTCTCCAGATGAGGTTTGAGGCTCAGTTTGCTGTCGATAGTTACGCCTAGGTATTTTATAGCAGGCTGCGGGGTGATTATGCAGTCACCAACTTTTATTCGTACTACTGGTAGTTTCCTCCACTTCGTGATTAGTGCCATTTCCGTCTTATGGTCGGCTAGTTTAAGCCCATCGCAACCAAGCCATGCTTTAATCACTCAGACTGCTTCGCTTGCATAAATTTTAACTTCTTCGAGATGACGAGCTGGAATCACGATGCCAATCTCGTTGGTGAAGCCTACCACCACCACATTTCTGGGTACTCATAGCCTTAGTATCTATCGTACATTACGTTCCAAAGTAGGGGGCCAAAAACAAATCCCTGTGGTACTCCCGCCGTTACCAGGTAAAGTTTTGGTCCTTCGTCTGAGTTGCAGCATAAGGTTCTTTCCTTGAAGTATAGTAGTCGACGATTATAAATGCCAAATAGCGTGATACTACATTATCGACCAGAGCACCTATAAAACGGCTTCACTTCGCGGAGTTAAAGGCGTTCTTGAAAAAGCGGAGTTAAAGGCGTTCCTTTTATCTTTCGCGTTCATTGGAATGTTCGACACCATTCTGATAGCATCTACAGTTGATCGTCCTTTTTGAAAACCGAATTACCGGTCCGATGGTCCGTTTTTGCTTTCAATTTCCGACAGCAGTCGTTCGTATATTACCCGCTCGAAAAAATTTTCCATCGTATTTAGCAGGCATATTGGCCTATAAGATGACGCCTACCTAATAGGTTTATCCTGGTTGGGTAAGAGCACCAGGTTTTTTTGCTTCCATTGATTGGGGAAAACGCCTTCCCGTAGGCACGTTGTGAAAGTATCAGCGAAGACATTTGGTATCCCTTTTTCCGCAAGCATAAGTGCTTTGTTCGGTATCGCATCCAATGCAGGCGCTTTTTCGTCACCGATTTTGCGTATATTTCTGCTCTTCTTACCGCCGGCACGTTTTGAGGGTCTACCTGTAGTACTATCGCCTCGATTCTATGGAAATAGCGTTGTGACTATTTCCTGGAGCATCTTTGGACACTTTATTTGAGGAGAATTATTTCGCTTTATTGAAGTCATAACGGTTTTGTAAGCTCCACTCCATAGATCAAAGTCGGCCTTGTTACACCGCTTTCTGAAGTACTCCCTCTTGCTCTTAGCAATCGCAAATTGTAGGTTCTTCCAGGCGTATTTGAATTGATTCTGTAAGTTCTCATAATCTTGGGTATTCCTGCGGCGCTGGCTACATCGTCTAGCTTTAAGACATTTTTTCCGAAGCTCTTGGATTTCTACATTCCACCTATAATTTACCTTTCTGGTATTGTAAAGAGAACGTCGTGGCATGGAGGCATCACATGCCCGCTGTATCTCGCTGGTGATTCGCGCGGCCTTTGTCGACGCAGTTCTGTCTATATCCTTATCAGGAGGTAGCATTTCCCAGAACATTTCTTCGTCTAGCCTTTTTGCTGACCTGCCAAACATTTTTTTCCTCTGGAAACTCGCACACATTGTGTTTTTGCTACGTACGCAGTTCACCGTAGCTATTATGGCCTGATGGTCACTGTGCGTATAGTACTTGCTAACTAACCACTGCAAGTCCTTGACTAGAGCGTCGCTCACTAACGTCAGGTCTACGATGGATCCTAGCTCTCGCTTACTGAAGGTGTTGGCATTCCTGTTGTTTGCGAGGACGATGTTTAACCGCGAAAAAGTTTTCAATAAAACTTGTCTCTTAGCGTTGGTTTCCTTGCCTCCCAGCTCCTCAGACCAGGCGTTGAAGTCACCGGCTATGAGCTTCGGATTGTGCCGTTTTGTCATCAATTTTAGCCCATACATATTTAATCCCCGGTTGTTGCATTATATCCTGGAACACCCGATTCTCGCACGCCCATACTGCTGCTTTACCACTTGCATCCGTCACCCAGACGCCATTATGAAAATTTCGATGTTGCTCGTAAATTATGGTTAGAGATGGGCAAAATGTTTCATGGCTCACCACTAGGGAATCCAATCCCGGGATTAGAATCGCGGGATCCCGGGATCCCGAACAGTTTTTAGTCCCTAAAATCCCGGGATTGATGTTTTCATCAATCCTGGGATTGATGATTTATAATCCCGGGACTATAAACCATCAATCCTAATTGAGATCCGGGATTTTAGTGGCTAAACACTGTTCGGGATCCCGGGATCCCGGGATTCGAATCCCGGGATTGGATTCACTACTCACCACTGATAGCTCTTTCTTACAGTACAGCGCCTGAAAAAAGCACAGCATAGTCTGCGAGCGAAAGCTTTCGTTTGAATAAACTTAATGAAATGCGAAGCGAACAGTGTACTGAGAGTACGGCACAATACTGTAAAATAGTGTAAAAAAGAGCAGTGGTGTGTCATGAGGCATTTTGCCCATCTCTAGGAGCTCGTAAACCGAATGTAAAAGCAAACCCTGCGCTGCTCGACAATGATTGAGATTCCGTTGCATGATCGTTACTTTTGTCTGGAGTTTAACGCCTTCTTAAAAACTGGGCACCTACTGCTACCCGCTACGTGCTTGTTATCGCAACCTTCGGTTTCCCTGCAGAAGAGACAATTCGGATCCTTATTGGAATTTTTGGCAACGTGACTTTCTTCTCCACACCTTCGACACAGCTTTGATCAATCCTGCAGGTTTCTGCAGTTGTTTGCTATGTGTCTGAATTCGAGGCATTTAAACCACCTTTTCAGGAGTATGTAGCTTCAGATTAATGATGATGATGATTGACTAGACTCAAGGAGACTCTAGAGCAAGTATCTTTGAGGTAGGCCAATATTAATCATTATCATCGGCACTAACCCCGGAGTCCGGTCCTGGCTTCGTTCAACAAATTTTTCGATCGGCCCCAATCGCGAGCCCATGTCATCCAATTAGGCAATCCTAAGTCGCAAGCGTCCTGTCTACAAGGTCTACTCCGCTGTCGTATGCCATAAAACATGTCTACTATACCGAATAGAACATTTTTCATTTTTCAATTCCAAAAGTCAACTCCGGCATACGGTAATAACCCCTTTTTTCACAAAATTATATTTTGTTTTCCTTCCAAGAAGTCCTTGCTCTCTTGCAATTTGTATTCAAACCTAAATTGAAACATCTGCTTTTTCGTGTCGATTAAATACGTATTAGCATACTTGCGTGAGACACGTCTCAGAAAATTTATATGTATATATGATTTTTAATATAATTTTTCACTTCATGCCATTTCAACGCTGTCGGTTTCGAAATTTAAACATACTATTCAAAGCTCCTACAAGCACATCATGCATACACGGAGGTGTTTCACTCCTGTCAATAAAAACATACTTATGTGCTCAGACGCAAATTATGAGCACAGGTAGACAGATTCGACTCTATCTTCGTGTGGAAATTTATAAGCTGATGTAAAGCACATACATTGTTTATTCTAAATTTGTCCTGTGTTTTATAAGAACCGTGGAGTGAATGTCGTGAGATGAATGAAACATTACAAGGATAATTTGAAAGAAGGTGTTAATTTCATGCTTATGGGATTGAGCTAATTAGAAATTAATGAAATTTTTGGTAAAATCTATGGAAAATTTATGCGTATTTTCATTAATTAGGGATGTGTAATGAAATGTCTTTCAGCTACCGGAAAATGGTGCTATTTAAATTATTTGTGCTTTTTATGCATGTAGTATCATCAAATTGGTTAGCTTTTCATGTTCTGTATATGAGAAAATATAGCACTGAAACGTGCATTTATATTTTTATTTGCCTTTACATTTTATTCAACTAGTCTTTCGAAAAACATGAATTGCGAGATTCGACAGCTTGAGTAACTCAAACTTAAATCTTTTGAAAAAACCACAAGATAACATGAATATTTTTATGCAAAGTGAATATGGCTTCCGAAAATAAAAGTTCCACAAAAAATAATAGAGAGCTAGTTGAAAGCCCACTTTGGGCGCTGAAGTATTTGAGTGAATTTCAGTAAAACTTTCTTAATTTCTTAATTTTTTCAGCTTTAAACTACTTTTCGTAGACTTATCAGTCATTAAAAATACCCTTTTGTGCACTTTTTCAAAAAAATAAATCATATTACTCTCGATAGAAGAACACCAGTTTACTAAGAATTATGTACACCAATAGTAAGAAGTATGTCTGTAGGCAGCCAGAAAAGGTATCGGTTAAATTTTCTTTAGGACTATGATATGATAAAACAATTTTAATATCTATTATATTAACGAATAAATCAGTAAAATCATGCTTTATTATCTAAGACGAGGCAAACGATTAGCTTTTTTGTACGTACACATGAAATTATAGTTTCATTTTCACAAATAATTCCTTGAAAAAAGATAGCTTTAGTTTCAAAATTGACCAAAATACGTATACATGAATAATCAAAAGTTCAAGACAATTTACATTTTACACCACTGTACGGTTCGGTTATTTTCTAGGACGAAACTGAAAAACAAAATCGAATATTTAACTGGTTTCCAGAGTGGCCCGGAATCATTCAAGTTTATGTCGAGTCAAGTTGAATGAGTTTTTGTTAAGTGACTCCATACTGTTTTAGGCTAGAATCATGATGTGTTGCATGAATATTATTTAACAACTTAACTGCGAAATAGTATTTGCATAAAATTTTAAAGCGAGGAAAATTTCAAAGTTCTTTTTACAATTCAATTCTCTAGATCTATTTGAGGAAAAGTTATAGCAGGTTTTGAAAGCTAAGAAACAAAATAATAAAAAGCTTTCATAATATGAACAGTTACTGAAATTGTTCATCCATACAGATTCAAATAAAAAATAGCTTTTTAAAGCAGTTTATCCTGCTACTGCATTCAAAAATATCTCTCGCTTTTAATCAACCAATAAATTATGTCATGGTCGATTAGAATATCGATTCTTGCATATCAGGTTGTATCTCATTTAGTCCGATGGTCAGTGAACATAAAGAAGCTAATATTATCATGTCCTTCTGATGTATTTAAAATATCCTTTATAAAATAGTCACCAATACCGCATGCATTGGATTTTCTTGAAACATTTTTGTTTAATCACATTATGTGTCGATTGAAAATCATATGAAATAATAAGATGCAATCCCATATAGTTAAAGCATTTTGTGTGCGAGGAAAATAGTTTTGAAAGTCATGACAGTCATTTTAATGATTTTATGGGTGATTTTGCAGTGCATCAGTCAAAGATTACCTAGGTTCCTAAAGATATTTTCAGGCTAAATGCTGGATATCAGTCCCATTCTATTCACATGAGATGTAGTAAAGCGATGCCCTGTGAGCAGGCCAACTGTCACCTTCAAAGAATTGCTGCTAAACTCAAGCAGTTTACTGCCTTTAGTTGAGTTGAGTGGTGGCCATAATGTTCTGGCTTTAGCCAGCGCTGATTGCATTAAGTATAAGATTAGATATTAGCTATTAGATAAGCACTGCAATTTTATGGTCATCCGCGATCACCACAAAACTACTAGCTTTGAATTATCCTGCATCTCGTTGACTGTGAGATTCCCGTGCCAACTATTTTTTTTCTGCTCTGGCTTCAAAAAGGTGGCTTTGATTTGCTTGTTTTAGTGATAGTGCAAGTCCTTGTTTTTGTGCTATGTTTTGACTTAAACGTACCAAAGCTTGTGCTGAATCCACAGACCACGTTCATATTAAGACACATTTCTTTTATCGGTGTGTTGTCAGAATGTCCTCAACTAATGTGTCGAAACGGATTTGCTGTCATGCAGATTTGCTTCGACCATCCGCATTTTTTCCATCGGTAACTCTAACCGCCTCTAAACTTTCTGATGATATTTTTTTGTGCGGAATGAATCATCCTATTTTTGGAAATTTATTTTTAACTTCAGATCAACAATCAGCATTATTTTACTTCAATATGATCAAGCCCTGCCAAATATCTTTTAAGTTCTACCACCTGAAACAATATCCTGGTGCGAACCCTAAGATCCGGGCTCTGTCTGATTGCGAAAGACAGATCCTGAGAAACATTTTAATGGGTCACGCCTACCTTAGCCATAGTCAGCATTCGTCTGACCCTGAAAGTTTTTCGGAGATCCTTAAGATGGTTGGCCAAAGACGTTACTACAGGTCACCACAATATGACCGGACACTATGCTGCAATTTTTAAAATAAAATGATCTCACCTCCATTGTCATGAAGAACTTGAGAAGTTCCTCAGTGCAGTCTGAGTCCACGTCATCCTCTTTGTTAATGACAGCCAGTTTTAGGTGATTTGCAGCCACGTCTTTGAATTTTCGAGCTATTGCTTCCTGTCGGCAGCCTCTTTGTTCCATTGTTTTCTTTGAATGCTGACGATTGCTCGCAGACATAGGAGTTGGTTTTACCCTAGAATCCTCAATTTTTCCATCGAACTACAAAAAACTCATGGCTGCTCATTTTGTCTCTCTATTCTTTCCTGCTTTTCTCTTTTTGAACGTTAGTCAACGTCTTCCCTTGCAGTGACCTGCAGGCTTTTGGGGCTGCCTTCATTTCCAGTTGCTGTTCTTTCAGCGATCTATGAATCTTTGAGTTTTCTGCCTGATTTCCGGCTTCCGTTAGAATCCGCGACTAGTTTGTCAGGTTGTTGCTATAGTGACAACAGTACGTCTTTTGGACTCAGCCAGCTTCAACGCCTAAACTCTCTCAATTGCCTGGCCCAGAGTTGAATCGCTTCACTTCGTTGGTGATGACTTTACTTTGAACTTCTTCAGAAGCGGTTCGATAAGTATTTGCTGGGAGTTCGGTTTTGTTGGCTTTGCCGTGTGAATGATCCATAGATACTTATATTTAACGTTCTGGTTTTGCGTTCTCGGATCACAGTCGGACAAATTGTCTTTATTTGCCTTCCGTTGTATTCCACTCCGTTAGAAGCACAGACCACCCTTCTCTTCTTGGAATTGTAAAGCAGACTTTGCTATGACTTCACAAGTACACTAAACTTGCGTACCTTACCATGGAAATCATACTTACTTTGTAAGCCGCAGCTTACTAGGCTCGAGATGCAGGTGTTATATCCACCCTACTGATGAAGCTTTTCCTTAGTATCAGCCCACACCCGTCCCCAAGTCTTGATGGCAGTAGAGAGATACAGCGATTAACTTCTGTCACGTACAGGTGAAGTCCCCGTTGAAACGATTCATACAGCTGGTGGCTGTTTGGGCACGCATTTGAACTATTACTTCTTGTGGCAGAAGTTAATGGCTTCTCACCAACAGCTAGCACAAAAAATAAAAGTTTCTCAAAATAAGAATGACTACGAATTTACCTAAAACTATTTAAATCCTTTATTCAGTTCCACGTACGCACGGACCTATTTTCATATACTATATATTACTCTCCTTCTTTGCCTGAAATGCGTATTTAATTTATTAAATTATCAACTGTTCTACAAAATATATCTCTATTAAAACTATGTTCGGATTTTATACATTTAGAAAAAATGTAAATAAAAGTGCAAAGGATGGAACCTTTTGGGATTGAATAGCAGAAATTATTTATTGCAAGAGCTTTTTTTATGAAAAATCAGCTGTATTTTACACTGAGTAAGACTTTATAATGAGGAGTCATAGCGGGTTAGATGTTTTCAGTCACAGTTTGCACATTTACACCTTTTGTGCGACCAAACTAGTGAAATTTGAACTGAAAATAGTGATTCCTCTCATATTACATTTCATGATTTCTCTTCCAGATTTGATATTTTTATATTGCAGATGTTTTATTTTATATAAGATCGTGTGAGAATAGCTTAAAATAAATTTAACTCACATTTAAAAAAATGGAAAAAATGTAAAGCGTATTTTAACTAGGCTATTTTACAAGTGATCTTTATTGCAGTCACTCCTTAAATATTATTCGTTTGTTATACATGTGGTATAATGTAAATGATACATTAATATTACATTAGAGTACTACTAGTTCAATTAGAGTACTACCATGCAAACATCTGTAGTAGCTAGCATCATAAGCGTTTGCTATATAGTGCTTAAAACTTAAAATAAGGTTCTAAATATATTCTAATTAAGCTTATGATTGCTATTAAATTTTTTTGTATGCTTGTGTAAAATATTATGAATTTTAATAAAATGATTCTTTTCACTCTAAAGTGTTCAGTGTTCCCACTCTTAGGACTTGGCAAAAGGCTTTAATTCTGTGATTTTTTCCCGTTATTTGCTGTAGTTATTTGTTTCTTATTTGTGAAAAATGCTTCCTAAATATGTAATCATTTTCAACTTTTCTTCATCATTTGAATTGCTTTAAATGAATTTAAACGTGAAATTTGTTTCCTGCGATCTACGTGAAATTTGTTTCGATTTTTGCTTCCGAAAATCACTTTAAAATAACTGCTTATCAAATAAATGCCTGGTCTTCATTATCTAATTGATTTTTGACCGATTTGGCATAATAGTGGAACGCTTCTGATTTTATCATCAAACTATGTTTTACTCTGGCTAAAAAAATATCTAACTTCCTACTTACTATTAACTTTCATCTCATATTATAATTTGAACTTTCTTCTTGTATTCGAATTATAATCTTTAAAAAATTTTTTGATCCCACAAACTGGTTTAATAAGAAATAAAACTGATAGCGCCCAGCGTGGGTAACATGCGTGCAATATGCGTTCTTCTCTCGAAAAAACATCACTTTTTGACTATTATTTCTACCTTGATGTTTTTTTTTAATTGATAAACAACATAAACGAAACAAAACCGCTTACTAGAAAATTAGACAAACAGTTAACCTTCAATCCCACCTAATCGAAAGTCTGATCAACCTGTTAAACAATAAATTTCGTTTACAACTGCCAAACCCTGCCTCCCGTCCTTTGCGTTTAAATCATTATGCAAGAAATTCATGGCTCACTCCTACTTTCAAACACCCCTCACAAATTATCTTGTTTGCTTGTAAATAACAACAGCTTTTATCCACGCACCTGCTATTACCATCATCCTTTTCATCGTTGTAAAACTAGAAGCTCATTAGGTGAGAAAGTTTAATTTTTTCAAAAGCCGCGATTGCTACTAGTTGCCGTCATGGGGACAATGTTTCTTCTAATTTTTATCTCGATAGTAGTAAATCGTTTGAAACGAAGGTAGAACGTTATTCACCATTCTCTGCTTTGCTCCTGCTTTCTATGGTATTATACCGGTGTGTGCGTGTGTCGTAGCTCTTGTCAGAACTTACCGAACAATCTAAGGACCGATTAGACGACACTTTCCCATCCTATAAACACAAAAACTTGCTGTGACAAAATATAATACCTTTTAATTAAATACAAGGGATAATTGCATCATATATTTTCCAATTAGTACCGTTCTCCGTGGTATTGAGTGAAGGAGATAGGAAAAAGACCCAGTGAATGTATTCGAGTAAAGAAAAAAAAAACAAGTGGAGGCACAGGAGAGAAACACGCTTTACAGGTAGTTAGTTGAGAAAAAAATTGAAGAGTTTAGGTGTGAAACAATGTTAACGAAACGAGAGAAAGTGAAATAATTAAAGCTGAAAAAAAATGTTTGTTTACGACGCATCTGAGAGGTTTAAACCATGTTTTGAAGTGAATTAAAAATAAAGTTTCTTCTCCGGTGTGTATATTAGCATTCATATTTACATTTTGTCTATGATCTGTGAATAATGAGGAAAATAGACTTGAATTTTTAAAGTTGAAAATTTAGATGTAAGTTTTTTAACAGAATGAAAGCCAAGGGAAAAGTTTTATATGCTAAAAGGTTTTATTAGATGGTAACGGTTTTATGACGTAATTTTGGTTGGATAGTTCTTTGGAAGTTTCTCGAAAATGAGCTGCTAAGTGCTACGATAAAAAGTCGTCAACGGAAAGTATCCTATAAGCTTTTTTCCGAGACTTAATAAAGACAAATTTTCTGCTTTCAGGATACACGAGTATATTTATTAATACCAGCGGTTCAATCCATAAACAGTTATGCAGTCATAAGTTTAGCATTGAGAAAACTTTTTCCTGTTGCATTCTCTATTCGCCTGAATTCATAGACAATGCGAAAATCTATCATCAAAATCCTTGTATTTAGTCACCTTTCCGACGACTTTTTCCTCTCTGTTACATTGCATTGTAATTAAACTCGTAATAAAAATGGCGTTAATACATGACAAGAGTTTGAACGAACCGTACGCTAATGGCCAAAATTTGTTTGTTTTTTTTTCCACGTTGAAAACAAGCCAGTATTTTACACCATTCGACGGTATCCGACATCATACTGCATTAAACAAAAAAAAAGTACTACAGCTTAGGTAGAGATATTAGACTAGAATGTCCTGGGTTGGTTCGAGCTACAAAGTCGCTAGGACTAACTATACATGAAAAGTGTGAAAAATTTATGGTGTTTCACCCTCGTTCGGTGTAATTCAAATGCCAGGTTGTTTTAAGAGCATGATAATATAATGGATTAGCATGATGTACAAAGTCTAGGTAGCGAATATTTACGAAGGATAATGACGGTAAATGTATTGTTGATTTCGAGCTGTGTGCTTTATTTTTGGATGAGAGTATCTGTAGATGACCAGTGGATGTTCGGAATTAGATCTATGGAGAGTTATTAATGGGATTCGAGGTATTTATGGAGAAATATTGCTATTTATGGAGAAATATTGCTGATGATGTTGATCCAGTTTCGAAATATTAAATTTCAGGAAGTTTTTGAATATAATTCTTGAGTAATAAATACACCATGAAGTGAAAGCTATTGAATGTAGGCTTTGAAACGAGTAAAATATGTTGAAAGTTTGACTTTTTTACACGAATCTTGGAATTTCCAGTGGTGTGTAAATAATAATCAGCAAAGTTTAAAACGTTGATGGGAACAGATGTGTGAAAATTTATTTTCCATTATAATTTCCTGAAATTTAATCTATAGAAACTAACTTATAATTTCAATATATTTAGTTACTCCTGTAACCGCGAAACTGATAGACTTGATCACAAAGCTATGAGTGAGTTGTTTGTATGATTTTCAGGAAAAGTGTTCCAAAATTATCTGCAAAGAGACTGCGTTTTATACAAAATGCAAATAAAATTTACGCATAACAGATGTGCTACCGATCGCAGATATTCAATGCTGCATTACTGAAACTAAAATCCACTAGCCACCAGGGCTAAAGTTGATATTTCTGGCAATCGCTCCAAACAAAATTCATTACATGTTGCATACTGCCATAGCTATTGAAACCGAGCTCACACTGGAAACTTTATGTTGTGAAATTAGAAAATTATAGCAATTGAACTTAGATACAATTACAGGGATTTCTTTTTGAAAAGATTTATTTGTTTTACACCACTCCACTTGGACTCTAAACATGATCCAATTTTCTATCTAAGACATGGGTTTACAGCTCTGAATTTGATGGTTTTTCTATTCTAAACTATAATGCTCCTAAAGAGTGTTGTGATGAGCCCCTGAAACCTATGAAATGCCGGAAAAACCGCTACTATAAGGACCACACTATAACACATTAAAGCGGTAGGAATTCAACTTTTTATGGACATAAAGATCCAATCTTCTTAAAATGTTTACTTATCACTGACAAAACATTGCTTATGTATAAGATAAGGACAAAAAAAAGAAATATCGCATTGGGGTAAAATACACTTTTTTTAATATCATGCCAATTCGGTCTAGTCTGCATCTTTCCACAACTCGAAGGAGCGGACTGTCTGAGATAGTTCAACCAGGCTATCAAAGAAGCAAACAATCATTGAAATCCCGAACAGAATTTAACGTTGAGTGGATACTGTAGCTTTAAGATCACTGGACTTTGACTAACTGTATAAATTGATCCATTTTTGGATTGTTGCTTGTCACTACATAGGTATAAAGCTATCAACTTGAGGCGCCTACTTCCAAAGAACACATTTCCTTTCTAAGCAAATGAAAAAGACACGCTTAAACTCAAATATTAAACCAATCCTTTCAAAACTCAGCTGCATATCCCTTCTTGTAGATCACCGGCCGACTCTCTGTCATGTCTCAGATTTGTCTGCTGATTACTAAACTTTCAACGGGTTCTATGGATTTTTCTAAGAAGTAAAATTTTAACGGAAGATCTTCACGCCATGCAGGATCAAAAGACTTCCCAATATCTAAAACACATGTTACTGTTTTTTCTTGAAAATGCATTTCCCTTGAAAACGCATTGAAAGAGTGAGGCCTTTCCTCAAGAAAATTTGAAATTGGACGCTATTCGCTTTTGCACAAAACTTCCGCTAATTCATGGTTTGTGTCACTTGTGAACTCTTCCTATCAACGATTCTACTTATCACTATGGAAAATTTATTTGAGTTTTCTTAGTATCTGCAAATATGTGCAACTAAAATGAAATTACTATAAAAAAAATTTATCTGATCTCGCCAAGCCTTTTCGGCGTTTTCCTCCAATTTTCGTAGAACGATTTGACAAGCTTTCTCTAATCCAACTAGAACGTTGTCTTAAAAATTCAATCAGATCAGATCTTCGCGATTCGATCCATTGGATTTTTTGCAGTTCCAGTCCAAAAAAGTTTTCCCGAAAATCGCTTCAATACGATTTTATCGTATAATAAAAACCCATCCAATTATTATGTACTTCGGTGAAATTAATATTATACCCACCTAATCCCTCTATGGCATCCTCGCACATATTTGCCGGATCTGAGAAAAATACTTTTCAATCGCAGCGGAATTTTCCGGAATCTTCGAGGTTGAAAGATCTATCCAATCTGCACAATTGTCTCGATCTGCGTATTTATTTAGCCCAATTACAAATAGAGCAGGTTAGACATTGAAATAGGAAATAACAAACAGAAAATAAAAATTGATAATAAAAATTGAGAAAATTCAAAATAAGCAGTTCAAGACAAAATTGATAGGCTAGTTAATATGAAAATATTACTTTTAATGGTGACTGCAGAGTGTGGAAGAGGACCGAGTTGAAGGCCGTTATGGATACGTAAAAAGCGTAAAACCGAAGAACGAAAGTAAGTAGAAATGGTACTTAAAAGAAAACAGAGGACCTAATTTGCCTCTCACACTGCCGTTCATTAATCAAAGATGCTGTAAATGAAGTCCGATAGCCACGGCAGATTTTGAACAGAAAGCATTCATCCAAGTAAACTCTGCGATTTGCTGGGAGAGGGAGATTCAGGAGCGATAAGCGTTCATCATAAGGCATGCAGGGAAAGTTATATTTTAAGAGTAGGGTGCGCGAGTGAAAATCTGCTGAACAGATTCAACGGCATCAGAAAGATAAGTGAAAGGAGGAGTCCAGACTTTACTACAGTTTTACTTTACTACATCATCTGAGCTTTCGATTGCCCGAAATAATTTTAAGTCACCTGCATCAAGCAAACAAGACGACGATAAAGCATTAGAAAAGGTTGAATAAGAGCGGTTCTACTATTGATCCTTGAAGTACACCAAAAGAGGGGGAAAATGGCGAGGAAAACACGCCGGAGAGAGAAACAAAACAGATGCGATTAATTAAGAACAAAGATATCCAAGAAAGTAAAGGCTTACAGATACCATAGTGGTTTAATTTGAGTAGAAGAAGCTCAAAATTGACAGAGTCAAATGCTTTAGAGAAATATGTATATATAGCATCAACTTGACAGTTCCGATCAGTTCCACTGCATGAGAAAATTTTATGAGATTTGTAAATGTGGACTGATCTTTAACAAAGCCATGTTGCTGAGGTACTAAAGCATAGCTAAAAGAGTCATACATTTTATTAAACACGAAACGTTTTATGATTTTGGAACAACAGGGAAGGATGAATATAAGGCAATAATTTGAGGCGATGTTGCGTTCACTAGATTTAAAAATAGGGTAAATGTTTGCCAGCTGCAAGGAGGAATGAAATTTACCTGCAGAAACAAAATTGATAGATAAGATAGATTTACCTGCAGAAACAAAATTGACAGATAAGAAGGATGCAAGATTTTTCACAAAAGAAGTTAAGAAGGCCATCAGAGTAATTTGGATCAACCGACGATATAAGAGATCCAATTTCAAGAGAATTAGTCCAGAGTAAAGATAGACAAGAAAGGAAATCAAAAGAAATGTTACAATAGGAAGGAATCGTTGAATCGGAGTATACATAAGATAAAAATAGTAAAACGAGATCAAAGACATTCTGAGGATGAGCAGCAGTGATATTATTAAATGTCATATATAAAAGAGGAGGATTTTAAAGAGCGAAAGAATGACTTGAAGTTTTTAGGGTCATTTGAAATCAGAGAAGAGTAAATGTGCGAAAAAGAA
This sequence comes from Nemotelus nigrinus, assembly GCA_947369275.1. Lineage (NCBI taxonomy): Eukaryota > Metazoa > Arthropoda > Insecta > Diptera > Stratiomyidae > Nemotelus > Nemotelus nigrinus. Next base: position 43,238,221 of record OX376375.1, read on the forward strand.
TTGCGCAAAGAAAGCCTTATTTCATTCCTGGCAGCAGCACATAAGCAAAAAAAATCAGCGTAGTCTTGGTCGGAATGAGAGCCTAAAAATTTACTAGGTGCAGCATTTTTAGTAGCCAGACCGCGTTTAAGGCTCTCGGTGAACCAAAGAGCATTGTTGCGCTTACGCGAGCAAAAGATAGAATTATGAGAGGCGATTAAATCAAGGAGAAGGGTATAAAATGTCATAGCTGCAATGTCAACATCAAGTCCTCGAAACATGTCAAACCAATTAATTGAGCTAAGATCGAAAGCTAAAAGGTCAAAATTGTTTTTTTTTTTTTTAATATAAATCAAGGCTTATTGGAAACTCCAGCGCGATTAGATAGGTTACCGGCAATATCTACAAAAAGGGGCGTTTGATGGGGGTCAGGGTTCGTATAAGGCGGTGTGGAGCGAGATAACAAAAATGATGAAGGTTCAATTTAGGAAAGAATTTTAGTCAAGGATCTTATTGTTTACATTAGTGACAAACTTCAATTGAGAAAGTGGACAAGTTGAAAGGAAACATGAGAGAGCAATAAAAATATTATTATAAGAGACAATATGGGGAAAACTAGCATCCGAATAGATAGATGGAACATTAAAGTCACCACAAATGATGACAGACGACGAAGAAAAGTTTACGTTTAGGTAGGAAGATAGCGCAGAGAAAAATAACTAAAAGGGAAAGTTGCAAGAAACATATGTTGAGGTTACAAACAATGAGGATTTAAAAGACAAGGGCACGCAAACTGAGAACAAAATCAGCGCACACTTTACTTTCGAAGTAATTTAGCACTGCAATAAGCACCCCGCCACCATTGGACTTCATAGTTGCTAAGCGGTTACGGGTAGAACGGTAGACATTGTGAATACGAAAAAATTCTGACCTGAAGATGTCATCAACAAGCCAAGTTTCAGAGAGACAGATAATCCTTTTCACGTAACGATACGGTGCTGATTTCTTCCAGATTAGTCCTCATGGCACGATCGGTTTTCAGATAATAGAGCTCAGTGGCAACTGTTTGGGCGATGGTCGATCTAAAAGTTTGGCACCTTGTTGTCGAAAGTTTCATGCTCTGCTTTACAGCTATACTGATATAATCGGTTATCAGGCAAAAATACCTTGAGGGCGCTAGAAGTTGTGTCTGATTGCGAGATAGCTGTGGACTTTCATGGATAAAAATCGTTAAGTCTAACCCGTAGCACTCTGCGATGTTTAATGGTTGTTTTCACGTGCCACTGCCTCATAAGGCAGCATGCTGAGAGGTTGAGCATCCGGTTCAACAATTTCTGTCGCAGCTGTGGTTCAAAGGATGATGAGAAGTCCGTCATCCAAAGCCATTTGATTCAACCTTACCTGCTGTCTTCAGCGTGAAGCTCAGTAATGAATTTTGAAATGTCCATCTTATACGGTGCTATGTGGTTTGAGTGAAATGAAGAATAGTTTTTGAAATCTGGGCTGTCGGAGAAGAAACAATTACCTGGTACTACTGCTAGCAAATTCTCTCATGTCTTTCCTCGTGCTTGTAGGCTAAAATCTTAATGGCTAGTTCGGTCGATATGGCGATCAGTCCAGGTTTTGCTAGAGGACTGGTTGAATTTTCGCTGACACCTTGGTGCTTATTGATGGCGAGAAAAGACGTCATTTGATGCAATTCGTTGATCTTTTTTCGCAGTGCTCAATTCTCTTCACCACAACTACTTTCTGCATAGTTATCCTATCTAATGTCGGCTCATCTTTGTCCAACCCATCTGAAATTTTTAATATTTGTATATTTTGTTTATATTTATGAATAATAGTTTATTATTATTACAATGCATTACGTTTATTATTACAATACATTACGCTGTGTATTCTTTGTGATATTGAAAAACAGTTTTGTTGATTGCATTTTTAGTCGTTATCGCACATTTAAAAAACAAACAAAAGGTTCAAAACATCGAAAATTCTTGTAAAACGCTTAATAAAACTAGCTTTTAAAGTAGGTCATAAAATTTCTCCAAATTGATATTCGAACGTGATATAAAGGTAATGTATCAAAAATTACGTACTTCAGACTGACAAATACCAAAAAAAAGCCATAACAATTCTTCTGAACTAAACAGAACAGTTATAGCAGTTCAATCTTGATACAATGATTTTCTTAAATTAGTTTTATTTCATCGATCGAAAAGTATAATGGTTAGTATTTTGATAATGCTTTTATCACAAACGAAAGCATCTCACATTATCTTACGTAGATACGAACAATAAAATGTATTAAAATCTGTACATTATATTTCTTATGTAGTATTTCTTATATCGTAGTGCTTCCTTTTGTTGTACAAAACCCTACACTATGCATTCTATTGAAGATATTTGCATACTATATTCAAAAACATGGGGAATAATTCGTTATGTCAACTGAAACAAATTATCACATATTTTTCACCTACAATGGAATGCAATAGCTTCAAGGAAGCCTCTCATGAATGCACCAGAATATTTTCTATCTCAGATTTTATTCTCTTCCACTCCATCATAACTGTCTTCCACCATAAAAGCCCAGAATTTAACCTTTTCACTTCCGTATGTATGACAAAAACTACTTGCTCCTTCCTCCCCTTCTTCATACAACCGGCTTCTTGATGAAAATACTAAATGTTTGCATTCAGCATAAAGATACCCTCAAGAGAAAGAAAAAAGCATCCGTACAAAGTCGATTCCACTGATTAAGGCAGGATACACCGCACAATTTCAGCGCAATATTCTGTGCTATTTAGTTACTACAGTTAATTCCGGGTATTACAGCAGTAGCACAGAAAGAATAGTTTCGATTTTGTTCGTCCGACTCAAGTTCAACCACAGAATGAAGAATGAATCCTTTTTCTCACCAAGTCCATCGAGAAAGAAAAGCAAACAATGTTTTTATCTTTTAATTAGCCGTATACTGGATAAATCGAGTCATCTCGGTTGTTTGGCATTAAGTCGGGGTATTTGTTGAGGATAGTATTGTTGTAAAGGTGAGTTGATATAATAACGGGGAAAAGATTAAATTATGCATAAAAAGGAGATTGGTAGATATTAATGTCGGAGAGTGGAACAAGAAGTGCAATGAAAATGAAATAGCACACAGTGATTATATGGTTTCGCTTGGCTGTTCACTACAAGTTGGATGACAAATAGTCTGACATAATTTAAAGCAGTCATGGTTGAAACCACACTAAAAATAATCGATATGTTCAACCGATTTTTATAAAAAACTGTTTCGCAGACAATTTCAGCAGCTTAGCAATTTAAATATTGAAATAATATACTATCGACATAGTATATTATTTATGGCTGTCGACTGTTCTAAAAACCTATTTAGCCTTCAAATAAATTATTAGAATAACTAACCAGTTTTCTAACAATTGCTTTCTTAGTATCATAGATTACTTATATGAGAAAATCTAATCTAAACTACTTATCTATGATTTCAAATTATCTTGAGGCATCAGCTTGAATAATATTTTAGAATTTCCCATGTATCCTGATTTGAATTCAAAATAATCTTAGGAAAATCCTAAGCCTAGTTAACTTCTTCCTCATTCTTTATCTTACTCCTTCTCTCTCTCGCTCAGGACTAACCAATTCAAGGTCTCTTCATTTTCATAAGATATTTGATAGACAGACGTATATCTATAATCAGTCTTCAATCTATCTTCGCTGCAGGGAATCAACTGCCATCTTGAATACATGTATCTACTTAAACAAATTACTTCATTTGTTTACATTTTCCCAAAGAATATAACAAGATTTCAAGAATATGATATGATGATGGTAAGAGAATGAATAGGTGAGCCTGCTGCTAAGTAGTATGTTGCTGCTACGCTTGGCCGTGTTGCTATAGCTCACTATAATGAAGATGGTGTGCTACTGTCTTTACGATTGTTGCTGCTATTTTAGCTGGTTCGTTCCAAATTCACGAAAAACGACTGACGAAAAGTATTTGAAGTAAAAGAAAAATAAATAGGCCAGTTATGCGTGAAAATTGCATGCTGTTAAAACTGCAGTGTTCGACTTTAATGTTTTGAAAAGGAAAAAGAAAAGTAAATAAGGAACTTTGTTAAAGTTGACTTTGAGTTAATATGTTAGAATTTTGTTTCTCAAAACATAAAATAAAGTCAATTGGCTGGAAATGATTTGCTTCATAGGAAAAAATTACCTTTAAATGGTAAGAAAGTTCAAAAAGCATCTTTCTATTCTTTTGAAATCTATGCGCCCAGTGTGGGAAGACAGAGAAAGTGCCTTGGTCGTATACAGTTGAAAAACTAGAAGCTGGTTAGAATTGTTTTGTGAATATCAAATGTAAAAAACATTGTCGTTGTTGATGACTCGATAGAAAATAAAACGAACCAGAATCCATCTTGCAACAAACAATTCAAGCTTTGTTTCAGATTCAAAATAAACCAGCAAGCATTAATGACATATACTCTTCAGAATCAGCCAAAAAAAGCTTTTGTTTTCTGCGTAACAACGTGAACTGATTTCTTTTTGGTATTAATATTTACTATGGCATTCGGATACTTTGCATACCACTTCTTTACACTTCTTGAAGCTGTCCAATGTACTTAAGTATACGTTCGAAAAAGACTTTAAGAAATAAATAAATGTCAAATGGTAGAAGAACAATAATAAATTATTTCAAAATCTCTTTGATAAGATGTCTACATAAATACGTAAATCATTGTCCTTCAGCTGAAATTCGGAGAATGAAAATGAAGCTTCAATTAACTGGATAAAACTGTTTGTCTACAAAAAAAACTCCAAAAGAAATGATTGAATAAAATTAAACAAAAAAATCCTAAACCTTGAATAAATCAATAACTGATAATTTTACTTTACAACTCGGACTGCAAAAATTAAATCATAAACAAATTTAGCTCATTAAATGGATAAACATACCTAGTATTGATTTGGATAATTTTTTCACACCTTAAAATATCGAACATTTTATTAGTTTTGACACATAAACCCGGGCTTTGTACATTTCAGATATTATTCCATTAAAATTTCAGAAATATTTTGGCCATTTGTATTACAAGGTGTGTCGAAGCAACTAGAAAAACTGAGAAGAGCGATTTATAGAAGACACATTAGCACATAATAAGAATTTATCAAAAATAAATTGATGCGGAAAATTGTCACAAATAACTTTAGCCATTTGGTGGCAGCGAGCATTTAAGCGAATTTTGATGTACCCTTATATTTCTATACAAAAAACTAATTGTGAAAAATAATCATTGAAAATGAAAGCCGATGATGTTTCATGCTTGTTTATGATTAAAAATTGGAAATTGGATTCCCTGTTTGAGCGCTGAGTGCTTGAAAGTAGGCAAATATATTTTTTTCTAAATTTCGATTTGTCATAACTTCCGACAGCAACATTTGATAATCGCGAAATTTGCTGGGCATATTGACGTTAACTTAATCTATACACCCAGTGACAAAAAAATCTAGGAGATGTCAATTTAACCAAGATTACTGCAGATTTCATTTTGTTTTTAGAAATGTTCCCCTTATTTATAAAAATTATTTTTCTTGTCACAATATGTTTCTTGAATGAGTGACAAAACATTGCTATATTATTTAAATAGATTGATTCATTAAAAAATAAAAGATAGGTACATTTTCAAAAAAAAACCGCAAGGTCTGTAAAAAAATATTAAATATTTTTCTAGTTTTTTTCTGTCATGTAAGTAAAAAAAAAGCAAACAACTTATAATAACTATAGAAAAGTTAATATTGATGAAAATTGATGGTTTTTTATGTATTTCATCCTTAGTTAGACAACTTCTAAGAGAAAAACGAATGAGTTAAAGTGTTTGCAGCGTTTTAGTTCTGTCTCTAGCTTCCTATATATGTACACGCAAAACATGTGAATTAATCCCGTCAGACCATTAATGCGTACACACGTGTCACTTTCCTCTTGCAAACTAACCCTATGCAACCAGTTACGTAAAAATTTTTTCTTGGAGATCAATTTTCTTTTTTGTTCTTTTGATTGGCTTGTGTTTGCATTTATTTTTATTCTTACTTGTGCATTGTTTTAGTAGATATTTGCGCTATTTACCATGCACAATGACAACTCTATTGATGAATCAATTTCTAATGCTCAAAAACTTAAAATAATTACGTACTATAATTCTACCAAAGGCGGTGTTGACTGCAATGACCAACTTTGCGGAAATTAAAGCGTTGGAAGTTGACTTTGTTTTTCTTTATCTTCTGAACATATCCGGCAGCAACGCGTTGGTAATTCACAAAGCAAATATGGAAAAAGAATAAGACACGTGTAAGACAGATTTTTTATTGAAAAAATTGGCAACCGCACTTATAGAAAATTACCAGAATTGACGCATTCAGTATTGTGCTGTCCCTACTTCAACAATAGAACGCCTTCATAAGGTACACGTTTCGCCACAAACGGTGCATCAATCAACTACTAAGCGCGGCCTTAGAAAGAATAAGAAAAAGTGCCAACAAAATATAGTTCATTTTGCAAATTTACCTGTCTAGAATATTGCAAAGTGTATTGCATCGGCTACGAAACAAAAAAAGGCCTACAGATAAAACTTATAAAAGTTTTATGAAGCTTTGATCTCAGCTAAACCAAAAAATTTGTAGTTTTAAGAGAGACTAGATGTTTTTTTTTATTTGAATTTTCTGATTCCACAGCTATGTTTTTGTTTGATTAAATTAATATAATGAAGCATTTGATATTTATTATTTTATTATTAATTTCCAGCACCCTAATTTTAATCATTTTCTTGAGGTTACTAGAAACCCCATGCGCCTTATTGCGTGATTTCCTTAATGCGCCTAATTAGCGGTTTATAATTATTAATAATTGATCGATCCGAGTTTAGCCTGGATGACAGCTTTCACTCACCGTGCCATGCTGTCATAAAATTTTTTTAACAAATCCTCATGAATCATCAAATCTTCACTCCCACACTTCTCTTATCACACTCTACAAATTTTCTACAGCTCTTGGCTCACTTTCTATAATTTTTGAGCCCATTGCCTGACAAAATCGTTCTATGGGATTCAAGTCGGGACTGTTTCCTAGCCACGGAGCGACTCTATCCCTAGCCGCTCGTTCAATTCTGTGGCCTGTAAAAGAAAAATCATTAGAAGCTCACTAGGAACAAAAAGTTTTTTGTTGATGTCAAAACAATTTACAGAGTGAGCTCGATATGCAAGAACCGAATCGTCCTGGAAATAAGGTTTTGACACATTTGCCGTTAGATCCTTGATTGGTGGACCTACGTCTTCTTCGATAATTTTTTTTGGATTTCGCAGCAATCATACATCCTTCATGAAAAATAATACTCTCTACGCACCTATGTAGGATACATTCCCAAACAATCACATAGGGGACATGCTTAACGGCCTAACAGCCGTCGTTATTTGTTAATGTTATCATAAATTTCGATTTGTGCTCTTCAATTTATCTGTCGCTGGCTGTCGAAGATGGGCAGATAGAGTTCTCGGATGGTAGATGAAAGAGTTGATGGAAGAGTTGGGAAAGCTATTCATCTATTTAACTTCAGCTACTCGATCCAGACATTAATTTATGCCTGAAAAATTTTGTTTGTCTTCGGATAGGCTAATTCAGTCATTAATTTTTTTGATTTTTTCACTTTGATTAATTTTTTTGATGTTTTAATTTTTTGATTTTTTGGCGCTTGGAGTACATGATTAGCTTCATTACCTGAAGCTATAGCAGTCATGCTAGAAAAAATCTTTCAAATTATTGATCTTCATGAAAATGTTTCGCTTTTTGAAAAAAAAAATGCAAATGATTGATAAATTTTATTTTTTGTCCACCCTGTTAAATTTAAATTTTTACAAGAAAGGCAACCCATCATACCTCTATTTTGAGCAATTGAGTGTTCTGTACATGATCAAATAATCACATAAATATGAAATCCACAGGATGTATTGGCCTTAAGTAGGACGAAGTCTGATAGAACTGGTTTTGAAATGTTGGCAGCCTTGTGGCAGTGGTGCCATGTCGAAAAATTGCTAAGAAAAAATAACTGTTATTTTAAAAGCTGAAATAAAATTCACACAGTAGCTGGTTCCTATTCCGAACCAAGTTCGATAGAAATTTGGTTGATAACCCACTCAGCAAAATAAAAATCGTGATAGGAAAAAGAAAAAATATTCCCCGTATTTTTTTTTATCATGCGATGTTAAAATTAAATTTTCAATTAGGAATTATCTCGCAGTGCCTACAAATAACAAATATTTGGATATTGAAAATTTGAAAAGTTTTGCGAGTGGTGACGCTTAATTTTGTTTCCACCTTTAGCTTCCAATGCAGTTATCGGATTCAAATGAAATCCTCAAAGTGGATTGACTCGTGAAGCAAGTGTGATATATTTTTTTGGTGCTGGCAAAGGGTTGCCCACCAGGTGTTTTTGTTACTTTTGTAGCAACAAATGCTAACACTTAATATTCATATAGTGACCATCTATCTACAATGATACCATCTATCTAAATAGTCATATGGTGACAAACTATCTACAATGAACATTAGTAAAGATTGTTTATATTTGCCAAATCTTAGGAATTGTTTGCCCCAAACATATTTCCCCAAACATATTTCCATATTGCCTGTAGCTTTCGAAATCATAGGATGAAATCGAAATTCACAGGATTGGTTGATATTGAGGTGAAGCAGTTGTTTTAGACTTTTTGGTTGCAATGCTGGTTAAGTGTTGCAAGCAATCAGCAGTTTCATCATTTATATTATCGGAGATGCTGTTTTCAAAGTTTTCTAAGAAAAGCATCCGATAATGAAAATATGTGACAAGTGTTCGACTTTCCTAAATTTTGTAATTCATGCAAATGATATCACGGAAAGTCTTTCCATTCTATGAGTTTGAATGGATTCTTCAGATCAAAGTCATACATGACCTTCGAAACTGGTTGCTAGTAATAATGAGCACATGTGGTAGAATATATGTACATTAAAAATATGCACGATACTTCCGTTTTTCTTCAGAAATCAGTGTGTATCTAGCGGTTCCTATGCGCTAGATTTTTTTCTTACTTATTTTTATTTCTATTATCAAAGATGTTTGAAAACATGAGTTAATGATTTATCTCTTATAATGATTTATCTCTTTTGAAAGTCATTTTTTTGAGCATTATCAAAAGAAGAAGAATTTGATAATTAACTCCCACTTCGCATCGGGAGTAATTTGTCCAAAATTAATTGGAAATTGAAAAATATCCGTGACAATTACACATCAAACGAAAGTTAGTATCATTTGATGAGCTAAGCACAGCTTTTCAATACTGTAAATTATCTCCAAATTTCAAATGACTATCATCTCAAGCACAAATTTTAAAAATCACAAACAAACATAGATTTTGAAAAGTAGCTCATTAAATCCATGTTTAATTTATAGAAATCAGTAAACAAACACCACAAAATTAATAATCATATCTTTCGCGCCCCCTTACCACTTCAAAATAAATATTTGAAACTAATTCTATGCAAATTTACTTGTTTCATCGAAACAAAAACTTTCAATGGCAACTAAATCGATCCCAAAACTTTTTGACTTTATAAGTTCGTATTTTAGTTATCTTGTCTGCTTCCTTCTCCTATTATACTCTTAATATCGTAATCGTTTACATTCTCAATTTCATGTCTATCAATTTTCCGCGAACAATTCTATTTTATTTCTGCAACAATAATAAGCTTTAATTAAATTTCGATTTGAAAATCAGTTGCTCTTCTTCATTTACATCATTAAATTGTTTTGCCGGAATTCGAAATTTCACGGGACGACAGTAGTGTTATATTGAAATCTTTGCGAACAAGCTTATTCCAAACTTCCTTTCTAGTGTATTTATCGCCGTCGTTATTTGTTAATGTTATCATAAATTTCGATTTGTGCTCTTCAATTTATCTGTCGCTGGCTGTCGAAGATGGGCAGATTGAGTCCTCGGATGGGAGATGAAAGAGTTGATGGAAGAGCTGGGAGAGCTATTCATCTTATTACCTTCAGCTACTCGATGCGGACATTAAATGGTTTCCTGAGGACTTGGATCTTGATTTTTTATTCGAGCATACTTCAATACGAGTTTATTCATTGTTTTGCCTGAAATGATAGTGGACCGGGTGGTCAGGACTATTGGAGATGTTTTTGCTCATTATGGAAACGAATCGCTTAAAACCATCATTAATAAAATTCGTGATACCAGTTGAAGGGGGATGCTGTCTAGGAGTGTCGACCGGTAAAGGATATGTTCTTCTGACGGTTCTCGAAAGAAAATATAATCTGCTGCTGACATCGTCATCTACACTGACGGACTACTTAATATTCCCGCGAATATTTTCCGAGCAGATGCGTTGGGAGGGAAATTAAATTGAACATTATGTTTACCTTTGATTTGCCCGACAGAATTGAGACAGAAGTGTTTCGAATCTAATTGGAATTTGTTGAAGAGAGTGTTTCTCAGCTTCTGCTTCGGTATCAGATCCTTTTAAAGCCTCTCTTGATTACATCAGTGAATTCGATTTCATCTATGTATTTGCCGCGGGAAGTTGAACTCCGTTGATCGTTAGTTCTCGGCAGTTAGCTCGGTGGAATGTTAGGTTTCGCGACTGCATTCATTTTTAATTAAAACTCGGGGAAATATAAGAGAATTGATAGATTGCTGAAAGTTGCATTAGACATATTCGAGTGTCGATATTTTAGCTGCGTTAATGAGTGTGTATAAAAAGACGAGTTGTGGCAGTACGGTTAGGTAATAGAGTGCTGGTTTTTTTATTTGATACTAGAGAATTTTATCGATTCTGTCCATCTTTACCGATACCTGTCCATGTTAACTGATGAAAAAGTCATTAGGTTTCGGTTTTAAAGTTGATATGACAGGTATTGTAGTATATTTTACAGCATTGTATCTTTTCATTATTTGTTTTAGGTCGAAACTATAAGTTATTCTAACTATGAGTAGATATCTAATCTAAATCTCTTGCAAAGTATTTCCATTATCATTTTTGTTTCGCTAAGCAGCCGAGCGAGCACTAGGACGAGGCCGCAACAGATTATGCATCAACCGGTCGTGGACTACGCACTGTATACAAGTAGCCATGGTAGTCACCCTTACTTATAGGGGGAGGTAGAAGGAACTGTCATGGAAGGGCTAATATATTTGCAAGCAGGTCAGATGATCATGGGGATCGTTACAGGTTCTGCGTGAACTTCATGAAGGTGAACGCGGTGCCGGAAAAGATGATTGTATGTATTTATGTGATGCTGCATCAAATCCGGAAAGCCAAGTACTTGTCTACACTGTCCTACTAAGCATAAACATTCTATCTGCATTTTTCTCATTTTTGAGATATCACCAAATTCATAAACTACATACTTTATTACATTATTCTACAAAATTGGAAAAATCTATCTTTTGCGAATCAAAATCAGATCAATTAAATCAAGAGCATTAGTACGGTATACGGTGGATTTTACAGAAAAGAATTGTTTAAATTGTGAGTTACGTTAGTTTTTTTATTTTGTTAAGAAGTAAGAATTCTGATTCAATGGGATTGTTAAGAATCCTGAACCGCCTCTTTCTGCTTACTTCAGAGTGGCGGTAGAGTGCCAGTTTTTGTTTTGGTTCGAGTGGCGTTTCAACCACCCCTTTTTGGTGAGCAAATGCATTGAAAATAAAAGCGTAAAAACTTTCCTGCGGATAGCAATTTGTAGCAACTTCAATGATTTAATTTATCTTCTCATAAATAGATTTTACTGAGTTTTATAATTTGAGCTTCATTTGAAAATACTTCTCATAAATAGATTTTACTGAGTTGAGTTATAATTTGAGCTTCATTTGAATATACTAAAACGGTTTTATATTTTCTGATAAATATAATTTTATTTAAACTGTATGAAGAAAATAAATTGATCATATCCTTGATCATTTGAAAAACTCTCAAAAATTTACCTGTCTGAACATGTGTCTTCGGAAAATTCAATCAATAGTTTTATTCCTAGATTGTAGCTCAATGCAATAGAGAATCATGAATGAAAAACATTTCAATGCCTCATATTCGTCGGGTTTAAAAATACATAGTTTTTCAGACCAGATAATACACATGTATATTTAAAGAATATGCATGATTATTATCTGATATTGAAAAAGCGTACTTTGTGGCTTTCGAAATAAAATTGCAAATATTAATAAAAACTTAAAGAAGATGAAATCAGTCCCACCAAATCTATAGAACAGCTATGAAAAACACAATTATTATATTATTCAAAACCGTATTTCCTAAAATAACCCAAGTAATTTTTTTTCAAAATGAGACTTTCAAAAAGGATTATGCCACTCACAGAATATTATTAATAACTATCATACAAAAAGGGTCGTAATCGCACGTAAACTATCCCAAACTTAATCACTTTCATAAGACCATCAATCCATCTTTTGAAATCTTGGCTACGTTCGAACTTTCATAATCATGCACTCCTACCCCCAAATCAGACATCTTTATCTTACCCTCTACAGCCATTTAAGCGTTTCAAATGCATCTATCACAATGATACAATCATAAAAGATTTCTAAGCGATAACTTTAATAGCTCCGGGTTTCCCCGAAGGCATTTGAACCGAAACGTGGATGTGTGCGTGGGCTCAAAAGCATTTTCCAGAAAATGTCTTGTTTTTTTTAGATAAGACGCTGAAACACAATCCAATCTCCATGCAATGGGTCTCATTATACGTATTATAATATCACTACGCACTGGGCCTGAACATCGACGAGCATATGCTACTTAAAACTTTTCATAGAATGAATAGAGTGTTATGTTGCTACTGAGCTTAATACGAGCGACACCTGTTAACCTATTCAGTTTGCAGAGACACGTAAGGATTTTCGTACTGAGCCATTTTTGATGAGGTAACAGAGAACGACGATGGAACTGTGTGGAAGCTGGGAGTCTAAAAGTGTCATATCTGTTGGTTACATCATTTGGGAGCGATAGAGATATGAGCACAGCAAGAGTAAGAGGACAGCATAAGTGGCTAGTTGTTCTCCTTGCACGTGCCTGACTTTGACTGTGGCAATTAAAATGGTTGCCTCGGAGTCATGAAAAGGATGTACTATTCTGTTGAACAAATTCCAAAAATACTTCCGAACATCAAAATATTACTTTTTGGATGATATGTCATATAATTTTGGATTATTTATTCAGACGTTGTCATAGCTAAGAATTGTACACAGATTTCACTAAGTAATTGCAAACGACCCCAGAGCATGATATACATTGGATCAACTCTGATCACCAAATCATTCTACAAATCTCCTAAAGATACTAGTATGATGCTACAAAGGAGCAAAGCACTTGCAAAAGTAATTCACCTCCTGGATAGGTACTTGATACCAGCGCTCCAGAAAGACACAACTAATTTGTCACACATATCTATCCGACAAAGACTTACAACAGAACAACGTCTACATACCTACCCTTATCTGCGGTTGAATGCTTGCATTCAAACCAAATCTCACAAAGTACATTGTAGACTTTAGCATGCAAACGTCACTTGAATTTTCGAAACCCATAGGCGGCAATGACAGTATCTGGCATCATGCAAATTTTTCGAACGAGTATCTATCATCAGATTATCCTTTCATATCAATGAAATACCATTGAAAAAACGCAAGCACGCTAACATATCAATCAAGCTTTCATAGATGATTTCCAATTGCAGCTTGAATATTTGATAGATTTATAGCTTCATTGGTAGAAAAAATGTGAATTTTTTTCGTTTGCTACATTGTAAAAATTTTGTTCTGAATAGAAGGTACAGTTATTTTTCAAACGGATTTAGTGAATCTGAATTACGAATTTAAAATTGGATTGCAAAATATTTGAAGATATTTTTGCGAACAGACTAGTTGCAGAAGCAAGTCGGAATGTGATGATAGAACTGTGAAAGCTATTGATTGCGATATTAAAAATTAATGTTGAGGGAGTAAGTTATTTTTAGCCATGTTTGTTGGCTGAAAAAGACAAAGTTGAATGAAACTGTGTTTGAAATCAAATTTTCAAAGATAAAAGTTAGTTTTGATATAGTACAAATATTCGAATGGATGAAAATCTCAATGCTTCAAAAGATAAAATCATTAGTTTCAATTTGCGCCCATTGTGGGAAATAATTAGGGTTTTCACGTATTCAAATCGATTTTTTTTGTAAAATAAACGTGAAACGAAATTGGTTTGGAATTAATTGTTGAAGTTTTAAACATTTTTCTTGAACTCTAATATACCAATCAACTAATCTTACTTTGGCTGGCATTCTGAATAAATTATAAGTTTTTTGCAGACTATACAAGTTTGCTAAATAATTTATTTAAAAAATCACAGAGTTACTACTACCTATCTCATTTCTTATATGTTGAAAAATTTCAAATTTCATCATCAATTTATTTTTCGCTCTCATTTAACCTTTCCACCCACACAAAATCATCATCCATTCAAGTCCTACTCCACCCGCTCGATCATATCTACCCTCCTCTCATTGCTCACATTAAACTTTTTTTTAAATCTTACATAAACAAATAAGTCACTGTTCGTACGTGTTCACCTGATGACGTCGGAACAACGACACATTGAGGAAGAAACAAAAAAAAAATAACATTTAGGCAAACATTGACATTGCGTTAAAATTTTCAGCATATTACCTTCTTGCCATTCTTATCCGTAGCCTATTGTACGCTTGGTGTGTTCTTCGGAATATATTTTTTTCAGTACTTCTCAAAAGTACTTGAACTCACAGTTCGTAGTACTTGGATGACTATACTTACATATGTCAAAATAAGGATTCGCATAGAAAAATACAGAGAAGAAATGAGCGAAGGGGACGTATAGTGGTATGACGAAAATTGAGTATATGGAAAAGTTTTGAAAATAACGTGTGAAGAAAAGTTTTAAAAGTATGCAATGTACTTATGAATGTCTTTGAAATGTGGATGATTTTTAAGTGTTTTAAAAGAAATTTTCAAAAGATTCTGTGAATAGTATTATATCGGTGGGAAAAATTAAGTTCGGTGTTAATGGTAAGTTTTTTATCAGGTTGTCTGATAACCAGAACACTGTGCATGATCAAAAATTCAGCAAAAATAAATTAATTGGTTTTTCACTTATCAGATTTGTCCCTCATTTTGGTACGAAGTGATTCAGAGATTACTCAAATGTGATATAAAAAGGTATTTTTTCCAAAATATTCCAAGAGCAGTATTGCTATAGATGTGCCAAAAGGGAGCCGAGACATCCCAGACCCCAGGCTGACCAACCCCAGAAAAATAGCTTTGGTTCCTCTCAGAAACATATTATTTTCCTACCGCAGACTCTTGACTTTTCGCCTCTTTAGTTACTGTAGACGGATTCAATTAATGGAAAAAACTTGGGAGAGTACTTCTGAAGCACGAAACATCTAAAAACGAAACATCTGAAAACAGTAAGTAAATCGGCACATGAACAGTCTAAAAGTATTCTCAATATGAACCGATATTATTTGGAAAAGGTTATATACCTAACGATGTGTCTCAGTCTTCAAGGACTTGCTTTAGTCGAAATGATAAAAATAGTGGCAGAGATAGCCGCGGAAACTTTTTAAAATTTTGAGAAATGTCCGCGATTTGGATTTTGAAAACATTTTTAAAACAATGTTTTGAACTACTACTGTGGCAGATCACAAAATGAGTTAATAAAAATAGTTAATTGTTCACGGGGACATCACAGATAGGATAAAAGAGTGCGGACTGATAGCTATTATGGTAGACGAAGCAAGGGCTTAGAAACAGGAGCAACTCTACGGTGCTGTGAGGTTTGCTAAAGGACTAACAGTCGAAAAAGTGTTCTTAGGCTTTATAGATTGTCCAGGAGCTAGAGATACTTCGTCTTTAGTAGACATCATTTTGAGTCTTTAATACAGCTATAGGCTTAGCAAATTGCTTGTTGTTGGACAATCTTATGATGGTGCTAGTGTCATGTCAGGGCAAAAAATTGAAATGCAAAACAAAAACACCTTGCTACATTTGCTCAACCTTACTAGTTCAACTGGTAAATAATGCTGGCTATTCCAGATTCAATTATACTTCATCGTGGTTAGAATGGGAGTGCGTTGCAGCACTTTTCCTCTTGGCAAATTATGCATGCTGTTTCAGGTTTCTAGACAAAAATTGGATTACTCATGTGTAATTCATTCCATTCACATTATATACATGTGGTATAGTAGCTCCCACGTATTTACATACAAGAAGTATATATAATAATGTATTAGCAATAGCTGTGTTTAATGAGCTGCTCTAGGTTGAGCTAGGTCGAGATATCTCAACAAAATGTGTTTAATGAGCAATTCGGCTGCTCTAACTTGCCCGAAGTTGCTCTGATTTGTGTTTCATGAGTCTACTCTAAGTTGAACTAGAGTAATTTAGAGCACGATTTTCACTCTACTTTTTTTGGTAGAGCAAGTTCGGGCAAGCAACCAGCTGTTTTCCAACTGTCACGGAACCGAATTTTGTTAGTGAATTGAGGTTGACCTTGTGACAAGTAATGAATTTTGAGAATTGCCTCTCAACTGCTCTCACTTGCTCGACTTTTTTCTGCCTCTCAATTGCTCTGGTTTGCTCGACTTTTTTTGACAGCCGCACTACTATAACTTGCCTTGAGATGCTCTGCTTTTTTTCGTGCTCATTAAACACAGCTAATAATGCATTAGCAAATATATCATGCGTTAGCAAATTATATGAATAGTATGAACAGCAAGTGTGCTTAATGAAAGACACAATTATCGCATGTGTTGACCCTTTGGACCCCAGGTTTCTGCCAGATTTTAGCCCACGGCAAGCCTATGAGTGTTGTAATACCAAATATGATATTGCTAGAAATTATTGAAATAAATTAAAAACTAACATCAATGTTGTTTTAACATTGAATTAGAAAATATCGAATCTATAATGGCAGCTTTATAGTGCTGGGTATTGAAAACTCGGAAAAACCGTTAACTAGAGTGTGCCTAATATGGTCATTTCGCAAAGAATTGATAAACTAAAAATAAAAATGAATTACAAACTATAGGTACTAAATTTTTGTGTCAATTCAAACTCAATCAATTATGTAAAAACAAACGGGAACCGGGTAGAGCTTAAAAAACTCTCACGCATGTTTACCGCTAGAAACAGTGGCTTTCGCAGAAAAGCAGAAGAGTCGTGCAGGTTTTGAATACCTATTTTACCACACGTGTTCTGTGTCACAATCAACCTGTTTCGAAAGTGCTGTTCCATTTCAATCCAAAGACTGCAATGAAACTCATGCGGTAGAAACGTTTCCAGTGCTACTGGCCGCATACATTTCAAAATTTTGGAGAGAAAAACATTTGTCACTCATATTTAACATCGGATGATTATCTTATAAAACTTTGAAGGCAGCATCTTCTATAACATAAATAATGAAAATGCCCAGCGCATGCAATACTTTACCAGCACTGCCGCTAAAAGTCTAACATAACTGCTTCACGTCAGAATCAACGTACTCTATGAACTTTGTTTTCATCCGCTGACCTCATTGAAAGTTACAGGGATAGAAAGATGTGTGGGACTGCCATCGGAACAAATTCCAGAACTGCCACATGAATATTTAATGGTGGCACCTGTTGGTACGTAAAAAATTAAAATTTTAAGGTATATCAAACCTGCCTCACGTTCGATCCGATGACTGCATTGGGTGCTAAAGGGGTCCAAAGATCTTCCGGGCTACTACCCGCAAAATGTTCAAATTTTCATAATCCAAATACTTGCTGTTTGTTGTCACTACAAGATCATTACTATTTGGCATATACATGGCATATCATGATTTTTCAGCTAAATTTATACCAAATTTGGCCTCCACTACAGTGCGTTCGCTACATAAATTTTGCTTTGATTTCATAGCTCCACTGAAAGTTATAAGGGAAATAGCATTATTTTGCTAAGCGAATTTTCAACTTTAATGGCACAAAAATTATCACAGCTGGCAGTTTTATCTTAATTGTTTAACCAAACCTGGCTTAGAATAAGGTCCAGCTATTGTGTGAATTTTGTTTAAATCTGGTGACTGGCTTGAAATTTATAGGACAAAAACCGTCTGTGCCAGCTACATGGATTGCAGACGAAATCAGAGCTGCCGCTTTAGAAGCTGTTTATCTATAGTCAAAATCAGCAAGCAAAACGCATCAATGCAACCATGTATCCAACTTCATACTATTTTTGACAAAGATACCACAACCATAGCTTGCTATAATTGCTATAGTCAGCCCCACATAAACTACCTTTCCATAAAAATATAATTTACTATAAAATTAACACATAGCGGCTGCCCGGTGTCAACATAGGCGGCATACCATTTACTGTCCGATACTTTCCAACAGCCAGACGGAAAGTTTCGGAGATATTCCCGGACACCTTCCCGATACATCGGAAAATCCTCACCAGTCCGATCAGCCAGCCCGAAAGTCTCAAACAGCAAAGGACATGGCGTCTATGTCGCACTGTGTTACCGCTATGTATGTAAATTTTATAAGAAATGTTTTTTTTTCTTTGTGAAAAAGTAACTTGTATCGGGCGGAGAATGGTAATTATAGCTAGCCATGGCTGTGACACCTATGCCCAAATTGGTATTCAGTTGTATAAATGGTTGCATTGACGAGTTTCGCTAGTTGATTTTGACTAGATATGCAGCTTCTAAAACGGCAGCTCTAGTTTCGTGTCTGATCCATGTTAGCCATGAATGAACTTTTTGGACTTGGTGTAGCTGGGATGGACTGGGACTTTCCGCGAAAGTTTCGGAAATATTCCTGAAATGATTCTGGCCACGTGAGACTGTTTTCTAAGGAAATTAGCCTCTTGTAGCTTAGTGGATAGGGTTTTGGATGGTAGAGTGTGAAGTCCGTAGCTCAAATCCAGGTATGATCGGGAGACCATGCAACGAGCTTTGATTTGACCTAGCTCTGACTAGGTACCTGAGTAAAGTAAAGTGATGCTTGAAACTAATAATTTCACACCTTTCAAAATTTCGATCATGAAAATTGAGTATCTACTACCTTCACTCTCCAACACTCCGAATGGGTTACAGCAAGACCACTTTATGGGGACATGTGCTCCGAACTGCATAGATGCTAATCAGGAGTCCGTCTCAAGCAAACCTTCACGACCAACTTAATAGACTGAGAGAGCCTTAGCACGACGGAGATGGTCAATATTAACACCATGCCGGCAAGGAAGCATATTATAGAATGCCCCTTGAGACAGAGATCTGGTTTACATCCACAGAGCGTTCATTAGTCTCGCTCCACCTCATTTTTTTTCTTTTTTACTTGACAGCCTTCTCATGTTTTTTTTTATTTTTTGTGTGCTTGTGGTAGTTAAATATATTTCAAGTCTACCAATAGACCACTGTGTACTGCGCTTACATTCTAGAAGATTCCGCTTCAGTTCCTTTACCTTCTTAAGCCACCAAAAAGTCTGCTGCGTTTCCGAAAAAGACTTTCATCTTCATACCTACTTACTATTTTCAAAACTTATACGCCTCTCATAATCTGAGAGCCAAATTTTACTGATTGATTATCTAAAATAACAATAACAACCTGGCATCATAGCTCATGATATCATATGACAAAGGAAAAATGCTTCTAACCTGAGATCGTTGCCATACGTTCATCCAAAGACAATCAATAACACCAATGCCATTCTCATCATTCATTCATTCAAACTTAACATATTTATAGCATCAGAGTTCACCACAAACTTTGCAAAACTTTTCAGCCCCTTATCGATTTCCAAAGCGGGAGAAAAAACACTGCAGTTGTGAATTTCCCACACAAATTTCAACAAATTATTTATTGCATTTCTGTGCAAGCATTCAGCTTCGTCGCTTCATAAATTGGCTTTACATGAACGACGGTATCGTTCCTATCGAACAACTCACCATCCACGACGACCAGAAGCAAGCGAAAAACAGCACGAAAAACTTTGGAAATCGATGAGGGATACATATTACCATTTCGCTATGATGGATCGATTCACCGAGCTAGGTCTCGTCATCATTTTCCAATAGGCTCGCATTTTCGAATAGGCTCGCTTAACATTTTCAACCATAACCCTGGCACACGTGGTTGAACAAGTTCGTGTTTATCGTCACACCCGTCCGCAGGCTTATGTCATTATCATCCTATATCACATTCTACATATCCAACCACTTGTCGATATTATCAGCATTTACGTCAAACACATGTTCAGGCTGGCAAGCAACAATCCCATCGAATGACTGTGTTGTTCCAGGCGAGCGTCCAAAAGAAAACATCGCTTAAAAATCGATCAATTTCCAATAATTTCCCGGTGAACGACGGTCGTCGAAGACAGTAGGATAACTTTTCCGAGCTACAGTGTAGATTGGCTTGGAAGTTGCTCCATTCTTAGCTGTAACCGTCAAAACTTCCCTTGACTATCTGTGCCATCGAGCTTACCAAGATATGTCCGTGCTGCGGTCAAAAACAATAGGGATACGACTTAGATTATTTTTTTCAATGAAGGTATGACTTGGCGATTTTCCATAACTCTTTTGTTTTTTGTCTCAGGATGCATAGCGGTAAACGGATTAAATGTGATGAAATTTGAGTCGGAAAGATAAAATGGGTCTGAGTAGGATCGAAGTTAATAGAATAAATCGATATCCTAGTCCTGGATCTAAATGTTGTGTTACAGACATGATGATAAATTTGAATATTTTGGCAAGAAGTCGAAAGTTTTTCCTGTTTTTTTGTGCTCTATTTTGAATTTGTGATAGGGTGTCATGAACAGAATATCATTTGTTTTTTATTTTAGTTCGTTAATAAAGTTTGGAAGGGTTGTGTATAGTGATGAGAGATAGGCTAATGAAAATTATAGTGCCATCAATGCAAAGTGTTAATTAATATTGCAATTTGACATGCATGTTTCTGTAAAAATAACATAATTATCTTTGTTTATTTTTCAAATGTACAATCTCTGTATTCAATATGACATTTAAATAATCAAGCTTTTAATTCGAAAATTAAAAAAATTATTAGTAAAGGTTACCAAATGTTTTGTAATAAAGAAAACTAGATGTTGTGTCTTAAAGTTTTGTTAGTAAACTATAGAGCATCCATGACGATACTGCAAGAAGACGGTGAAGTTCAAAAATTTGTGTAACTCAGCTAAGTCTTCAGAGAGAAATCCAACAGCTGAGTATGTCGCTATCAATAGCAAACCGAACAGCAACAACCATCACCAGATTTGGTGAGAGATATATGAATTTGGGGGAACCTCAAATACTAGATCATGCCAGATATCAAATTGGTTGGATAAGAATTGAAGTCTCATGAAAGCATCTATCTACGCTGTATCTTGTAGTTATTTTGGAGCTTATAATTGACAGCATATTTCAACCGAACCAAAGTTCAGAAAGAAAGCCTACGACAAGTGTAACCAGCACTCTTCAAAAAGACAAAACCAAAAAAACGTTGGGCTCTTGTGGCACGACAAATTAAAAATGACCTGAAAGCTACCAGTTTGCATTTGCGAATCAACAGCTGACGGATGTATTGAAAAATTGTCTAATTTATGAATTAATATCTATGAGTTTAATTCGAAAATAGTATATAAAAAACACAACGGAAGGAGCTACGTCCAAAAATAACTGCAAGACTCTCAAGCATGAACCAGCAAGCCAGACTCAGCCGATATGCGGCAAAGCAAATTTTCAACGAAGAGGAGCTGAAAAAACATAAACACACACGCAAATTGGATAAATGGCTTCATTTTCGATATGGACCTGGTTGGATGCATTCATCCTCCGACCCTAGATCTTATGAGAATCTACGCTCCCCGTTGACTACGGCTCAATAAAAACAAGAAACTAGCCGAAAGGACCACCCTGAAAAGGAAATTGGGGCATTAGGTTTTTAGTGATTAATTAATTGCTTAGTATTTTGAATAATTTTTGTTGCGGAACAGCCTCGCCGCCAATTAATACGCACACACCCACAAACATCGCTACTGCGGTAGAGCATGCAACGGTCAAATGTATTGCATTGTTCGCCAAAACAGACTTTCTGATGCATTTGATTGTTGCATGTTTGATTGCGGCGCGACGGGTTCGCTGACCTGAGCGCAGCTGATTTGCGACAATACTGGTATCAGCTGCGTTATCAGGCCAGCGAAACTAGAAATGTTGGGTGCTGGCTGGTAGGTGCACAGCTGATAACGTGCAACTGGTGGGTGCACAGCTGATAACGGATTTGAGAACCGGTGCGTGGCGGAATGCTAGGAAGGCTGGGAGATGCTGATGGCATGGGAAGTTGGGATTGAGCTTGCGGCGGCAGCGGTAGCTGTCGCCGTATGCTTTTCAAAAAGCAAGAAAAAAACTTCAGGGATTCGGTTTCGAAGACTGGAGAGATGAAGGTGTGATTTGATATTGCAGTTCAGTATCATTTTTCTTTGGATTTTTACATCGGGTTTGTTTTGGTTTGTTCTGACGTGTTGAGTTGCAAGTCCACTTGAAAAGTGACTAAATCCCGATAAATAAAAAAAAAAAAAGAAAAACGGAGTGATAAGCATCAGCTTTGATGTAAAAAGTTGTGAGTGGCATCGTCGAAAACGTATAAAATGTATTTTCCAATTCGTGGGTGCTGTTTGTGTGCTGAACGAGTTTAAGATTTCACCTGAAGAGATTTCACCGAAGAGGAAAAAGTCAAATTTACGGAGATAGTGTCTTTTGGTGTTCAATCGTGTTAAGAACTTCATGAAACTATTGGGAGTGGATTAACGAAACCGATTTTGGGAGATGCTTCGTATGAATATTCATTATCTACCTCTAATGAGTAAATTAACGGATAACCAGATAAGTACTCAAGTGTGGTAATATTCAGGAAGGAAATCTAACAATGAGGAAAAAATTTATTAAAATTGGTAGTCTATGAATTGAAGTGGCAGAGAATTGTCGAAGTAGTCTATATCATCAGGTCGTTCAACGGATTTTTTTAAATTAACGGATAACCAGATAATCTATGAATTGAAGTGGCAGAGAATTGTCGAAGTAGTCTATATCATCAGGTCGTTCAACGGATTTTATTTAATTAACGGATAACCATATAAGTACTCAAGTGTGGTAATATTCAGGAAGGAAATCTAACAATGAGAAAAAAATTTATTAAAATTGGTAGTCTATGAATTGAAGTGGCAGAGAATTGTCGAAGTAGTCTATATCATCAGGTCGTTCAACGGATTTTTTTCAGATAGTATGATTCATCAAGTAAATAAGTATTAGTCAAATACCGTTAAATTCAATAGTGTGGGGGAAAAGCAATGTTATCCGCAAATTTTTCTTATTGCTCTATCAAATATCTATTATTATTACTTCTATAATATCTTTTGGCTTGATTTTATAGTCGTTGTAAATGTTAATTCATTATTATTTGAGAATTATTTCTAGTAGGCATGTTATTATTAACAACATTCTTATTTCAAATGTGTTAAGATCCATTGTGAACCAATTCCGGCCGGGGTTGAGTACCCATAGACCCCCACCACAAATTATTAGATAACTATTAATTTTTCTTTCTTACTATTTTTTTTATTCCATGAATTATTTTCTTCTTTATCTATTATTTGGAGTGTATAATTTTATTGGAATTATTATTATTTATACTCTTCATTTCATTTCTGGCTATTGTTAATTTTTGTTATTGTTAAATTTCTGTTATGAGTTAAATACATAAATAATGTCCCAATAATTGGTTCGGTTTTAATGCTTCCTACAGGTTTCCTTCCCTTCCTTTTTGATTGTACCATGTGTTAAATGTTGTGTTGTCTGCGTGCCATAGCACGAAGGTCGGGTTCGTCCCAAAAACCCACGCCGGACTGAGCTAGCTGGCAGGTTTGACACGCGGGACAGAACGAATCCGACCTCACATAATATGTTGCACTGACGGCGGCTCGGCTGTTTTCAGGTGTTCGCAACAAATGGCGCCCAAACATGATTTTGGTTAATAATTAGGCATATGTACATAGATTTTGAGTTGGTACTTTAATTTTTGGTAGTTTTTCTTCAGAATTTTTTTTTAGTCAATTTTTTTTTTTGTGTAACTTCAGTAGTCAATTTCGTATGGTTTTTCATTTAGTTTGGTTTTTGATTTCATTCCTTGCTCCGCATGATTAATCTGATGGGCTGGGGTGATATTTGTTCCCGGGAGCACTTGATTGCCTCAGCCATATTTTTTTTTTTCTTTCTTCTCTCTTTGGCCATAGTTGGCAACTTAATCAGATTATTCATGTTGGATTTCATTTTAATTAATTTTTCTTGTTTTTTTTATATTTTTAATGTTTTCTCCTTTATTTCATTCTGGTCGAGCGGACGTCAGTGCAACATTGGCGCCCATTCTCGTGCTATTGTGTGTTGTTCAGTGTATGACAGAGGGACGCCTCTTTTCACTTGTGTACTGACTCTCAGCTTGAGGCGAAACAAAAGGAACCACTCGAGTTGAAAGTCGCTGAAATATCCTTCGGTTGTGAAGTCGCTTGGCCAGAAGCGAGCAGTTTTGATTTTTTTCGGCGCCTCGAGACTTTTGTTTCTTGCAGGGAGGTTCGATGATACTAGATCGTGACTGAGTCCACCGGTTTGACGGTGTAGGTTTATTTGATTGTAACCATTTGAGCAGTTCGCGAAATAGGGTCATCGAACTTTCTTGACTCAGCTGGGAAGTTCAACTTGTTGACATTTGATCACTATTTCCTTAATTCCCATTTTTTTTCATTATTTGTTCAAATTTTATTACCTTTTCCTTTCCTTTACAAACATCCCTACGGGAAGAGGAAATGTAGGAAGCATTATTTTTTTATGATTTGCGTTTATTTGCAATTTAGTAGTGTTGAAATCTAAGGAGTACCATTAGTTATAACAAACCAGTTATTTAGTACTGATCGGAGCGGGAAAATATTTAATCGCTTAAATCATTTTGGGTTATTTTTATTACGAAATTTCGTTTCTCCTTCTGCACAAGAATTATTAGTTTTCTATATTCCGTCACGAGTTTGCGTAAAAGGGGGAAAATACATTTCTTTCTCGGTGTTTGTTTACCTTTCCGGGTGTATTTTAGTTTTGAGAGGGAAATTGCAGGTGATCGGGATTTTTTTTTATTTGAATTTTTCTTAACAGCTATTTTTATACTTTTATTTATTTTTATTTAATTACG
Organism: Nemotelus nigrinus; assembly: GCA_947369275.1. Lineage (NCBI taxonomy): Eukaryota > Metazoa > Arthropoda > Insecta > Diptera > Stratiomyidae > Nemotelus > Nemotelus nigrinus. The sequence goes on from OX376375.1 coordinate 43,263,543, forward strand.
GTATTCAATTAATCGAACATGAGGCGACGAACGGCGAGCTGGGACCCTAGTTATTCCCATATTGACCGAGAGCTAGGTCGTCTCATTCTTTCCACCTCCAGCACTCCCGCAAGAGTCGGGCAAGGGCTCACGGTTTTGCCACCCATCCATCGATTTACCTCAAACTAGGTAGCTTTCGTTCTAGCAATTATAACACCTTTATAATTCCCAGCCTTTCCGTTGCAAATATACCTGCAGCTAACAGCATTCGCTTCCAGCGTTACCGATTCTGAGAACTTGTCCAACTTGAGCACTCTTCACCTGTGCTCACTCAAGCTGTGACGGACCCATAATACTTCATCATCATGGGCCTGAGTATTTCATTCGTCGGGTTTGGAGTAAGTCTTTTATTTTTGTTAATATTATTACGGTTAGTTTATTTAATTGTATTTTAATTTAGTTAGGCTTAGCATGTAGTGTTATCATTATTGTCTCTTTCCAAAGTGACTAGCGACGCTTTGGGAAGACGCAATGATGATTTCACCCATAGGAGAAGGATTAGGTTAGATGCGCTATTGTCTCTCTCCGGGGTTGTTCTAATCAGGCAGCTTTGGTGAGACACAATAGATAGCTTATTTTGAACTAAGCTTAGCTTTAGGAATTGTTATCTTCTTGCAGAGTTTAGAGTTTAATTTTTCAAGAATATAATAATTAATTTTAGGTTTTCTTTCAAATTATTATTGCCTCTCGACAAAGCTTAGCCCAGATATTAGCTTTGGCGAGAGGGAATGATATGTCTTGCTATTCCATTACGATAATTTTAAGGTATTATTATCTCCCCTTAAAGTCAATGGAGCGGTGACTTTGGGAGGATGTAATAATTAGGTTAGGATTTAGAATTATGATTATCTTATATTAGATTATATTTCTATCAAATTAGACTTAGAATCATAGGTATATTGTCTCCTTTCAAAGTTAAGATTAACTTTGAGAGGATGCAATGATTAGGTTAACAAGTAGGTATAGATTTATTTATAGAAGTCATTGTCTCTTTTCAAAGAAGTATGCAGCTTTGAAAAGACGTAATGACATTTAGGTAAGGAGTAGTAATTAGTTAGTTTTGTTATCAAGTTATAAAACTTTTTTTTCTACTCTTTCTTCTATTTGTTTATTTTCTCATCTCTTGCCCGGCTGGATGAGATCTCAGGGTCTGGGTCGTCCCCACGATTGTTGCGGAACAGCCTCGCCGCCAATTAATACGCACACACCCACAAACATCGCTACTGCGGTAGAGCATGCAACGGTCAAATGTATTGCATTGTTCGCCAAAACAGACTTTCTGATGCATTTGATTGTTGCATGTTTGATTGCGGCGCGACGGGTTCGCTGACCTGAGCGCAGCTGATTTGCGACAATACTGGTATCAGCTGCGTTATCAGGCCAGCGAAACTAGAAATGTTGGGTGCTGGCTGGTAGGTGCACAGCTGATAACGTGCAACTGGTGGGTGCACAGCTGATAACGGATTTGAGAACCGGTGCGTGGCGGAATGCTAGGAAGGCTGGGAGATGCTGATGGCATGGGAAGTTGGGATGGAGCTTGCGGCGGCAGCGGTAGCTGTCGCCGTATGCTTTTCAAAAAGCAAGAAAAAAACTTCAGGGATTCGGTTTCGAAGACTGGAGAGATGAAGGTGTGATTTGATATTGCAGTTCAGTATCATTTTTCTTTGGATTTTTACATCGGGTTTGTTTTGGTTTGTTCTGACGTGTTGAGTTGCAAGTCCACTTGAAAAGTGACTAAATCCCGATAAATAAAAAAAAAAAAAGAAAAACGGAGTGATAAGCATCAGCTTTGATGTAAAAAGTTGTGAGTGGCATCGTCGAAAACGTATAAAATGTATTTTCCAATTCGTGGGTGCTGTTTGTGTGCTGAACGAGTTTAAGATTTCACCTGAAGAGATTTCACCGAAGAGGAAAAAGTCAAATTTACGGAGATAGTGTCTTTTGGTGTTCAATCGTGTTAAGAACTTCATGAAACTATTGGGAGTGGATTAACGAAACCGATTTTGGGAGATGCTTCGTATGAATATTCATTATCTACCTCTAATGAGTAAATTAACGGATAACCAGATAAGTACTCAAGTGTGGTAATATTCAGGAAGGAAATCTAACAATGAGGAAAAAATTTATTAAAATTGGTAGTCTATGAATTGAAGTGGCAGAGAATTGTCGAAGTAGTCTATATCATCAGGTCGTTCAACGGATTTTTTTAAATTAACGGATAACCAGATAATCTATGAATTGAAGTGGCAGAGAATTGTCGAAGTAGTCTATATCATCAGGTCGTTCAACGGATTTTATTTAATTAACGGATAACCATATAAGTACTCAAGTGTGGTAATATTCAGGAAGGAAATCTAACAATGAGAAAAAAATTTATTAAAATTGGTAGTCTATGAATTGAAGTGGCAGAGAATTGTCGAAGTAGTCTATATCATCAGGTCGTTCAACGGATTTTTTTCAGATAGTATGATTCATCAAGTAAATAAGTATTAGTCAAATACCGTTAAATTCAATAGTGTGGGGGAAAAGCAATGTTATCCGCAAATTTTTCTTATTGCTCTATCAAATATCTATTATTATTACTTCTATAATATCTTTTGGCTTGATTTTATAGTCGTTGTAAATGTTAATTCATTATTATTTGAGAATTATTTCTAGTAGGCATGTTATTATTAACAACATTCTTATTTCAAATGTGTTAAGATCCATTGTGAACCAATTCCGGCCGGGGTTGAGTACCCATAGACCCCCACCACAAATTATTAGATAACTATTAATTTTTCTTTCTTACTATTTTTTTTATTCCATGAATTATTTTCTTCTTTATCTATTATTTGGAGTGTATAATTTTATTGGAATTATTATTATTTATACTCTTCATTTCATTTCTGGCTATTGTTAATTTTTGTTATTGTTAAATTTCTGTTATGAGTTAAATACATAAATAATGTCCCAATAATTGGTTCGGTTTTAATGCTTCCTACAGGTTTCCTTCCCTTCCTTTTTGATTGTACCATGTGTTAAATGTTGTGTTGTCTGCGTGCCATAGCACGAAGGTCGGGTTCGTCCCAAAAACCCACGCCGGACTGAGCTAGCTGGCAGGTTTGGCACGCGGGACAGAACGAATCCGACCTCACATAATATGTTGCACTGACGGCGGCTCGGCTGTTTTCAGGTGTTCGCAACATTTTTCCTTTAAAAGCTGCAAATATTTTATATTTATTTTAAATTGTTGATTGCATGAGTGCAAACTCTCTTAATCAACCGTGTCATTAGTTATGCACTATTGAATGTCAATTACGATGACTCGATTTAATGTCGATTGATATCCTAGCTATCAAAAATATTCTGATCTAAAATTAGACACTAAAATTACCAAATTATCAAAAACATCATATGCGAAAGCATTTTGCCGATGCAAAGGTTAAAAGATTTTACTACAGTTTCATCTCACATACAATCATACTCTCAGCCTCATATCAGTCCTGATCACCAGTCACTTCAACATCATGTGCCTCTTCGAATAAACAAAAAAATGCTATGTCACTATGATTCTGATCGCAAAGCAAAGATTTTTCGATTTCTTTACAAGTGATCGGATATACATTGAATGCAGTTCCACCAGGTGTCGTTTACCGATTTTAATCTCAACTATTTTCGCTTTAAAACTCACTACCGAATTTCAATTTCACTGGTCTTCTCATTCCTTAAGGGGTTAGTCCACTGTTAAACTGCTCCAAATGAACTTTTTTTTTAAACAGCTACCAACAAAAAACTATTCAAGATATCGATTTGAAATTTTACATGCATCTTTATTGAAGTTGAGAGCTAACATTTTCATAAGAAAAAATTATTGGAAAACAAAATGGCGGCCGCCCCAATGGATCGCCACAGCACCGCCGGAAAAAAAAAGCAAATTGCGCCTCGTAAATTCCTGGACAAAATAAGCATCAGTGAACAAGTTATCAGAAATATTTCATTAGTTTTGAGTATAAAGGACTGCACGGGCCTAAATTTAGAGCCCTAAAGCGATTAAAAAAAATGTGGTATACTTTTTAATCAAAAAAATTAATAAAAAAAATTTTTTTAATCGAAAAAATGTTTCCCAGATCGTCAAAAAAAAATTTTTTGTTCTAAATTTAGGCCCGTGCAGTCCTTTATACTAAAAACTAATGAAATCTTTTTGGTAATTTGTTCACAGACGTTTATTTTGTCCAGGAATTTACGAGGCGCAATTTGCTTTTTTTTTCGGCGGTGCTGCGGCGATCCATTGGGGCGGCCGCCATTTTGTTTTCTAATTATTTTTTCTAATAAAAATGTTAGCTCTTAGCTTCAATAAAGATGTATGTAAAATTTCAAATCGATATCGTGAATAGTTTTTTGTTGGTAGCTGTTTAAAAAAAAAGTTCATTTGGAGCAGTTTAACAGTGGACTAACCCCTTAAAACAAAACTTAAAACAACATTTCTTACAACAGAAATAGCCAAATTACCCAGTCACCGCCATAAAAGTACATAAGTCTCCTTTTTCAAATCAAAAAAGTTCGCAAAGTTCAGTGGAAAAAAGACCCTAACCTTAAATTTTCTCAACTCAAATATAATTACTCTCAAAAGAAATAAAAAAGTATACACATAAAAAAAATATATAAATATTAAAATGATAAAGAAAATCAAAATTTATAGTAGAAATAATAAAAAGTAAAAGTATAATCAAACAATATAAAAAAATTGCTAATCACCGGATCCGGACGACGGTTGACCGTTGTTTGGAAGTCGGTAGTACTGAAATCTTTTTTGTAAAGAAAAAATCAACAATTAAGTTTGAAACTATCTCAAATTCTGAAATTATCACAAATCAAACAAATTCTTGTTTATTTCGTTGCGGAGCATTGAAACTAGGCACGCTAAGGATTTTTTCGCTCGACGATTTTTTTGAGGTTTCGTATTTTTTTATGCTAGAGATATATCAATGACGAAATCATCTCCCCAAAATAATCGTTTTTCGTGTAAGTTTTAGTTTCCTTCTTCGAATGTTGTTTACCACTAAGGCTCGAAAAGATGTGCTTTGATATTTTCATGAAACGGCACCGTGGAAGTTCGAACTAGTAACAATTTCAGACGCTTGGAAATAATAATCGCAGTGCTGAAATGGTTCGCATCATAAATTACAAGCTTGCAGTACTCTTATCTTATGTACGGGAAACCCAAACAATTTGCAAACGTGAACGTGAATACCATCAAATTTAATTGACGGGTTACAGTTATTCAAACGCCGTACGTGCTGTACACTGTTTCGTCGAGGAATTTATTATGTTCGTAAGTTGGTCCATGTTTCTTCGCTACATCTTGTACTGTTTCTAATCGATTTTCAATTTCGATTGCAAAACACAGCAAAATAACAAAGCTAACGATTATTTGACTTGTAAATCTAATCAATTCCTGAGCAGTTTTCATTAATATGAAATGGGCGCAGATGTACATTTAATTCTTTCGTGAAATCAGTTCCAAGCTAAGTTGGAACTCGCAAGCAAAACTTAGTCCTGACGTGCAGCTTAGCATATGAGTAGTTTCATAGTGGGGTTGACGTCACCGGTCCTGTTCCGCAAAAACTTCTAATCAGAAATTAATCAGAAATATATATATATGAATATATTAATTGTTTATTTATACATACAATCTAACTGTATTAATATAAGATAAATTTTTATTACCGGTCATCATTTTGATAACCAGGATAAAATTAGAATATATGGAATGGTAACAGTCAGTCTGTGAATTTCGTTTGAATCTAATTAGCAGGCTGTGAGTAATATAAATGAGCTAAATAAGCAACATTAACTTTTTTGATGTACACGTCTGGTCAATTTTTAGGTGCTTGCTCAATTCATTCTAGACCTCTTTCTTCCAGTTTCCACATGACTCAATCAATATGCACGGTCCAGGTGCATTTTTTTAAAGTCATCATACAAATGTAGTACTCTTTCCCTTATACTTTCAAGGATAACTACCCAAATTGAACACACAAAAAATTTAACTTCTTTTCGTGTATTACAAGCCCAAAGGGAGAATGTTGGTCATTCAATTTAAGCTTACTTATCATGTGTCATACTGTCTCTCAAATATCAGTAGAAATACGTCAAAAATTCAGAGATATGTCAGATATACTTCGGCAAAATATGATCCCCATCCATTCTGCAGCATGTAGAAGTGTATAAGTTTTTTCATAACTATTCATTTAAAAAGTAATTCTAGTTTTTTAAAAACAATAGTTTAAATTTACATGTTTTTACTGCAAAGCTTAACATATATTCAACAAAGTATCATTTTGCAAGTTTGTTGCAACAGAACAAAAACTTACAATATTCAAGTCACAATGAAATCTCATTAAAAAGTTTTGGATTAATTTCAGCATATGATGCACTCTTGAAATGCATGTCAAAAGCAATTAACGTATTTCAATGAACCTTCCTGATCTTAACATGTATTTTTCATTCTTTTTTGCCATAGCGCAGTTTCATCATTAATTTCAACGCTATGATTCGTAATATACTGGAAAATATTGAACAATAAGAATTTCATCGCTGTTCGGCCAATCTGCATGCGCAAACATGGCACGTTGCAGGAAATAGGGGATTGAAATATTCAATCAAAGATTGTCTAATTAAATATTATTGGTAGCACAAAACTTGCTCATGGTGGAAAAATACTTTTCGGAAAATGTTTAGTATATATATGTGCCCACATTGGGCGCACATCAAAATTGATCAATTTTTCTAGACCAGGCACTACTTTTAATAGTTATCAAATAACAAAACTGATCATTATTTGTATGTCAAATATATTTTTATATCTCTTGGCTGCAGTCATAAGAAACAACCGATTGATTTCAACATTTTATCAAATCACAAGCATACAATTTCTTCTTCAGTATATCTCAAATCATGCTTTTGAAGATAGATACAATCTAAATGAAGGATATCAATTAAATTTTAACGATAGACTCTCGAACCAAACAAGCCACAATCAAATCCATGCAATTAAATCCCCAACAATTTAACATTCCGTAAAACCACACTCAATATCCAAAGAACAAAATACCCTTGCAGCACTTATTGCCTGTGACCAACTTCTATTCTAACTTACCGACTTAGCCCAACCGAGAAAAGATTGCTGAGTCCAAGTCAGGACCAGAACATGTGTGAAATGGACATACAGAACCAAACCGGGGCTAATATCCAATTCACCTCTTTGCCTCAGCCACACAAACTTACTTTGTCACAGACTCAAACACACAGACGCATAGTCTGTGGAACTAGGCAATAATATAGCCCCATGAATTTTCGAAACGGACCACGCAGAGTCAATTCCCATTCAGGAACTTCTTGTCTTGTTCACGGAGACATCTCTAGGTAAGTAGAATGGTTAAAGTCAAACCACACTATGAACATGTGTATTTATGTGATTGCGTTATGTTGCGAGAGAAACAACATTATGAATCGCCCACATATTAATTGTTTGATATACATGAGAAGAATGCAATGAGAACGTGGTGCCCAGCAGGAATAGACAATCTGTATGCGGATATAAAATTGTTTTTTAGAGGCTAAAGCAAATTGAGTCCTGTGACTGTGGGCTACGTGTGGTGAAAATTTGTGTAATTTAGACTTCCATTCAGGAAGGTATTGAAATATGTTGTTTGATAGTTGCCACGCACTGATCCAATAATGGGATATTTCCGTTATACTACGGCTCCATGTTAAATTACACCAATATCATCAATGAGTCTAAGTAAAGCCAAATATATTCAAATTTCATCAACACATGCTTACTCGTATATCTCTTCATGTTCACAAAATTTATTAAAGTCATCCTAATTTCCTAATCATCACTTCTCGCTTCATAAAAATTTCAAGTGCTATTACCTCTTCAAGTAAACTTTCAGCATACGTCAGACTGCCACTGACCGTAATGACTATCAAAACACTTGACAGGTTACATCTACAAAGCTCCAAAGCAATCGTTCTCAGCTCGTACTTTCCGTCATGAAAACCTCCCGGGAATTCCTGTTTCGGCTAAAGATTCCATTTTAACGATTAGAAAATCGTTACTCTGGGCCTGAAAAAAGGACTCCGTAGGGGGAACAAAAGGTTAGAGGTTTTATCTCGCTCGAAAGCAATATTTACAATCGGACATTGGCAAATTGACCGTAGCCGATGGTCTGGATCATAGACTGAGTAATGACTGGATTATGAAAGTCATGAAGATACTCGTTTTTTTCATACATGGTGCTCAGAAAGTAAATTGGTTTTTATAGGCATGGGAGTCCTAGAGGGTTTTTTTCGATGCGTTGGTCGATATATGCAAGGGAAAATTTTTTGTATCATTGAAACTGCTACAGGTGAAGGTGATTTATCGCAATTTTGAATGATGTATTTTTTTTCTATTATCTACGAAGTACCATCAATTCACAAGTAATTTAAATGAATATATCAAAAACTTTACGAGACTATTTATCACTGCATCTTTCAACTGCAGGGTTTTAAAAATGAAATTTCAAAGATGAATGGACTATTAAATGCTTTTGAAATTGAATTTCTTTCGTAAGGGCAGTTTATGACAAACTAAAAGAATTAAATAAAAACATCGAAAATAGCTTAAGTTATAGCTTGAGAGATTTTGAGTAGATTTTATGATCTTTAAGACTTTTTATAGCATATAGTAAGCAATGAATTTTCATTAAGTCGTCGTTAAAGCTAATTTCATTTCTTTCCTACGTGAAAGTATGAAACTTAACCTATGCGAGATTTATGGATTTTGTGAGCTGATTTTTGGTCGAAAGTTCATGTTATGGTTTAAAGAATTTATGAAAATTTACGTTCGCTCCTAGAAGTCAAGTTGAATACGATTAAATAATTTTCTTTGGTCCAATAATTTAATGAAAAGCTAACGATATTATAAAATTATTCTGGCATCCATCGTGTGCTTACTCGCTACCAAATTTTTTACATACAAGATTTTAGCTATATCAATATTGAGTTCACATGGCAACTTCAAAAAAATCTTTGATCTTAGTAATTTTTTTTAATAGATTCTATATAAATTAACAATGACAAAAATTTTATCCTGATTATATTTGACTATAAGCTTCCGAAATATACAGGTCGAATTGCAATCAACTTCACTATATTCTGCATGTAAGATCTAGAGACTAAAACACTGGTTTCAAATGTGTGTTTGCTGGCTGACTTCTGAGTATTGTTCATTGGGCTCTCAGTTAGTCTGAGTTGCAGCGGAAATTTATTAATCAAGATTTTTCTCATTTCCAGAGTTTTATCCAGAAAGCTAAATTAGAAGCAAAATGAAGCTCAGACTGTCACAAAATCTGAAATGGGCTGGAACGAGTAATTTTGATTTTTGTCGCCTTCGGAAGTATGAATATTTATGTTCTCAATAATTTGGTTTTATTCTCACCAAATTTCAAACTCTTAATTGAATGTAAATAAAATAATTAAACTTGTAGTCGCGAACTTAAAGGCAAATTTGAAAGTTTCTGAATTATTACCCTCATTCTCTCTTGGTTCGCTTTCTATGTTTATAACCGTCCCCGTAGAGGTATCCCGAAGGGATTTTTTCGTCTTCTGTCTTTCCTAGATTCGGAGTCACTCAAGGCTCTATCCTTGGTTATTTATTTTTTACTTTGTTTGACAATGATTTTCTTCTTTTTCTCAGTGTCTCTCAGTCTCAAATGTCTATCGAACATTGCAGTATTGAGTGGATGAATGCTTAGTAAATAAATTTTTAATCTTTCATGTTAAAAAAACGAACAAGTTTCAAAGCAAATCAATATCAAATTTCAGTCTTGTGTGTTGTGTTTTGAAATTGAAATATTTTGTATGAGAAACATTTTCTATTGGCATACAGTGACAGCTCGAAATACTGCACCGTGAATGGATATTTATTTTCAGATCATTAGGCATTCCACATCGAGGAAGAGAAAAAATGATTGAGAAAAATGTAGGTCGTTGTTTGCATATTAAGCTGTAGGAAGTTTATATTCATCCATTCTTTTAGTAAGAAAAAGTCTATATTCTGTGTTTAACTTTACTCGCTGCTAATCGCAGTCATGTACAAAAAACGTAATCAAATGATATCAAATTATTTTTTATATGCAATGAGTAAATGTCATTCATATAAGACAAATTACAGGCCTTAAATCCACCATGCACAAAAAAACAGCTCAAAACGTAGCTTTTTAGCTATTTTCCCTTTTTATTTCCGATCAGCCAAATAGCTTTTTAATCATTTTACTGACTTTGGGCAAAATTTCCCTCATAAAGTATTTGAACGATATTAACGTGCTATATGTTTTCTAAGTTTAAAAATAGTCCCATATCCATTGGATCTATAATCAACAAAATTAATTTTCCACATGTAGCTTGCGTAAAAATTTATTACTGAATCTGAATCGATCTTGTTTTACGAAATAAGGATTGTCTAAGAATGAAATTTTGGGAAAAAATGTTTCGAAAAATTTTCTAAAATTTTCGACATGTTTAACGTCAAGGAGATTGGAAGATAGTTACTTATGTTTAATTTGTTTTTGTTTTTGCTTCTTTTATCTTTTTGAAAAATGTATCAATGGAAACTTACTTTGGATGAATACTTTAAAGATTTGCTAATATGAACCGTAATTCTTTTTAAGGAGTTTACTCTGAAGCCGTCAAAATCTGGACTTGATCCTGCCCGCATTTAATATATTATTTTATAAACGGTAGGGAATGTGCTGGACGAAACTGATTCATTTTTGTGATAATTTTCAGGATTTATTTTTGCGCTGTATATTTGCTGAACCGGCGAACTTTGTTCCGCTTCAGAATCAATAAATGTTGTTTCCACTTATTAGCTGAATTAAATTCAGTTTTTATTAAGATAAAAATGAATTAAGTTCAAGAAATGTACAAAAATCAAAATGAAAAGTATTTTAATTACATTGAAATGAATGGATTTCACGTGGCAGCAAGGCATTTGCTATATTGAAGCGAATCGAAATAATACATGCAGCATTTTTGCATTATTTTCTGTTAAATTATTTACTGGGTGGATTGCACTCGGGTCGTTTACCTTCATTGAAGCACCTTGTGATAAAAAAAAAGCATTTCTTCTTCCGCGATGAAGATTATCACGTTGTTAACTTGTACGATAAGTTCGACGATTTCTCATTGCCAATTGAGCTGTTTGACGTACTGTCTCTCTTTGCTCTTGTGTTCGTGAAGCACGAAGTGGTGAAGTGGTTTGTGAAGCATGCTGGCAGCAGCATATCCAATAAGGCAAATATAAAATAATTCAAAAACATTTACAATGATTTTGGTTTTGAATGCCAATTGAAACTTTCCATCGATACAGTCAATCTGAAATAAATTGCAAACGAAGCATACAAATCTACGCATCTGATTACATTTTCCCCGACTGTTTTACTTCAGACCTTTCACTGAAGTAAAACAGTCGCAATTTTTTAGGTGTTGCTTTCTGAGATATTTCTGTTTTAAAACCACTTTCAGACTGAATATTAATTAAAAATATATAAAATACTCAGCTTGGCAAATTCGCTTGTTATTGATCGTTAAAACATGGTAATTTTCATTTTAACTTATAATTTGTTAGTTTCTGAATTTTTACCCATGTTTTTTTTATAACTATTCGTGCTTTGTTTCATCTATCGACCCCCTGTTGTCCTGCATCAATAAGAAATACACTTCACCTCTATTGATCTGTTTTAAATTTGTTAAACACGGTGTTGACTAAACTTTTACCGCAAAAAATTTTGGAATCCGATGACTACACTCGTACCTCATTATTTTTTGCTAGCTTTCACTATCAGTAAGCTGAAAATCTCTTTTCCTAGCTATTATGAAAAATTTGACAATCTAGAAGCCTACCGTAAGCTTACATCTACCATAGACTTTGATTTTTCAAAAGCATTTACAATGATATTATCCCGTTAATAATAAAGTAGCTTAGATTTTCTTCTTTTATTATATTACGGCTTGGGTTTTCTTTTTCTGATCGCTATGGCTGTGTTCAATGCAAGTCCTGCTTAATAGTTCTTTTCAAAGCCCACCCTTGATAATAGACGAAAATCTAAAATGAGCCCTCTTCACCTCTCTTTAATGTAAATTACCTACCACACCCTTTTTCATTTTAATGCTTATTTAACGTTGATGTTCTAAGCCTTCGCAACATTAAGAACCGTCGAATAATGCAGGTTTTTTTAAGGCAGTATTCTAGTCTAGAGGCACGATTTTGAGGTGATTTTACGGACGCAATAAAAAAAACCATAAACATTTTTGGTATATATTTTTTATCAGTCTTTTATTAACATTTTAAAAGTACAAAAATGTATTCAAAAAATAAAAAAAATTAAAATTGATGTAGATACTGGCCGCCGAAGTGAAGGTTCAAAAAAAAACTTGTCTCATGGTTGACATGATTCCAACCTTCCTGGTGGTCTGAAACATAAATTTTTGCTGAATTCTGTAATAAGAAGAATGTGAAATTCGTCTGACGCAGGCGAATTGAGAAAACTTTTTTTTTCACAAAATGGCGTCCATGTAAAAAAAAAAGTTGGTTTTTTGCCTCATATTTTCAACTTTGGGGATTTTTAATAAATAGTAGAAAAAAAATTTGAAAAATCCCTACGTCAGACGATAATAAATAATGTTAAGAGGATCTGTGCAAAATTTCACGTAATCAGTTCATTACAACTAGAGGTATCATGTCAACCGTGTCGAGAAAAGTAGTTCCGAGAAAAACGCGTTTAAAACTTGGAGTCTCGTTCCGGGCAGTTTATTGGCGTGTCACAGAAATAGCTGTAACTCCAAAAATAATTCGAATTTCTGAAAATCCTTTTAAAAGTTTATTCTCAAAGGTCTAAACTTTGAAAATATGCAAACGAAAAAAAATCGATTTGATCAAATTTCTAGACCAGAATACTCCTAACTCACCATTTCTAGACCAGAATACCCCTAACTCACCATTTTTTACTCAACCAGTATCATTTATTTCAGTCGTGTTACAACATCTCAAAATGCTCTAATTTTCAAGATTTATAATTTTGTAATAATTTTCTGGACAAGCGGAGCTCAGAAATGTTTAAGATGCGATTCGCAAGCTTTTCTATTTATTATGACTAGATTTTGTCAAAACTACTGAGGACACGCAATTATTCGAGCCTTGATCCTTTGTTACTATCCAGAATTATCAACATTTCAATTGAGTTTTCTGTATGTTGCCTGTAAAAATAAATCTATCACTTCATAATAGCCGGTGTACCCTTTAAGATAAAACTGCATATAAAATCCAAGATATTTTACCGGGACTATCTTTATTTTGGTACTTACTTACTTTCTACTGTGTAAAGAATGAGTTGCGAAATAATGTTTGCAAAAAAAAAATTATCAAAGAGCAAAACACGAAAGTCAATCGAATACCTAGTCAACTATTGATTTTCCGTGCATTGTAGTTCTATCAAATTTGATCCCCATGAAAATCGACACAAAAAACTCACATACAAAATTTGAAGGAATTTAAAGGCCTTGTGATAAGGATCAGATATTTAATTTTGATAGGACATTCATCTTAAGCACACAGTGGTAATTTTTCGAGAATGGTACCTCTATAATACACAAAGGCTTATTTTTTTAGTCACCAGACCTCAACTTCGAAACGAGGCTACGTAAAGATGAAAGTCCTGAGAAAAAGACATTTTCTTTATTAAGTTTTCGTGTCAAAAAAGTAACGATGAAAAAGTAGCTATTTGTTGAATTTTCGCCTATTTGGCTGGATACATAAATTGTCCAAAATAAACTTAAAAAAAAATAAACTTGATTAAATTAGAATAAATTATCCATTGTAGAGATACTTTAAAATTTCAAAACCACTCAATAATAGCTTTTCAGCTTTAGTTTCGACGATTTATTCACAGTTAAACCAATCAACAAGGCAAAAATAAACATTGCAAACCACTTCACAAATCATCGATCTAATTATATTGCATTTGAATTCTACCGCTGGAACAAAAATATCATTTTCACGCTTGTGAAAATTTGAAAGTTATCTAAAATAAGCAAATGATCCAGATTTTTTCGCAGTAAAAAAAAGGCAGTAAATTGTCAGGATTTTACATGGAATGGAATTTTAAGTGCATGACTAGCAATTGAATGAGGTTTCATTGAATAATTAACATTAATTCACATATAAGGTTTGTTGACAATGCCGAATCAATTGCATTTATTATGATTTTACAGGATTTTGATTTAATAGCGGAGAATATGAATTGTGCTATGAATATAACACGAAATTGGCAGGAATATCGATAATGCTTTACAATCGATATATGTAGATGGTTGTTACTTGTATAAAAAAAACAGAGTGAAATATGCATGAAAGTTAAAGTGAAACATTTAAACATTGGAATTGTTTTTGCGGGATGATTAAAATTGAAATTTTTTTATTTATTAATTTATATATGTATTTAAGAAATTGCATTGATCGGTGAGGATGAAAATAGAGTATTTGAAAAATTTTCATTGGAAAATCGGTTACTTGCAAATAACTAAAAATGAATATTTTGCCACACTTAAAAATTATATTTGCAAATATTTTCAAAATATCAAAATATCTTAAAATACTCAACGACAAATATTTAATAACCATGTATAATTTTTTTCGCTCAGTAATTCAATTGTTATTCGAGGCCCAAGGTTTAATAAAAAAATTGTAAACGTGAGTTCTGTACAATCAGTATAATATTATGTGCACACAAATATACTCAGCATGAAAAAACTTATTATTATTCCCTCTCAGAAGAAAAAGAAATATTCCACAGATAAGAAAAGATTTTTGAAATAAAACTCAATTTTTTCACTATCTTTTACGATAAAATAAGTGAACAGTGACGTCATTACTCTGCCCTAACTAATCAAATCACATTTATTCTATCAATCTAAGGTTCTTAACTTTCTGTCATATGAACGTAAATACTCCATATACTATCTTCTACCGATGATGATGATAATAATAACATAGCTTATCATCAAAACAATTTCACGCACCGGCTCTAGTAAATACTTATAGATGCATATAAATGATAGTTTCATTATATCCAAAATCTGATCTAATCTCTGCTCTAATCTGCATATTGTCACGTTTTTTTTGTAATAATAGGCATTCGACTATGCATATCCCGAAACAAAGCAAACAGTTCAGGCTTATCGAGAGGTTAAGGTATATAGACGTATCGAAAATATATATTGTCTCTACTATGGTAGTATTTTCAAAGGGTTGAAAGAATTTTGTGATTTGTTGTTGTGTGTTGATTGAAAAGTGATTGTTTCGGAGGTGAGGATTTCAAAGAGAAATATTCGTAAAAAATACAAACATAATATTTTTTTATATAAATTACAAGCTTAGCTATGTAAGTTTGTACTGATATTATTGAACATCGAGATTTTTAAAAACACGACTATATATCTACTAAGCATCGGTTGTTAATTATTATCCCAATTTCTTTTTCAGATCATGAGCTGTCACAGAATCACAGTCATTTTCGCAGTAATCTTTATTGTGGCAATAAATGAAATATCAGCACTACCCTCTTCATTCGATAGTGAGTATATGTTGTATACTGTATTTTTATTTAACATTATTGCAATTCGCTTGGATGATTTGTGGAAAGTGTGTATAAATATTGTTGTAATTTTAAACATTTGTGCACTCTAAAGCTAGTTAGTTCGAGACAATATCAACGGTTGGCTATAATCCATTGAATTTTTGTCAAACTTATCCTAATTCGAAGCTGAATGTATGTGTTTCATAATAAAATCGGGTTTTTTTCATAAACTTATCACATACTTTGTCGTTTTTTTTCCGAAGAATAAGTGTTTCATTGTACTTATTTCCACAATCGCAATCGAAAAATTTATAATTTCGCAATCGAAAAATTTATAACACAAAAGCCAAGTGCCAAGAATACGCCAAATTCTTTTGCCATTTGTTTGTGAAAATTTGCCGTTTTATGGGTAAATTGAAGAAGTAAATTCGAATTAATTGCAACACTGCTTTTGAAAATCATTTCAGTTTGCTCATTTGATCATTTGTTCTACTGTGTCTTTTCTGTTCTACCAATTCTAGTTACATTAATTCCCGCAATCAAAGCTATTCATGAAGCTATCATTTTGAATAGTATAAATTTTTCACATGGAGCTACAATTTATGATTAGCTCCTATCAAACAATTACTCCAAAGATATGCAACCATAATTTCAAATCTCTAATTGGTCTCGAAATTATTTCTTCGTGACAAGTAATGCTAAATTAAAAATTTAATTTTCTTACCATTCTATGCCATTGAAAAGCCAGAACTACAAAAAGTATTTAATTGCATCACATTCACTTGATTGCCATAAATTGTTTCTAATTTCTATTCAAACTATTAACGGCGCCCAAGGTGGGCATAGGAGTTTAAAGTAATATTATGTGAAGTTACTACGAAGCTTCTGCATGCCTAGGTAAAAATTATAAACCTAAGTTCCCCATAAATGATTTCAAAACGAAAACTGCCGTACTCAGACCAGGTAGACATACAATTATAGTTTTAGGTCAGTGAAATTTGAGAGGAGGGTACACCATGTGCCGCCACTATTCTCCTATCCGAGCGCATGATATTGAGGACCGATTCCTCTTTGTCCTCCAAAAATCATTGAACCCTGTACCCACAGCACAATACAGAGCACTAAGAGCTAGCTTTTAAACCTAGTGGCTGCCTGGTGCGACGCGCATCCATTGAGACCCAGAACTGTCTTGGTGTCGCACAGGCTGATTCTTCGGCCCAAAACTTCCCAGCGTCCTTACGGTATTTTTGCCTGATTGCTGATTTGACCGATAACATCAGTATTGCTATAGAGAAG
Organism: Nemotelus nigrinus; assembly: GCA_947369275.1. Classification (NCBI taxonomy): domain Eukaryota; kingdom Metazoa; phylum Arthropoda; class Insecta; order Diptera; family Stratiomyidae; genus Nemotelus; species Nemotelus nigrinus. The sequence goes on from OX376375.1 coordinate 43,280,543, forward strand.
AGGCATGAGACCTCTGTTAGTAAGGTACCAAGCCTCACCAGTACATTAGCCTAGCAGTTGCCTTGAATACCAAGGTACCCAAATCTAGGTACCCAAATCCAGGTATCCAAATCAATTGCACTCGACATCTCCATAAGATAAGCACAGCATTTAGTAACAATGCAAGGACTTAATATAGCCATTTGCTTATCTGCAAAAATACCAATTTAAAAAGATTCGATTACACAGAAGCCTGTAGATTGCCTGAAAAATAGGCACAAAAACTGCCTATAGGACACTACAATGGTCTGGTATAGAAAGGAACAGCTTTAAAATTTAGCTTGTCCGAATAAACACCACTCGCCACTTTATTGATTAAATTTAAGGTTTGTAATAATAATATTCGTATGTAGCCCAAGCAGATATGCAATGCTTTCATACAGCAGCCAGATTATATTGCTGTAAGATTAGAAGATATGTTGGTAACCAATGAAGTAACACGAACAGAACCCTATTAGGGGTGGTGTGGAGTGGTCTTGCCACCAAGATTCCAGCTAACTTTCGCACTTTTCCAAACAAACTTCGGTAGGTAGTTTTAAGAGCAGCTCGCCACCAGAAAACTACCCCAAGCAATAGAATCGGTTCAGTCAGTGTAGTATAAAGCCAACCGATAGTACGAGATTGTAAACTCTAATTCGGTCTTGCGGCTCTTTTTCGTTAGTAAAGTACATCGACAGTTTTCTGCGCTCTTTTCGCCACATTACCGCTTCAAAGTAGCTTCGAATCGAGAACCAGCCTCAAATATTTGATCACTGGGCTCAGGTAAATAGAGATCCCGTTTGATTTTGGTAAGTCGAAACGAGAAACTGTGTACTTCCTTGTAAACATTGCTAGCTCCTCTTTGCTTGGATTCACATTCAAGCTACTTGCATGACTCCAGCGTGATAGTTTATCAAGAGAGTGTCTTAACGTCTCCAAAAAGAAAAATATATAGGTACTTACTCAACACTGCTATGGCAACGTCGTCTGCATAAACATTTTGCACCCGACACGGTCAAGCTTCGTCAAAAGTAAAAAGTGAATAGTTGATGAAGTAGGAGTGGAAAATGGACTCTACTTTGATCAGTGCTCGTGCTGACTTATCATCATACAAGAGGCTTAACGTTGTCAAAGCTTTCCTCAATGTCTGAGAAGGTGACAAGCGTAATTTCTCTTCAAAAACAGGAGATTTATGAATTTGCTCATTGAGAACATGAAAAACGGTTTCAACAGACTTTCCTTTGAAGATGAAAAAAGATCTATTAAATTTTTAATATAATAGTCAATGATCATAAGGATACAGCTAAGACATATTAAACGATAATAATTTGGCTTAACATGCGAATATTTTTTTTTTTTTTTTGGAGTAAGCACAACTCTAGTTTCCCACCAGCTTATGGGAACTAACGAGAAGCGCAGGCACACGTTCTACATTTCTTTCAGCCATGATAATATTGCTTCTATTGGGTGCTGAATATCAGCCAAAAAAACGCTATCAAGACTCAAAGATTTAAACGGCTCGAATGAGTTAAGCGCTCTCGCAATTCAGAGTTGGACATCTTAAAAGAAACAGCATTAGACTGATGGTCTATTCCATTTGATGTGTCACTTCTAGCGGTGGAAAATAATTGACCGGAAAATGTGAGTTGATGAGATCATTTATAGAGTCTGCGCTCGAACTAGCCTGAACTCTATCTGTCTTCGTTATCGAGCTTAAAATCGTATAAAGCTATTTTGCCTCATCTCTTTGTCTTACATTCGGCATACTTAAAAGTCATCAGCTTTGTTTTATGCAACCACAATTTTTAAGGCCTTTTAGACCTGTTGAACTTTTTTCTGCGCGATCTCTGCAAGATGGTGATTTCCATATTCCACCTTGGACCTTTTCCGTGGTTGTAGATGGGGTAAAAGCTGTCCTAGATATGAAGTTGAAGCCCTAGCGAGGGCTTCCAATTTATGGTAGCAGTCGATGCTTCTTGGACCAATTTCTAGTGAGAATTGTGCCAGAGATTGGAATAACTTCCAATCCGTCCTCTATCTGTTAATTAAAGCAACCTGCTCAGTTGAGTTGCAGCCAGCTATGTTCTGTAAAACTTTTCAGTCACAAAGGAGATGCGGGTGTAAACCACTGATACTGACCGTCCACCTTACGATTTGAGGTGAGGAAGATCGGTTCACTGGTAGAATTTGCGTCGAACAGGTTGTAGGCCAGAATGAAGTCGAAAAGTGCTTCAGCTCGGTAATTCATGCTGGAGTTGCTCCACACTTTATTATGAGCCTAAGAGTCAGCTTCCACAATAAGAAGCACAGTTAACCGGTTATTATATATAAAAAGTCAGTAGGTATATGCATACAAAATATTTTGGGAGCCAATCGACTTCTTCCTCTTGCATTAGTCTATAAACTTAAACTCATGCTCAGAAGAATATTTTATTGGTGATCAGGACTCAGCTCTTGTAAAGACCAAATATTTTCGTAGCTGATACTTCCAGCCAACTAGAGCCGGAAGTCTGTGGTAAAGATACTCTTGCATGCAAACTAAGTACGCTCAGTCATAATATCATGGTTTGCACATACTGCGCAATGCTATTCTGTGTAGTTCCAATTAAATTCGTGGATGGCAGTAAAGACAGATGACAAGTAAAATTCAATATCAATTTTTAATTTTTTTCATTATTTTTACAGCATTTTCATTCACACGTCCCATATTTAATAGATAAACTTAAAAATTGAAAATATATGGAAAGCAATAAAAAATACCTATAAAAAATAGCTTTTTTCAAAGGGTAAACTTAAACAGTGTCAGGTTTAGCGTGTATCAAATTACAAAAAAAAAAAAAAAATTAGGAAAAACTTTGTTTTAACCGAAAAAATCAAACTAATGCATCATCTAAACGTGAGATTCAAGCATTTGAGACATTTGTTTTCACAACTAATCCATAAAATTCTATAAGCTACGTAAATATTTTTCATGATGTTTCAGGAGTCACATCTTTTATTTTTTACTAACCAGAGCAAGCGCCCAGTGTGGGTCCTATTTCAAACAAATTTTGGAACATGTATCGATATATTTTTTTGTAAGGGAACTTTTGGTTTCCTGTAAACAACTCTCAAAGAATAAAAACGTAAATTAAGATTATTTTATTTTAAACTGATCTACATGATTTTGAATTTTCATCATAACTTTAACTGATATTTAAGGATCAGTCAATGTTTCGTAAATGTATCTTATTTTCTAATTACTTAATATACAATATAATCATCATTTATCATCTTGTTGGAATTCATTCTATTCCAGGTTCTCTTAATGAACTCTACGATAATCTCCTGCAACGTGAATATGCCGGTCCCATTTCATTCCCTAATCATCAAGTCGAACGAAAAGCTCAACGGTCGCCATCGCTACGTTTGCGTTTCGGACGCAGTGACCCGGATTTCCTGCAATCCATAGAAAAACGTTGGTTTGGGGATGTTCACCAGAAACCGATCAGATCACCATCACTTCGTCTTCGGTTCGGTCGACGATCTGATCCCATGGTACCAACTCATGAAATTGAGAATTCAATCGATGACAACAATAATTATGACCGTGTTCGAAGGGATGTGGAATACGATGGAGAGCATCAACATGCAACTGAACTCGGGTTGAGGGTACGTCGTGAAACGCAAATACCAAATGAAATTCAAACTGCTGAGGAAAAACGTGCACCATCATTGAGATTGCGATTCGGACGTGATCCGTACAAAGTTTCTGCAGTAAGTAGTAGTGAGTTTTTGTAATGTGTTAAGTGAGTTTACATAAATGAAGCAGCACTCAAGAATAAGTGCTAGAGCTGAATATTCTGAAACAAAATTATATATAGCCTATAACTTTTCAAAAAACTGTCGAAAGCTAAAAATCTGGCTAAATAGTTAAATATCCCATTTGATTTTGTTTAAAAGTTTGCTATCAATTACTTTGCTTCAAAAATAAGTTAAGCCACGCACCGTACTAAAAATCATATTTGAATACCCCTAAATTTTTCGATGACTCCCATAAAGCAAAAAACCTTTCAGAAAGAATCCACCATCACGATTTTTGTACTTTTTTGTGCTTCTAACATTTCACCTCGAACAATAAAATTTGTAAATTGAATAATTCAATCCAAGACTGCGAGGTATTATAACTACCTGACATTTGAATCCCGAAAATAGAAATAACATACACAGTAGAAGTAGAATATCACAAACATCGAATGAAAAATGTTAAGTCTCATTATAATATCTTCGAAGAAAGTTGCTTGTAATAATATCGAATTACAGGCAGGGAATAATATTATTCTGTTCTTGAAAGCTGAGGAATTGTAGGCTTCAATAATTTGTCTTGTATTTTTTCATGCAAATAAAAAACCATTCTCTGTAATTCCTATATCATACTTTGAAGTGGGAGATTTGACCTAAAATATCAATTGATAAATATGAGAAAAATGTATACCAGTATAACAAAATTAAAGCCAGTTTAGTTTTTGACCAATATTGGAATTTCGGAGCATGCATTTCATTCATTACAAAACAAAAGACCATTTGGCTCACTACGAAGCAAGAAATTCACCAGATGCCATGCAACCATCTATCATTGAGGAATTATTTCATAAATTGTATAAATCATGCAAATTTCACTACTGATTGTAATTTTTTAGTATAACTTTTTGCTTTGATTGTGCTTTTTGAATAAATGTGGGGCATCTGATTGGAAATTATTTCAGTTTTAGTTGAATAATTTAATTTGTTTTTTTTTTGTGTTTTCAGTCTCAACTGATGGCCGACAGAAATGAATTGAACCGGGAGATTTTGGCCAATCTGTTACAAGTATTGAACGAATACGATTATAGTGATGTCAGTGCCGATGATTTCATAAGGGAAGCACGAAAACCAGCTCCACTTAGACTACGATTTGGACGTAGTATTGATACGGCTTCGATAAAGGTAAGAAATAGTGAAAAATCATTTATTATAAAATTAAAATATTTTTCTAAATATTAAAATTTTTAATTTATTTTTTAAGTATTCTTCATAATTTTTCACTTATTTTTGTGGAATTTTTTTCAATTTTTTATTTTTCGATGCATACATTTTTTATATATTTTACATTTGCTATATCATTGTTTAAAATTAATAAGAATTATACCCTTCAACGATGTACATTTGCTGCTAATGTCTGTGACATACAGTAAAACTTGCTTATTAACATACTTTATAATTGGACTGCTAATTAAACCGCATTTCATGTGATCTCTGAAATTTTTCATACAAACTCCCTTTACAATAGATATTGCAAATTGAACCCTGGGCCACCATTATGCAATTACTCGTATAATCCAGCCATTTAAAACTTTTAAAAATTCAAGTGACATTTTCTCAACGCTACGTGAAAAACCCATTACGAAATTGAGTGATAATCAAGGTTGCAAGCTGTTTGTTGCACTAAAGAACAGCCCATTTTTGCAATCGTCTGGATTGTGAAAAATGGCAAGTGTGGGGGTGCATTATTGTAATGAAACCTGATGGAACGAATATCTTTCAGTGATCACTTCTTTTCTTTTGCCTCTCTAAGTTTCATAAGTGGAATTACATAGGTTTTGCTGTTGTGACATCAGGTGGCAGAAAATCAACACGTCACAAAACACTGTTGTTATAACTTTCTGTGCTAATCTGCTGGACTTAAAATTTTTCAGGACGTGGAAAACCATTATGGCATCATTCTTTAGATTGAACTTTACACTCTGGGTGATACAGGTATGCCCAGGCATTATCTCCAGTGACAGTCTTCTTGGAGAAGTCCTGTTGCTCCGCTTCAAATGCGTGCAGAAACTCTTCACAAACTTCCACTCACGTCCTCTGGGTATCATCAATCAATTCCTTGAGAATCCATTTAGTAAAAACTTTGTAATATCCCAAATCAGCAGTTATTCTTTGGCTAGAGCTATACGAGACGTACATGAGAAGCAACTCTGAATTGCAACGAACCAATTCATCAGCACGTTGTCGATTGGCATCTGTGGCTGATGTTGTCGGTCCTCTACTCCTCGGTTTATCTGAAATTTTCATTTCTCCATTTTCAAACTTGCCGCACATAACTGTTATCCACTACAGCGTCCCCAAAAATATTCATCAAGTGGTGTTGAATTTCATTAGGTGCAAAATCCTCTTATGCCAAAAGTTCACTGATGGTTTTTTAATTTTAGCTTCAGCTATACGGATCTTATCAATCAATCTTTTAAAAAAGGCTGCAAAAGTAGAGTTTGGTTACTTCTGTAACATGACGCATACATAGTCCAGTATCTGTGAAATAAACAGACTTTATAGCGCTACACCCACCCTCGTACACTGATGGAAACAGACGACAAATCTGTCGGAACTGAGTTTCAATGTTAGTGTGTAAGATTTAAGGTAACTGATTACTAGATAGCCACTTTAGTATAAAAATCCTGTCAGCTGTCAAACATTTTCCAAGACAGCTAAATATATACTCAAAAACAATTTTTAGATATTTGAAAAATGGAAAAAAAGGTTTCTGAGCAGTTATTAAACATGTCAATTTGAACTAAAAAAAACTGAAAAAGAAATCAGAAAGGAAATATATGAAGCTCATCTGCACCATCATTTACGGCCACTTTTTTGTGGGCGAATAACTTTAAAAGAGTTCATGCCCTTACGACGAAAGGTAAACCGCCTGAGATTATCCGAAAAATGATATCACGAGCTGTCTATAAGGTAGGTACCACATCTTTGCCAGTGGCTAGACAGACTAGCTCGTGTTGTTTGACTTATTGTTCCTCTTTGATCTGCTACATATCCACAACTCGTCCGTATCTAAAACTCGGCCTTTCTGCGTTACAATATGAACCCAAGTGGTCTTTGATAGTTCTAGTTTGGAATGAAACGAGGCAGGATACCACTTCGTAGCCCCATGGCTTCATCATCTTCACGCCAGTTGTAGCCTTATTTCGTGTTCAAGTACCTTCTTAACGGCGTGGTGCACTCAATCACGCTATATTATCCCTACAATTTAGGTCTGAACTTTAATCCTCCACCAAATTGAGTGACAAAAGTTCTCCGACTTCACATATTCGCGTCGACTTTCGTTCACTGTCAAATCATGAGCAGTTTTCGTTGAAAATTACGTTGTCTACCCAATACTTCGCTGGAATGTCTTATCCAAAAATGTTGCATCTTGGACACGATAAAATACCATTTCGTAGGGCCATCCATGGTTAACTTCGACAAGGTTGATATCAAGACACTCACTTCCTCTGAACATTCCCAATAGTTAGCATTACATGCTGCATATCCTCTTCACAGCAAAACTCTTTGAACGTCACAATCCTATCTAAATTTCGAAAAGTCTGCAGAATTTCGCTGAGCTTCCTGATGATCGTTTCTGCCGTTGCAGTTTTCACTGGAAACAACCCAATAAAATTTGGAAAATCCATCCATTACAACACGCTTGTAATTTTTGTTCGTCTACATGTGATATCATTAAAAGCCTGTGAGTTTTGTCAATTAGTGATAAATTCCCTTCCTCCCAACTGTGTTTTCTTTCGATTAAGATACATGTCACGCATTTTGGCACAACTTTGATTATTTTACCTCCAAGTCCTGGAATCCAATAGTCATTCTTGATGAGTTTTCAGCTTTACATTGAAATCCATAAAAAGCCAGGCATATTTGGCTGGTACGAAAGCTGTGTACCGCTTAGGTGATTTATATTTCTGCAGTGATAGTTGTTCGCGATTGCAATCGGTGATGCAGAAATTAGCTTCAAGAGTATTCCCAACCATCCATCCTCAGCATTGTAAGGAATTTTATTCACGTAGGATGCCATTCGGTAATCTTTGAGGGGCGGTTCGGAGCAGGCTTTCTCAACACGATTGTGCCTGTTAGCAGTCTTATGTTTTTGTCGGCTAGTGGCCCAATCGTGCTCGGACCAAAAAGAAGCGACTAGACCGCTGCTCCGATAGATCGATGCTGCATTGGGGTCTGAAGGCAAACGTAAACTAGAGCATGGAGTTGGTGGTGCAGTGCTGTTAGTCAACTCTTTTATAGGAGAGGAAGCTTTGTCCTGCATAGATATCCTCTGCATATTGTTGAAATGCTTGACGAACTGTTATGTTCTACCATTAGTAATTCCTGGTTTTTTCGAATAATATTTGATATTTTCATAGATCAGGGTCTGCTGAGCATCACTTTAACTTTCGAGTTGGCCACTTCTTCCAGTTCTAATAGTTGTGCAGATAAAGCATCAATTATGGAATCAATAAGCGGTTTTATCATTCTCGTCAGTTTAATTCCTACATTTTCTACTATATCTGTGCTGCTTGCTCGAAAAATATTACTTGATTTTGTGGACGATCATCTACTGATTATCTACTTTCAATCAAATTCGTTTACATTCGTCTATTCGAGTGGCGTTCACGGGTGTAGTTTGAACTTTGCGGGCTCTAGATGGAATATAATCCTTTTTCGTTTTCATTTGAAATGGCTTACAGTTGGTGATGATTTTGAAGGCTGGCGTTGCAATTAAACCATAACATTTTTCATACCCACAATGATAGTAGTATCTAATAGTAAAATTAAGTCCGGAAAATCAGTAAAGTCTTGGCTGTGCACTCTGAACGCAGCCAAAGTCAAGAGCTATGTAGAGGCTTACCGGATCAATAGGAGTAGGTGCAGCAAGACAGTTCGCTGGTGAAATCTTCGCTTAGAAGCTTAGGGAAAATACCAGAAATCTCCTCAATCGAACTCTAGGTTGACTGGATCGCCTACAGTGCCTCGTACAGAACTTATGAAAATTCCGTGAGGGTCTCCAAGAGAGTATCGTTCTGTGAGAGACTAGAAAGTGCACGAGAGACGTGCAAGGCTCTGGAGAAAGATCTTTTAGTTAAGCAGCAGTCTCTAAGATACCCGGATATTGATTTTACGAAATTCAAAATATGAGTCTCAAGAGACTGAATTCCAACATTTCCGAGGCGCTCTGAAACCAAAAGGACATCTGTGTCTCTGACCAAACCATCTGCTCTTTGCAACAGTGGAAAATGTATGTACACAGCTACAACAAATCTGTGGCTATCAGCGAATAGGTTAGGAATCCAATCATATCCTTTGAAAACTTCAAATCGCTGGGCCTAGGTGACAACTATCTGGTTATGCTGAGAAAAGAAACTGACCACTTGAAAAAAAATCTAATGGAAATCCTTCAGGCAAACCTAGCCCTGCAGTATGTTCCAAAATACTGGCAACAAGCTAAGATAGTCTTCATACCTAAACTAAGTAAAGATGACTATTCAGATCCAAGCAACTTAAGGCCAAGCAGCTTAACTTCCTTCATGGTAAAGTGCCCAGAGAGGCTTGTTGAACGACATTCTAAGTCATGTAAGTCTAACCCTTTCAGTTATCAGCAATATGTGTACCAGCGAGGAAAAACAGGCGAGTCAGTCCTTTATTATCTAGTTTCTAGAGTTAAGGGGGGCGATCTAAAATGGTGATTATGTGATGAGAATATTTGTGGGCACTCCGCACCGTTAAGAGAGTTATCTAAAGCTGCAAAAGCTCATGGCAGGGACGAAGTCCTTGTTAGATGGATACATGCCATGCTGGAGCCGACTGCTACTTGAGATAAATATTTGTCCTCAACGGGGTGAACTTTCACAGCTTTTATGCAATATGCTAGTTAAATATGCGAAAAATAAACTGCGACAAGAAAAGCTGATTGATTGAAAATTGAAGAAGATTTTTACTTCATTTTAGTTGTACTATCTTAACCTAGCTTAAAGTATAATTAGCAATGATAACTTAAAGTCTAGCGGCTATACTATTTTGGCCTGCTGGCTCTTATGGTTTTTTTTATATAAATATTTTTTTCTTAAACAGTTTTTATCTTACACACTAATAATACTACCCAGCTTGTACAAGTACTGGTGATTACCTGAACAATACTTGACTAAAATCTACCTTACACTACAATTAAGCTCTAACCGATACCTAATTATAACTAACCTAACCTAATTAGACCTAAAACTTAACCTAGGTCTTACATTTAGCCCCTTCTGTTCGACGGAAGACCTACATAGCTAAATAGCACATCCATGAGCTGCCGTTGATACGCTGTCTTCGCGGGGCGCATAAATGGCTCATTGAAGCCACCTGTACATCCTATTGACCGAATCAGTCCGTTTTCATGTCCGTCAGTTTGTCCGTAGAATCTTGTCGTTAATTTTACAACCCGGTCCCTAAGTGGCTTCAGTCTCGACTCCTGATAGAGGAAAAGGTTCTTCGGCCACTTTTTAGTTACCGGGTTGTAGAACCTACCAGTGCAGAAGCGGAGGATTCTTCTTTCGAATATCTCCGCTTCGACCATGACAGTCTTTGAACAGGTAATCCAGGAAGGGGAAGCATAAGGCAGGATAGGCCGGATCAGGGTCTAATGGCAAATGGACTTAACAAGAAAAGTTGCATCTCTGATTAACAAAGTGCTTGCAGTATCAACAGTTTTTGCTTAGTCTCGTTCAATTCTGTTTCTGTTCTGAAATGCTTTCCGTATCGCTTTCATTTTCACGTCAAAAATGCTTCGATTTCTCATTAGTTGGTTTTTAATTGTTTCGTGGGATTGGTTTTGTTTCTCTCCACAGCCATCCTCTATGTGGCTATGCTTTATCGCTGTTCCACCTCCAATTGAATTTTCTGTCTCTGTGTTTATATCGCCTCACACATGAAAACCGTCTCCGGCTTTCAATCATTTGTATTCCGGTTGAGTGTGAAAATGTGCGAATTGCATAAAAAGCGCTTGAAGAATTGAATGATTTAATTCAAATATAAATAATATAACAAATATGAATATAAAAAACCCTAGCGCATCAAAACCGCTAGAAACACTTAAGTTCGGAGAACAGTAGAGGATTTGTGCAGATTTTGAGTGTGTATTCTACTACTACTTACTTTTCCTACTTAAAACTAATACATCCTCAGTAATCATAGAATCTAAGCGAATTTTAATTTCGGTGACTTCATCGAAAAATACTGCGGTAGAAAGGTGTTTGGGGTTGCCATCCGAAAAATGTCCAGAGGTTAGAAAATATAAACCATGTTTACTAATTTTCATTGCAAATGTTTGCGATGAAAATACTTAATGCAAGTATATATTGGAACGAAAATAACAAAAAGGTCTAGTGCTAGCAACCCTTAACTAGCACCGAAGCCAAAAATATGTCGCATCTGCCTTACGTTGAAGTCAACCAGCTCTGCGAATTTCGTATTGATCCGATGACTGTATTGGAAGTTATAGGGATGCAAAGAAATTAAAGGTTACCATTCGCAAAAGTTTTCAAACTTTGTAGATCTTAATATTTGGTGTTTGTTTACACTATAAGATCACTACGATTTGAAAATT